>CM030044.1:33243676-33843676 GCA_017639485.1 Pluvialis apricaria
GTGTTATAAAGCGTTATTTACTTATTCGGTCCTGCTTGTATAGGGCAAGTCCCTAATTTTCTTCCTGGAGAATGATCAGATTTCATGCTGAGTGACACCACATGGTGCTTGGCGCAATCGATGGCGTGCCATGGGGCTTGAAAGAAGGTCCCTGCTTTTCTTTCCCCGTCCTGTCTAATTCTCTGCAAAGAAGGAGCAGTGCATACAACTTAGGTGAAAACAAGAGGATTTAGGTGAAAAGTGCATTGGGAAGCCTCACTGTTGGCTTCTAACCATCTTCAGAAGCCCGGAACATATGCCTTCCGTGCCTGTTTCTCCTGTGTAAAATGGGGGTAAAGTGTTAAGGATAAATACAATAAATGCTAGTCAGTCATTATGGTGAAGGGAGCCCATTAAGATCGATGACCCAGAAGTTGGCTTACTGGGCTCCGCATGTATGAAGCTGTGGGTGCAGTATTGGCCAAACTGGTGCTTCTTGTCCTGAGTTTCAGTGCTGACTTGCTGCAACCTCCTGGGGCTGTGTACCTGTGTAGGACTGATTCTGAAATCAGTCGTGGTGGTCCATGCAAAGTTTGTTGCAGATCACTGCTACTTTTCTGCAGAGGGATTGGGGTATTTTCTATCATATAATCATACTTTGTTGTCCCATGGAACGCGGTGCTGGCAGCATGAAGGCTGACAGGAGTGAAGATAAACTTTGTGCTCCCCAAGTCCTATAAATTGCTGTCTTCTTTTGATGCTGCCAGTTACACCATGAAAAATGGTCCCCCCAAGTAATCTTACCCTTAAAGGATCACTAGTGCTTTCCAAATAGTATCTTTCAAAAAATACTGAATGACTTTGTAAAAAAATTACTTTGTATGGAGAGGTAAATATATGAAATGTAGCCTGAATGACTACTTTTTATCTTGTCAAAAAGAACTATTCAATAAAAGATGAACTTTTCAACAAGCAGATGTGGCTTCAAAGTAAAACAACAAAAATCAAAAGCTGGGTAAAATGCTATTTTGTCTTTATCATAATAAATGTGGTTAAAGCAAGCAAGAATTAAATCCTCACCTTTGCCCCCTTGACTCATATGACTGCAGGGCTGTATTTGCTTTGAAATGGCAATACTAAATAAGTACTTCAGGTTTTAATGTTATGTCCCAGCAGTTTTTATCAGTATACTTAGCTGTTTTAGTGCTCTTCATGCTGTGATCCTTGCATGACATTGAAGAATTGAGCAATAAACCCATGCATTTTATATTTTTCATGTGGTATCACAATGTGGATGTGAGTTTTGGGACTACATTTAGCTTTCCATTATCTTACAGTCATAAACAGGTTGTGTAGCTCTTCCTTCTGTTCAGTCAGCATCACAGTTCACATTACGAATAAATGTGTTTCTTTCTATAGTAGTATTAAAAACAGATCTCTTGGATATTATTTATAAGATTTCCAGGTTTTGTAGTGATGCTATAGCAAAAAAAAAAAAAAATTAACCTAAATTCATGAAGCAGCATTAAAACGCTGTACACTTACTGTTGCTCTGGTGCATATCATCACTTGTTACCAGTAGCATAAATTTTATACTTAAGACAGTAGCGTATGCATATACAGGCATCAATATATGTATGTGGTTGGGTAATACACCTTTAACATTCCTTCCCTGTTAAGAGGAGATAGCACATCAAGAAGCATAATTCATCTATTACAAACTACTCATTAAAGTGGATTTTTTTTTTCCAAAATAGATAAAAAATTCAAACATGGCATTCTACACTGGTATTCTATTTTTGCCAAGATTGCAACAGTACATTACTCTAAGGTTAGTACAGCACTGAAATGAAAAAACATTTACACATTTTTTAACTTTGAAATGTTTTCTGTAAAACACTGAACAATCTCTGAGATCATAATTAAATTAGGTTTGGAAGATATGAATCTTCTATTAATTTTTTTTAAGGTGGAAGGAAGAAGGGTCTTTTATGTCATTTGGAATTAAGTATCATGTATTTCCTTAGAGTTTTTATAAAAGCAGACATCTTTCTCTTGTCATTCAAAGTTAACTGTTTAAATCCTGTTCTCCCTGCTCATGCAGCTGCTTTCAGTGTCCTCACTGAGGCTACGTACCAGCAGTACAAGTCGGATGTAAAGCACAGGATGCGAGTGCAGGTTTAAAACTCAAAAGATGGAGCGAAGGAGGAAGAGAAATAGGCTGACTTTCCTTGTGTTCGTCTCAATACCTGCAACCGTATTCTGAGTGACTTCTGCCATAGGTCTTCAAGTAAAGGACCAGCCGTACTCCTTCATGTCTCAGTCTCATGAATTTCATGTATGAAATAGTACTCTATTAATAGTGTGCAGTATTATTTTTCTCTCGGCTGTTCTGCCTTGGATTGTTGCTTGCGTCCCTGGTAAATGGCATCCCACTAAGCTCTTTATCACAGTAGGACATTCCATTAACAGCTGGAACCAGTGGACATTGGGTTACTACACAACAAGACCAGGAAGGGGAAAGGGAGTGGGGGGGGACAAAAAAGGTTACTCTGTAGTTGCCTCTCCCTTTTTCTTTTTTTTTTTTGTTTTTTGTTTGTTGCATACATTACGATAGCCACATATTAGAGTTATTTATGATTAACGTATGACAAGCTGTTGGCTGAAATCTAACAGATGATTTGTCACAAAACTGCATTAGTGCGTATGTTAGGCATTGGCTTACGAAATGATTATGAGAAACGTTCCTGAGTTGCTGTACTGATACTTGAAAATTCTCATTTATAAGCCACAGACACTCTGAGCTGCTATTATTAAAGATAATAAAACACTACTAGTAAACACGTGTTGTCTATATGCAAAAATTTATTCGGCAAACACAGTTTGAGTACACATCTTTTAAATGCTGATTTAGTACCTCAGCAGACATTCTCACTACTTGTCTTTATCTTGTAAACATTTGTTATTCATATAAATCTTTTAAGTGATGAAACTTAGGTAGTTAAAGACAGAGGTATGGAGAAGCAGTGATTTTAGGTGTAGTTTTTTATGATAATTTTTGCCATGTTTGCTATTTTTTCCCCTGCTGTTTTAAAGACATGAGGCCTTACACACTTGTATGATCGGCCTGGCATTCCAAACAACTTCTGTATGTGCCAGCACATATTAAATCCATTTTGGAGAATGATTCAGGTCTTGTATCCTACAAGTCTAAAACCCTCTTCTAATTTTTGTTCTGTGGAAACAGAGGTTTGGTAGATGAAGGAGGTGGGCCGGCTGCTCTGCACACTCATCCCAGCCCATTCATCGGACTGAGCCAGTCACACCACATGCCCTACCACAGACCCAAGCCAGCTGATGGGAAAAGGGTGGTGGAATCAGGTGATGCAGCACATAAATACAAAGAAAATTTGGCTTGGTTGTTTCTGCTTCTTGGGGAGCAACTTGTTGTACTAGCTTTTTGCACGGTTTGGAGGTTTTTTTAACTGAAAAGAGCAAGAGGCCTAGAAAACTAGTAATTAATCACCCAGTATGTGAAAATCTGCAGGGACTTGGAGATGATGAAGCAGGATCAGCTTTATCAGAGTGCACTAAAGTGTGTGCCACAAACTGAAAATAAACAGCAGCATATGTAGGGAAAGCTGTAAATAAGATTTCTAGATAGAGAAGACAGCTTTGTCTTTTGCTTCTAGAGTATTTGGAGTATCTCAGATGTGGTGACAACTCTTTTAACAATTTAGAAAAAATATACTTAGAATACAGAACACAATCTGGTGGTATTTTTCTTAAAAATCATGCATATGTATATAATGTACATACGCACACAGGTGCAGGAGGTCTGTGTCAAAATTTGCTTTCAATTTGAATACAGTAGAGTAGATGTTTTTTTTTTTTTGTTCTTTGTTTTCTTTTGGTTTCAAAATGTAGTCTTCATGGGAAGAAGATGCCCCTAAATTTTAGTGACAGCAACAAAGAGCTAAGGCTAGAATATCAGGAATATTTTCTAATATAAGAAGAGAAAAATGGCATCCAATAAAGGAAAATCAATAGCCAAATCACAGCTTGCTAGTTCACACCTTTTACAATGATCAAACAGAAAGACATTCCATGCATTACTTATCATAGAATCATAGAATAGTTTGGGTTGGAGGGACCTTTAAAGGTCATGTAGTTCAACCTCCCTGCAAGGAATGGGGACATCTTCAACTAGGTCAGGTTGCTCACAGCCCCATCCAACCTGGCCTTGAACACTTCCAGAGATGGGTGATCTACAACTTCTCTGGACAACCTGTTCCAGTATTTCACCACCCTCATTGTAAAAACTTTCTTCCTTATATCTAATCTAAATCTTCCCTTTTTTAGTTTAAAACCATTGCCCCTTGCCCTATTGCAACAAGGCCTGCTAAAAAGTTTGTCCCCATCTTTCTTATAAGCCCCCTTTAAGTACTGAAAGGCTGCAATAAGGTCTCCCCAGAACCTTCTCCAGGCTGAATAACCCCGACTCTCTCAGCCTTTCATCCTAGGAGAGGTGTTCCATACCTCTGATCATTTTTGTGGCCCTCCTCTGGACCCACTCCAACAGGTCCATGTCTTTCCTGTGCTGAGGGCTCCAGAGCTGGATGCAGTATGCCAGGTTGGGTCTCGTGAGACTGGTGCAGAGGAGCAGTGTCACCTCCCTCAACCTGTTGGCCATGCTTCTTTTGATGAAGCCCAGGGTATGGTTGGCTTTCTGGGCTGCAAGGGCACGTTTTTGGCTCATGCCCAGCTTTTCATCCATGTCCAGCTTTTCATCCACCAGTACCTTCAAGTTTTTTTCCACACGGCTGCCCTCTATCCCTTCATCGCCCTGCCTGTATTGATACCAGGGGTTGTCCCGACCAAGGTTCAGGACCCTGCAATTGGCCTTGTTGAACCTCATGAGGTTCCCATGGGCCCACTTCTCAAGCTTGTCCAGGTCCCTCTGAATAGTATCCTATCCCTCAGTCATGTCAGCCACACTGTTCAGTTTGGTGTCATCTGCAAACTTGCTAAGAATGCACTTGATCCCGCCATCTATGTCATTGATGAAGGTATTAAACAGTACTGGTCCCAATACAGACCTCTGAAGGACACCACTTGTCAGTGAACTCCATCTGGACATCAAGGGGTTGACCACTACCCTCTGCATGCAACCATCCAACCAATTCCTCATACACTGAACAGTCCACTTATCACATCCATATCTCTCCAATTTAGAGAGAAGGATGTTGTGGGGGACTTTGTCAAAGGCCTTTCAGAAGTCCAGATGGACAACATCCATAGCTCTTCCCTCCATCGTAGAAGGCCACTAGGTTGGTCAGGCAGGATTTGCCCTTGGTGAAGCCGTGCTGGCTGTCTCAAATCACCTCCCTGTCCTCCATGGGCCCTAGCATAGCTTCTAGGAAGATCTATTCCATGATATTCTCAGGCACAGTGGTGAGGCTGACTGGTCAGTAGTTCCCAGGTTCTCCTTTCTACCCTTTGTAAAAATGGGCGCAATGTTTCCCTTTTAACAGTCACCAGAGACTTCACCTGACTGCCATGACTTTTCAAATGTCATAGAGAGTGGCTTGGCAACTACAGCAGCCAATTCCCTCAGGACTCTGAAATGCATCTTGTCGGATCCTTACGTACGTTCAGGTTCCTCAAGTGGTCATGAACCTGATCTTCTCTTACAGCAGGAGGGATTTTTCTCCCCCAGTCCCTGCCTTGCAGTTCATCCACTCAAGAGGTGCGGGGAGAAAGGTTGCCAGTGAAGACTGAGGAAAAAAGGTTGCTGAGTACTTCAGCCTTCTCGTCTTCTGTTGTTACAAGTTTGCACGTCCTGCTCATCACAGGGGTATGCTTTCTTTGACCTTCCTTTTCTGGCTGACGTACCTGTAGAAGCCCTTCTTACTATTCTTTGCATCCCTTGCCAAGTTCAGATCCAGCTGTGCCTCGGCCTTCCTGATCCCATCCCTCCACAACTGGGCAGCGTCCCTGTATTCTTCCCAGGATACCTGTCTCTGGTTCCACTGCCTGTGCATTTTGTTCTTGCCCTTTAGTTTGAGCTGCAGGTCTCGGCTCATCCATGCCTGTCTCTTGCTTTCCTTTCCTGATTTCATTCTCTTGGGGATCGAGAGCTCTTGCACTCTATGGAAAGTGTCCTTAAAGATCTGCCAGCTCTGTTCTGCTCCCTTGTCCCTGAAGGCAGTTTCCCAGGGTGTCCGGTTGACTAACTGCTTGAGCAGCTGGAATTTTGCTTTCCTAAGATTCAGGGTCCTGACTTTACTCTTTGCCTGACCCATATCCCTTAGGAGTGCGAAATCCACCAGTACGTGATCACTGCAGCCCAGGCTGCCTCCAATGTTGACATCAACAATGAGCTTGCTTGCATTGGTGACCATCAGGTCCAGCATCGCATCCCCACTGGTAGGGCTGTCATTACCTGGCCTAAGAAGTTATCCTCAATGCACTCCAGGAGTCTCCTGGATTTCCTACAGCTCGCCATGCTACTTTTCCAGCAGGTGTCGGGGTGGTTGAAGTCCCCCAGCAGGACATGAGCCTGTGAGCATGGTGCCTCCTGTAGCTGGAGTAAGAAGGTCTCATCAATTGGCTGCCCTTGATCAGGTGGCCTGTGGTAGACACCAACCACAAGGTTCCCTTTGCTGCCTCATTCTCTTATTCTTACCCACAGGCTTTCGAGCTGCTCATGGCTATTCTTCAGAGACAGCTCTTCACACTCTATCCATGTCTTGATGTAGAGAGCAATGCTTGCCTTCCTCCTTTGTCACCTGTCCTTTCTGAACAGCCTGTAACCACCAGTAGCTGCACTCCAGTCATGGGATTTTTCCCACCAAGTTTTGGTAATAGCAACTAGGTCATAGCATTCTAACAACAGCGTGGCTTCCAGCTGCTCCTGTTTTTTGCTCATGCTGCGTGCATTGGTGTAGAGGCACTTCGTCGGGGCTGTTGCCCGTGTCACCTTCTTAGAGGAACACCCCTTAATTCCTTTGAGGTATTTCACTGGTGTTTCCCTGTTCGCTCCTATTACGTCAGGAGCCCCTGGCTCATTTCTGTAAGACTTCCAAGTGTGCTCCAGTATACCTAACACATCTCAGAGCGACAGGCTGAGGGGTCTCTCAAGCATCATGTCCCTCTAATTTTGGCATGTCATCCCACAGCTTGTCACAGGCAGGTCTGATATTATCCCCCTCCCCCTTCAAGCCTAGCTTAAATATCTGCCAATGAGCCCTGAGAGCTTGTGAGCAAAGGCCCTCTTCCCTTTTTGAGAAGGGTTTGTCCCATCTGACGCCAGCAAGCCTGGTACTGTGTAGGCCCCCAAAATTCTTAGTGTGTTATTATTTCATGGTTGCACTAGGGAGATGAAAGGTGCCATTTTTCACCTATAGGTCAGAGATCACAGTCTGTATAACATTACTTGATATATGTCCTCACAGCAAGTTACTGAGTTCACGTATTTTAAAACTCGGGAACAAGAAGAAGATCCTAATGCTGTAACTGATTCACAGAACTGGGAGATTTTGTTATCTTTGTTAATCTTTTATTTGAACACTGACTTCTAGTTCCTAAGGAGACACTACTGTTTAGTTTACATAGCTTCTTTTATACAAAAGTTTCCGAAAACACTTTGTAGAAAACAGAGGATCTCACAAACTAACAACTGGTCCAAGCGAAGGCTCATAAATCTCAACATTTGTTCCCCCCTGCCAAACCTCAAGGAGGTTCAGATCACGACATCGTATATGGCAGTGCTGTGCTGTCTGGGGGCTGAGCAGGGTGTAGAGGGAGAAGGAGAAGTTTTAGTTTATTTCCTAACCTTGAGCCTTTTGCTTCTTGAATATAGGAGTGTTATGGAATAAGTTGCACAGTCATCTTAGGGAGGGAGTGTTTCTCCATTCCTCTCTTGTTGCCTCTTTTCTTCTAGTAAATCAAGAGGCATAGACAAGCACTAGGAGGCAAGATATGGAGTCTCCTAGCAGAGGTGCTGCGTTATGAAACTTTACCAGATAGAATTGGAAAAGAAACATATAAAAGAAAATTCTTCTCAGCACCTCTTTCCCTACAGTAACCCATAGTTAATATTTTAAAGTCATTATTCCCATGGGCCTATAAATATTTCAACAATAGTATTGATAAATATCTACAGTACCAAAAGAAGGATTTGTTTTCACTCGAGTGGACCCTATGGTGCTCTGTCTTGACTTTATGTTTATCTCAGGATAGCCAAGTTTAAACCTCTTCTGTTGAATTTGATCGATTTGTACAGATTCAGTTAAAGTCATTCCTTCCCGCCCCAACATAACTCCCATTACCTTCAGAGAACATGTTTCCTAATTAAAAATAGAGAAAAGTGTCTGTGACTTGATTATCAGTGCATGTCTAGGAAGAGTTTCAGCTCAGCTTTTAGTGGGCAAATGTTCACATTACAAAAATGGTGTCATATTTGATAATTATGTTCAAGTCAAGGAGTTTATGGAAAACAAAATTACCCTCTCATTTCTAAACATGAATACTCCAGAGGTAGCTGCAAGTTTATGGGCAGGTCAATCTAGATTAAAACTCCTGAAGTCTTTAGTATAGAGTGCTATTAATCCAGCACTTTTCATGAGCAATTTAAAATGTAAAATATTGCAAATTCCATGAACTCTGATATCAGAAGGAACATTTCTACAGTATGACCTCGACTGACCTGTGTGAACAGATTACTGAATTTCACTGAAACAGAAAAAATATTTTACTTATAAGCACTCTGTTTATATTACCTTTTCATTGTTTCAGTTTATGTTTCCTTCCATCCCATCCATTAATCACTGAATGCAAGCCCACTGAATATTTATTCTGTTACCGAATGTAGTATATAAGCTATGCACTATCACATCCTTTTAAGGAAGACTGTGTATTTTGGGCAGAACAAGAGGTGTTAAAACCACATTATCCAAACAAATCTGCTCACCACACAACATTCTCTAATCATTTTTATTCTCAGCAATTCAATTAAAACAGAAATTAGGACCACGAGAAAAATCTATATTTTAGCCAAAGAAGTTATTCATGAAAAAGGAATGGGAAGATTAAATCTGTTGTATTGAATCCAGATTATTAGCAAGCTTGGGTGCCAAGTCCTTTGTTTTTCAATGTTGAAAAGCACTTTTCCACATTAAACTAGCCCTGTGAGGGAAATTACATATTAGTCACAGTTTTCCAATCAGAGGATTTATTTTTCAATAAGGGAAAAAACTTTTCAAAGTTCTGTTACAAAAATGACAACTCATTCATTATGAACTTCAGCAGACATCTTTTTAGGGTGCAAATATAGTTCAGTGACCTCCAGTTCACAAACGTGAACTGGTGGAAATCAAATCCACAACCTAAGAATTTTCTGGTATTTTCTCTTTTGGTTAAGAAGGCACAAAGGACACAACAGGGGCGATAAATTTCAACTCCAGTGTTTATGGAATGATAGCAACATGATTCATGTTTTTAATCTCAAGTAGGTTCTGCATATTCTGGATGCAGTTATGATTTAAAAAAAATAATAGAAGACAACAAAGAAATAGAGGTGGTCCCTACTCCAGACTTACTTTCACTTCCCTCATCTTGATTTGGCTCTGTGAACTCTTGTTTGGTTTTGCAACAGTGTTTGAACAGGTTTTTTTCCTCCCAGTGAAGCTACCATTCTCTTTTCATTCTCATTTCTCTTAGAACGACCCACATAGAGCGTCTTTCTAGAATGATCTATTTATTACATCTTCTAATGCTTCCTTTCTCTCTGTTAAGTGACTATGCTTTCTTCTCTTTCTTAAATCTCTCTGTTCTCATATTCCAGCTTCTCTGTTCTAGTCCAAGGTCCTAGGTTACCTTCTCATTTATTTCCACTTTCATTCATTTCCTCTCTTCCAGAGTTACCGCATTCTCTCTTCCCCCAAACACCTGTGTCATCAACCTTACTATCTCTCAAATCCTTCCACCTTTCATTCCAGAAGTACACTTTCAGTTATATATTTAATAAGCAAAAGGGGAAGGAGATAATATTACCTAAGCTGCATTTTTTTTGACTTCCCAGACAGGTCAGCACGCTTTTGCTCAACACATTGAGAAGAAGGCTGTAGCAAAATACCATACAACAATGTACATGGCTTTATTGCATCCAGTACCTACACTGTTCTACAGTACATCCTTCAAAAGCTGCAGGCAATGAGGCAGCAAGCAGTTCTGAACAGGGGGTGTCCCACTGAATATTTCTTCTTGATACGGCATGCCGTACCTAAATGCTTGGTTGGCTATGCGTTGTTCCACATCTCCCTGTCTAGATCCAATTCATTTTGGCGCTGCACGGCGTGAGACTGATCTCAGAAGGAGGTGACATATAGCTAATGTTTGGAAGTTGTTTTTCTTTAAGATTTTGAGAAGACGGAACATCAAAGGAAAGAAAAGGGCAAGTCACTGTCTTATCTGGTTCTGAGTAAGAAACAGATCACAAATATAATGTCATATCAGGGGGCGTCAGGAACACTAATGGAACGCCTAAGATGTTCTGTCAAGAACAGCAATGGTCTTGGGATCAGAAGGATGTTAATTCAAATATCAACTGGTATGATTGACCCCTCTTTTCACATAATAAAGGAGGTAGCAAGCCTAGGATTTGCATAATTCACTGTAAATAACATGCCAAATCTCAGGGCATTTATAACAGTTTGCCCTGCAGACTCTGTAGTGAGCAGCAGCTGGTTTTGTGGACTCACATGAGCAGAGACTATTTAAAAGGTGCAGCTTGAAAGAATGCTGTAATCTTTTTTCTTTGCATGTTGACTCCCAAGGTGGCAAAATGCAGTGATGATAGTGATGATGGAAGTGTCTTCCTGTAATTATGCTCTCAGCACATTCAATAATATACTAAGTACCATCAGTATGATCTGAAACAATAAAGTTTGCTACCAAGAGATAAATCATTATCTCATTCCATCACATGAATTGTCTTTCATTCTACACACACAGAGCCCCTTTTCTAAAGAGGTTTATAAAAAAGATGTGGTGAAGTACTTTCAGTCAAGACGTTTTCTGTGCCACATAGTACTTTTTAAAAACAAAGAGGGAGAGGGCTTGTACTTGTTTTCCGGACACAGGAAGGTGCTATATTTATGAAAATTATTTTGTATATGATTTCACTAAGAAGCATTCATGCAGAGAAAATGGGTATTTTAGTTACAGCAAAAAGAAACCTGCAACTTAAATGTTTTTCATTCAACAAGGATTGTTATATTACTTGTTAATTCCTGAAACAACACACAGGAAGAACTGCAAGAGTATTCTGTGTTTGGAACAATGTTCATGAAGAGACAAAAAATGAAGGGAGAAAATGTTTGTAGACATTTCTACCAGTCCAATGCTTTTAAATGCCAGAGGTTCTACTGGCTCACCAACCACATGTTGGTTGCCAGGGCGTGTACCACTGCAGCAGGTCCTTTGTTCAAGGCTACCAGGATGCTGTCTATCATAGCCTAACAAATATTTTGGCGTTTTTATTCTGGTGTTATTAAGCAGAAAGAAGACAGACATGCCTCCAACAGAAATAGATATGCCTCCTCTTCCTACTTGAATAGATCTAGGTGATGTGAAGACCATGGATATAAGAAACCATAACAATTGCGATATGTTTATAACTGATAATTTCATTTTAAATAAGAAGAAATCAAAAGGAATACTTCTGAGCACAAAAGGAAGTTTCAAAGATTGTTTGCATTTACTAGGATCATATGATGTGATAAGCGACTGAGCAAGGAAGCTTGTGTATGACACTGAGAAGTATTTCTCAGACCTGTTTTCTGAAACAAAGTTGTCTGTCATGTGAGGATGGTGTACATTTCTTGTTTCTACCCTATATTTCGTTTGGCTTGAAACAAGTATTTGTCTGTGCTTAATTTACCTAATGATTCAGGTTTGTCTACATTAATGATCTGTGCTTTTCACTATTTACTGTTCTCCCAAACTGCAGAAGCAGTGCCTGGAGAAATCTGCTTCCAAAGGGGTCTGGAAGACAGAAAGCTTTCACTAATGTAAAGAAGTGGCTTCCCAGAGCTGGCATATACTTCTTTTCATGCTGTGTTGTTTTGCAATTGTCTGGCAGTACGGACATGGAGAGTTACCTAGCACTATTAGCAGTGATGATAATTATAGTTCTATGCATAAAAAAGCACAAGGACTTAAAGTTGTTTCTGGTCCTTTAGTAAGTGAAGTACAAGAAGAAAGTACCTTGTGTCTTGCAAGTATCAGAATGTCCTTCCCCAGTGAAATTTTGAAAAGCTGAACATGGCAACCTGTGTACTTAGTACACCATTCCATGCCCGTATCCAAAACTGAATAAAACAGAAGTAAAACGAATTCAAAGAAGGCATAATGGAGAATGTTTTTACTCACTTATATCCTAAGATACGATACTATTCTTGTGCATAAATAGTGAAGATATATACTTTAAATATGTAGCTTAATGTACATTTTTGTACCTCTTTCTGCAATTTTTGCGTTAGATATGATGTTGATTATCTATACAATAAGTATCAAGTAGGTTGTATAGACAAAGGCTCATGCTAGTGTCTATGCACAGCATAATTCTGAGCATACTCTTAGCATTCACACTACACTAAATGAGGCGAATCTTCTATTTGAAGTGATGCACTTGGATAAGCATTTGCAGGAGCAGGGACATAAAAAATGTAGTTACATTTCCCTCTAAAGACTGAATTGGTCTGCTGAAACTTTTAAAAAGGCCCTATGAAAAGCATATTTTTATGAGTATAGGAACTGAATATATTCCAAAGATATCCAAAATACTGTCACCAAGCGGAAAGCATTTAAAGAAATACTAGTAGTTGATATTCCCAGAGCTCACTGCTAAAACCTTGGTGATTTCCATCTCCTCATTATTTACACAGGATCCACTCCCTTTTCCTCTATATAAATTGCTTTCTTCTGGGTATGATACAGCAGGGTGGTTCAACTCTGTTTACAAAGCCCCAGTGGCAATCTGAGCGCTCTGAGAAATTCACAGGGCCTGGCTAGTTGACATAACTGAGACTACATTCAGTACCTAAAAAAAAGGTTAATTTTTTTTATTTTTTTTTTTTAAGAGGGAAACCTTTAAATAGGGAACAGATTTTGCATTTGCAAATCCTATTTTTAATCTGCCTTTGCAGTGAATGTTCAGGGATAGTAATAACACTGCAATATCTTCTCAAGAATTTGGAGCTTTGTCAGTTGTCCTGGTTAGAGGTTTCATTATTTGCTGTTGGCAGAGCACACAGGCATGAAGCATTCATTAGTTTATCATTCTAAGTTAATATGCGGTATCTATTTAAATGTGGGAAACTCACTTGCAAAAATAACTTGGTACATTGTGTGCTGCTCATTGATTGGAAAAAAAATTACAGCAAATGGCCAAGGATAAATAACTGTTCTTTTTCAGAGGTTAATATCAGATCAAAACAGGTTCGTAAATACCCTCTTCACACAATCCAGTTCAAAAATATGTTTCTGAAAATGTGTTTTTCTGGGTATATAGAAGAGCTATTTGTAATTACTATAGTGAAAAAAAAAATAATGCAAATTTTGTCTGTGTTTCAAAGATCCAAGCATGACTGACATAGGTAAATCCATTTGAGATACAGACAGTTCATTAGAATATCTTTAGAAACTCCTAATCTCCAATTGACAAGGTGCTTCAGGACTGTTTTCATACTTCGCTAAAACTTTTGAAAAAATGGAGCTGTTTGTTAGAGTAATCTCTGAATGGTACTAACTCACCTTAACTCTCTTAGTTACCTCAAATATATCTAAAGCAGGCAAAATGGTTAACTATGCACAAAAAATGAAGATTTCCATTAGAGGGAAGATTATGACTGCTTTCAAACAAATCTCTTTGAAGAGCGCTGCCTTAAATCTCCCGTGTTTTCAGAATTTAGAACAGAAGTTATTTTTTCTTTTGTGGTCCAAACTATATCAGAGATGAGGTGGAGTGGGTGGAGTAAGATGTGGGAGATACCCTTAATTAATGGGATGCCTTCGACCCCCACAGCTGTACAATTTCTTAAGTGATAAGAAATCCATACTCCTGAGTAACCTGTGATTTAATCTGCCTTTTAGGATATCTGGATGAGAGCTAGCAGTAATATTTACAGTGATTATTCAGAGTTACTAGTGCAAAATGCTTCAGAAATGAAACACAGGTCAGGAGTTTCTACAGAGTCATTCCCCGTTACACAATTTCGGTTTTCCTGCCAACCTGAGGTAATCAGTATATATCCATTTGCTGGATTTTCTGTTATGGTGTAACGATATAGTACAATGTGTGATCAAATTCCAATTAATGCTTTTAATGCTGTTATTCTTATTAAGGAAAATCTTAGCTGTACAAAAATTACTGTTTCAATTAAAGTTGTGTGTTAAAAGCCTGAAGTAGTACCACTACTGACTGGTCTAAACAATGGTATTTCATGGCACCTTGCATTTTCCTATTAGTTGGCATAGATCTACTATAAGTACTTAATAAGCACGAAAAGAAAAAAAATAATGCGTTTTGTGTAATAATAAATCTGACTGAATTGCATCAGGAACAATCAGACATTTTCAAGTTATGTCAAAGCTTCCAGAAACAGAACTGCTTTTCAGTTCTTCTCAGAAACTTAGGGGCATGCAGAAATTTGAGTGCAACCTTGTCCCAGAGGTTTTCAAGGGGACATTATAACCTAGGTGACTTTGCTTGAGCTATAGATGACCCTGCTTAAGTAGGGAAGGGTGGACAAGGTCACCTCCAGAGGTACCTTCCAGCCTCAACCATTCTGTAATTCTGTGATAACCAAGTTTCCTGAAGATAGTTCAATAACAGTGAGTCAAATATCCTATTTAATCACTACAGACTGCTGCATGCCAGGAAAAAAGAAAATAATTCAGATTTTCTTTGTATGTCTTTGTGACCCTCCTATGGTCACTTTTTGTAAATACAAGAAGCAAATTTACCTGCAGGCCATATGTTTGAAGTCAACATTGGACAATATCATTAAGAAGTTCTGAAGCAAATAAATGCTGAAACTTCTAAACACTTCTGCAACCCAGTTTGAAGAACTACAAACTCAGAATACACAGAACTACCAACTTCTGTTGTTACCTTTAACAACAGTCTATGTGTAGGTAATCAGTTTTCAAATAAGTACAGGAGAGGCAGTTCTTTTAATGTGACTGGGGGGCATTTGCTTACACTACCTACTTAACTGTTAAGATTTATTCTGTAAAGAAACCTTCTGCTGCCGATAGTGGCCTACTAGCAACAAGACAGCAATCCTTCAACATCAGCCCTTTCTCCAAACACATGAAAATTGTGGGAAGAAGTATTTAATATCCTGAAGCACTACTTAATGAAGAACTACTGTCCTCATAACTTTACTGACACTTCTCAGTTGCTAAATGATCTCCCTAACTAAAATGACTTTTCTAGATGTACAGCTCCCTTGCCATTTATCATAATTATTCTACAAATACAATACACAAACATATTCAAGACAATAAAAGTCTGTTCTAGGTCAATCAGAGAAGTATAAGCTTTTTGTTTGTCAGATCCTGCAAAACTGTTGAATAGATGTATAGATGGGCAAAAGTCTGGATGACTTTTCTCAAATGATATCTTGTGCTTGCAGAAAGCATTGATGCCTTCTGGTAGTGGAGATCCACTAAGGGCAGAAGAAGACAGCTGACAGAACAGAAGCTGCTCTGGCAAAAGTCTAAACTCTGCCATTAATTGTTTGCTCACTGTAGAAATTGGTGCAAGTGACACTTACAGGTTTATTTTTTGTTCAGCTCTACTTGAACAAGGAATTTAATTTTGTGATTTGATTTAGTTATTTCCAAAGGCATAATTAACACAGGGTCATCCCAAAATTATATGCCTCAATAGGTAACTAGCTTTTGTCCTTAATTATAGGCAATGGAAACAATTTGGTTGCTTATAATTGTCAAACCCTAACTTTATGACAGAAAAATTCCACGCAGATGTCTGCATAAGGTTGAATTGGGGGCAGGGAGTTAGAAATATTTGAGGTCTGTCTGAGTAATCAAGGAAAATAGGGATGAAGGGAAAGACTGGAGTATAAGAAAAAGACATATTCCTGGGTCACAGGTCTTAGGAGAAAGGAGGGAAAAGATCTCAAAAGCATAAGCATAACTATCCTTCACAGCCTTGAACAGAAGCCAGAGTTGTTTAGTCTTTCCATTCTTCTGCTGCCAACAAATCTCTGAGAAATACAGGAATAAATATGTGTGCACATCTATTGTTGATCATTCTGGAGGATGACAACTTACTGTTATCATTTACTCTATTTGTTCAAGGAATAGAGGTCCGTGTAATGGACCTAATCAGAGATTCCTGTCATCTCAAGGAACTACCTTGACCACTATGATTTCCAATCACAAATTTGATTATGGGAGATACTGGTTTGATTTGGATTAACCAATTCACGAATGTTTCTTTCTGTTTTTTTTTTTTTTCTTCACCACTGGACCACTGGCATCCTAGGTGTTATTTAGTGAAATTCCTGCATATTTGTCTGCAGTTGTCAATATTGTGACGTTTTTCTGGCAAACAGCAGCAACTGCTAATTTGATCATCGGTATCAAGAATTACCTTTCAAGCTGGAATAAATAGAAGTAACAAGCAAAGACCAGAACAATCAGTTTAAGGACATATAGCTTTCTGTGTGACACCAGCATATTGCCAGAACTGAATTAGAAAAGAAGAGACAGGTTGATGTGGAAACCCAAGGTCAGAATCTACTTTCTTGGACAGCTCTATAGCCTATGGACAGAAAATATCTTGCAGCTTTTGTGTTGTTAGGTTTGTTATAGGTAGTTGGTGTGCCAATAGAGAGATGACTTCCAGTTCTAATTTTGACAGTTAAAAGATATTCTTACAAAGTAAAATGAAGTGTGATTCGTACATACGCTAGCTTCCTTCTGACAGTATAACAGCAATGAAATCACAACTGCATAGTCTGAACACTTGATAGCAACAAGGTTCTGCACCTTGAAAACACCTCTGGTTGCAAATGGAGGTAACCAGATAGGCACTGTTAACACAGAGTAATAGAAAGCCTGCATTTAAAGAGCTCATCGAGAAAGCAGAGCAGCCAAAATGAGAAAGCAATAAAGTTTATGACCATATCAGTATTAAAAATAAGCAAATTTTACACTGTTTTAAATGTAGATGGGGATTAATGAAATGGTAATGCAAATGCATGAAAAGAATGTGCAAAAGGCAAAAGCAAACAATAAGTGGGAATTAAAGGTCAGTTTATTCGTGTTGGGAAAATCAGTTCATCTGCATCCATCCATTTGCCAAAGTTGTGGTTGTTTAAGATACACAGGAAAAGTTTTTTCCAGTTTTTCTCTTACAAAATTATTTGAAAATTCATGGCAATATTTTAAAGGCAAGCTTGTATCACAATACACAGTGTATAAAAGTTTTGTTTACTTTGTAGTCATCACTTCCTGTCACACATATTTGGAGCTATATTATTTGCATTTTGTTAAATAAGTGATCTGTATACTGCAGTAGCTTTTCAATTTACCAGTTTTACATGTTCTAATTTGCAATTATGAATGGTCATAAAATAAAGTGATGTAAGTTCTTCTGCAGCATGTTTCTTAGGTGTAAGTCAGTCTTTTTTTTCCGCTCTTTAAAGTCATAGAAAAACTCTGCACTCACTCAGAGCTTATGTTTCTCCATAAATCCAGTGGCAGTTAAAAGAAGCACTAAGAATGTAAGGTTTTAAAACCAGCATGGTCCACCACCTGTTCTCCAAGAACTGGAATGGCTTTTGGTTTAGAAAGCTTTATTTTCTGTGATTTTTGTACAGTAAAGCAAATGAAAAGCTCCTGATACTTTTCTCAGGTCTCCCATATCCAGAGGGGTCACCATGTCTGACAAAATTTTGGTTGTAAGAGAAGGCTATGACCCTGACTTTTCTTTCCAGTTTTCAATGGTGTATTGTTAGGTTTCATCTGCTCCAAACCTTGCCATGTCGTAAGAAACTTTTTATTTATAATTTGCTGTTAGCTGTTTATTTCAGGCTAGTGGAACTTTACTTATTTTCCAGGGAAAAAAATCCAGTTACTAAGGCCTTTCATTTTTAAATTGAAATTAAATTTAAAACACTTTCTGATTTGGTAAGAAAAATTCATCTACCAGGGACTTCTTTATCACATTACTGACTGCTAGCTGTATATACTGATGCATGTACTGAAATAAATCTTTCCTGTATTTATACCATGTTCTTATAATAAAAAGTTCAGGTTCAAGAACAGTAAAAAAGGTTTCACAGCTTTAGGAGCAATAAGAAAACATTTTAAAAATTATAATATATATCTTCTCTTTCATGGACACTTCTTCAAATTTCTAGAGCCTAAAGTAAAGCAGTGCTTTTTAAGGAAACTTTTATATGTGTAGTATTAAAATAATCTTAAATGAATAAAGATGTGATCACTTTTTAAAAGATTAATTTACCTGGGAAGACTGCCTTACATGTTTCCTGTGAATAGTAGGACTTATTGCCTTACAGAATGGTGAGGATGTGGCCCAGCAAGTTGCTCTTCAATATGGTAGTTGGCAATACACTAACTCAGAAAAAAAGAAAAAAAAACCCAAACCCCAACAACTCCCCACCCCCATCAAACCATTACAAGCAGACTCTATTAACAAGATGCACTTTTAAAAATGTCCTGTGATTTCTAAATTCTTGTAATATTTTCTGAGAAAAATACTTGACATGCCATTAACAGAAACTGTGCCCATATATCTACAGGGAATTTATGTTTCAGATACAGTGCTACTTCCACCTGTGCAAATACCAATAAAATTAATTTCAGAACTGAAAGGTCATGTCCGATTTGTCATCTGTGTTCTGTAGACTCATGACATATGCCCAAGGCATTATGGGCAAAATTTAAGCCTGAAAACACAGAAAAAATAGTGAGGTAGAGAACTTTGAGTTTCTAAAAATACAGCAAAAATGGACTTCCTCAGTCAGAATGTATTCCCGTTTGTCAGTTCTGTTCAAGTACCACTTGGCTTTGTTCATGTTTCCAAAGTGGAACAGTTTTTATTCCTAGTGGGAGGAAATTTCTTCCTTGACATGAAGCCCTGATGAGCTCAGGCTAACAAAGAGAATCTTTACTTATTCTTCCATATTGTCATTTAATGATGTCTTAGTCCAAGGACAGATCATCTCTGACACTCTACTTTTCTACCATCTACTTACTACTACACACTGTTAGGTGCTAGAGAAGCAATTCCAGTAGTGCTCATGGGAAAATTATATGTTAGGATCATCCTAACCACTTCCATATATGTGTGTGTATGTATGTGTGCATTTTGTTTTTTATATACATTTATATTTTGTAAATATATTTTATATATGTTTATATCTAGCATATATATCTGTGTGTGTATATGTGATTTACGGTCTCATCAGAATTCTGTGATGAATCATTACATTGACAAGATGATATGTTTTTTTCAAAATCTCTTAACAACTCTGTAAATAGGCACATTGACATGCATTTCAGTTGCCAACTATGTAGTCAACTGATGAGTTACATGCAGATGTGGTTTGCAATATTTTCAAACTGCAAATGTGTTTGTAATGAGACTGCTTGTGCTAATGAGAAATGCAAGATGAGATCTATGTTTTAGAATATTTTTAGGTTCCTCTGAATTGTAGGGTGTCTATAAGCAGTGATTTTCATTGCTTCCTAAAGATACTTGTAAAAATGATTCTGTGAGGGAAAAAGAAGGCACAGGAGTATAGTTTGATGGGTGCACTTAATAATTTAAAAGATTAAATTAAACAGAAGTCAAAGTCTCTTTGATTTACAGAACCGGTTCAATAATTTTTATAGGATTCTTAATGCTGTGGCATATACAACATAAATGTGTAAGAAATTCCAACATTTGAGAAATATGTTCTATAAAACCAAAATAAAAATGAAAGCGTAGTTGTAACCATGAAGCAGCTGTCCAGAAGCACAATATTAGCAAATTTAGCCACTATATTTTACTATCATTTTGCGCCATGAACAGCCAAGGGATGTTACATCAAGGAAAGGGGAACAGGGCGCTGGTGAGGGCCTGCAGCCATTAGCTCCAAGATGTGCCAGCTACGCTGCAGTATGCCCAAACCTTCACGTAGATGAGCTAGGAGCTCCTGGACCAACGGGAGTCAATCGGGAGGCACTGTTAGTACAGGACAAAGGAATTACAGCTGCTCCAACCAAATCGGCCGCAACGAAGACACGGCTGAAGTGCCTCTTCACAAATGCACGGAGCATGGGGAACAAGCAGGAGGAATTAGAGACGTGTACACGCCTCCAAGGCTACGATCTCATCGGCATCGTAGAAACTTGGTGGGACGACTCCTATGACTGGAGCGTCGGCATGAAAGGGTACAGGCTCTTCAGGAGAGACAGACAAGGGAAACGAGGAGGCGGTGTTGCCTTATATGTTGATGAGCAGCTGGAATGTATGGAGCTCAACCTGGGGGAGGATACCGAGCCAACTGAGAGCCTATGGGTCAAGATTACAGGGAAATCGGGAGCAGGGGACGTTACAGTGGGGGTATGCTACAGGCCACCCGACCAGGAAGACCAAGTGGATGAAGCCCTCTACAGACAGATAAGGGCAGCATCATGTTCACAGACCTTGGTTCTCATGGGTGACTTCAACCACCCTGACATCAGTTGGAAGGATAACACAGCCAGGCACAGGCAATCCAGGAGGTTCCTGGATTGCATTGAGGACAACTTCCTTCTCCAAGTGGTTGAGGAGCCGACGAGGAGAGGAGCCGTGCTGGACCTTGTTCTTACCAACAAGGAGGGGCTGGTTGACAGGGTTAAACTCAAGGGTAGCCTGGGCTGCAGTGACCACGAAATGGTTGAGTTTGAAATCCTCAAGGCAATGAAGAAGGTGCGCAGCAGGCTGACGACCCTGGACTTCAGGAGAGCCGACTTTGGCCTCTTGAAGAATCTGCTTGGTATGGTGCCGTGGGATGAAGCGCTGGAAGGAAGAGGGGTCCAAGAAAGTTGGTTAATATTCAAGGACCACCTCCTCCAAGCAGAGCAGCAATGCATTCCTACAAAGAGGAAGGCAGGCAGAAAAGCCAGGAGGCCTGCGTGGATGAACAAGGAGCTCCTGGAACTGACCAAAAGAAAAAAGGAGGCCTACAGGGAGTGGAGACAGGGCCGGGTAGCCTGGGAGGATTACAGAGGAATCGTTCGAGCAGCTAGAGAGCGGGTTAGACAAGCTAAAGCCCAGCTAGAACTAAATCTGGCCAGGGACATTAAGACAAACAAAAAATCCTTCTATAGGTATATCAGCGAGAAAAGAAAGACTAGGGAAAATGTAGGCCCTCTCCAGAAGGATACGCAAGAACTGGTCACCCGGGACAGCGACAGAGCTGAGGTACTCAATGACTTTTTTGCCTCAGTCTTCACAGACAAGGACAGCAGCCGCACTGCCCAAGACGCAGATTGCAAAGGAGAGGATTGGGAAAACGGAGCACCGCCCACTGTAGATGAAGATAAAGTGAGAGACCACCTGAGGAACCTGAAGGTGCACAAGTCCATGGGACCTGATGAGATACATCCGCGGGTCCTGAGGGAACTGGCAGATCAAGTCGCGAAGCCACTAGCCATCATATTTGAGAAGTTGTGGCAGTCTGGCGAGGTTCCTGCCGACTGGAAAAGGGGAAACATAACCCCTATTTTCAAAAAGGGAAACAAGGAAGACCCGGGGAACTACAGGCCAGTCAGTCTCACCTCTGTGCCTGGCAAGATCATGGAGCAGATCCTCCTGGAAACTCTGCTGAGCCACACAGAAAACAAGGAGGTGATTGGCGAGAGCCAACATGGCTTCACCAAGGGCAAGTCATGCCTGACAAATTTGGTGGCCTTCTATGAAGGGGTTACAGTGGCAGTGGACAAGGGAAGATCTGCTGATGTCATCTACCTGGACTTGTGCAAAGCGTTTGACACTGTCCCACACGATATCCTGGTCTCTAAATTGAAGAGACATGGATTCGATAAATGGACCACTCGGTGGATAAAGAACTGGCTGGATGGTCGCACTCAAAGGGTTGCGGTCAACGGCTCGGTGTCCAAGTGGAGAGCAGTGACGAGTGGCGTTCCTCAGGGGTCGGTACTGGGACCCGTACTGTTCAACATCTTTGTTAGCGACATGGACAGTGGGGTAGAGTGCACCCTCAGCAAGTTTGCTGATGATACCAAGCTGTTTGGCGAGGCAGACACGCTGGAGGGGAGGGATGCCATCCAGAGGGACCTGGACAGGCTGGAGAGGTGGGCCCAAGCCAACCTCATGCAGTTCAACAAGGCCAAGTGCAAGGTCCTACATCTGGGTCGGGGCAATCCCAAGCACAAATACAGGCTTGGCAGAGAATGGCTGGAGAGCAGCCCTGTGGAGAAGGACCTGGGGGTGATGATTGATGAGAAGCTCGACATGAGCAAGCAGTGTGCGATCGCAGCCCAGAAGGCCAACCATATCCTGAGCTGCATCAAAAGAAGTGTGGCCAGCAGGGCAAGGGAGGTGATTCTGCCCCTCTACTCCGCTCTCGTGAGACCCCACCTGGAGTACTGCATCCAGCTCTGGAGTCCCCAACATAAGAAGGACATGGACCTGCTGGAGCGCGTCCAGAGGAGAGCCACGAGGATGATCAGAGGGCTGGAGCACCTCTCCTATGAGGAGAGGCTGAGAGAGTTGGGGCTGTTCAGCCTGGAGAAGAGAAGGCTCCGGGGAGATCTTATTGCGGCCTTCCAGTACCTAAAGGGGGCCTACAGGAGAGCTGGGGAAGGACTTTTTACTAGGGCATGTAGTGATAGGACGAGGGGGAACGGCTTTAAGCTGGAAGAGGGCAGGTTTAGATTAAACATTAGGAAGAAGTTTTTCACTTTAAGGGTGGTGAGGCACTGGAACAGGTTGCCCATAGAGGTTGTTGAAGCCCCATCCCTGGAGGTGTTCAAGGCCAGGCTGGACGTGGCCTTGGGCAACCTGGTCTAGTGAGAGGTATCCCTGCCTGTGGCAGGGGGGTTGGAACTCGATGATCTTCAAGGTCCCTTCCAACCTAAACCATTCTATGATTCTATGATTTTTCTTTTGAAGGAGGCAGTTTTGCAGATTAAGTTTTCTAAATATAAGAATTGCCACAAAGACCCCCACACAACAATGTGTCTTGCATTTTGGTATTTATAAGGATCAGTGAGCGATTACTGTAGAGCCAAAATGTATCAAAATAACCTAGCTGTCTCTTGCTACATTTATTAGGTTCAAATTGTTCTTGTGCTACAGTCACAATAGTCTGAATTTCAGTCTTAGCACTTGTTGATGAACCAGAAAGCTCATACTAAGTTTATAGTCCATGTCAGGTAAACAACTCTCTGTGGAAAAAGAACATTTAAAGAAGACAAAGTATATTGTGAGGGTAAGAGGCAGTCTGGACTTGACTCCCTATTTCACTGTATAAATGTGAATGCTAGCAAAACATAACGCATTATTTAAAATCTTGAGGATGCAGAGCTAATAAAAAAGGAAAAAAGAATTTTTATAACAGTCTTTAACAGAATAATGGAAAGAATTAGAATCAAGTGAATAAGCCCAGGTGTTGCAGAGAAAAAAGTGCTTTGAAAACAAAGTACTGACCAGTGCCCTTTTTAATTGACTAAAGACACACCTAAACCATGTTAAAATAATTCGATTAGTTTCTAAATATAATCAGTTATTTAGTAACAAGTCTTGACAAATAATTTCCAAAATCTACAAGATACAATACACCAAAGGACTCCCAAGGGAATCCTGTTAATTCTGTGCATTGGCTTTCATGTGATTTGTGGTTAATATTTGCTGCCCCCTGTAGTTTACTCTGACATAGTTTCCATAAAATCATCTGAGGTGACTTTAAAATTTAGAAACTCAAAATATAAACCAAGCATCTGGATCTTTTCTCTTGCTTATCCTTTGGTTATTTCTTATTTCTGTCATCCTGTCTGAACTGTTGTTGTGTTGAGAATTGGGATGATTCTCAATTAAGTTTTTGTTCAAATGTTATTTGATAGATTAAAATGAACAGTTATTTTAAAGTACATGGTTTATATTTTAGACATGACTCTTCTAAGATAAATATAATTTCCTTTAAAGACACAAACCGGGCACATATTTAATAAACTGCTTTGTAAATAACTACAGCGTATAAACATCAACGTACTCCTTATGGTTCCTTGAAGTCTGTTTTGGGGGAAAACGATGAAAAGCGGTAGTTTGGAAGTTTAGCAGGCATGTAAGATGCTGGCTGAGTTTAAAATAGCCCCCTCACTGACTAATGAGGTATTACACTCTGTCCCAGAATTTATTAACTAGCCTGCACCATTATCAACATCTTCCCAGTGTTGAAGGAGGAGGGATTAAAACAGCCTAGCAACAGGTTACATGAGAAGACAGGACTTCTGTGAGGTATAGCTCAGGTTTTTTTAACCCAGTAATGCTAGAACCAGGCTTCCTGGAGGTGCTACAAGGCAAATAAACGAGGGACATATGTACTTATTTTTGTTTTAATCTGGAAGAAGAAAACTCTGAATTCTGGGAAACTAGAACCTAGAGAGGTTTGTGGCACATTGTTCTGTTGACTGCAGACTATCATATCTTGTAAAACAAGTGTTTATGGGTAACAGTCACGAAGAATGACATCTGAGTTCAAAAACTGCATTCAATGAGTTCAAACTCAAAACCTCCCAACCAGGGAACATGAATTTCTCTCATTTACAAATGGCAAATAATGGAGTTAAAAGGCTAAGTGGGGGCAGATATGAAAAAAGGGCCAGAGGTGTCAGCCTCTGCCACAGATCAGGACACAATAGCAAATCTAATCTAGTTCAGAAAAATCCTGGTACAGATAGAATTACCTTGAAGCTGTACTTGACCTTCAACAAAGATGGTCATGCCATGTTTAAGGCAAAATCAGCAGGTGAGGAATGACCTAGGCAATTGAAAATTGGTCAATGCTCACAGAGTTCATCAATCCCAGATGCTAGGCCTGAACAACTCCAAGACAGAGCAATGCATGGGGAGTTTTTTGCTTTAACGGATGAAGACACAAACTTAAAAGTCAGCATTTGGCTTACACAGGCGTACACTTGCTAGCATATGTACCTAAGGTAGAAATTTGTCTTCAAAAGCAGATTAAGCAAACAAAGTAGAAGGAAAGAAGAGGTGATGGAAAGCAAAAAGAGGGGAAAATACCATGCAAAAGTCTGTATTTCAAATAGGGTTTTGAGAACTTAAAGGTTAGCACAAATGGTAGTGAAACATGCTCCCTTCACTTCCTCTGCATGCTTACCAGAGACTGCTATTGCCAGTTTATAGTTTAACTAGTCCGTAATATATTAAAATATGGTTGCAACCCCAAATTTTAGACATACACTGGAAAAGACCAATAAAGTTAAAGAATACACTTGTTTAAAATAGCAAAACTGTTACTGAGTCATATTGACTATGCATAACCAATTTATCAATCCATAAACCTGAACTTCAGAGAAACATAATTTTTGATAATTTGTTCTCACTGACTGTGTAACAGAAGATACAAAAATTCTCTTCCCTAGTCCTGCCTCATGCCATTGCACTGCCTTAGCAAAAACATGTCTTTTGGAAATGCATCTAGTCTTTATTTAAGAACGTGGTGTATGGGGAATCCGCAACATTCTTAGAGAAGTCATTTTAGTATCTGATTAGCCTTGTTCCTTAAAATTGGTCTGTTATTTCTCATTTCGAATTGTGTTTTTGGTGGCTTTGAGACACCAGAATTTGACACCTGTCACTACCTTGCGCATATGGTATCTATTTCATAACAGGTTTTGTTTCCAGCATTCTTCCTGGAACATTCCTCTACCATAACCCCTGCTTTCCTGAAAGTCCTGTGGTGACTTACAGAAGTCTCAGTGAATTCTAAACTCAATTTCTGTATTAGGAACCATTATTACGTGTAAAAGTATCTTTCTTAAAATAACATGATGTCATTCATTTAGGGCTGTTATCATAACGCTTTCCTAGAAACAAATGCTAAGTGGTCCACTGGAGTGCTGGGAATCTTTGGTTTAGTAGTGAATTTTTTTTTTTCCCACACCTTTTCTTTGAAAGCTGTTAAAATGCTTATTACTGATTATAAGAAATACTGTCTATCTATAGAATTTGATAAGAATGGACTTTATTTGGCTTAGATGGGGGGAAAAGAGGAACTCCAAGTTTAAAGACTTTTTTTTTTTTTATATAATATGTTGAAGAAGTTGTTTAAAATGAAAAAAACAGGCTTTTGGTGGTTCTCTGAGAGTAGTTCAGGACCTGAGAGATTAATGGGCAAAAGACAGAGGAGGCAGACAATTGCTGCCATTGTCATGATAAGATACACCACATTCCTGATAGCGACATGTACTGCACAATTGTATAATTGTTTGGAATGATTGGAATAATGCTTTGGAAACCCACAAAAAATTATGCACATCATAATCATATTTGATCATTCACAGAGCAAATATTTTTAGCTGTACATTTCACTTCTGTGTAGTAAAATACTACAACTAAGATAATGAGCTGACTATCCCTCAAATTAAATAAGTACAAACAGAAAATTAAACATGTGAATGCGTGTATATTGGCATTTTTTTCCTATTTGGTAGTCTATCCCGGTTATTTCTTTAGAGAGGCTTGGGAAACTAAACTTAGATTTCCCATACCTGTCATGCAAAAGGCAGCCACGATCCAGTCACTTACTCTCACATTGCACCAGCTAAAAGATTTTTGGTGAGAGGAGCAGATCATCTTTCATGTTCAGGGTGCTTCTCAAATAATCCCTGTCAAAGTACTTCTTTGCTATGACATGTAATATACTTGTCATGAATAACTTCCATGTTGTGAGGGAGAATTTTTTATTTTTATTCATAAATGCATGTTTATAAATGTATAAGAAGTTACTTGGTTTTAATAATGCGTAGGTGATAAAGAGGCATAGGTGAACAAATGAAACTGCAGAACAGCAGACCAGAATCAAGTGGAACCTAGAAACATTTATAAGACATTTAAAAATACCCTGAAAGCAGATTTTAATTAACTTTCACCTAAAAGAAAATAAATCACATTGTTCCAAACATGTTTTAAGAAATTGATGCTTATTTTTACTAATGGAGTGAAGGCTGGAAACTTCTACAATGGTTTCCTTTCAAAACAACAATACTACCAAACTGTGATATGATTTACTTCCCCAGTGAACTACAGGTTCCACAGTACTTGCCAGAGGGAGGAGGTGTAACATGACAGTGTTAGATAAATATTTTTCAGATTTTTTAAAAATATTTAGGTTTTACAACATTAATCTTCAAAAGAAGAGAAAAAAATAAGTCAATAAAGAAGTCACTCAAGAAGATTCCTGTCACAGAAAAAATGGGACACAAATGGTGGTTAGATGCTAAAAGGTTATTTATAAAGTGCGGTGTCTGTGTATTTTTACAAAGGAAAGGCAGTCACTGACTTGAGGAATTATTTTTTGTGAGAAAAGTTTTGATCCCTGACTAACTGTGTTTTTAAGTAAGGAAAAGAGCCAAATATAAAATACTTACCATAATATAATCTGTCAATAACTGCACTTTCAGAAAATGTCATAACTGAGGCACAATTTCTATTAAAAAAACCCCTTAACTCTAATAAATGACAATGTAGTGACCATTCTGTGACATCCAGTACTAACAGTACTGAGAAAATATCTAATATTCTTTGGCAGCATTGGCCACTTTTTCCTCAATATTCTTCTAGATCATAGATCAGCAGTTCTAATAGCTGTTTTCTGATACAGGTTTGGAAATGGAAGTGACACTAAGCAGTCTTGATTTTCAGTATACAGCTGACGAGAAAGGGCAATAAAAATACACTGAAAGAACTTGACCTTCCCCTCCTTCACTCTTAACTCTTGGATGTATCAAAGAATAGTAACAAAATTACAATTGTTATAAAATATGATAGCAACAACAGCAGCAGTAATAAACGATAATTAGTTTTAGATTTAAAATTCCATTGATAGACATTTTAAAAAAATAGCATTTTTCATTGTGCTTATCATTATTTGCGATGATTTTTAGCTTTCAGTTGCAATTAAACAGACTAAATAGCTGGAAGGCTAGATTTTTAATTTTCAGTTCATCTTTTCAGAATTGAAAAAAATAGATTAAATGTGACATGGCTTCAGGTAGTTGCTAAATAGGTAAAAATTGTCTGCATTTGGCAAATTTTACGTAGTGGGGATGATACAGGAAAATGAAAATGGAAATTGCAGACAAGCGGAAGGTATATCTGGGCACAGAAAAGGGAAGATGTTGGAGCTGTGGAGTCATATTAGAAGGAAGGTATCATTAAAATAAGTTCACAGATGTTCTGAAGAAAAAGAGCCCACCTATAAATACTTGTCTGTTCACACTGTTTTTTTGTTCTTCCTTCTCCCTGTGTTTGTTTCTAATATAACAAATTTTAACTTAGCTCCTTAGAAAGAGTATGTAGACATCCAAGGAAGGAAAGAAACCCTCCTGCAGGTCAAAACCAGAGGTGATGAATTAGATGTTATGCATATTTAGGAAATCTAATCATGGCTACAGGCCATGATGCATAGCATAAATGTCTTCAGACCCTGTCTACCTGTGAACACTCAGAAAAATCAGGTAAAGTTGTGAGGATGAATCTGGATAATTAAAGTGTACTAGATCCTGTGTGAATATTCTTATTCAGAAATAAAGCAATTTTCAAGGGCTATAGCTTAATTCTTGTTCAAGGACCAGTGAGAACATAAAAACAAAAGTTTAATGTGGTTTAATTAAGCATCTTAGCCTTTGCACTTGTAGTAGACTTGTCTTCACTTTTCTAAGTGTTCCTTGTAAAAAAGTCCTTCGGCTCCCAGCTCTATAATTTTTTCTAAAACACAGAGTATTTGTAATTTTTGAAAGACTTACCTCACATAATGAAGGCATTTATGAAATAGCTGCACTTTTATGTAGTTTATGGCTGAAGAAACTTACAAATGTGAACTGAATGCACATCAGGAAGCAATTAAAGAAATCCACAATCTGTTACTTTAATGAATTTAAGGATTTTTCAAAACAATCTAATTGTTTTGGTGGGCTTGATTCATCTTTGATGATAGCCTTGGTTATTTTCTTCTTCATCTTTTGCATTACAGGAACACTTTGGCAGCTAGCTCTGAGACTTTTAAGAGCTTTTTACCCAGCATATACGGTTTAGAATTTTTTCTGCATTAGTACAGTTGAGGTGTACCCTTTAGTGTCCACTATTATCTACATTAGATTTTGTGACACATAGTAGTACTGTCTAATACCACATCTTTAAATTCTAGAGCCCTCATGTCAAAGGATTTTTCATTAAATATTTTTAACTGTTTCATTATTAGAGAAAGAGAAAAAAACCCCTTTGCCTAGTACATACTTGTATTTCTAACATAGAAACATAGAATCATTTAAGTTGGCAAAGACACTTAAGATCATCAAGTCCAACTGTCAACCTAACACCGCTAAGTCCACCACTAAACCACGTCCCTAAGCACCATGTCCACCCATCTTTTAAATACCTCCAGGGATGGTGACTCAACCACTTATCTGGGCAGCCTGTCCCAATGCTTGACAACATTTTCGGTAAAGAAATTTGTCCTAATATCCAATGTAAACCTCCCCTAGTGCAATTTGAGACAATTTCTTCTTGTCTTATTGCTTGTTACTTGGGAGAACAGACCAACACCCACCTCACTACAACCTCCTCTTGGGTAGTTGTAGAAAGCAATAAGGTCTCCCCTCAGCCTCCTTTTCTCAGGCTAATCAACCTCAGTTTCCTCAGCAGCTCCTCCTGACGCTTGTGCTCTAGACCCTTCATCAGCTTTGTAGCACTTCTCTCCAACACCTCAATGTCTTTCTTGTAGTGAGGGGTCCAAAAGTGAATGCAGTACTCAAGGTGCAACCTCACCAGTGTTGAGTACAGGGGGACGATAACTTCCTTAGTCTTGCTGGCCCCACTGTTCCTGACACAAGCCAGGATGTTATCGGTCTTCTTGGCCACCTGGGCACACTGCTGGCTCTTATTCAGCCGGCTGTCAACTAACACCCTCAGGGCCTTTTCTGTGGAGCAGCTTTCCAGCCACTCTTCCACAAGCCTGTAGTGCTGCATGGGGTTGTTGGGATGCAAGTGCAGGACCCGGCACTTGGCCATGTTGAACTTCATACCATTGGCCTCAGCCCATTGATCCAGCCAGTCCAGATCCTTCTGTAGAGCCTTCCTACTCCCAAGCAGATCAACACTCCTGCCCAATTTGGTGTCGTCTGCAAACTTACTGAGGTTTGAAACTTTTATAATTCTCTTCCCCTCTCTAGTAAGCATAACCTCCTCAAGACATTTAGATCACCTTAATAGGTGTTCTATAATTTCTGACATGTTTTTAATGCAACGCTGTTTCCTTGCTATTCTTAAAAGAAGTGGAATATTGCTGTTAGTTATTTTAAGGGAAAACCGGTGTTATCCAAATAGGTTTCACTTTATTATAGACAGGTAGAATATTAGGTGGTGATGTAACATGAACCACCTCAGAATGACAATTGCTTCATGATAAAGCAGGGGGAAAACAGGAAATTGAAAAACTCATTCATATATTTTACTTTGTTTGTTCCTTAAAATTCTGTAGAGCTGTGATCAGTCTCACCAAGTTTAATGCTGCAGCAAACAACACACAGTACCACAGCCACTGCACAATACTAACTATAGATTTTCCTTTGTGCCGTGGGCAGGGTTTCTCATTTCATACATCATTTGCAACTTGCTGCAGTGATTCTGCGAAGTCATTGCCTATCTCACTAACACAAAGTTTGGAAGAAGTAGCATTTTTCCCTGCTCTTGTTTTGGACAACTATCGCACTAGACATCACAGCCAGTTTCCTGTTGCTCTCCGCTTACATTAAAACACCAGCTATAATTGTACCAGCTAAAATTATACCAGCAACCCTTTACATACTATTCTTGAGTGTCAATGTTAAGGAGGTTAAATCCTTCAGCAAAGCTTTGTCTGTCAGGTGCTATAAGCTACTACTCCTTATTTTATCTGCCTAAAGATATCCAATAGCGTGCAAAACCTACATCCTGAGATGAAGCTCTGGAGTGTAGCCAAATCTGTCAGATTTTTTTTGTATTTCTGAAATGCCATTCAACAAAAATCAGTGGGAGTTATTCTGACTTTCCTCACTCAGCACCAGCAGTATAATAGCTTAATGATACCATGAGACTCAGGGCACAGACCTGAGACAGGCAAACACAGCAATGTCTCATTTTCACCCTGGTCTCCATCCATAAAAACATTTCAAGCACTAAAACTAAAGCTGAGTTAAAATGAGTAAACTGATACTGCCAGACAACACAAAGCATTACTGGACCTCACCTTTGTGTGGAGCAGAATGGAACAGGCTTTGATATTGCTAATTTCACTGGACTAAATCCATATAATCGTCTTTGGACACAGCTGACAGTGTAAATGAAGTTTAGGTAAGGACTGAGCAGGGAAGATGCACTTAAACGTAACCAAAGATTTACATTTCAGTTTCCTAGAATCAAATGTGTGAGTAAGGTTAATGGCCTAAAATTCTGGAAAGAGACCACTGCCACCACATGAATTCCTTGACTTTTATGTTAATTTATTTTTTGTCTGCTATGATTTGGGGTTGCTCAGTGTATGCCTAAAACAAGCCATGTCTGTTGTTGCCCAATTAAATGAAAAATTCAATTTTATGACAGTTTATCTTTCTTTTAAAATACAGGAATGTCTAAAATACAAGACTGTTAAACATACAATTGGCTCAATTCCCCTTTGTATTGTCAGGAATATACTGGACCAAACCCCAAAATATTCTTTACACCACCTCAGTTACTGTTTTGTCAGTCTCAGTAACCAAGTAAAAAGCATTACTAGCACACTAAGGACTGGGATGCAACTGCTATACTTTTGATCTTTAGTTAGTTTCAGAGAGAATGTGGCAAAATGTGGATGTCTTGTTTTAATTCTTCTTTGTGTTTTGTTTCTTTTTTTTTTTGTACATGCTCTCAAAAAATTAAAGCTTGTTTTCCTTTGAAACATGCTTGGCATTCAGCTATTTTTCTTTCTTTGAAGCTAAAATTTTTTTAGAGACATGGTAAGATGCAACCACCTCCCCATTATGTTGTGGTTTCCTCAATTCAATAGGCTGCAAAGCAAATGCCTGCTTTGTTTTTGGCTTCTGCAGAAAATTGGGACTGTGCAAGGCTCACACTTTCCTTTTCTTTTCACTGTTGGCATCACTGATTTTATTTTACCGTTTCTTTTTGCCACGATGTAGCTTCTTATAACTGAGGAGATGAAGGAAGTGATGGGTCATTTTAAGCAGCCTCCTCACTCCATGATTACAGTGCAGCAGCATATCCTGAGCCCCTTAAAGGAAAAAATCACTCCTCTCTCCTCTATTTCTTTTCCTGTGTCAGGGATCAAAGAGCAGCACAGATCAAAGGTAGTGGAGGACCGTAAGAGAAGACGCACAATAGACCATTATTAAGCACTCTCAAAGGCGTAGTTACTACCAGGAGAACACACCAGTATTAGTCAGAAAAAAAGATAGGAGATAAATAAAGTAAAATCTCTCTAACATATGTGAGATCTCAGAAATACCCCTGAATGACCATTCTCAATAGCCCTGTGGGCTACATTATATTAAATGATTATCACTTACGTAACCATTACCTCAGGTTTCACTGACCTTGACAGCAATGCAGTAATCACATCTTTGAATGTCACTGAAGATTTTTTACAGTGTAATGCGACAGGCAGACAGAACATGCAGAAATTTTTCTACTCACTATTCATAGATATATATGGATTGTATAAGCCTATTACAAAAGAAATCCATCTCATGTCAAACTTCATTTTTATGAAGTTTTCTGACAATATTGCAGATTCTTAGAGTATGCTGTTATTAGATTTAAGTGTATGAATATCCTTCCTACATTTCCCACTCAGCTGAGTTTTTCTGATCTTTTCTGCTGCATTGAAAGAGCTTGAGCCATGGTGACTGCTTAGGAGCATCTGTATTTGGCATCACTAAATCTAAAAAATATTTCATAAGTTCACTGACATTACAGAGCTGTAGTTAGACCTCTGTAGTTGATGTAAAGAGTTGGGTGATTGCAAAAAGAGCTTGGCAGAAAACCCTGAGGGAGTAAATTTCCAAGATCAGGAAGTTCAGTTCACTCACAACTGATTTAGCAACTCAGGTCCATAAGTAGAGGTATAATATTTACCGCATAATATGAGGTACTGTGCTGGAACCAATGTGCTCTGTACTTTAGCTTGCTTATGGCCAGCTGTTTGCAATGCACTTCTTTGTACTTCCAATAAACAGTCAAGCAGACATAGTGCAGTCACATCCCAGGAGATGATGAGCACTGAGAAGTATGAGCTCCTATGCTGTCTTCAGGTTAGACTGTAGGCTGCACATTATGCAGTGCTGGCACCAAAAAATCGAGCAGCACTCACTCTTTTAAAAGAGCTGATGATGCCCAGATGCACACTTCATATTTGGAGGAGAGACCTGAAAGGGAGTCAGAAGGGTTTGAGTTCCAGAGCATCATCAGCCTGAGATTATTCAAAACCAGGGCTACCGCTTCCTAAAAAAACCTTCCTAAATAGAAATCCTCTGCCCTTCCACTGAGACTAAGGCTCCGAGGAATAAGCAAGAAGAACTATCTTTCACTAGTAAAAGGATTTTCTGAACAAGGTTTTTAGATGCAGAGCAATAAGAAAGGCCTTTCTTAGGAGATGATGTACAGGATTTTTTAGAGAGATGTTAACCTGACCTGGTTGTTAGGGTATGCATGGAGAAATACACAAGATGAAGACTGTTGCATGATGGTGTTGCATATTACTTTTTAGAGTGGGAGGGGGAAGGATGGGAGGAAGTGAGGTTGGGAGAGTAGTGGCATTATCACACAAATAAGGTAAAGAACAATAACTAAAAGACAACCCCCCAATAGTCCAAGGGAAAAGCTGTCTGATTGTTGGCTGAATGCTAAAGCTGACATGATTTCCACGCTCTTAGGTACTGAAATGCCTTTTGGGAATAATTATGACTAATTTTTTATTTATTTAGTCTTACAAAAAAAAAAGGGAACAAACTCAATGAAACTAAAAAACTTTCATTCGAAATAAGTGAGACAACAGATTTTCTATTTCCTTCTGGGAATTTGCAGTAAAGCTCAAAAGGAAAATATACTGTGTCCTGTTTGATGAGGTCTCAGTATTAGGAAGGTTGAGATTTTTGTTTCTCCTGGGGATGACAGTCTTAAAAATAGGTGGGAAGTGGAGGGAAAAGTTTGCGCGTCCAGTTCAACACATTGCTGCTGTCATTTTTAGGAGTACTTTTAAGAAGGGTGTGTATACTCACAGGATTACAGAAATCTTAATCAATATATTTAAAAGGTTTCCGATTATGTAAAATTGTCGCAACTATAAAATCTGAAGTGTCAGACTTTCACCTGCTTATTAAGTAGCACTTTCATATATAAATCTTGTATTTACTATTTTTAAAATATTATCCTATTTTATCTTATTAATTTTTTCAGCATGGTTTTCTTTCAGTGGAAGACTCCATGGAATTATTGTTGATCAATTGAATCACCAGTGCACAGATCATTTTCCCACTTACTCAGACATTTCATTTGATTTTTCTTATAGCAAAATATTACTTCTGTTTGTAATTTGTGTTAATACCAGGAAAATACTTGCTTGTAAAAACATTTTAGCTGCTTATTACCTGAAACACTAGTTAGTTTTTTTTTATTAACTATTTCTCTGCAATATTATTTTAATCTTTTTTGTAAGAGGAACAATTATTAGAAATAATAGTGAGGGGGTTTCACTTTAATTCTTGATTTAATAAGAGAGGATAAAAATAAGTTCAGTATTTTAAACAATACACCAAAAATTAAGAAATGTAATACAATCTGGAAAATTCTGTAGTTTCCTTAAATGCTTTTCTCTTTTTATGATGGACACAATTGTTAAATAGTTCTGCAAGACATCTATTAATGTTTGTGCCTGATCTGGAGTTCTGGTTGGTTGCTCAGGACTACCCAGCCACTAAAGAAGAATCCACACTCTTTAGAATTATCTGCTTTTTTGTCCCCCACCTAAAAAAATACAGAAGCTTAGAAGGAAAAAGAAAAACCCTGGAAACAGCAGAGGAGAGAGAGCCAGAGAAATAAATCTGCAGCTACAATGAATCTGATGCCAGCATTTCTTGTACATCGAGTCCAAATCACATATTGTCTGGATTTGTAGGAAGGAATAGGAGTTTATGTATTTCCAAGGAGCAGCATTGGCATATATTTCCAGATGCTGCTTTTTCTGTGGATGGACAGTTTAGGATTAAAGGATACGTTTTTTTGAGTAGCTAAGGTACTAACATTGTTTATTTATTTTTCAATCATTTTTGGACACTGTTTCCAATCACTTCTTTATCTATATTGTTCTGAGAAACTGTAGTTTTAAAATAATTACTTGGAATGTACCTTACAAGACACTGATGTTAGAAGTCATGCATTATGACGAGAAAAAGAACTGCACTTTAGGACAATTAGTTTTGTCCAACTGCAATGTATATTCCAACGTAGCAGAATAAACATTAAATGCCATAACAAGTTCACCTAAACACCACCTGCTTTAATAGCCACGTAGATCTAGTATTTTAAATTTGTAGTATGTTAACCTTGCTTCTTCTCATTCTCCCAACACACACTATGTCCAGTATCAACTACAACTCAATGTTCTTCCATAAACTGTGAGCAAGAGAGAGACATCAAAGCAGAGACAGAAATAAGTGGTAGCAGAAAATGCTATACTGTACGGTGGAACAAACACTGCCAACATTGCGGTTATTCTTAGTGAGATGGCACAGTACAGGCCCAGACAGTAGACCTTTAATATGAGTTTGAGTATGCGACCTTCCAGAGCCCTCATTTTGAGTCTCCTACAAGGGCAGTACCACATATCAGGATGAGTGTGCCTCATCCTGAGAAAGTTTCCCATCTTTCATGACCAGTGTTCTTTTTTATACTTTAACTATGTTCGTGTGTTCCTGTGCTCTGTGAAACAGTTTTTGCTTCTACTTTACTTTTCTTGTTCACTACAAAATCTACCTGTGTCTGTTCTCTTTTCAAGCTGAATGTTGAACTTCCTCTCTACATGAAGTCCTGGAGAGATCCTGGCTGCTCTTTCTCAACTGGGTCTCTTGATTTCCCACATATGACATGTACAATCTTTGCAGTTTAACACAGGAACTATTCACAACCTGCCTTACTCAACAATTTTTACTTTCTACTGGATTTAAAAGGCTTCTGAAAACTGCAAACTATAGAAACATCAGCTATAGAGAAAAAAGTTTAGTCCAGTAGCAGCTACATCTTGCTGTACTGTCACTGAAGGAATCTACATAGCCTTCTTACAAAAACATTAGTTTAAGCAGTGCTTTGATATATTTTCCTGAGACAAGAAAGCACATGAAAAATTGACGTGCTGAATCTCATGTTAACTTTGTAGTTGGTCTTTTCCGCTGGCTCAACAATTCTGCCATCACAAAAAAAACACAATAAAGAAGGTCTGTATAGTTTACTTATCTGGTGTCAGCTTGTACACAGATTACAAACAAAAATGTAGGGTTCAATCTGGTACCCACTTATGTCAATCAAGATTTAATATTTATTTTAATAACTGTGGGCTGTGCACTTAGATAGGAAATTTCACAGGAAAATAAAATGGTACAAATCTGACCATGGATCCGCTCTGTACTGGCAGTGTCTCACATCCCCAGAAAACAGGAATGAATCAGAAATTAAAATAAATTAGCAGACTTTTCTCTCAGTAGTTCCTATAAGATTGACTCTGTCTACATGACAAGGTCATTACTTATCGTACTAGTAAAGAGAAATATAAGCAATTATAGGGTACTCAGTAACACACAAAATCTTTCCTCGCACACATGGATGCAGAGAATGGAAGAAATATTATTTTCTTAGAAAAAAATAGTAGAACATTTAACTGGTGCAAAATTCAATATTTTGTACCTTTCAAAACTTTATTATCATAGAGGAGAATCTAACGATATTTTCTTTTTCCTGAAACAGCCTGGTTTGTAAATACATTAAAAAAAAAGGAGGAAAAACCCCTTCTAGTAAGAATCTCTTTCACATTTTCCACGTTGATTCCTGCTTGGACAAATAGACTTGGGTGTAAATCACAACAAGCAGGTTTCAAATCAGGTAGCAGGAAAAAAAGGTAGAAATAATAAAAAATATGATGTATTTTCTTAGCAAGTTTGTCACCAAAGTCTCTGGAAATAGATGGCACAAACATGTGCTAGGAATGCTGCACATGTTCAGTCTTGACACACAGGGTGGGCTAGATAACCTCGCAAGACCCCCCCCCCCTCGTGATTCTTGCACAGGTTCTTCAGATTTCCAAGACAAGTAGTGGCTTAGTAGACAAATAGTTACTAAAGAGGATACATGTGTGGGACAAGAATTACTGTCACTGTTCAGATGAAATCTGAATTGCTGAAAAACTGCCCTGGGGCAATATCCTGGGCTGAGTTTGAGTAAACTGATGGTTAAAACATTTTCTGTTTGCTCCTTTGTTTGTTTTTGTTTTATTTTGTTTTCTGTCACTAAAGGTAAGCCCTAGAGAAGAGGTGAGTTTCGATTCCAAATGTATATTCTTTGTTTTAGAACAGGTTGGAAAGACAGGAGCAGATGGATAACATTTGGGACATTTTGTCAATTCATCTGTTAATAAGTGAGACACTCACACTGGCTGCATTAAGCAAAGTCCTTCTGTTTCCAGCAATGCCAGCAGCCCTGAAGATATCCTCTGAGAATGTTCTTGATGGTGGACAGCTGAGGTAAAAATAGTAATATTTGCAACAGCCAATAGCCATATCACAGCTCCTTGAATCAAGACCTCTGTTGTGATCACACCTGGAGTTATTTCATCACAGAGACACCTTTTTACCAGTAATAAAGCTTACTGAGCTTGCCCAGACAGAACTAATGCAACATATGGCTTACAAAACCTTTTCTACTATTTCTGAGAAGCAAAGCAAATATATTACCAGGTGGCTGCTGTTGCTGCTGATCTAGCTGATGTCAACCTGCCTGTTACTACTTTGTGTTTCCTGATGTTCCTAAGATATGTGTTGTTGTATAGTATGTACTCACGATATCTTGGATTTCTCATTCAGCAAAGGGTCATAGAAAGATGCAGCAACTTAAAAGATACTGTATGCAGTGGAAATAAAATAGAGATTTAGTTGCATTTTGTAATTCAGGTTAGTTATTTGGAAAGAAATGCGAGGATATGAAAATAAGTATTATCACGATTCTTTTGAAAGTTCAAACTTTCCCATTCTTTGGAAGCATTGTAAATTACAAGAACATATTCTAACCACACATTCTAGCACACTGTAAGTCAGCACCAGAGTATGTAGACAAAATGTAATCTCTTATATCATCAGATAATGAACAAAGAACAAAACTGCCAATTTCTTTGCTTGCATGCAGCATTTTTCAGTGTTTCAGCATTGTTAATATGATCAAATGATGCTGCCAAATAAGATGCAATTTTTCTTTATAAATGCATAGATATTGCAATGATGTGCAGACACACTATTTGGCGTACTATTCAACATGCATGGATAGAATTAGGAAAGTCAAAGCTCAGATTTTAAAACTAGTGAGCGAGATGAAGAACAGTGAGATGAAAGGTTGAGGAAAATGTGGGGCTAGTGCTCAATGGAGAAGTGAACTTAGTGACAGAGGACAGAGAATAGGCTGAGGTGCTTGGTGCTTGTTTTGCATCATTTTTTGTAATAAGGTCTGCCATCTTATTCCCAGTTTCCCAAGCTTAGTGATAGAATTTGTGAGAATGCAGCAGTACCTACATCAGAAGATAAAGCAGGGAATACTTAACTCACTTGGGCATGGGACAGAGGGTGTTGGGACTGCTGACCAATGTCACTGCAAGGCTGCTTTCTTCCATGTTTGAAAGATTATGTTGATCGGGAAGTTCCTAATGGTTGGGAAATACAAATGTCACACCCACCTTTATGCAGTGCAAGCAGGAGGATTTGGGGAACTAGAGGCTGATCAGCATTCCTTAGTCCCTGGGAAGATGAATGAGCAAGTCTTTTGTAAAGCCATTTTCAAGCACTTGAAGAACAAAGAAGTGACTGGGACCAGTCAGTGCAGGTTTGCGAAGGGCAAATTATGCCTGACCAGCCTTATAGCCTTCCATGATGACAAGACCAGCTCAATGGATAAGGGGAGAAAAGTTGATGTTCTTTATTAAAGACCTGGGTGATGGGATCCAAGCAAGTCTGTGGACATCATCAAACTGAGGGGAAAAGGTCAATACACTGTAGAGCACTGCTGTTATTCCTAGAAGCTTCAACATGCTGGAAGACTTTGTGAGGTTCAGCAAAAGTAAATGATTTTGTCTTTTATGGCCAATACCTGTAGGAACACTAGAATTTGCTTCAGAGCATTCATTTTCCTCTTAAGCATAAAACCAAGGCTTAGTCTTTTTTAAGAAAGACAGTAACGTGATCAGCTGTTGTCACTGTATGGTTTGCTGGAAAACATTTTACACGACGTCATCTATCCACAGATCTACCCCGCAATGTTGTTATTCTAAGACAACACAGACAGATGATTCACATTTTGGCAATCCTATTTCATGCACTGTCACTCATCTTAGACAACTACTTGGGCTGCAGAAGCTCTAGTATTTGATTTTTAATACTTTAAAAATCTTATATATTCTCATGTGGCTGGTAGATGTTGCTGGAATATAACTACAACGCCAGTCCTAACTATTCCTGCTAAAACAAAACTAAAATCACAAGTATAACTACAATATCTAAAGATCTTATTTGATGTCATAAAACCTGTGCCTCCTTTCTCTTCATAGTTTAGCCTTCTGCCAACACTCTGCTTCAAGTAAATGAAAGTCTGAGACCGAAATAAACAAACAAATGAAAGCAAAAAGGAAACAAACCCCCTCCATTGTAAATTGTCTGTCCCTGCTCTCTTTTTATGACAGGCTGTAGCACACACTTTCCAGTACCCTGGAAAATCTCTTCTTTCATTAATGGATCAGAGCAAATAACACTTCTTGGTTTCTACGTTCCTTACATGCAAGGTCAGCATCATAAGCTTCATATCTCTTCCCTCCTCTACTGTCCCTTAAAGTTATGTCTTGAAGTAACTCCCACAATGTTATTCCCAGTCTCTAGCATTTCCTCCCAGACATTTACATGATTTCTCCTAAAGCTAGTTTTGCAGTTGCTATGTGTCTTGGGAATGAAATCTTCTAGAGTTTCACTGGATGATTACAAATCAGAAATACAAGGTATAGTATATGACGCAAATGTGAAAAACTGTTTGCCAATGTGTTTACGACATACAGCAGAGCTTATACACAGGCATGGACTCCCTGATAAGTTTTGGAGATGAACAGAAATAATTAATATTTATTATTCTAGTTTAGTTATTTCTGTGGCACGTACCTTTACATACGTTTGAATAGTCAGTTGGTTTAAGATTGTCTGCTTTTAGCAGGGGGATGACATATCAGATCTTGTGTTATAAAGGCACTGGACTAGATTTAGCATTGAGTTAATAAAAACATATACTTTTATCATGTAAATATACAATATCTATAATAAATACACAGTTATAGACAAAGAACCTGTGGTTTTCAGAGCTGGTGACAAATACCTTTCACTTTTTCAGAAGATAATGTAATTTGGCTGATGTCCACTTTTTTGGTAATCACTGGCGGTGAGTTAAAGGTTGCTTCTTTTGATATCTTATTTGGATGAGTCAGTGCCCTTCTGAAGTGTCAGCACTAGATTGCAACCCAAGTGCTAATAAGAAGTCTAAAACTAGGGAATCTGGGATCAGAGGTAAAATGCTACCGGTCTCTTTTTCCTTGTGATTAGGAGATGTACTGACTGTGTAGAATCACTGCAGCAAGTTGTAAATGATGTATGAAATTAAAAATCCTCTGCCCAGTGCACAAAGAGAACACAGATAACACTGCAGTTATTGCTGTGTTGTGGTATTTGCAGTGATATTTAACTTAGATACATCTTTTGACAAAAAAAACCAACAAAACCACTAAACAAAAAACACCAAGCAAACAAAAAATCCAGAGCAGAAGTATTAAACAAATTGTAGGTGGGAAGAATTAGCATTAAGCTACATTCTGTTTGTTCATTCTTACTTTACTTTCCCAATTTTCCCCCTCCTTCCCCACCAAACTTCATGTGAAGAGCATCTTACATGGAGGGCTGGACTCTGGTAAAATACGTTAACAGCAGATAGCTCCTGTTCACTTATGCATACCCCCATGGGACATACAGACACACTTGAAAGATCCACAGGTGGGAAGAGGAGGGCTGAGAAAGTGAACCTTGTCCTGAACAGTCCAAGTTAAAAACAGATAAGATGAGTTCAAAAGCTATACCATAAAGCTGTCTCCAGGTTCTGCAGCTTCCCAGCCATGGTAACAAAAGTAAATAGCTGGCTTTTTAAACATAGTCTCTAAAAGTCCTTTAGCTTTGATGAAGTGGGCGAACCACCCAATTTTTCTACTCTCATCCAACACTATATCTTAAATAACTGAGGAAAAAAAAGAAACATGTGTGAGGAAATCTCCAAGTGAGTGTTTGGCATTTCATTTTTCATTTTTGAAGTCACTTTATTTTACTAGAAAGGCATAGAAAATGCCTAGAAGTCAGTGCAGTTTGATGTGAGATACACTGAAAAATTTCTAGAAATAGATGGTGAAGAATTATTTGGTTACTCTCTTTTTCTCCATTTAATGAATGGCTACACAAATTTTTAAAAAATATTTTTGATTTTATGTTTTAAATCTAATGTCTTCCTTCCCTTCTATTTTGCTTTACTAGTCTGAACTGGCATCAGTGCGAAGGCTCCTGTCTTATGAGTAGCTGTTAAACACTTTCCATTTTCTGGCTTATCTAAAAATAATCTACGTTTAAAACAGTGTCCTTCTATCCCCCATTTTTCCATCCTTACATTTGACAAATGTGATCCTGAGTCAGATTAAAGTGAGTACTGCTGGCATGCAGTCTAGTAAAAGTTTCTGTGCTAAGCAGTATATACATGGCAGACTGGTAGTCTAGCATATCACAAGCCAGGTGGGCTAGGAGCATAGGCATTATTGCACTGGGAAATTGGGAAGCTCTGATTTTTTTTTTTTTTTTTTAGGGACAAACAGAGTAAGGTTCTAAGCCTTGCTAGTTGAATATAAAATTTATTTTAACTCACTGAGGTTTTGAAAACACTATTTTCCTAGCATTCTTCTTACCTTACCCTTATAGCTCAAAGACCTCCCTTTACAAGTAATCAATAGAATGAATATAACTCTTTTAAAGTTTTCTATGACATAATGTTGGTAAAATAAGGAATATAAGTGCATGTATGCTGGGCCTTGCTATTTTATATTAGGTTTACTTTGCATGAGTAATGAAGTTACCCAAGCTTATGTATTAATATTCAGAGCACACTGAAGCTTTATATGTATTGTCAGATATTATGTATAAAACTGAAAGAACTGAAAGAAAGGCTGTAATAATGCATTTTAAAAATGAAACAGTTATTTGGCCACTATACTAACTCTGCCACGTTACATGTGTTGGTGAGCGCTCTTACATCTGAAAAACTAGCTACTGAAAATACCAGTATAGATAACACATATTCATTATAGTATAAATAAAATAAAATTTGAAATGGATATCAACAAATGATTATAATAGTCCTGTGTTAATTGCGTGTCCTAAACTGAGGCAAATCTCTCTGGTATGTATTGCCCATAGCCATCACAAACAGATATGTTCTATACTTCACTAAGTGAACCAGAATAAATCTAGCTTAACAATGGGATCACCAGCCACACATGTAAAAAAAGAATTGTGATGGAGTAAATTTAGGTGCTAATAGAGGCAGAGAGCATGTACCTTGATTTTTTTTTTCTTCATCTGGGTGAAAGCGTTGTCTTTCAGGGTTTTACAAGCATTTTCATTTTTAGAATTAAGCAAACTCAGCAGGGAGACCTTTGTAGGGTGGAAGACATTTTGGGAAAATTATTATATATAGCACAATTATAGACTTGAACAAATAACTGATTTCTTGGTTCATTGGCAATTCAGAAGAGAGGAATTCAGCCAGTGCAAGGTGAATTTTAATTCATCCTCCAGCTCAACCAGCAAATCAAAAAGGAATTATTTGCAAGGATATGAAATAGTTGCTACAAAATGAGTATTTAATTTCAAACATGAGCATTTATAAAGGCTTAAAAAGATAAAGGAAATGTAAAGCCAAAATTTTAATTCAAGTATTTAATTAAAAAAAATCCTTAGCTTTTACCTTTCTTGACATAAGCTATTTTGTCAAACATTCTAATGGACAAAACATTGTGATGTTTGGAAATCTACATTTTTCACCAGAGGAAATACTGTCCTGCTGAAAATCATTATCCATGGCTAATATTCCAGTGGGTACAAAACTTGTTGCTAGAGCTACTAAGTATGACAACAATTTGTGTACTGACTTAAGATTACAAATCTTCAGAAACAGGATAATTTGCATACATTCAACAGTGAAGTAGTACTGAAAACCAAAATGAACTTTTAACAGGAATCCTAACCTAAATCTTTTGCCTAATTCACCTCCCTTTAGAGTCCAATTACCCAATGCCTGCCTGGACTAAATGTTTCTGTGACAGGGCTTTCTCCCCTTGCTCCAAATCAAGATGGACTCTAAGGACCCTTTCCCACGCCGTAGAGGAAGTAGTGATTAACTCACAGTCTTTTGCAGGATTCTGACATTAGCCAGCAGACTGCAGTGACAAGAAACGTTCAAAACCTTATCACACTCAAGTTGATTTGAAAGCCATATACTTTTCTTAGCATGCTGCCTACTTGTTCCCAGTGGAGAAGCAACAGGGGTAATTTTCTGCAGCACTACAGGATGTGCAAAATGTTTCAAGAGGAATATTTAAATCACTAACATCTGGTGGAATTCAAGTGGATTCTTTATACCATCTTTCAGGATCTCAGTGGTAGCTGCTGAGGACTACACTGAGTACACACTGAACAGAGATAGTCTTTAAGACTCGCTTCAGACAACTGTTCAATGTTTTCTGTTAATCTATCCCCAATTTTTAGATCCTACAACTGTTTCATTATTTTGGAAAAAGATAACGCATTAAGATATTTGATGATTTAAAGGGTTTGGCAAAATAAAGATGGACATTACCATCTAGATACGGCACTATTCAGTGTTTTGCTCATTTGTGCTTATAAATAGTCAACTTGTCCCTTCAATTGCCTCTTACGTATGTGAATGCAGACTTTATTGCAGAACCAATAAATCTCAACATAGTGTGTCTGTCTTGTGTGTCTGCTGTTACTGCATTTTGTTTTGCTTTTAACTGCTTCTTCCATTCTTTAGATTCTACTGTAAAATACTGGTGCATGGGACAGTAATAGAACAGTTTTTGTAAGACCTATGAGGAAAGAGAACTGAGTGTTAAGAAGACATAAATGACCACAGCAATTCAGAACAGTTATCCATCAAGTCCTGTATTCTGGGTCCCATGTATAGTTACTAGAACAACTTATTTCAAAAGAGAGATATAAAATCTGATGGGGCTAATCAAGAAAAATTATCTTTAAACAGAACTTTTGGTCTAAAATTATGAAGTTAATGGTTGGCTTCTGTCTCTGAGAAAAGGTTAAATATTGCATAGGAATTCATGTATGACACACTGAATTGAAGAAAATCTTATTCTTTATAAAAATATCTAGTCTTAAAAACAGAGCTAAATAATATTTTTGCCTTATTACAAAAATATGGATATGAGGTTTAAACTTACACTGTGCATGATAGATGCATTAGATATTGATATGTGCCACACTAGATAGATACTGATATCTATAGATATGACATATGCATATGCACAGATATTTCAACAGTTTAAATTCTTTTCCTTTTTAATTTAATTGATTATTCTTTGAATCATATTTTGTGTAAATGTATATAAATGTGTTATCATTGTGAGCAATAAATTTCTCAATATTGCAATTTTTTCCCCTCTTGATCACATAGGTGATCATTTCTAAAAATGTCTAAGCAAGTTCTGAACACAGCTTCCTCTGAAACTCACTGGGTACTGGTAAACTTCTCTGTTATTTTGATATAGGTGTTTTTGTATTCCAGCTGTTATTTCTGTCTCTTTTCTGGATTTTTCTTCTTTCTACATCATTTTCAACCTCGATAGTAAGACTCAAACATGTTTGAGTTTGAGTTACAAACTTATGTTTGTAAGTGTCCTGGTTTGAGGCCCAAACCAGGACAGTAAGTCAATACTATTTTCTTGGTTCCTTTCTTAAAGCTTAGCATATTATTTGAGGGTTTTACATGCCCATGATGGCAGAAGAGTTTATTCATTTTAAAAAGTATTAGACTAATACTGAGAAAATGCTCAATATTTACAGTTTTACGTACTTATCATACTATGCTAATTAATAGAGATTTAAATCCAGGCAATGTGGTTCACTAATTTGCCATGAGAGTAATAATAATTTATTATTTAATATGCAAAGACAGTATGCTTAATCTTTGTAAGGTGTGTTAAGAAATTCTAAAGAGTTTGTTAAGCCAAATGCATTTGGAAAGAAGGCAATTAAAAGATTTGGATGTCTTTGTGAGAACTTTGAGTAGTTTGCCTACCATCTAAAAAGATGCAGAAGATAAATTAATTTTTAAGAATTTAAAAATTATCTCTGACTCTGATGTTGTTGAAAGTATAATCTCAATAAATACTCTTCCAGCAAATGGTTCTGTGGAGTCTCCGTTCTTGGAAGTCAATATTTGTTCCTTGCATATTCCCAAGATGTACTGAAGATATTATTTCAGAATTAAGTACTTTCCCATCAAAACAGAAAATAATGATCTCCCCTTTTTTTCTTTTTTGCAGTTTTTATGGTTTTGCAATATAATATGTTCATGGTTTTGTATGGAAGAACTGTGATAAATTACGATGTGGAAAACATTGTTTGTGTGGGATAGATAAGAAATAGGTACACTCATGTAGGAAGGAACAGATAAATTCTCTTTATCTGCGTTTATCCTTGATTGAGTTCAAATTTTTCTGGTCTCTGTAGTGGTCTTGTAGCAAAATTGATCCTTTAGATACATCCAGTCTTTTTGTCACTGTTACTCTTAAAACGATGCTAAATCAGAATGGCCCACCTAAACAAATACTCAGACTTTCACACAATGATAAATGGTGGTGTTGAGAACATACAGTGACCTCCGAACATGAGAGAAAAAAGACTTCTCGGGAGAAATATGTTGATTAGAGCTGCTTCATCCTGTAAGATAAACAGGTATGTGGGCAAACAATTATTAGTAACTGCTGGTGTTTATACATATGGAATAAACTGGTCTATGCAAATATATCCAAACCAGAAAATAAAGAAATAAAATATATAACTGAGAGAATGTAGAAATATTCGGTATTTATTATAAATGCAATTTTTAACAGTTTGCTCTAAATCAACCAACCAACAAACCAAAAAGCATTGTTTAGAGAGAACTATTATGAAATTTCGAGAGATATGTAACTTGGGAATTTACAGTGTTTGACAGTGTGTGTCTATAGTATGGCATAATGACAGCTTCAGCTATACTCAAAATTTTGTTGTTTCCAGGAATGACACTGAATGTATTTCTAAACAGCACATTATATTCACTTCATGCGGGTGACTGAAGATGAATGATATGAGTAATTTTATATGATGTATATTGAAATAAATATCACTCATGTGGCATAACTGTAAATGTGGAGGTAGAATCAGAATATCCTTCACATTATAGACTTCTAGAAAAATAATAAAACAGTAGGCCTCTTGCATTCACACGCAAATACGTTTGTGCTCAAAGCACACATTTACTTCACAAATAAATAAAGTCGGAAATAAACTAATTTAAAAATAATCTTTAGTCTCAGATGATGACTGTCCCTCTAGGACCATTTCTAGAGCTTGTTGAATTGATTAGCCAAGAATGCAGGGAATTATAGTAGGCAGACGAGCAAGCAGAAAGTGAAATATTATATTGCAAGTTTAAATTGGAGTTACAGATTATTGTTTGAGTTCAAAGGCAAAGAAAAGCAGAGATAATATTCCCCAAATATTCTGAAGGCTCCGCTTTGATTGTTTTCTCCTTGAAATAAAAGGTGTATATGTTTTCTCTACAAGCAAGGTATGTAGGTTAAGCGCTAACAGAACATAAAGAAAATATTCCTTATACTCAGGTTTCCTGGACAAACAATTCTCTCCTCTACATGCACATCTTCCCACATGTGTGCATCTCATGGAATACTTTAATGCAAAGTTGATAATCACAAATTTCCTCATTTGTTGAAGAGAAGGGATGGAAAGGGATGAAATATTCTAGAAGCAATAATGTACAAGATTCAAATACTATATATGACTGTTTAGTATAGACTAGACTAGACTAGACTAGACTAGACTAGAATAGAATAGAATAGACTATTTGCAGTTGGAAGAGACCTACAATGATTGTCTAGTCCAACTGCCTGACCACTTCAGGGCTGACAAAAAGCTAAAGCAAATTATTAAGGGCATTGTCCAAATACCTCTTAAACACTGACAGGCTTGGAGCATCGACCACCTCTCTAGGAAGCCTATTCCAGCATTTGACCACTCTCTTGGTAAAGACAAATTTCCTAATATCCGGTCTGAACTTCCTGTGTTGCAGCGCTGAACCATTCCCATGTGTCCTATCACTGAATCCCAGGGCAAAGAGATCAGCACCTCCCTCTCCACTTTCCCTTCTCAGGAAGCTGTAGAGACCAATGAGGCCACCCCTCAGCCACCTTTTCTCCAAACTAAACAAACCCAAAGTCCTCAGCCACTTCTCACAGGACGTGCCTTCCAGCCCTGTGACCAGCTTTGTTGCCCTCTTCTGGATGCATTTGAGGACCTTCACATCCTTCTTCAACTGTGGGGCCCAGAACTGCACACACTACTCCAGGTGAGGCTGCACTAATGCTAAATACAGCCGCATAATCACCTCTTTTGACTGTCTTGTTATGACGTGTTTGATGGACCCCAGGATGCGATTTGCCCTCTTGGCTTCCAGGGCACACTGCTGACTCCTGTTGATCCTGCTGCCCACCAGCACCCCCAGTTCCCTTTCTGCAGAGCTGCTCTCCAGGCACTCATCTCCCAATTCACACTTGTGTCTGGCATTACTCCATCCTAGTTCCAGAGTCCAGCATTTGGACTTGTTAAATTTCATGCCATTAATCATTGCCCAATGCTCCAGTCTATCTAGATCCCTCTGCAAGGCATCATGTCCCTCAAGAGAGTCAGCAACACCTCCTAGTTTGGTATCATCAGCAAACTTGCTAATGGTGCATTCAACTCCTGCATCCAGATCTTTGATAAATGTTAACAAACCAAGTGAGTAATTGATGAAAAATGAACAATCACCTATGCCATTGAAACCAGAGCTCAGAACTTCTGAAAACAAACTGCATGTTTAGATGCTTGAGTATGAGTTTATGGACTGGATTTTACCCTTTTGTCTACAAATACAAATACAAATACAAATACAAATACAAATACAAATACAAATCATTAAAGCACACAGGGTGGACTCTGGAAAGAGATTAGAAATAGCAATGTAACTTTTTTCACTGTATATCACAAACAGAAGTAAGGATCTCTCAAAATTGAATCTGAGCTGGCTCTGCAGCGGTGGGCACTGGGCAGCTAGCACAAGCTGTAGATCAGCCCTGAAAGTGACTCAGGCTCACACCAACACTCACACAGCACAACATACTCATTATGAGTTTTCAGTAAAACACACCTTAAGATTTGTAAAGGCATTATTTAGTTAGTAAGATATTTTGAAAAGGTTTCTTTGATGGTTTTTGTCCCTTCCTGCCTTGACAGCCTAATGAAAGTAAACATGAAATTTTTCACTATGAGGATGGTGAGGCACTGGAACAGGTTTCTCAGAGAAATTGTGGATACCCCATCCCTGGAAGTGTTCAAGGCCAGGCTGGATGGGGCTTTGAGCAACCTGGTCTAGTGGGAGGTGTCCCTGCCCATTGCAGGGGGGTTGGAACTTGATGATCTTCAAGGTCCCTTCCAACCTAAACCATTCTATGTTTCTATGATTCTACGAAATGCTGTAAGTCTTCTATGGCAAAGGTCACTGCTTTAGGAATTTTTTTCTTCCCCAGTCCACAATTTTCAGTCCATAACAGAGTCCAATTTTCCTTTGCACAAATGTTTTTTTTATCATACTACAGCAACATAAGGAGTTCCCTGGGGTATATGAGAGATCAGTTTAAGTGGCTTATATTCTAATTTATCAAGATGGAGCATGTGGGGAGGAAAAGACAAAGGAAAGTGACAAGGTGTGTTTGCACAGGCCCTGGAAACAGAACCTGGATTCTCTGAGGGCCTTATCTGTGTTCCCTCTTAAATCTAGATAATCCTTTCCAGAGACAGGAATTCATAGAGTTCTACCTATGGAAAACTTGTTCTAAGCCACCCTGGAGGACACTGGGAGGACACATTATTTTTTCTCTACCTGGTCCATTTTTTAGAGTATTAGAGTATTTAGAGTATTAGAAATCATAATGAAAAATTAATGCTTAAATAGCAGCATGAAAACTTTTTTTTCACTTACCAAACCGATTGTAAGTAAAAAGACTAGATTACTCAGTGGTGGCTTTTTGGTGTTTCCTTGTTAAATCTATTCCTACTAAACCTTGAAATTGTCCTGTTGACAGAAAAAAAAATTAAAAAAAACCCTCAATTTTTTTTTTTTTGTATTACTGCTTATTCTAAAATATGCCAATTGTCCTTTCAGCTGCAAGATTTGTTTGTTTTTGGTGATAGCTTGAAGAGTCAGAAATTCATTTTTGTGCCCCTGCAGAACATTTGGTCAACTCAGACCTGAGGATATTTGCCATAGCAGTGGATGGGGAAGGCTACATTTAAGACATTTTTACCATTTCCCCCCTCTGGATGAAAAAACATCACAATTTCCAGTATCTGGTGAACATAACATTTCCAAGTAAAGACAGCCATAAAACAAGAACCCCAAATGCTGGTGTAATTTGGATCATTCATGACATCTTCACATAGCTATCTGGCCTCTTGAAACATTTGAAACATAGAAAATAGATTTGCGATTGTAGCGTCCTTATTTGCAGTGTCAAGTATGCGGCAATATGAAAAAATGCCCATTGAGATAAACTGTGAAAAAGCAAAAGAGCGTAGAGACCTGGGTGGAAATACACTGCACAAGCAATGCATCAAAATTATGTTCTGAGAGACTGTTTACTAGTACTGTATGAGTTCGTGTATACGTATGTAGGTATGTTTTTCTCACCAGAGAGTAGGACATTTCTTTATACAGCTAATTTTCTTGTCCTGTGTATGACACAAACATGGTTAAGGGAGTAAAAACCTGATATGGGATCTCAGTTCTCCAAGACAGCTTGCATGAATTTTCTCAAACAGAAATATAGCAGCAAAGGAGTAACTACAGAACATGTTTTATTCATATACATAAAAACTGATTAAAACAAAATAAATTTCACTGATTGCATATTAAGTTTAAAACTCTGCAAAGTTTCTGTCTAATTAATACTGCTTATGGGCTTAGAAGAAAATATGTAAGACTTAGACGAGGGGGGAAAAAAACCTGAGTGCAAAAAGCAAATCTTGTGGCAGCAGAACAGAAAATATAGTGAACTTGCCTCATGAACTTTTGGTAAAATACTGAAATCAGCTTAAAAGCGTGTCTACCAAACACTCCAGATGATCTTAAAAACGTTCAAAATTTCTAGCGATATTCCCTAGAATTTGTTTGCTTTGGATTACTACTGAAATCTTTCCAGGCAAATGAAGTTATTTTGCAATATTTCAAGGTTGGCGTGGGTTTTTTTTTTTGGTATTCTTGAAGGATTTTTAAAGTAATGTAATGGATAATAATACAGTATTTCTGAAGTATATCTGAAGGTAATGTGAGGATTCTAGGATTTTCAGTGTTATACTGGAAAATATTAAAACACGTGGTGAAGAATTCCCTGAGGATAACTTTGAAATTACATGTTACTAACTAAAAAATAATTTTTCATTACAGAAATACAAAGCTCAGCTATTGAACTAAGTGGAACCAGCTACAATGACATTTTAAACAGCTAAATTTCCTATATCTGTCATAAAAACTTAATGTCTGCACTATGCATGAGATACTTGAAGATAAACAGTATGCTTACAGCTGTTTTTGATGGAAGAAACCATAGGAGATAGATCTGGATTGCCACCTGATTTGGGCAGAATGAAGATCCTTGCAGGAATTTTAACAGTTTACAGATTATGTAAAAAATACTTCCAGGGTCAAGGTAACAGGGTTGAAGAGAAAAGTCAATTGTAGAAAATTTCCATTTTGCTTCTGAATAAAGACTCATTTCATCTGATACTGCGTACTTTACTGAGGTACGTAAGACATAAAAGTAGTTTTGAAGTTCATTCATGAAGAATACAAAGACAATAGTATGAGCTAACAACAGGCATCTCCAAAAGTTAGCTGAGAAAGAGGGTAGCCCAAATTGACACCTGGAGGTGCATATTATTAAGGTGGGCATCAGCTTGTACACACCACCGCCTTCACTCCATAGCTGGATCACCTATACATGTGTCAAACTTGGCAGATTTCTTTGTGGACACGGTCTTAACTGCCTCTATTATGAATGATTCCTTGATTTATTTTTATTAACTTTCAAAATAATATCAATCCTGGACTACTTGTATGGTTTCCCAAATGTCTGAAAATGTCTTAACTTTTTAGTTCCAGTTTACTTTGAATTGTTGGATTATTCTATTGTGTGTTTATGTAAGTGTATGTTTACATGCAAATACTGTTTGGCATGTTTAATTGCATTGACATGGGAATTTCTTCTGACTGGGACAAAGAGTTGAAATTTCAACAACTTCTATAATTGTTAGAATATCCATGGAAAATAAATTGCATTTTTAACAATATTTATGATCTGATTGTTTTCTTGTATCTTTCACTTTTGTACTGTGTTCACAGAATGAGGAGATAATTGAATATACTAGAAAGTTATAAAAAAGGAATAATCTAATGATACAAAGGTTGTGTTACTGACTCTTCCATCCATGTTTTTGTGTGGTAAAATATCATGGCATTCTGTGCTTTCATTTCAGTGGTAACTGCAAGTGTTTGCTAAAAATAACTTCATTTTTTCTATTAAAAAGAGTTTAGTTAGGGTGGAAGGTTCATTTCTAGGAACCCAACCTTTCACATTTGACTAGAAATCTGTGTCTTGTAAACACACATATACAGATACATACTTATTTGTTATTTATAACAAGCTTCCTCTTTCCCAATCAAAACAGCGTGTGGAAAGTCAGCAAGCCCTGACAAATAAACAAATCTCAATTTAGCTGAAAACTGGCAGTGGGTGAATGCCTTCTTCATTGTGAAAAAAGGAGAATGATAAAATATCAGCAGTGAATTTTTGTTTATGTTGTTTCTTCCTTAATATGTCAGACAATAAATCTTTCTGGGCTTCACAAAAATTGCAGTTATAATGGGGAATTTTCGGGAAATAAAATTTCAGAAGATTCCTACCATATAAAACAGAATATTGAAGCTTTAATTGGAAATTTAATTACCACCTCACAAGAAGTAACAGCATGACCTGCTATATGGAATAGCAGCAACTAGCTCAGTATAGGGTGTAGTCAGTATTAGATCAGAACATTGGCTGGTGAAATAGCTGGCAAATAGAAAATAGCATTAAAAAATATATATATTTTTTTTTTTTTAAATCTAGTGGTATCTCTCTCATATGTTTAATGTCTAGAGATGTAGTTAAAGTGTCATAAACATAGACATTTCAATGTTCCTCTGTAAAAATACCTATCCAAGACTTAGGGTTATATCATTCAATTAACTCTGTAACAAAGTTAAATGCACTGCAATTCATTAAAACATGCCTGTATTTGGCCAGCTGTCCAGCTAGCCACTTCTCAGCTTTATCATCGTTTTTCTGCAGATTGCATAAACAAAGATGTGTGAAGTGAGCTGAGAAAGTAACTCCATGTGATTTAGAAGGACTGCAGAGATAGAGCAGTTTCCAGTATCTTGATGACAAAAAAGAAAACATCTGATCAGCTACCTCTATTTTATAATGTACATGTTTGGACAAATACCACAAGCTGATAGCAGTGGTCTTCGCGTTTCCCTCTATCCCTGCATTTAGGCAATTGGGAAAATGAGCTCTCTAAAGCGGTAAGGGTCATATACACTGCTGTCTTACGTATCACTTGCAACAAAATTTCTCTGACGTAGCTTCTCTGACAAGGCCATAGCACATTAGATTTATATAAGTAAATGCACACATAATCACACATATTAAAAACGCAAACCCAAACGCCTGAGTAAATTAAAAACATCATTTACCTCACTGGAAGAGGATAAGTGAACAAGCATCAGTAAAGTTAATTATAATAGACAAACCCGTGACTATAATAGACAAAACTATGTGATCAAGTATTCTGGATGGAATTGATGTATCTCATTCTGAGAAACTGCAATTGTGTATGTATGCACTGCAGGGATGCAGCCCAGGATGAGTCACTGCCAAGGGCCCAGTTGACTTCAAAGGCTTTGTAGCAAGCTACTGTGTGAGAAAGCCATCACAGGGTCATGTAGGAGAAAGACCACGCTTCACTTCCCTTCAGACACTCTTAGCATTTTTCACAGTCCTTGCATTTGAAGCAAAATGCAAAATGTACAGGAAGCCACAATAGGTGCAGGTGATAAAGATGAGTTACTGTATTAAAGAAAACTCTCCACAAGCAGATCTTTATGGATGTTTTTTCTATAAAAGGAGATATGTTAATCTTAGAAAACGCTAAAAACTGTTACTGTTCATCTATTCTCCTTTTTTTTTTTTTCTTTCAAAGCCCATGATTTATATATTTCACATTCAATAATAGGTTTTTCAATAGAGGAGCTTGTGGGAAGGAAACACTGTATTAGACACAAGTTATAATGAAATGAGATTCTGGAGTTCAAACTCAAATATTACTTAAAATTTTTTCATGAGTCTGTTGGAATGGATACACTAGTACTCATTATTCACCTTCTTTTACCCTGAATTCTCATGTTGAGACCTAAACTAGCAAACCTCAAGTCTTTTAAGAAGAAAGGAAATACAGATTTATTAATGGGTGGACTTCTGTTATCATTTGATTTGTGTGAACTTTCCTAGAAGTATTATAGCGATGGAATATTGCCAGAGTCCAGTGTCTTTAAATTACCTTTGGAGCCAAAGAGCTCTCTAGGACCATTTTTAATCATAATACATATTTCTGACAGTGCCCTGTATCAATTGATAAAACATCTGACTTCGAGTTCTTACTAAGCTGACTGATTTTGTTTTGCACAGAGGGTTTTAAGAATTAAATTTCTCTTTAAAAGGAATAAAGATTAAAAAAAAAATAAGTTAAAAGGGAAGAGGACACACAGACCTGTAGTCTATAGTCCTTCATACCTTCTTTTTACACTTCTGGGTACAAATATACTCCAATTTCTTCTGCTCTACAGCAACATCTTAGCATTCAGTGATTTACCTCAGCAAAGCTGGGATTCTAGGAAGGTGTAAGATTTTCATTGGGCCAGCTGTTAGCAGTCTTAACAGGCTGTTTCAGTGGTAACAGAAATAGCAAAATTTTGGGCACTCAGGTGGACACTTCCCCCCGAAAATGTGTGTGCTGAAAGTATGTGCCCATTTGCCCTGCCCCCCCCAACATTGTCATATTTTCATAACAGACATTCTCTCAGAAAGTATGTCTTGTGTATGCTGTTAGGTCAAGTGGAGCTATTGCATTCCTAGCCTACCTTTACACTTTGCTTAACCTCTCCGCATCATTAATTTTTTTCTAATTGTTTTCCTTGCTTGTTGTTATTTGTTCAATTCAATAATCTATTCTGATCACACAGTAAATCCCCTAGGTTTTTTTTTTTTTTTCCTTTTGGCAATTTCAGCAATGTTGACGGCTATGGTCTGTTCTCAAATTCACAGCTGCATTGTCTTCGGACAGCTCATATTCACATGTAAATTGTAAACCTCATGCTTTATGTTTTCTGGCTCCTAATCAGACTGCAATAAGAATGCTGGAATATAGGTAGACAAATGTAGTTTTGGATAAGATGTGTACAGCATTGACATTTTCTTATTTAAGATGTAAATTATCAGTTAAGCTTCTAGGAAGTGAATCAAACTGTATTGCGTTACTTGTTTTTAGACAGTCTAAGCTCTTTAGACATAGTACTACTGTTGTATTCTAATCAGTGATTCTCTGACCACAGTCAATATCCAAAATCCCTTAACGGTCTGAAACAGTACAGCTAAAATGAAAGTGGTGTGCTCTTCTTCCAGTGTAGGTATAGTTTTGTAGGCAGTTGCTGTCTCTCAGTTTTGCCATTTCCCTCATCATGCAACATTAAGCTAATTCTATCAGATGCTCTATTTTCTATATGATAAAATCCCTAAGTAAGGAGAAATAAAATTGGATGTTTCAAGTGTAGCTGATGGCAATGATCACATTCTCCATATTTTCAGCCCCACCCTTGCATAAACCATACCTTCAGAGGTCAGCCCGGCATGTGGGCTGGTGGGTCAGCACTACTGACAAAGATGATGTAGCTCTATGCAAAGTGATACAGCATCAGACAAATGCATCGGTAAGAAGCAAAAGAAAGGAAGCACATGCTTATTTTGCCTGCTTTTCTAGCAGGTTAAAAATCTTGCATTTTCAAAAAGCACTTAAAGAGTATTTTGTGTTTTTTGAGAGCATATTGGCCTACACTGCAGAGTACAGCATAGAACCTAGGGAGAGATATCACAGACAACTTCAAATGTGCTACCTCAGGTACCAGGAACTACCTTGCCATGAAAACAAAAGTTAAATGTAGTCCAGAGAACCATTTCAGGTGACAGAATGCCATACTAAATTATAGAGAGATAGCATAGATAAGTGTAGTGTAGCTTGTCCGTCTGGTGAAAACACAACCAGAACCAAACACTGCACAGGCCTCATAGCATGCCCAAACAGCAACATGAGAAGGTGGCTCATCGGAACGAAACTGGGTGATGCTACATCCACAGTGCTGGTAGAAATTAAACTTGTTTGTGCTTGAAACTAGGTCAGGTCAGCAAAAGCTTAAAGATGGCAATCAATGACCCTACTATTTATATATCTTTAGCTTTCACAGTGCATGAATAGGTTTTGAAAGTGATACTATTCTTTAAGTCTGTTGCATTCATTCAAAAAATCTAACCAGCAACATCAAATCAGATACTGTCAATACAAGTGATTCTAGAAATAAAAAACCAGATCTTTGTGAGAATTGCATTAAATATGTACTCAGATCAAGCAAAAGATTTAATCTTATTGTATTAATGTTTTATTGACTTGCTCTTTTTAAATGGAAATAGTGAACTCCCTTATACAAGACAATTCTCTCCAGTAAAGGCTGCTAGTTGAAACTTTAATTCAAGAAAGTTCCTAATTACACACTTAGGTTCATTTTTGTCCATGATTGGATGTAAAGCTGCAAAACCAAGCTGACTTCTCGATTTACTGAATTTCTAAAACAATTCCAAAATTGTTTATGTATGTCTAACAATATTTTTTAAAAGTAGTTAGATGAAAAATGAAAAAAATAATTGTCAAGATGCACTACTTTTAGTTTAGCATAAAATTAAACTTATCTTTCCTAGAAGTTAAAAGGAAGCCTGACTTAAAAGTTCTTGCAAAAAGAAAACCAAAGTGAAGCACCATGATTTTGTTTTACCAAGTCCCTACATCTAATAAGAGCTCATAAAATTTTTTAATATTTATTAGCAACAAATATTTTAATCACTGCATTCATATTCTTTGATTAAAAAGTAAAAATCTACAGTTTATGCCTGAATCACCTTGGAAGTTGTTATGTAAATGTCACTTAAAGCAAAACCAGTTTAAGAAGATTCTATTCCCTATCCTTCTGCTCAATGTTATTGACTCTTCTTCATGAAAACAAGAGGTTACATGTCTGTGGTATAAAGCAGACTGGGTATTCTCCTACTGCCCAGTTTTCCTTTTATGTATGTATGTATGTATTTATTTATTTATTTTCTTTAAACTTGAATAATTTTAGTGATATTGTTAGTGAGGGATCACTCAAATGCCTAACCTGTCAAAACAGGTAGGGCTTTAACCAACAGCGTAGTGAGGAACGCTTCAGACCATATCAATGATTTACAAAATCCTTGAGGTGATCTCATGTGGGGTGTCTGTACAACAGTGTATTTTAACTGTATTGTAACGGTACTTTCATAATATTTTATATTGTACAGTAACAGTCAATGTTACAACTACTTCCACTGCCTTATGTCTATGAAATATGAAAAATAATATAGTAGATGGATTTATTTTGAATATTTAAACATTTATTAATATGTAATATTAAACAAAGTACATAATCTCATCTCTAGTATATACAGTATTAGTATGTATTAGTATGCTAACAATAGTAAAAAATTTTGGGAGATGTTTTCAATGCTATATTTTTGCTTTTCCTATTTCTAATCTTATTCCGACTGTAAGAGCCTATTTGTAAGAATCTCTGCTTATAAGTAAAGTACTATCCTAGTAATAAATCAAGCAAAGTAAAATAAGAGAAGGAAACCTATGAAATTACAATCTCAGTTTTGTTTCATGTAACAATTGGCACTACTGAATGTATCTGGTGAACTAGGCCTTAAGGCTCTCACTCCTTGTTCTCCTGGGGAACTTCAACTTACCAGATGTCTGCTGGAAATAAAATACAGTGGAGAGGAACCAGCCTAGGAGGTTCCTGGAGAGTGTGGAAGATAACTTCCTGACACAGCTGGTGAGAGAACCAACCAGGGAAGGCACCCTGCTGGACCTGTTGTTTGTGAACAGAGAAGGACTTGTGAGTGATGTGGTGGTTGGAGACTCTCTTGGACATAGCAACCAGAAAATGACAAGAGTTTTCGATTTTTGGAGAAGTAAGGAGGGGGGTCCTTGGACCTCTGGAGGGCAGACTTTGGCCTGTTTAGGAGACTGGTCAACAGAGTTGCTTGGGAGGCAGTCCTGAAGCGCAAAGGGGTCCAGGGGATTCTTCAAGAAAGACATCCTGAAGGCACAGGAGCAGGTTGTCCCCATGTGACAAAAGATGAGCCAGTAGGGAGGACTGAAGTAGGTCCTGCTGAACAGAGAGCTTTGGCTGGAACTCAGGGGAAAAAAGAGCTTATGACTTTTGGAAGAAGGGGCAGGCAACTGAAGAGGACTACAAGGATGTTGTGAGATTATGCAGGGAGAAAATTAGAAGGGCCAAAGCCCAACTAGAACTCAGTCTGGCTACTGCTGTAAGAAACAGTAAAAAACGTTTGTATAAATACATTAGCAACAAAAGGAGGGCTAAGGAGAATCTCCGTTCTCTATTTGATGTGGGGGATAACAAAGGATGAGGAAAAGACTGAGGTACTTAGTGCCTTCTTTGCCTTAGTCTTTAATAGTAAGACCAGTTGTTCTTTAGGGTACCTAGCCCCCTGAGCTGGAAGACAGGGTCAGGGAGCAGAATGAAGCCCCCATAATCCAAGGCGAAATGGTTAATGACCTTAATGATTCTATGATCCTGTGATTCTTCTCAATGATCAGCAATCTCTAACTGGACCATTTCTTTTTATAGGTTTGGGGTTTTGAGAAGTATGTTGTCATGTCAATGAGTATAGAATCATCCACTATGTGTGCATGTCAAAACAACTCTGCAGAAACACAGAAACTTGTTCCAAATGGGAGGTTTGCCCAGAGGAGCAAACTTTGGATCCCTGAATAGAATTTGCTTCTGGGACTCATGTATTTTACATGATAAGGTAGTTTCAGGAATGATATGTTAAATAAAGTCTATTCATTTTTTAGCATGTATTCCTTTTCTCTTTCATTTATACCAAGAAAGTAATTTGATGGTTTTATGTTTTAAACATTATTTGCTCAGGAGTCATTTTCTATGGCCTTCAGAGCCTGAGAAGAAACGGAAAATGATGGGCTTCACAAGAAGACAAGTTTTGTGACCTAGTTCAACATTTGTTTTCATATGCAATGCCAGATTTCCATGCTCTCCATGGACACAAGATATACAGAATTGCCAGCAGCAGCACTTTTTTTTTTTTAATTCAAAGATATTTGAAATGTCCTTATAAAGCACCTCAGAACAAAAGGGCAATTAAACAGCAATGCTAGGATAACCTGGCTTATAAAGGAGAAGAATATTTAAGCTATCAATATGTCCCAGTAAATTTGGCAGGGATACTGGGAGAACATAGAAGGCATCACAAATTACATTAAAATATACATATTTCTACCTCCATGAAGTCCTGAAACATTGTCTCAGAAAAACATCATGTTTTTATACCACAAAAGAAGTCTGACTTTTAGCCCATACTTTTAAACATTATATACTATATGCCTTTATTTTATCATATGCTCTATACTCACAGGGGCAACATTATTGAACTGATTTAAGCATATTCTGATAAGACTACTGACATAGTTACACAAAAATGTAAGAGCTTTGCTGGATAAGATTTCAGTATTGTCCACAATTGCTAAAAAATATGGTTTTAAAAACCTGAAAATTACTTGCATTTTCCAAAGTTTTAAATCAAAAAGTGAAACAGATCGATGATGTATCCCTCTACGTCCACTGCCAACCCACCTTTTGTCCTTTCCCTGCAAGGTGTCTCAGAGCCTATCCACTTCAAACAGTATGCTCAAACCCCTTGCAGGGGTATCTGATGGCACTGTTGCTGTGCCTAAGGGTTATTAATATAAACTCTGTGTCGTTGAATCTACAGACCACGAAACTTAACTGTGCTATGTATTAGTTAGTGGAAATGTCACCTCACTTTTGATGAACAATTGTGTCAAATTAGCAACCTAAAAGTGGAAGTCTTCCTTCCAGTTTTGCTAGAGTAGATAAACTTTTTTTGCATTATGCAGTCTATAATCTATTGGCATTTACAGTTTTAGAGGATTAGCTAGCATTAAGAAATCTATTTTAAATTGCAAGGAGGAAAAGACATAGCTGTGGAAGCTAGCAGCTTGCTCTACTTCTGTTAGTTCACATTTGTACTGCAGCATGCACAGTGAATTATTTTTGCAGCCCACTTTATGCTGCTCACTTTTGTGGCAGTTCCACAGCCCTTCTTTCAAATGCAGTCACCCCTGCATGGTGACGCGGCGAGTGTACGCCTAGGCAAGCTATACATGAAGGGTCAGGTGGTGGCTGCTTCCACAATGTGCTGATGAGCCAGGGAGATATTTGTGGTATGTGACCAAAACACGCCTGGTGGCAGAGCATTTTGCTGCTACTCTTGTCACATGACAGAAACCACACCTCTTGTTGTGAGATGGGCTTGTGACTGACAAGGGTAGCAGTACATGACCTTCAAAATCCTCCATGAGAGGCTGTGTAGCACAGCTCTCAAGAAAGTTTAGTGCCGTAGGGTATTAAAGGATTCTTCGCTTGTCATCGTGGGTGATCTCTAGCTTGCAGATACCATTTATCCAGCTGGGTTTCCCTGCCTGAAGATTCTCCAGAGATCCTAAAGGGGTTAAGGACTAATGAGAAGTAGGTGAATTGCTTCTGGTCACTGCTTACTCCAGGGTCATTTCAGATCTTCCCTTGTCATACTGGGCTTACTGATCATGCAGTATAGCAGAGGTGCACAGCTAAATCCTTTTCCACTCTCCAGAAAATTTGTATTTGGCTGTCAGATGCCACCACCATAACAATTCGTCTATTCCCTTGCTTCTCCTGAGTGTGTCTAAAAAAAAAGGGCAGCTAAGAACAGGTTGCATGATTTTTTTCTCTCTGCAAGCTAGCTGCTAAACCGCACTCTTGTATGAGGAACAAATCAGGACACATCTGTGTACACGTACAATAAACCCCATGCTTTAAGGAGCCTTCAGCGCAAATGCATAACAACCTTGCTGTTTGGGCACAAAAGGTATATTATTGAAGAAGAGGAAGGCTGGAGCATATGTCCTTCCCTGCTAATAAAAAGAACTATGTAGAGTACTGAACGAGAAGGGCTGGGCAATGCTGATATGCATCACCACAACAAGCATTTTTGCAGGGAGTTAAAAAAGATGAGGCAAACAGTAATTAATTAAAACAAATACAGATGATAAACATAGGTTTCCCTTGTCAAAACTAAGATCACAGTGATCCTGTAGATAAGGACAGGATTCAAGCTTCTTCTTTTGGTGGTGTATGATCTAGAGTTTTCCATCTTTAAAAGTTCACTATATCATGAAACATTAGTGATATAGATAGAAGAAAAATCATTAAAAATTCTTCTTCCATGCCTGTTAATGACATAAATAATCAACAGAAAAGATCACTTGTTGCAGCACATTGAAAATGTGCAATATTACAGCGGTTATGTATCAGATGAAGAAGAAAATGTTCTGTTCTTTTCCCCATTTTCATTGTGTCTTTTTCATTTTTCTTCACCACCTTTTGTAAAATATAATACAATATATATCCATTAAAAAGATAGAAAAAATATTTTATCTATTTTAACATAAAAATTCTATTTTAATATCTTTCTATATTAACATAAGAATGGCTTGCGTTTTCTCGAACCCAATGCTTGCAAACACTTACTTGCATGTTTAACTTTACTGCTGTTAAAACAGGACAACACATACTCATTAAGGTCATGAATCACTGTAGCATCATGCTTTTACCTAGAGAATGGTGCAAGAAAATTGAGAATTTAAAGTACATTGTGTCCCATGTAGTTATGCATCTATCTCCACAATCTTACTTTAAAATATTTATATTGTAGTGTGAGGAAAAAAAATTATGTTCATCATAAAGAGCAGAAGAGTACGTCCTTATTTTTTATATTTAACATTTCTCTAGTTGGTCAATTTGCTATAACAGTGATCCTGGGCAGCATGGAAATACAGCTCTGCAGGGAAAGAAAGACGCTAGATGAGGTCAGAAAAGCTATTTTCTGGTGAATCTCATCTTTATTTCATCTTTTATCCATCTCCTTTAGTAAAGGTGATGCATCATGTTCCACTTCTTTTCTAAAATGGCATTAAGAAGATTTTATACAATGTTTGAAACTGTAAACATTTATTCTTACATAACTAATGTTTTATTATAAAAAAATGTTCTGGTCAGTTTTGCTCGCTACTCTTATGTCATGGAAACAACACAAATAAATGCATATGAATTTCATACTACAGTAATTATGCTCAGAACGCATGCAGTATAAAACCTGTAATGTGCAATCAGACTTGTGAACTCTGTCTTGCTGATGAAATGTGATTCTATTCGCAGCAATAGCCATATCACAATATCTAAATAATTAATAATAATTGTGTAATTAACAGCAATACATTTTTCTTTAGCAGTAGTTTAAAAACTGTGTAGGGAACTATAACATAAGTTTACCAACCACCCTCAGGAAAAAGTAGACAAAGGTGAAAAAACTCATAAAGTTAAACAAGCTTGGAAAAGACAAACTTGTGAAATCCTGACATGGCTCTGAAGATTTATGTCTACTGTCTGTAACGTTCTCCTAAGCAAGACCAAGCAATATAGCCAAAGCAAGCTGAAACTGGTGAAGTATGGTACCTCTTCAGGAGAAAAGGACCTTATCTCATATTCTTACATTTTTGGAGTGTCAGATTGGTCAAGACACAGATTTCCAGTTAGACTATATCCACGGCATACACTTTTATGATAACACAAATTAATGTCCTGAAGAAATGAAGTTTGAATGTGACTTTGTCTGATTCCTATCCTGAAAAAAACATGGTCTTTTCAGATTTGGAGAAGCTACTTGTAGTGGGAGTTCTTGCTTGATTTATCCCCCTCCAGTGTTGGATCTGTCTCCAACAGATTGAAAGGTTGTAGGTGTCTTGTTTCATCTTTATACACTGTCCCAAGCTACGAAGCAGTCTGAATCTAAACAGGTTTAACCTACAACTATGTAAGTGTAAGATATCCCATTGCTGGATCGTTTTACCAGATCTTTACTAAACTTAGGGAACCTTTAAACTATTTGGAGCTGAGAATTCCCTGGTTTTGACGGAAAATTTTGTAAAGCACATTGTAAGCAAAACATTATTTCTACTTCGTTTTAAAGAAGAAGAGAAAAAAAACACCCAAAACCACTGCTGTTCACTTGTATCTTGCTTGTGTTTCAGAGCAAGAGTGAAAGATTGGCAAGGGAACTTCTTGATATCAAGGACATCTCTTTGTTCTTAGGAAAAATTAAAGAAGTTGGCTAGACTATAAGGTTCTCTGTTTACCCATCATCAGGAAGAACTTGGCAATCAAACTCTCCAAATATGCCACCTGCAGTTTAAACCTATAAGGGTTGAGCTTCTTTCTGCTGTGATTGATTTGGTCCAGGGTGTGAGTATGAAGAGCAGAAAAACTACCTCACTAATGTGCTCAGTGTCTCTTTGCTGATACCCAGGCTTCATGGGAGACAAAGCAGAGAAATGAGAGGGGTGACATAGTGGTGAGAACAAACTGAAAGCTATAATTAGGACTGAAAGAGATACTGGGATGAGTGTCCTGGACATTCGAATGTAAGATGGGAATAAAGGAGAGGAATGGAACAGGAAGCAGTAGAGAGAGAAACCAGGTAACTAAGAAAAGGACAGACTGAAAAGAATAAGGACAAAGAGAGTGTTGAAGAAAGTAATGTCTATTATTATTATCTCCCAAGCTCTTCCATGGTTGGGAGTAATTCAAAATTCATGACTCTCAGCTTTTCTTTTTCTAAGGAAGCCTCCCTGAAACCTCTGTCTTGCTTGTCTCAAGATTTTGCTGCACCTGTGCAGGATTTACACAGCCAGCCATAATAGGAGCTGTCCAGTAGGAAATGAGGGGATGACACCAATATAACACTATCATCAGTTTCTCAGCTGTAAACATCAGCTAGGAAAGATCTGTGATGAAGATCTTTGAAATTCCAGTCTTGCCGATAGGATTCCACTTGGTGTGCTGTTTTAAATACTTATTTTTAAATAGTAATATCCCCCTCCCTGCCATGCTACCTTTACTTGAAAAGGCCATTACAAAAAGTAGCAAAGTTGCCAGAATTAAAGTTTCAACCTCAATTTCTCCTCTTTACATTTTGTAGAATGGTAGTCTTTCATAACAGTGAGCGTAATGACTTTCCTCATCTTTCTTGCCTGGCTTTTTGGAATAGATTACAAGAGAGGGTCCTTAGATGTTCAAAAAGAAGAGTAACAAAAACACATAAAAAGGAAGAGGAACAGCTAAGAGGTAGCTAAAAAAACAGAAACAAACTTCCACATTAAAGTATATATGAAAGCAACTAAATGTCAATCTCTGCAAGTCCTGGAATTAATTCTTACAGAAAATACTGAATCTAGGAAAAAAATTGTGACACTGTGTAATCAGGAATGAGCCCTCAGTCCAACAGGAAAAAAAAAAGCTAATTAGAATGTTTTCAGGACTATTTGATAAACAAATTCTTTATATGTTTGTGTTTTTCCCTAAAGCGTTAATCATTTTTATTTTATACTGCCTCCTCAGACTGCTGAAACGTGAAGTTCATTTTCCCATGGGAAGTTATACTTTTAATGTCAAATGTAATTATGTACAAAGAAAAGAAGCCAAGAGAAAGTGTCTATTCAGAGAACTAGGGCAATCAGACTGCCACTCCTCTAACAGAAAGAAAGTCCAATAAATGGGTACTTTGTCCGGTTCTGGAATACTGTCTGTATATGTGTGTTTGAAGACATATTTACTGCATCTTTAGTTAGTGGGTTTTTTGGTTATCAGAAAACAGGAAGCACTTATTTGCAAAAATGACCATTCAGTTTCATAAATGAAATCTACCTAAGCAGTAATCCATGCCATAGTAAGATCCAATTCCAATAACATTTTGGGAAATCATCCTGACATAGTTAAAAACAATGGATTTAAAATATATCCTCTCGGTAAAACAATTGTTAATTACAATCTAAGCTGCTGTAGTCTTTAAGGCTAAAACCTGGTCTTTTTCTTCAAATGTCTAATTATATGTTTCATGAAAGTACCCGATACATGCCTTTTTATCAATAGTACAGACCTTGCTTTTTTAATGTACAAGATGATTTTCTCAAGAAGTGAGCAAAGGAGAAGTCAAATGAATTACGATTTAATAAAAGTCAGGTTTAAAAAGTATGCCTAGTTGCATATGCATCCAAAAGACCAGTTTGGGAGACTAGCTTCAGATAAATAATACAATACTTGTAGAGTCTTCCATGAAAGATTTACTTTAAGGAAACCACCAAGGAAATTAAATACTTTAAACTATGTTTAAGTACCATGAAGGATCTGACAGACTGAAAAAAAGAAACAGCCCAGGCCCTTGAAAACACACAGTTAAGGTTGTCCTTAACTAACCCTCCTGTTGACAGCAATGTGAGATAGGGTGTGTCTTCCTTAACATGAAACTCCTTGATTTTGTTAATTTAAGTCACATTCTTTTTTATGTTTACACAGAGTTTTGGGGTATGTAATATTTATATATGGACTCAATTCCCACATGCTCAGCAGTTTTCTGTAACAGCTGAAGCATTGTCAAGCTTTTACCTCTGCAAATGTTGGCTTTACTCTGTTTTGAGGGCACGGTACTGTGAAATATAAGTTTTCTGGGGCATTAAATTGATGTACTATTTCATAATGCACATCTCTAATACGTAATTTTGTTGTCTGAATTGAATGGTGGAAATGGTCAGGCTACTGTAATGTTGTAAAGTTGAAACTATGCTAGAAAGTGGTACATATGACAAGCTCCATTGCTAGGGAAAGAAAAAATATTTTCAAATGTCTGATTGAACAGACAGAAGGTAAACCAGGCCCATATTTAACAATCCCTGAAGATGCCAATTAAGAGTACAGAGAAAGGTGAAGCTGTTTAGGATAGGTGGTTTGCCTTTAGGACAGGAACGAAAGATGTGAGAAAAATGTTCAACTGGAACATAGTAGTTAATTCTTTAGAGACCTGAATATACTCCACTGTAGATTTCAGTTTAGATCACTCACCTTAACTGAGGTAGAAAAGAGCCATAAAAAATGCCTTGAAAGTCAAAGACTTCAGCATACTTTCCGTTCAATAATGTTTGAAAGACAGACTCATTAATTCAAACCAGAAACTTAATTCACTACACCAACAGAGAACAAAGTGCAATTTAGGGAGAGGAGGGATGGTTTTAAGCTAACCATACATTCAAAATTAATGTTAGTCCATGGCACTAAGTTGTAGAAGAAAACAGAACACAAAATCTTAGTGCTTAGTCCTTTACCACAGGTCTGTGTTTTCTTGAGTTTCACTGTGGCCGCAGTTCCGTAGAGTCATTTTGTCTCAGCCTCCTCCTTTTTAAAATTGTATTTCCACTCTGTATGTTTCAGTTCCATTTATAAGTATGGTTATAAGTGATTCCTGGATAATGTAAGAATCAGTCAAATAACTCTTACAGAGAAAAGAGATAGTTTGTAATAGTTCATTCTCTTGACTGGCCTCTGTTATTACCGAGTCTGAGAGTCTTTTTTTTTTAATATATTTTTCTTACTTATTTCAAATTGTGGAATGTTTGCTATTACTCAACCTTTTCGTGTAGCAAGCCAACACACAGATGACTAAATTCACAGTCCTACTGCTTAGCAGAGTCATAGCTATAGCTGTTAAACCACTGGCTCCCAGTCAGCGTTAGATATGAATCTGGGTTCATGAACTTACTCGTATTTCTGATTAGCCAGGCAACCAGTATTAGTCTAGTGAATGTGAAGAATAAAGTGGCAGTAAAAATACAAAAGTCAGCAACCTTCAAATGCCCACTACCTCACCTCACAGTTCAGTAAAGCCAAATTGACAGCAGATATCACAGTCTGGGAGGGATGCCCAGCCTGAGCTATTGTGTGTGGTACATGCCATCTGTGGGTCATAGATACAGATGTGTAGCTGTCAAGAGGTTACCCCATGTGACAGGATTGCTCATAGGACATATATGCTTATTAGTTGCATGTCCCCCATCTTGCCAACATATCTGGGTTCTGCTCCAAGGGGAAGGAGCTTCTCTGTCATGTCTTGTAAGCCACTGTGGAGTATCATGGGAATTTTATCACTGTTGTCATCTGGTCCAAGTGGTCTGCCAGAGAGCATGATCCTAGCACTTTTCATGTATCATTGCTCTGTAAAACCAATAGCAAAACCATGTTGCTGGAAATGGTTGGCAACCTCTCCTACGCCTTGATGGTCTGGCTGACGAATCTGAGCACGGAGCACAACGCTCTGGCTCATGAAGCTTTGATTAGTGCTGGGCATCCTTCAGCAACTACCACAGCAGCTGAAGAGTGGGGGTTGACCTGTGCTTCTGGTTGCCTATGGCTCTTGCCATAAGAACTGTATTTCCTGACCAGGTTGCCATTTACCTATTTAATACTGTGTATTATCTAAAAAGCAGAAAACCAGACTTATTTGCATATTGGAAGGATCATCTCCACGACTCTCAGCATTTACTTCTTCAAGGATGAAAAGTTTTGTGTGGGAAGAAATATAAAGCAGGTTATGGTGAGGCAGTGGATATGAAGAAAAAGGCCAAGGGCAACATAAATGGCAGTTATAATGAGCTCTGTGTACAGTGCTGGGATAGTCTTTGCATTTGTGTCTGACTGCATAGATGAGTCCAAAGCAGCACTCCTTTTTGTGCTGCCTGAGAATGAGAATCTGGCATTTCACTACTGCTGTATCGACTTATTTACAATTAATTCATTGACAATTTTGCCGTATCTTTCTCCACTTTTCTTCCTATTCCAGATAATCCACATATTCTCTGAGTATTCCTTGATCCTGTCATGTGGGGTTTAGATCTAAGGGTAGATACTTACAATTTTAAACTAAAACCTATGTCTTTAACACTTTTATTCTTTGTCTACCTGTAATTTCATAATAAATTATTATTTGCACTTGTTGCCTGTTAACATGGTTTGTGGGTGCTATAGTTAAAGATTGAGTGATTTTGTTTGATTAACCTGTTGACAAAAATTCCCTACCTGATTATTGTCTCACTCTACTTTTATAGAAGAATGACTGCATCTGTTTCTGTGCATACTTTCTTAAGCGTGTGGCTATGTTGTCTTGAAAGAAAAATGGGCTGCATTGCGCTTTTCTGCATAGTGAGCAAGGATATGATGAGGAAGAAAGAAATTGCTTTGGTAGGAGGACAGCACTGGAAGGGAAGAAGTGGTTTCTTTTCAGACAGATTTGCTGACAGGCAAAAGAAAAGGAAGAATTTTGCTGGTGTTAGAGGAGGAAGTCACCATTGACATGATGTCTGCTCCATGCCATTGTCTCCAGAGCTTTTGATTAAGAACCAAATGAAGAAGAAAAGAATGAAGAAAAGTCATTAATAATGTGACTTTCTGCCAAATGTGTGGGCTAGGCGTAGTCACTTATAAGCTTCTTCCTTGAAAGTGGCAAAAAGGTCGTCTGGGCAATTCACATAGGAATGTAGACTCCAATACAGAAATGCAGATGATAACAAGTATTTCTAAAATCCTGTGAGTAATCCTGTGACCTGACTCTTCTAGGTCTGCCTTGTCTAGGTCCACCATTTCACTGCTGCTTTTGAACAAGAAGCGCTAATGACCTCAGATGAAAGGGGTACCCAAGTTCTTTTTGAACGGGTCAGGTGCCACTGATGATGCCAAGAGCCTAATACAACTCTTAGAAATGGATTTGCCTTAGTTTTGGAACAGTTTTGTTGTCCTTTAACCTTCTTCAAAATGACCTGCAGGGTTTCAACGCATTTTCCAAGATCATATCACCCTCTGGTGAAGGTGGGGAATTCTAGGCTTAGAGACACATTTGGGAGAAAGTCAAGGGATGACCCAGTCAAATGAATGTGTAAATGGTCGGGAAGTTAAAAGCAAAGCAGATTTCTGGGCCAGGTTTAGAGAAATTAATGAAAGATTACTTGCTTTTTTCAGCTTTGCTCCTTCATTTTTAATGTTTACTTTATAAAGTGGTTCATTTAACTTAGAAACATTGTATTCTAAAGATAGACACATCTTCTGATTTTTTAAAATGTCATCCCTGTAGGTATGTACACAATAAAATATGCTTCTAAATAACAAGAAACATGAAAGAAAAATCATCTGTGTAGTTTGATGGGTGATACCAGTAATAGACTGCTAAAAATTTCAGATAATTGTCATTAATAACTTAACCTTTCTGCTAGTTAAACACATACAGGATATGCAGTATTAAATTAACATTATTCATTTATTATTGCAGATTGGTTGATTTACTGAATCACACTTTAAACTGATGAATTTGGAGCCTGGGGTCAAAAATGGTGACAATTGTGTACTCACGAGCAACAGGGTGGATAAACACACCTACTGGAGTAGTAAAGAATGCCCCCAAAACCCTCCAAAAAGGTTCTGCCAAAAAGGTGAGACAGTTGACATTCCAACAGAAATGTTTCTATACCAATACATGCAGCATGGTAGCAAACAGGAAGAGCTGGAAACCATTGTTGCAGCTGGAAAGCTATGATCTGATCGCTATCACTGAAACTTGGTGGGATGAATCGTATTACCAGGGCACTGCTATTGATGGCTATCAGGAGGCACAGGTGTGTGGGTTCCTCTACATGTTCAGGAGAGACAAGGAAGGAAAGGTGACATGGTTGCCCTCTATGTAAAAAAAGTGATTGAGTGCCCTCTACATAAAAAAACCCCGAACCTGTCACTGAAAAACAACAATGCACAGGTCTAGAGCTTCTGGAGGAAAATTAGGGGCCAAACCAACAAAGGAAGTCTTATGGGTGTTTACTAAAGGCTACCTGATTAAGGAGAGCATGTTGGTGAAGTGTTCTTTTTCAAATACATGAAGCATCCTGTTCACAGGCCTTTATCCTGACATCTGCTGAAGAAGCGGCACAGCATGCTGTAAGCAGTCTGGGAAACTCTTGAAGTGCATAGAGGGTAAATTCTTAATTCACATGATAGACAGCCCAACCAGAAGAGATGCTTTACTGGACCTGTTGCTCCCCAACACAGAGGAACTAATTGGCGAGGTCAAGGCTGGTGGCAGTCTGGTCTGCAGTGATCGTGTCCTGGTGGAACTCACGAGATAGTAAATGATGGAATTAAGGGGTATAAACCAAGCGAAAAACATAGTCAAGACCCTAAAATTTAGGAAAGCAAACTTTTAGTTGTCTAAGGAAGTAGTGGATGCAACCTGGGAAACAGCCCTCAGGGATAAAGGAGCAGAACATAGCTGGAAGCTGTTTAAGGACATTTTTCTTAAAGCACAAGACCTCTGGATTCCCATGTGCAAGATATCAGGCAAGGAAGGCGGGAGACCAGCATGGCTGAATAAGGACCTGCTGGTCAAACTGAAATATGAGAGGGAAGTGCATAGGCAGTGGAAGCAGGGACATACATCCTGGGCATAATGTAGGGATACTGCCTGGGAGCATAGGGGTGGGAACAGGAAAGCCACGGCACAGCTGGAGCCAAATTTGGCAAAGGATGGGAAGAATAGTAAAAAGGGGTTCTACAGATGTGTTTCACAGAAAAGGAAGACAAAAGAAATTGTATCCCTACAATAAATGAGACAGGGGATCTGGTGACAACTGACGTGGACAAGGCTAAGGTACTCAGCAACTCAGGTTGGGGACTGGAGGAAAGAAGTCCCACCCATCATAGAAGAAGATCAAGTTCAAGACCATCTGAGGAACCTGAACATACACAAGTCCATGGGACCCAACAAGATGCCTCCCAGGGTCCTGAGGGAACTGGCAGATATAGCTATAAAGCCACACTTTATTATATTTGAAAACTCATGGCAGTCAGGTAAAGTCACCAGTAACTGGAGAAAAACGAACATTGCACCTGTTTTTAGAAAGAATAAAAAGGAGGACTGTAGAAACTATCAACTAGTCAGCCTTACCTCTGGGCCTGGAAAGATCATGGAACAGATCCTCCTGGAATCTATATCATGGCATGTGAAAGACAGGAAGGTGATTAGAGACAGCCAACGTGGTTTCACCAAGGGCAAATCGTGCCTGACTAATTTGGTGGCCTTCTACAATGGAGTGACTACAGTGGATAAGGATGGTGGATAATGGAAAAGCAACTAATGGAATTTGCTTTCACTTCCGTAAGGCCTTTTATATGGTCCCCCACAACATTCTTGCCTCTAAACTAGAGAGATATGGGTTTGATGGATGCACTATTAGATGGATAAAGAATTGACTGGATGGCTGCATACTGTGAGTGGTTGGTAGTCAACAGCTCAATGTCCCAAAGGAGATCAGAAATAAGTGGTTTCTGTCAGGGGTCCATATTGGGACCAGTACTGCTCTGTAGCTTTATTAATGACATAGACAGCAGGACTGAGTGCATCCTCAGCAGGTTTGCAGATGACACCAAGCTGATGTGCAAAAGGGGAAGGATGCCATCCAGAGGGACCTTGTTGGGCTCGATAAATGAACCAATGTAAACCTCATGAAGTTCAACAAGGCCAAGTGCAAAGTCCTGCACCTGGGCCAGGCCAATCAGCAGTATCAGTACAGGATGGATGATGATCAGCCCTGCAGAGATGGACTTGGGGGTATTGGTAGATGAAAATTGAGGTAGGAACTGGCAATATATATTTGCAGCCCAGAAAGCCAATTGTATCCTGGACTGCATAAAAAAAAAGCACGGCCAGCAGGTTGAGGGAGGTGATTCTGTCCCTCTACTCTGCTGTGGTGAGACCCCACTTAGAATACTGCATCCACCTCTGGAGTCCCCAGTACAAGAAGGACGTAGACCTGTCATAGAGGGTCCAGAGGAGGGACTCAACAACTATCAATAGGCTGGTGCACCCCTCCTATGAAGTAAAGCTGAGACAGTTGGGGTTATTCAGCCTGGAGAAGAGAAGACTCCAGGAAGACCTTATTACAGTCTTTCAATACTTAAAGGAGCTTATAAGAAAGATGGGGAAAAACTTATTACCAAGGCTGTAGTGACAGGAAAAGGAGCAAGGGTTTTAAACTGAAAGACTGTAGATTTAGATTAGATATAAGGAAGAAATTTTTTACAATGAGGGTGGTAAAACACTGGAACAGATTTCCCAGAGAAGTTGTGGATGCCCTATTATTGGAAGTGTTCAAGGCCAGGTTGGATGTGACTTTGAACAACCTAATCTAGTGAAAGGTGTCCCTGCCCTTGGCAGGGGGTTGGAACTAAATGATCTTTAAAGGTCGCTATCAACCAAAACCATTCTATGATTTCTATGATTCTGTTTTTAGAATCTTGGTTGTCTGTGGGCTGTATTCTCTCTGTGTCTGCATAATGGATTACAACATCTATACAAACAATAGCAGATCATCTATTTGAAGCAGCAGATGATTCAACACTTCTCACTAACATAAGTAATAAACCATACCATGAGCTGCAATGGATCCATAGCCCTACTTCATAAAATCCAAATCTCTTGTTTAAAGCTGTTCTTGTTTTGATAGTCCAGCACTGCCAGAGGGGAAAAACGTATTGATGCTGTCTCGTGGACCTTCCCATTGCCATTGAACTTCTCTTGCATCAAGAAAAAATGTTAAATCCTTTCTTTTTTTTCCAATTACTGAATACCTGTTTTTTGCAGTTGTTTTTTTAAATGTTGTTTAGGTTTTCCCTGCAAAATGAGCTTTTTTCTATTAGAGTCACAGTGCACCAAAGTATTTTTAAAAGTAGAATAATTGTTATAACTCTGAAGCAGATTTCTAAGCAACTGTATTCAACAAGTATTGCAATTTTGCATGCATTTTTTTTCATGTGGAGTTTTGCCAGCTAGTTCTTTAATTGCTTCTTCTATGTTATGGTAGATAAAGATTGCAATGATAAATAAGATTTATAAACAATGAATGTGTCACCTCTTTCAAACTTTTTTTCCAAAACATCATTTCGTGAAAGGAAAAGGAAGGTATTTTAGAAAGGTATATCACGGAAGAGAGATGATATAAACCAGAAAGAAGATATTTACGCATAAGAAATTTATCCTGGGCTAAAAGTCAAGCTAATAGTTCATGATTTAGTAAGGAATACGAGGATGGTACATCTTTCATTGTGCAAAAGAAAGGATGCCCTGGTAAATAAGCATACTGAAGAAACAATGTCAGATGCAAAATATTTGTGTATGGACATGTAGAGTGAACATTTCCAGCTGTTTCTGTAAATGTGTGTTTAAGCATAGAAGAATTCCTTTTGAACTGAAGTCTTGTTCTACAGCACACCAAATAAGAAAGCCAAAATATTCTAATTTATAGTGCCATTTGCACTGTCTGCCAGCAGCGATGCTCATTATTACGTACAGGCCGCAGCATTATTTGCTAGACTAGTTTGCTATTTCATTAGTAATTCCTTTATGCATCCTTTGGAGCAGCAACGAAAAGGTGGGCTTCAGCATGCGAGAGCCAACTATTTGAACCATAATAACAACATATTTTATCCTCTGTGCTGGAGGCTGTGCACTGGTTTGGAATTTAAGACCTGGTGCAATATCTTAAGATTGCCTCAGAGGTAGAGGGGACTAATTTACAAATATCTTTTTGCAAATATTTTTTGACATGCAAAAAGAAAGATGGACAGGGCACTCTTCAATGTGTTGTTAATTGTTTAAGATATATCTCATATTTGGACAAAAAAGAGGGAAAAAGGGAGAGAGAGAGTAAAGATCTGTTTTATCTTTGTAAATAAGAAAATCTTATTATAGTAAAGTTCATTTATTGATATATCTGACTTTTGACAGTTTCTTATCTGATAGTCCTTTCCCAAATGAGAGATCTTTGTTATGCACAAAGCAGTCTATGAAGGCTTCTTGTCAAAGTTGTCAGTTTGCTCATAACAAACCTGTAGCAATTTTAATAAAAAGCTGGTCTACTCACTAAAACCCCCTTCCTCATAAAGAATCTAAAAAATGTTTTTGTTCTAGCCTAATAAAGTATGCATGAGAGGTGAAGGAATGGTTGCTTAAAGCACAGAGAATTCCTGAGTTTTCTAGGAAATTTTGTTTAAGATTTATTTTAAACGTTTATGGAAACATCAGGAGAAAAAAGTTACCTCTCCCAAATATTTTGCTTAAAATGGACTTTTAATAAAAATGTAAAAACCCGCCAATCTCTACATAAAAACATGTTAATTTGCATTTATATTTGCAAAATTTGTTTATCAAGATATTTAAAATAAATTATTTAAAAAAAAACCAAACCAAATTTCTCCAGCACCACTTACATTCCTTAAACCTTAATTTCTGCGAACAAGTAGTTAATTCATGCCCTGGAGAGAGAGAACTTAAATGAGTCAGAAACTGATATTTTGTAAAGTCTGCAAAGACCAAAATTATAACTATTCATTCATCTTAAAAGACTACCACGACCAAAAAAATCTAATATGAAACATGGACATAATTGTGCAGTTCCTTGGTCATTAATGAGGAGTTTTATGACTAAATAAAATGCGTTAAGTGAATTCACACCACTATTCATTAACATTGCATCACAGAAATTCCTGCATGGCAATTTTATGGGTATTAGTATTTTATGCACAGCCAGAACTGGAGAAAACTTGCTTCAGATTAAATTCTACTTTGTGGAGTGTAAAATGGGACAATTAGTCAGTTTGCCTGAACACCAGAATGAGTGCTAGTTTGTTGTTTCAGTGGCAAACAGCAACCCATCACATGGTAAAAACATATAGAAAAGATTTGAAGCAGGTCCCAGATCACTAATTTTCTTGACAGATCAAAGCTGCAACAAGAGAGCTCTCAGGGAGAAGCAATTTACAGAGGATTATTAGATGGTTGCAGGTCCCCGAAAAAAACATCAAGAAACAAAAATAATATTGTTGGCAATTACAAACCCTACTTGCCATAAAGTGTGTTTATATATAAGCCTGCGAGTCCACCTACATAAACAGTTTCTGTGTGAGGGGAGCACTGCTCTCTGTTCTTTGCCTTTCTCCATAAGAGAATGCCAGACTAGCAACTATGGAACCTGTGAATAAAACACCAACAATACAGAATTTCAGAATGGAGAATGTACAATATTGAAAATGGATTTTAAGAATTCATATAACACATCAGTTTATTTTCCGCAGAGTGCAGTTTTGTCTCCTGGTCTTAACTCAAACATATCTTTTACAGTGTTTACTGTAACAGCGCTCTGGTACTGTTTGGTCACTTGTATTTAGTACAATAGTATAATTGACATGAAGATACTGTGGTGCTAAGTCCCTGACATTTTCACTCAGAGAATGCCTCTAACTTGTAACAATATAGCTTGGGAAGGACAAGACTCTAGAATGGGTCTTACCCAGATGCCTATAAAGATCAGCACTCGGACAGAAACCTGCTCAGACTTTGGCCAGCAAATCGCTATTTTAGTCTCTCCAGTTGCTTGCCAATATGCCAACACACTTCAGAATTATTGGGTGCAACTAATGACAACAATCAACACTCAGTCAGAAATATGATTCTATATGTGATTTGCATATATTGATGAAAATTACACAAGGAAATGAACTATTATTTTTACAGCAGTACATGACAAAAAATGACAATTTCATAATGATCAATATTTTGGGTTTTTTTACATCTTTTCTGATCTTTAACTGTCTGGCATAACAATATATAAAAAGAAATAAAAAGTATGTATGATGTCTAAACTTCAAAGTCGTGTTGAAAATGTATCTGTATACCTCTGATTATCAGTTTATCACAGCATTTTTTTTCTATCGTAATTAAATGGAATCTTGTAGAGCAAAAAAACTCATAACATTTTTACTAGCATCAGGAAATAGCATATATTTTTCTTCTGCTCTTACATCTACATAGCTTATCCTCAGATCTGTTTTAATGGTGTTTACTAGGAGGAAAAAAGAACCATTAACCTCCTCATACTCTCATATTGTAATATGTCTGTAAATAGCAAATTCAGGAGGCTAAGCAAACACACTGGAGGTAATTTATGCCCTTTCTTTCTTCCCTCATTAACAAGGTAATTTGGGATTAACAAAACTACAATGGAAATGTTTTCTACAAACCTCAGTATTAATGTAAATGCTGATAGTTACTGAGAGAAATATGGTGTGTAATTGTTTTTTAATTGTCTTGTGCTCTTTCCTCTGAAAAAAATGGTGCAATAGCATCATTTGTGTACAGTGTACATACTGACAGATACTAATACAGGACCAAAGTTACTGTTAGACAATCCTTCTGCTGAAAAAACATTTTAACCATTATCAGCTGTGTCAGTGTTTAGAGGAGTGGGATAAGTAACAAAATATTCAAATTCTCTGTTGCACATCCTCTTTTCCTTTCCAAAAGTTAGCAAAAAGGAACCAAACATTGACATTTTCCTTTGACTATTTCAGTAATAAAAACTTTTGTTCTCTCTACTTTCCCCATCTCCAGGGAGTTTCGACTTTATCAAAGTTTGGAACAAGAGACCCTGGACAAAAATAGCTATGCGATAGATGGGGACCTAGTTTGACAGGACTTTTGAACACATAAATCAAAGCCTCTGTGCTTAACAAGCATGACTAGGAACAATTGGATCTGAACCACCTAAAATCCCTGTATTAAAGGTAGAAATCTACCAACTTAGTTATCTAAAATAAGAATCAGTATGTGCCCCTTTCAAAGATTGTTTCTAACACAATGATTTCTGGATTGGAAGTGTTCTAATAAACTTGCTCTAGGTATACAACTAGTGGAAAAGAGAGGGAGAGAGCTAAGAACTAATGAAAACCTCTGCACCAGGGGACAATGAGACTTTGTACAGATGTAGCTGTCTATATAAGAAAAAAAGTGTCAGGATTAAAGGATTCAAGGTGATGACTGTTATTACTTTTTAAAGACAGCTTCTGCCATGATCTGTAAGTGCAGCTTCAGCTGAAACTGATGACTACAAAATGGTCATTTTTATTCTGTCTATTTATTTAGACAATGAAAGGCTTTCAAAGTTGGGGAAACATTCCCTGCATTTTGTTTCAGTGAAGCATGCTACAGTCTTACTAGGTGCATTGGGCATGTGTGAACAGATGCAGGAAGGTATGATAGGTTTTAGTACATTTGGGGCTGACTGAGTACTAGGAATAAGCCCATCCTGCAATAAGCGCTGATTCTTTTGAATTTGGTGTATTTATAGAAGGCCAAATCTTTGTTGGATTTTTTTTGTTGTTGTTTGGTTGATTGGTTTGGTTTTTTTTCCTTCTCCTTTTCTCTCCTGAAAAGGAACTTGAAAGAAAAATGTGAGAAGAAAATATTATCCATTCGAAAAATATATTGGTTTAAACAAAACATCCCCTCCCACTGTTTCAAATTCATTGACTTTGTTTTCAGTTGGCATAAAATGATTTCTCCGGCACGTTTTTCACTTTGACAATCCCAGGAAAGTTAAAGAAAACAATTCATATGGTTTTAATGACATATATACTACTTAAAGGCTCCGAAAATTACTGGATCTAATAGAAGAGTAAGTAATGGAATATAAGTCCTTGGTTTTTGATGGAAGCAAAAGGAACAAAGCTGAAAGACTGCTAGAAAGAGACATGACCTTTGATTTTAAGAACACGTAATTCTGTTTGTTTAAAAAGAATACAAATGCATCATTTTTCACTTATGGGTATTTATCTTGCCCTTTAAAGGCCAGCTAGTGAGTGGAGCTAAAGTTCATACCTAAAATGAAATCAGAGTATCCAATACGAACCACACTTTTCCCTTAGCATTGATTTTGAACCAGAAAAAATTAGGAAGCAACAACAACAAAAATACATCTGTAACTGTTCCCAGTACAAAGAAAAAAAAGAGCTCACAATATGTATACACACACATGGACACACATTTCATAGGCAGTAGATGTAGACTCCAAAATTTTACTGCTTTCTGAACCCTGCAGAGATAATTGAAGAGTAAGTACTGGAACGGTCTACAAATAAATATTAGTATGGAAAAGCTAGTTAGTAGTTCCCATCAGCGGTCTAAGAATTGTAGTGAAGGACTTAGAAAACCATATTTTTCTCCTCTTGCCACCCATCTAAAGACAGAGCTGCCACAACACTCTAGTCTTTCAAGCAAAAGCAGTTTAAAAAATATGCCAATCCCAATTTCTAAACAAAAAAGTTAAACTTCTTTCTGAATTATCTACCAAATATAGATATTTGTTAGTTAAAATATTATTAGAGAAACACAAGACTGTTTTTGAGGAATACAGACAGTTCCCCTTCTGGAGCTCAACAGACTTCAGTCGTATCTTGGCTTTCTGCTTTCAGATATAAGACATTCAGATATTTTCCAATGTACTACTTGAGTAAGAACAACTATTTTAAAAAAGTGCTTTGAAGCAGAATTTCTGACAAATGTTAGTTTAGGAAAAATATTCTGGGAAATATTTTACATTTAATCGCCAAAATGCACTTAATTCTTATATTTCATTAAATATTTTGAAATACTAGTAGCAGTAATAAATGATATGTACTCCTAGGACTAAATAATATGTTGACATATTCTAACATTGAATATACATATCTTAAAATTTAGAATAGCTACTGGTGAATACTCAAAGAAACCATTTCTTTAAAAATGAAATTGTGTTCTGCAGCTCAGTTATGAGACATAATGCTGATAGGAACTATAAAATTTAATAAAAGCATTGTCTATTTTTAATCAAATTATTATTTAAAAATATATTTTTAGGCAGGAAATATCATCCACATATATATGAATAAGAAGATGTTATGCCATTTTAAAATTCCATCTAGTTCTACAAACTGTTTAACTGGTTGGACATGTGGGAAAAACTCATAGCCCAAAAATTAGTTATACATCATTTAAGGATATTCCACATTCAATGCTTATTTAATTTGGTATCTGTACGAAATACCAATGATCGTTTTAATGCAATGTTGAGATATAATTTCTGCTGTGGTATAGCATTTATTAAGCACTAGCACAAGGAGCCTTTTCTCCTATAAGAATGGGACTGCCCACACTGTAGCAATCAAGACACCTGCATCCACTTCACCCATCCTAATGTGATCGTAGCAGCACCAGGGATCATGGGAGCTGCACAGAAGCCAACTCTCATCTAGAAGCAGTATGCCTCTTGCTAGCAAGGCACAGTCTGTAATCTAACAATCCCTGGCACTTTTCAGAGCTCAACAGCTCAGGGGCAACGCTGCATGAACATGCTATTCTGCTTCTAGAGCCAAGCAAGTTCACCCGTATGTCTCTGCGCCATGCCTCATGGACTTCCTGGTGGACCTTTCTGTCGCTGCAGGCACCTCTGGCACTGTGACCCACTGGGCACTGTAAAAATGCCTACCTCTTTTTTTGGTTTCACTATGAAATACTTGCCCATTTATTTGAAGATGATTGACTTTATCTCTTTCAAGAAAGAGATGTGTTTTATAATCAGAAACACTGACATTCAAGGCTTTTCATTCATACCAACACTGGGAGATATCTAATGTTCAGCTATTATAACTAAATTCAGAGGACTGTTTTTACCATCATCTTATATCCTCTTTTCTAAAACAATATGTGCATAACCCCCATTTTTCAAAAGGGTAAAAAAGAAGATCCAGGGAACTACAAACCGGTCAATCTCACCTCTGTGCCTGGCAAGATCACGGAGCAGATCCTCCTGGAAACTCTGAGAAGGCACATGGAAAATAAGGAGGTGATTGATGACAGCCAACATGGCTTCACTAAGGGCAAATTGTGCCTGACAAATTCGGTGATCTTCTACGACAACATTACAGCATTGGTGGATAAGGGGAGAGCAACAGATGTCATCTACCTGGACATGTACAAAGCATTTGATGCTGTCCTGCACGACATCTTGGTCTCGAAAATGGAGACACATGAATTTGACCAACGGACCACTTGGTGTATAAGGAACTGGCTGGATCGTCACACTCAAAGAGTTCAGTCAACAGCTCCATGTGCACGTGGTGAGCAGTGACAAGTGGTGTTCCTCAGGGGTCGGTATTGGACAAGTACTATTTAACATCTGTGTTGGTGACATGGATGATGGGATGGAGTGCATCCTCAGCAAGTTTGCCAACAACACCAAACTGTGTAGAGTTGTCGAAATACTGGAGGGAAGGGCTGCCATCCAGAGTGACGTGGACAGGCTTGAGCGGTGGGCCTGTGCAAACCTCATGAAGTTCAACAAGGCCAAGTGCAAGGTCCTGCACGTGGGCCAGGGCAATCCCATGCACAAATACAGGCTGGGTGGAGAATGGATTGAGAGCAGCCCTAAGGAGAAGGACTTGGGGGAGTTGGTTGATGAGAAATTCAACATGAGCTGGCAATGCACACTTGCAACCCAGAAGGCCAACCATATTCTGGGCTGCATCAAAAGATGCATGGCCAGCAAGTTGAGGGAGGTGATTCTGCCCCTCCACTCTGGTGAGACCCCACCTGGAATATTGTGTGCAGCTCTGGAGCCCTTAACATAAGAATGGCATGGACCTGTTGAAGGGGGTCCAGAGGAGGGCCACGAAGATGATTAGAGGGCTGGAGCACCTCTCCTATGAAGACAGGCTGAGAAAGTTGGTGTTTGTCAGCCTGGAGAAGTGAAGACTCCAGGGAGACCTTATAGCAGCTTTCCAGTGTCTGAAGGGCACCTACAAGAAAGCTGGAGAGGGACTTTTTACAAGGGAATATAGTGGTAGGACAAAAGGGAATGGTTTCAAACTAGAAGAGGGTAGATTTGGAATACATACCAGAAAGAAATTTTTCCCTATGAGGGCGGTAAGGCACTGGAACAGGCTGCTCAGGGAAGCTGTGGATGCCCTATCCCTGGAAGTGTTGAAGGCCAGGTTGGATGGGTCTTTGAACAGCCTGGTCTAGTGGGAGGTGTCCCTACCCATGGCAGGGGGGTGGAACTAGATGATCTTTAAGGTCCCTTCCAACCCAAACCATTCTATGATTCTATGTGAAGTGAAGTACCTATGATAACGGCGAGATCGTCAACGTAAAGAAATCCTTAAAATAAAAATCTTGTTTTCTCAAACTCTTGCACCAAAGTTACGTTTGTTCAGAATCAGTGAGGTTCCAGTTAATATTATATATTAAACTACTTATTGCTAAATATTTTTAAAATATGAGAAAAAAACTTGAATTATCGAGCACTTCTTTTATGGAAGATATTTTATAGAAAATCTACTTAAGATCCTGGCTGGATTCAAATCTCATCCCTTGACATTAAAAAAAAAGGAAAAAGCCTGATCCACCGAGTTTATCACTTATGTGTACAATTATAAATTAGATATGCATTGCTCTCAGACATACTTTAATCAGTCTTTTAATGAATGATTAAAATAATACAATATTTTTTTAAAATTCAAGAAATTCTTTCTGACATACTAGCATGAGTAATTATGGAAGGTCAGAGCACAGGAAGTATTCCATATGACAAGAAGACATGAATAATTTATAGTGTAACACTACCATAAATCAGGATCCTTATGTACTGCTCCAAATTCGGTGTGGATGATAACTATTCTAAGCCCGTATGGCCCTATTATTGCTAATATTAATATTGCGATTATTTAAAAATTGTAGGTTATTTTTATATTCACAAATGAATGATCGCCTTTCTTCTAACCATAACTGTGAACTGCTTCTTTGTTTTCCGTGGGCATTCACTTTCCTGCAAGTAGAAAGCCTTTAGCTGAAATGTAAAATCATAATGAGAGCCAGAAATAAGACTTGACCATGATACCATCTTGCTAATTTTAAGCCTAAAACAAAATAACTTGAGTCATATGTAATGAAATGAATGCCTACCCACTTCCCTACAGAGACCAATACATAACCTAGATTTTAAAATAACTAACAGAAAACAAGTAAAAAAATAATTCTGTCTGCATCACAAGCAAAATATTAGTGCGACTGCTGTTAGAGGAAGAAATACAGGTTTTCAATGATAAGGATTGGTGTGTGTAGATAATAAGAAGGTAGCAGAAAAGAAAGCGAAGGCATAAGCAAGGACAGAAAAAGTTGTCTGTAAATGTGTCTTAAACCTGGTCCACACTTTTCCCTGCGGCTCATAATTCAGTTTCAGCCAGTTTTCCCAACAGTAACACCAAACAGGAGATGGTTCTGAGTGGCATCAGGAGAACTATCCTGACATTGTGAAAACACTGGTGCTTTGATCATTCTTCTTTGATTCACTAAAAGGCTAATAACCCTGAGTCTCAAAGCCAAACTGTGCAACATGAGGGATGTGGCAGTCAATGTGTTTCTGACCTCTCCTCACAAGCAGTAAAACTAAGGAGCATGAGATTAGTACAGCATAGCGCATCAAAAGTCTTGTTAATTATTTCTGAAGTAATGCAAGACATCAGAAAATGAATTGTCCTCCCTTATTCCCATTGGGGAGCCCAACAGACCCAATTCCTGAAGTTTGACACCAGCAATTTGAATGTCCCTTCTCCTGTCAGTCAGTCACTCAAAGATTTACTGAAATTTGCCTTGAAACTGTGTTGGTCCCTCCCAATCACATTTGGGTGACTGTTCCAGAACTTCACACTTCTGAGAGTTAACAACGAAAACACAAACAATAAACCAAACACCTATTAGTTTTTGTTCCTTGTTCTAATTTGATCTGTTAATTTCTGCTTCATTTCATATCAGGAGTATAGCTTGTAAATTACTTTTTCCTGCCTGGCATTGATCCCCTAGATGCATTTATAATCACAGAATCACAGAATGGTCAGGGTTGGAAAGGACCTCTGCAGATCATCTAGTCCAACCCCCCTGCCACAGCAGGGTCACCTACAGCAGGTTGCACAGGACAGCGTCCAGTCGGGTTTCGAATGTCTCCAGTGTGGGAGACTCCACAACCTCTCTGGGCAGCCTGTGCCAGTGCTCTGCCACCCTCAAAGGAAAGAAGTTCCTCCTCATGTTAAGATGGAACTTCCTATGCTCAAGTTTGTGCCCATTACCTCTTGTCCTATCCCTGGGCACAACTGAAAAAGACTCTTCTTATCTATCTGGCACCCTCCCCTTAAGTATTTATAAGTATTGATAAGATCCCCCCTCAGTCTTCTTTTATCTAAACTAAAAAGACCCAAGTGCCTAAGCCTTTCCTCATAAAAAAGATGTTCCAATTCCCTAATCATCTTTGTAGCCCTTTTCTGGACGCTTTCAAGCAGTTCCCTGTCCTTCTTGAACTGGGGAGCCCAGAACTGGACACAGTACTCCAGATGCGGCCTCACCAGCGCAGAGTAGAGGAGGAGGATGACCTCCCTCAACCTGCTGGCCACACTCTTCTTGATGCACCTAAGGATGCCATTGGCCTTCTTGGCCACCAGGGCACATTGCTGGCTCATGGTCATCCTGTTGTCCACCAGGACTCCCAGGTCCCTTTCCACAGAGCTGCTCTCCAGGAGGTCAGCCCCCAACCTGTACTGATGCATGGGGTTATTCCTCCCCAAATGCAGTACACTACACTTGCCCTTGTTGACTTTCATCAGGTTCCTCTCTGCCCAACTCTCCAGCCTGTCCAGGTCACGCTGTATGGTGGCACAGCCTTCCGTTGTGTCAGCCACCCCTCCCAGTTTTGTATCATCAGCAAACTTGCTGATGGTACACTCTATCCCTTCATCCAGGTCATTGATGAATATATTGAACAGGACTGGACCCAGTACTGACCCCTGAGGGACACCACTAGTTACTGGCGTCCAACTGGACTCTGCACCACTAACCACAACCCTCTGAGCTCTGTCTGTCAGCCACTGTTCAATCCACCCCACTGTCCATTCATCTAACCCATACTTCCTAAGCTTGTCTGTGAGGATGATGTGGGAGATGGTGTTGAAAGCCTTGCTGAAGTCAAGGTAGACAACATCCACTGCCCTCCCCTCATCCACCCATCCAGTCACGCCATCATAGAAGGCTACCAGATTAGTCAGACATGACTTCCCCTTGGTGAATCCATGTTGACTACTTCTGATAACCTTCTTATTATAAGTACATTTATTCAGTGTATTTATAATGGATTTACTTAACCTCTCAGCCCTTATTTTGCGAGGTTTAAAAAGTCAGTACCTTTTAGTCTATACTGAAGAGAGAGAAGGTTTCCATTTTCCTAATTGTGTTAGACACTCTTTCACACCTGCATCTACTTACCTTTTTTTAGTCCACATATCTGTGTCATAATGGACATAAAATATTGGCAGAAAATTGAACCTTGAGGGAAATGCTGTTTTGTCTGAGTTACATCATCTCTCTAGGATAACTAGTCCTAGTTCTGATAAAGGGGCATGTATGAGCTACCTCACAGTAAAACACTTCAAAGCATGCTTAGGGATAGAGTGTAGAGGTAGAGATTCATGAGAAGAAGTGGGACATTGGATTGCCAAATGGTGGATTCTAGTAGTGAAACTCTTTCAGTAGAAGTTGACTGGTGCCCCATAGGAGCACTTCACACAATTTTTCTCACATTCAGAGTTATGTAGCACTACAAGTGGAATCTCTGCAAGTCATTCTTAATGGTTTAAACACTTCCTTGCTTCTTCTGAAAACGTTGCACCTGATCCATGCTAGCAACTCATTAGCCTTTTCATGTTTACAGCACTTCAGGATACACTCTATTTATGATCAAACATAAATTCCTGCCCTCTTCTTCGATTAATTAAATGCCAGGTCTTTTCATCCAGGACAAATACAAGACCTTAAAAAGTGTGAATAAGTCTTATTCTCTTGTTACTAGGTTTCTTATTATAGGGCTGACAACCCTGCTCTCCTACATCAAGCAATCTTTAATGGTTATAAAGAAATATTTAGTGATGTACTGCTTTTGAATCACAGATAGTTTGCTTTAGTGAACATTTTATTTCACACAAAACTGGGACAAAGTGGTTACACGAAGAAAAAAGAATAGATCTCTCCATGAACAAATAGTAAAATCAACATTAAAATATATTATTAAGCAGTCTAATAATAATCAGTTTGATTGCTGAGTAGTCAGATGAACTAATGTCTGTGATTACAGCAGGATAAAAAATATAGTCCAATAGCAGCATCCAACCAGGGGAAACAATAAGCTAAAACTTTAAACATGTTATTAAGATACACAGTGCCCACAGCAAGAGAACATGAGTCGCAACATTAATTGCTGGTGTCTAGACCATAATTTGTTTTTTAGTCCCCACAAATTTAATCTATCCAAAAGAGAAAGCAGCATATTAATGACAGGTTTAATAAAACTGGCATGGAATCAGTCCCAAACTTGTTTAGATTCACAGCTTCAGCTAATTTCCTACCTTGTAAACATAAAGGTAACATGTCAGTTTAATTCAGACCCACTGGAACATGTGAATTCTGTCTTTCAGTTACACAGTCAGTGCTGATACAGTCTTAAATGGAGTAAATATTCAGCTGGTACCCATTTAAGATATCTCCAGATCTACTTTAGTGCTTTTATTCAGTTAAAAAATGGTAGAACTCAAATCTAGACATTCACTGTAATAAAAGTTACACATTCATACATGAAGGAAAATCAGAGCAATTCTCATCCGACCAGGAATACAGTTCTACTTCGATGCAAATGGAAGGAGTTCATATTGAACTTAAATGTGCCTAAGTAACGCAATCTGTCCCTCGGCGTTATGATCATATATTCAGAATTCAATAATGAGAGATAAAATGGCTGCAGAAATGAGTTCTTGGTTCCTTTATGCAAACTTAGATATGAAGAGGTTTTAATTATGTAAATGGTCATGCACTACAAGCAATATAGTGTAATGAGCTAATCAATAACATGGGAAAGGGCACAACTTGCCGTTTGTTTTCATTCTTGTGTACTTATTCTTATTTTAATTGACTTAATGGTCTTTTCCAACCAATTTTTGACATGATAAATCACAAGTAATACCTTTTTAATAAATCAATCTGAAATCTTTTCCTTCCCAATTTCCAATTGATAAAAGAGTCTCCTTCTGTGAATTTCAAGGGAAGAGACAGCTAACATCCCTTCTGTAGGATGGCCGTACAGTTCACAGAGTCTTTCTCAGTAGTGGATTTCCATTAACCATCTGGCTGAAGACAGAAGTAATAAAATACCGTACGCTTTAAGGTCTACAAAATTTTACTGTATTATTTTAAAATAATAATCGTAATTAGAATATTATTATAGAAGTCATCGAAGAAATGTTTTTATCAGTTCATTCTAAGGTAGTCAAATTATTTCAAATTCTGGAAAGCAACAATGTAAGAATATCTCCAAAAGATTAAGGTTCATCATTCTAACTTAACAAACGTTTGTACTGTTTTTATTTGTAAAGGTAATTCACTTAGAAACTTTCTAATAGTTGAAAATACTAAAACTGAAATTTAAGCACACTCTTGCAAATCTTTTTATCTTGACTGAAATTATACTCTTCTTTGGCTTTCCCAACTATTTGTTTTTGGTTTTTTTTTCACAACACCAAAAAATAAGATATTTGCTGTACTCCAGTAGAATGAGAATAAAAAGTTGTCTGAGTGAGACATAGTCATTACTTATCATCCCACAAATTTTTAGGTCATCTTCTAATATGCCATCCTAATAGAGCAAAAAAACCCCACACTGAACTCTTACAACTCCAGGAACACATTATATAAAATTACAGAGCTATGTGAAGAGTGTTTCCTCTTTGGTAACTGCCAGGTAACTCACTGCTGTAATCTTGTGAGCCTAAGAACTTCTCTAACAGAAATTAGCAATTACAACTATGAACTTTTTTAATGAAGTTCTTGATGTGAAAATACTAAATAAATAATATCAAATGGTAAGACTGATTCTATTTTCTGAAATATTTTATGACAAATTTATGTCTCAGTGAGTTATCTTACGACAACCCCTAACCTTTTCCAAAAAAATGATCATTTTTTCAAGCCAAAAAAGGCATATGACTCATCGAGGTTGAAGGAGTGATGCCCATTTCCTTTATTGCTGTCCAGAGGTGTAATATGCTTTTAACTGCAATTCTCCTAAATACAGTTCCTGAGTACATATTTTCCAATAATAGTTTCATTTAATGGCTTTCAATTAAATTATAAAATAAAAAGGATTCAATCTACAGGAAATAAGACTGATATTGCTTTGTTTTTTATTCTAGTAATATTTGTTGTTTGTTAAAGACATACTAAGGTCTTGAATAATACAGTTTTCTGCTGAATATTGTTGATACAGTGTGGCAAAAATTTACGATTTAGATTAATAGGGAGTTTAGACAGCATTTTCAATTCCAGTTTTTCAGTGGTTTACTTCATATATGTGACAGCATTTTATGCATGTGGCAGACTTTTGTGTGAAGTTATTATCACTCATTTTATGATTAAATATTCTTCCCATTTTCACTGCAGATGGTCTCAGTAGTGGTGGTAGAGGGAAGTTTGCGTTAAAGGTCCATAGGGCGCAGAAAGCTGGCTATGTCTACAGAACCTTAACTGAAGAAATAATCAAAGTTTAGTCTTGGTCAGTAAGCTACTGAATATTTTTCATCATTTGTAATGTCTTCTCAAGATCGATAACTAAGAAGGCTAGAAGAATCATATTTTTATGATTACATTTACTTTAAACCCCTGATATTTTATGTTTTGATTAACAGTGACGCTTCTGATTTATTAATTATTTGTGCTGCTTGTCTTCCCCTCACTTCTTTTACCTTATTTTTTTGTAGTGGTTATTAACAGCTATTCATTTGCTCTGGAACAGTCAGAAATTTTGTCATTAGAAATAGTAGAATAATTTGCCTAGTAAAAAACTCCCTGTTAAAATCACTGTCCTTGTCTGCTAATTGATCTACAGGCCAGACATTCTATAATGTTCCCATGTTTTATGCTTTTTCTTGACAAAACTTGGGCACATAAGTCTAAATCTAAATCTCAACCAGACAGGAGAGATTTCTTCTCATCCTACCCATTGCATAATAGTTTGTGCTAGGCCACAGGAAAGAAAAAGGTGTACTATAAACCTGTCATTTTTTATAATATCTGTCTTTCATGAAGCTTCAATGTTTTAAGTGACCTCATGGCTGCAACAGAAGTATGAACAGTTTCATGTGTGTCAAGGAAATTATTTAGAGAATCAAAGTTCCCTGAGATTTCAACAATGCTTTGTGGAGAAATTTGAGATGGGCTTCAGAAAGACTGAACATTTTTGTCATGGAGGATCCCCGAACAAAACACATCCTAGGCATTATTTAAATGTTTTTGAAATACGTAATTAGACAGATAAATATAGCTGGTTATAGATAGATTTATTTTAGATACTTTTAGTAAGTCATCTGTATTGGAAATACCAGTACCTTTGTAGGACATATTGCTTGCCTTATCCACTGCAGAATTCAGACATTGAGTATTTCCTCACTGTAAGATTTTTCATCACAAGGCTGTTATATAATCAAAGGCTACTGCACTTTAGACTTCTCAGTGTCCTTTGATCTCCATAATCAGCTTCTTCCTACATAACATGCACTTTACTATAATAAGTAAATTGCAAGCTCTCAAGATCAGCCACAGAGAAGAAATAACTACTGCTGGAATTAACAGAGAGCCTTACGGAATAAACAGCAAGCTGGCCCACAGTCGTCATGACACTGGGTTTCAGTTTACTGCATTGGCATAAGCGTTGTTCAAAATTTTTTTAGCAATGTTGTTTAATTTGGCTTAAAAAATAAAATGTTATTTGTAAATATGTTTCCCTTTAATATTAAGCCACAGACCATCTTTCACTGTGCTTCTTGCTCATGTAAAAACATGTTGTCTTACATTGCCCTGCAGACTATTTAATAATCAAGCTTCTGTTAAAGGCAATAAATGTTTCTAAGCAACCACAACCCACTTTAAATATGCTAGTCAATTAGCTCTAGACACCACCTTCCAGAGTTTGTCTCTATTGTTTCTTTCTGACTTGAAACATAAAGAGACAGAGAGAGAAGAAATTTTAATATAATGTCTTGTACTAATCAAGGTCGATGCTATTAAGTAACACCTCTTGCAGATAAACAGCCCCTGTCCAAGAGTGCAGTGATGTGTGTGTTTATCAATCCCTTATCAACATATAAGCCAGAAAGATCAGAGACTTATCTAGCTAGTGCCAATATGGAAAATAAAAATAAAAAGCAAGAGAGGTTTTGGTGGTTGTGAGAAGGATAGCTTCTCCTATTTTGCCCATTTTTTTTCATACTGTGATTTTTAATACTCACTTATTTCCACAGAAAAACAGATGAAAACAGTCTCCCTATAAAATAATCTCAGTTGTTCCATACTTTTTAAAGAGAAGACTCTGAAGAATGATTCTTCTATCCAAAAGTTAAATACCAGTTGCATTTTTATCACAGAAGGATATCTTAGTTATATTGCTTATTCCTAATAATCTATCATTTTCATTTTGTTCTTTCATGTCTATAAGTCCCATTTTATTCCTAGAGTCACAACAACCTTTCTTACTCGGTGTAATCAGTTTTCTTTCTTATTTGTAACAGTTTCCCCACTGTATTATTCTGTGTAGATATCTCAGTGAGGAATATCTGAGAAGGAAATACTGACTTTGTTTAAACTCTTATGGCTTAGAATAGCTCCCTCCATTGAGGTCTGTACAAAACAGTTTGTGTTTGTTGTGAATACCCAACATGATTTAACTAAGCAAAGAAGAATCTTGCTGGAACTTGATACTTAACAGCAAGCCTTTTCTGGTCTTCTGATATTGCCACTGCCATTTAAGGTTGAGAGTGACTTGAAGTATAAAATTACATCAAAACAGGGAGGCTAGAATGAGTCTAAAGTGCGTGTCTGGTAACTTACTTAACTCACTAGCTGTATTTCTATGTGTTACTTCCCAATTGACAGCATATTCTATAAGCTGTACCATAAAAGCCAGAATGGCCAGAGATCTTTGTAACAAATAGCTCCCCTGGGGTATTGAGTGGCTAATAATGGAAATTATGGGAAATGTAAGAAATGTAAGAACAGCACAAATATGTAGTGATACTACCCCTGCACATGTATCCACACAACCTTAGGGACTTTCTGAAGCCAGAGGGAGTATCAGTGTATTTACAGCTTTATGGGATTTTTCTGCCAAATTTTTTTCTGTCTTTCCATTGAGTCCATGGAAAATTTTGAATCCCTAATAACTTTTTTTCAAGGAATTTCACATCTTCCCTGTAAGCTGCATTTATTCTGAACCTTGCACTTGCTACTTTCTGGTTTTGGACTATAGTTTTTTATGGGGAAAAAAAATGAATGATTGTTCCCTTCTTTCATTTTCTACACACCAGACATGATTTTATAAACCTCTGTCTGGTCTTTCATCAGTTTATCTCTGTTCCGGAGTGAAGAATGCTAGGGATATAGTCATTGCTCACACAAAAACTTATTATTTTGATTAACCTTTTTGTCCTGCTCCTCATCTTGCCAATGTTTCTGTATTTACTTTTGGGATGAAGTATCTAGCTCTGAATGGAAATTAACCACCTTCAAATTGTGAGTGCTTGTGATATTAGGACTAGTTTTGTCAAGGAGCACCACTTCACCTTTACTGCATGCTGAATTTCATCTGGCAGTTTATTGTCCATTCACTCGATCGTCTTAGGATTCTTCTGCCTTTCTCCACAATGAAGTCAGCAGTTTTACTTCTCTAAATAGCTTAATAACACCAGAAAAATATGCGATATGATTTTTCACCACCTTTTTCAGCTCTGCTATCAATGCGTTAAGCATAATGGGTTAATGTATGAAACTTGAAGACTCCCTTTGAATTCAGAAATCATTAAGCTGTTTTGTAATATGGTCAACACCACCAAATTCCCTATACGTTATTATCATTATATAGCATACAGAATGTATTATAAATTGCCAAACTATCTGTACACATATAAAATAATCACAATTTTTCTGTGATGTTTTACTAGCTATAGACTGTTTTCTCACTAGGAACTTATCTACTTCATAGCCAGGTCAATGAATACCCTGCTTTACTTATCACAAGAACAGATAGGTCAGGTCATATGTGCCAAACTGTCATATTACCTTATACAAAGTAGATAGAAATAGTATTGAAGGTTGGACTTATCTTTTTCATACAGCTATACCTTGTAGAATACTTTCTTACAAGAATCAGTGAACTGCTTTCCAGTCTTTCTCTGCCTTTACAGATGAGTATTATTCACTGTAGAAAGGCTAGTGTGAGACATCACACGAAACAGGCTAGAAGTGCTCAGTACCCTTTGTTGTTACTGCTGTTACTCGTTCAATGCATTCCCTGCATTTCCATTTAATTTATAGCACACCTTAGGAATGACACTATAGCAGTAAGACTTTCTTTTATTCCCACACTAAAAATCTGAACTAAGATCTCACTCCTGCACCTTAGGAGATATATACAAGAGTTTATTACACGATTTACTGATCTAAGCATTATGGTCTGTTTCCTGACTAGAAGAACATCTTGGAATTTCAAAAGGGATATGCTTTCCAAGACATACTAAATATTGCCCAGCAAAAGAAGTTTGTTGTTTATAATACAAAACCTGAACGAAAAGAAGTCGTAGGCCTTTTAGAAAAAAATAATTACATTGCAAAAATCTGTAACAATGAACATTTAGAAAGCGAGCACATGTCAAATCTTACTTTGAATCCTTGTAGACTTTGCTGCTGTCCACTGAATTTCTCACCTAAGGAAAAAAGAAAGGGGCAAAATAAAACTTTATGAAATGTATAGTACATTGTTCCATTAGGGAACTTAAGTTAAAAATTCTCACAAACAAGATTAATTTTACTTTCTAAATTTGAATCCAAGTGAAGGAAACATAATGCGTATTGAGTATTCAACCTCTAACAGCAAAGTGTTGTATACAATTTAAAAAGACACACACTTTCTCTGGTTTCAATCTATGAAACAGTAAATCCATATAATACAAAAGACCAAAAAAATTATCCTTCAAATTATGACTTATAGAAACATAAACTCAATATTGTTCAGTGTGTAGAAATGGATATTCAGTGTCATAGTCTGTGGGAAGAGAAATATTATTCATAGACTTGATGCTTAGAATGTATCATGTACTATGCTTGTTCTTTGCACGCAATCAATAAATATTTTCAATTTCAAATTGAGAAAATGGAATCATAAGAATAGATGTAGAATAAAGAACTGAACCCAATATTCAGGTAATGTAGAGAAAAATCTTACAGACTTTCTCTATGAGGTCTGGAGGCAGCTTTGAAGCACCTTAAAAGGTGCTGCACCTTTCTATTGAGCAGATATATTTGCTTCCAAAGGATCTAACAATGACAGAGAATTTGTCTGGTTAAAGACATAGATGCAGAATCTCTTCAGTTTAAATTTGCGTTCTGAATTGCAGTTGAAGGTTTTGAAATCACTATCCTTTTGTTTATTTAATTGAAAGACAATTACAGAACTATTCTCCATAATTTTTGGTAGAGAAGCAGAGGAGGGACTTTTGGGTGGTTTTGTAAATAGCACAGACAAGGACTTATGCTTGTTAGAAATCTTGCCTTGATTATGTTTTCCACAGAGAAGATTTACTTATCCTCAATTTTCTACCAAAGTTTTTAGTGTTTTCCTAGTCAATCTTAAAAGAACCTAGGTAAACAGGAGAGCTGTTACTTTAACATTATGCCGTTGCTAGACACAGTTCTGGAGCAATCCTTTGGTTGAACAACTCCTCTGTTTCATACATTTTACAAAGAAACAAGCAGACAGTTACATTTTTCCTTAGTAAACACCAATACATTTAAAATCCTAAAAATTAAAGTCATGTTATCGAAACCTGGTCCATGAATGTTAAAAGCCTGTTCAGAGAAGTGGACTTGGCATGCAGAAGGCATCTGATACTAGTAGGTTTATATCCAACACGGGGCAATCAGATGTTCCTGCCTTCCCTCACTGTTTTCACTCTCCTGTCATCCAGGAGTGGAGGATGGGCTGGCGTAGGTATACCTTATCCCGCTGGACATTGGGCTGGAACCTCGCCCATAGCTGGGAAGCAGCGGATACATCCTATGTGCACCACGCTGCCTTCTCCTGTATTCTGCCCACATTGCTGGCCAAAGAGGAAGAATGAACTGAAGAGATATGGCTAAAGCCAATTTTCATTCAGTTTATGGGACTGCAGCAGCAGACACAAAAATGGAAGGAAGGTAATCAAGAGGAGCAAATCCAAGCATCTGTTCTCTGTGCAGCAGATGCCCCAGGGCCCAAGAGCAGACACTGCAACCATCAACACATTTTTTGTTCTGTTTTGTTCGTAGTTTCATTTTTGATGGAAGCTTCGGTGCCAGGCCAAGCTCAACGAAATAGCTTCACTGCTTTTTCATTTTAATCTAGTCCTGGATCTAGCTCTGGTCCGTAGATGCTGAAGAGAATCTGATTTTATGTCTCCACAGTACTTTTACTGCATTTTTGAAGACATCAAGGGAACAATATTCTAAACTGTTATTAACAATTTATTATATTTTCCAGTTCTCTTATACTTGTTTTTTTGATGAAATGGCATTAGGGGCTGCATGAAATCCTTATAGAGATAACATGTAAACGTTGCTCTTCATGGAAATATTGTGTTGATGCTTGCCAGAGAAAAAAACTCTCTCAGGAATAGTAAAATAGTGAGTTAATACAAAAAGGAAGAGTCAAAAAGTTAACACCTCATCTGAGTAAATTATTTTGTATATTATCTGTTTAGGAAGCATATTAACATGGTTCTTGGTTTCATTGCAGTTTCCATCCTCTCACCTCATGCTTCCAGATGCTTTAGTGAAATGTTTAATAGTAGTTCCATTTAAAGACAAAAAAAGTGTTTTTTACTACTCTAACTGTTCATTTCACCAATAAGTTCAATAAAAGAGAGAAAAAAGTCTATCCCCAAAATATCTCCCACCCCCTAATCTAAAGGGAAGATTTTGAAAATACGTAGACGAATGACTAACTTTTCACATGTGAATAGTCAAAGTGAATCTCTACTGACAGGGTAAGAGACATAAATTATACATTGTTTAGATCCTGCAGTAAGCATTCAATACAAGTGACCAGCTGAGTGTCAAATATATTGAGCAAAGGAGCTCTAAAGCAATTTAGGACATGTATTTCAAAAAACGTAAAAATAAATAATACAAGTGTATTTAAAAAACAGTTCAGCGGAAAGGCTTATTTTTAGAAAAGTAAATTTGATATGCTGCCATTGCATAAATAAAATATCTAATGGGCAAACAGTGGGTACAGCCTTTATTGCACTTGGGAGCTAAAATGTAATTAAGATAAATGAAGAATTCTCTCTCTGTTCCTGGAGAATTTTCTGTTCTGCTTGTCAGAATAGTTTCAAAGCACCAGTGTAACTCTTCTTGGAGATCGCCACTGGTGAAAAGGTTCAGTCAGAATTTGCCCTTTGGATGTTTACTTCATATGAAGTTCTTCCTGTAAAAATTATGTAATGTGTTCTCTTTATCATTCATCAGTCTCTGCTCTTCCTCTCAATCTCATATTTCAATAGTTCTCTCACTCTCTCTAGTCATGGCAACTACCTTTTGAAAAATATTAACTGGTTTTGGAGTAGCTCAGTCTTTCTATTCCTTTCCTTTTCTCCCACTCTCAGCAAAATAACTTTTCCTTTCAGCTTCTTTCTTTTTTTTTTCAAAAACCAGATTCTGTCTCCAGCATCAAGGTACCTGTCCTCTTTAGTAAGTCTTCTAATACACTTTTCTCTTTCAGGCTTTCAATAACAATCTTGGACATAAAAGCTGATACTCCAAAATTTTATATCAATCTTTACTATTTTTATTATATTTATTATTGAAAAAGCCCAAAGATGCAGTTTCTTTTCAAGCAATAATTTACTCAAAAGCACTGCACCAAATTCTGCTCTTGTAGTTTAGTACTATTACTAGTTGTACCAGTTACAACTCTGCTAATTTCAATGGTATTGCACCTTTATATGTTAGTCCACTTGCTGTCAGTAAAATATGTCCTCTGAGTCAAAAGTAAGGACTGTAGGATCATATTTTTCTTTTTCACAGTACATATTAATTATGGAGTTAAACAACTGGCTTTTTTATATTTCTGCAGAACAAACGTTTTACTTAATGCAAATTCACCATTACACTGAGAGCCAGTACAAGATAAATGCACCACACATTTGGAACACAGTCTTTCTCGACAGTTATGTTCAGAAATGTTATGAAACATTTATGAACACTGAAGTCTATACACATCAGCAAGCCTGCTAAAATTGAAACGACCTCCTTACTCATGCAAAAATAAGCAGATGCTTAAGTGTTTGCAGGAACAAGTTTTAATTTCTCTCCATGGGTATTGGACAGGTCCTCTGCACAGGGATGAACTTCAGTCAATAAAATGATTAACAACAGCAACACACACTGCGGGATCCACTCCAGGAAAATTAGTTTAACTCATGTTAGCTGCAGTCTGATCAGTGACATGCAAAACCTTAAATCTCTTGGGTTATATTGCATTATAGAACAACGCCTGTAAGTATTTTACAGCAAGCAATTGTTTTCCTGACTTATGTAGAACATGGCAAGACTTTCCTACTTAATGAAAGGTTACTATTTTGGTTCATTTCCCCAAAAATATATTGCCCATGTTTCCCATTTAAAAATATGTTTCCAGTCATCTATAAGTTTTATATACTTCTGTGTCTTCTTATTGTGCTATTCTGTCTGACTAATTTCCAGTGTGATGATCCTCCCGAAATCTGGCTATAATCAAGAGAAATCTCAGAACTATTTTTGAATACCCTCTCCTAATTTGGGAAATTATTTTTAACTGCAGATACATACATAAATAAATTTCTGTACCCTGATTTAATATTCTATCTTGACATCACCATATTCGTGGTATCAGCATTTTAATCTTTCATCTTTCTTTTGCAAACTCATTAGCCGCTTTTTAAAATCTGAATTACAATATTCAGCATTTTTCTCTTGTGGTAGAGATATCATAGGATTGGTTCCAAAATTTATTGAATGCAATGGATAAATTTCCCTGGGCCTTAAAAGGGAATTTGAATCAGGCCTTTAATTAACTCCAGAAATTAATTTTAAAACAGTTTTCTACTTCACAGCCATCCTAGAAATCTATGCCCAAATAGTGGTTTTCCAGTTATTCAGTTTTTAAACACTAAACCCGTTGTACCTGTTTTCCCCAAAGTGGTAAACTAATCACTCATTCAATGTAATTTCTTTCTAATATTTCTTCAAAGATAAATTAATCAAAATAAAATTTTAATGTGGCATCTCCGTTATTTCTATAAGTGGTGCTACAACACCTCTGTCGTTTTGTAGCACTTGAAGCTTTATCTATTTGTTTTGATAAACTACCATTTATTTGTGTTGTAACCTGCCTTTGTATCCAGAAAAGGGATTACATGATCTCCTTTGCTTGACTTTCATTAAAAAGTTGATATGCAAAATTCGTAGTTTTGGTATTCTGAAGCTAAACTAAATGTGAAGTGCTTACGGAAAAATTAGAGGAAGTGGCAGGTTACATCGTAGTAAAATATCATTAAACTCTGGCTTCTGTTTCTTCATGAGGAATTCCTGAGGTCAGATTTCACAATCTATTGACTGATTCTCCTGGTTATCTAAATAAAGATTGTGTGTGTCTGAGAATATATTTATATGTGTGCATAATTGCACGGGTTGGTATGCAAGGTATACTTGTTCTTTCATCTGAAAAATGTGACTTCGTGTGATAACAGTAACATAGGACATCATAACCAGATATGTTAACAATGTATACATATGCAGAACTGTCATACCAGAAATCACATTCTTGTCTGATACACTAACAGAATTTCCATACCTCAAAAAGAATAGCACATGAAGAGAACATGAGTAACTGAAGTATAATAATTTTGATAATAAATCATTTATTTCACCACATTTTGTCATATATTTTCTTATTCAAACAAATGTGCTACTTTTAATGGAGAGAGAATTTGAGTGTTTGGTTTTGTGGTTTTTGGTTTGTTTTTTTTTTTTTTTTTTTTTCTTTCTATTCTGTAGCTTATTGTTGCTATGAGGCTGTTTTATGATCAGGAGGACCTTGTTTTTAATAAGCTGAAATTGAGTCTAGTTAAGTGGAAGTGACTGTGGGAAATGGAGATGTTTCAAAGCATGCCCATGATAACAATAAGCAATGCCCTCTGTATCTGGTTGATGATGCAGAAAGGTTATGTAGAAATGACTGCATATGCAGGAAAGGATTGTATACCTTTTCAGTGTGTATAGTATATAAACAAAGATCATTTGTAGCTAAGATTTGGAAGCCAGTGCTGCATGGTGAGTTAAGATGAATAATATTACTTAGTGTGTGGGCAAGTCCTAAATCGCAGGATTAAAGACTGGATTACAAACCACTTTGAAAAGTTACTGTGTTTGTGGGTCAGATTTTCTCTCTTTCAAGTCACTTAGCAGTTACACAGTATTTTACTTTCTTACAAGCACACATACTCTGAGCGTGTAAAATTATTTCATTGTTTAAAAAACCCATTTGAACACTATGAAGGCTGTGTAAGCAAATTTCAGCACTGAAAATTGAAAAAAGGACAAAGTTCATATCAAATGCAGACCATTAATTGTATCCCTTGATATATAACTATATATATGGTTTGTTATTGCAATGGAATAAGAAAACAGGTAACAACAAGAAGACCCAAATGGAACTAACAAGCTCTGTGATCATTCACATTGCTTTTCATTTCCTTCTTCCGTTTTCTCATTTGAATTCAACAGTATACGCAAATACTTTTTAACACAATGTCAATTACTGTCTCTTAAGTACGCAACGGGGGACCGTATTTCTTTAAACATTCAAATACAGAGTCCAGGAGGCTGTTTAAATAGAAAAAGAGAAACTGAAAAATTTCAATATAGTGAGATACTAGCAAAAAATGAAAATTATACAATATGTTAACACACTGAGGAACCACTGCTAGATAAGTATGTATCACAAATAAGTATCTGCCACACTACAGAAATATTGCTGAAATCACCACAATCAAAGGGGGATGTTCATCATAAAAGACTTACTGTACAATTCTAGCTGATACTTCTGTACCAATGGATAAGCAGATGGGATACATATGAATGGCAGTAAAATAGAAGCAGAGACTGACTTCCTTGTCCCTTCGGGGATAAGGTATTTTCTCCTCAAAGATCCCAGCAGAAGAATATGTAGGCCTTTGTTATTAAGCAATGTAAAAGCCTGCTCAGGCAGGATGCAAGAAGCTCAATGGATGAAAGTAATGATTTTTGTACATGTATAATACTAATAAAAATTTGTGAAATAGCGGCTGTATACAAGTATGTATAAAGAAGCAGAAGAATAATACTAAAATACAACTCTACCATCTTAATTGTCATAACTCTCAAGCCATGACATACTGCATAGACCTAGAGCACTACTGTGCAATATTGAGTTCTGCTATTTGTCTTAAACTAGGAATCAGCAAAACATTGAATTTCATTAAAGTTGACAAGGGGATCCTCTTAGTTGTTCCCAAGAGGTAATTTTGAGCAGAAAACAAAACTGAGTTTATATTCAGAGTTGCTAGGGAATGAAATGAGACTGTTGCTAAGGAGAAATAATACCTGAAAATTCCTGACATACATTGTCCAAAGGTTTCTATATTCTGATCTTCCATTTTGGCTCAGTGTTACTAGTGGTCTGAATGCACACATACTGTTGCTAAGGGCTGATGCTGTTGCCAAGTGAAAATGGCCCATATTAACCTGCCACGAATATCTAAATATGTTGATAGAAGTGTGCCGTTAAGAGATAGGAGAAACATGTCTTGGAAAATTGGATGATCTATTATTTCTTATCCACCATATAACAGTGAAGTAACTTTACTTACTCTTTGTGCACATGAGTTCTAACCCATAAAAGTATCAATAAAGTACCCGAATTAATAACGATGGTACTATTAAATGAACATTGTGTTCTATAGAATGTAAATCTTAATCAGGCATTCAATAGAACCTATCAAATTGTTACTGAGGGGATATAACTGAAGTCAGATGATAGCCCTGTGTGTATTTCAGACTACCAAAGATAGATGATCATTGCCCCTTTACCTTTAAAATGGATTCTTTCAGGCTGTTCTTTCTTTTTTAATATTGTGAAATTTGAGTACCATTATCTCAAAAGCAAGTGAGAATATGCTTCAAGTAAAATAATGAAATAGATACTTTGAATGCAAATGAACAGGTTCTTTAATTGCGGTGTGTCACATATGTAACAGACATTCTTTCTTAGGTGCTAGTTGAACTGCAGTCTAATGCCTTTCTGGCAATTTGCATAGTATTGCCAATAATACTTTGTAGTATAATCTCACTTGTAAAATCTTGTCATTCTTAGTCATTTCAGGGGACAGCTTCTTGCTTACAAATCAAATACAGAAAGGAGACCAGCAGACGCCATTAGACAAAAAATACCCACACAGGAGGGCCTGAAAAACAGTCGCAGCAGACTGACTTGGTAAAGACTATTACAGTACACTACGAGCATATACTTCTTGCTTTCATTTGTCAGTATTGAGTACAAAGCATTGACCTACATTATACTACAGAAAAATAGATTGTATTGAGATGAAATTATAGATTTGAAGAAAATGAGTTTACACAAGGGAATGGAATGGCCAAGTTACAGTGTTCAGTTGCAAAATTTTTCCCCTCATTAGGACCCTTCCTTGAGCCATTCTACCATCTCTTATGTCTTCCAAGGCAGCTTTGTTCTTGCTTTTGCCAGGGTTTAAGACAGACTTGTAAAGAGTCACTTAAGAGTATGATCTCTAGAAAACATCTGTCTGCTGTTCCACCCAAACTCAGAAGTAACTGTTGAAGTTACAAAAGCTGAGAAAGCACACGACTGCTCTTGTGTTGTGGAAGCTTATGTCCGTATGCTTAGCTTTGACTGACACTTTATTTCTTCTCTGCACCCCAATCTATTTTCTGCCTCACTAAGCTTACAAAACTGCATAAATTTTTCTTCTCATCTTGTTCTGTAATCCTATGAACACACTGTCTTCCTGTTCATTCCTTCAGTGGGTAAGTGCCAGCTGTTGGATCCTGGAAACAATTTTATTTATGTGAAGAAAAAAGTGAAAAAAAAGTAGTTGATCAGAAAGCTGTGAAAATGACAAAAACCTTGTGACTACGATGAAATATTTGAGTCAGAATGTTTGACTCAAGTAAAAGAAATTATTATGGTTTCCATCAATCAATGTACAAACCAACTTAGACTAGATAAGTTTTCCATGGAAAGATAAAGCTCTGAGTGTTTTCAGTCTATAAACTAATTCATTTTTGATTTTTCTGTTATGCATAAAAGAGAGGTCATGCTGAGAAGTGAAAAAAAATGGAATGAATATAAATTAATTATCTTAATATATTCTGCCATATTGTATCCGTTAAAAATGTCCTCATTTTTAATGGGAAACACACAACACCCCATGCATGCCCCCTTCATATTTTTACAAGTTATAAAACATGTTTGCATTTTCAAAACCCAGAATGGAAGTATTTAAAATGTTTTAGCAGAAATCTATTAATATGTGCATGTATAATTAACAGTGAGTAACTATTTGTATGAATTAGGATGGCTTCCAGGAGGCAGTGCCTCCACAGAGTGGCAGAGGAAGCTGGTATTTATGAAGGTACACTGGGAGGGAGGTTAACCTTCACATAGATCTGCAGTCCCTGGTGCAGAACTCGCAGTTACGTGAACACCTATGATACGGAAGGGAATGATGCTACTGGGTAGCAGTGGATTAATGTCCTGCCTTGCTCATGAGGCATGTACTCCTTACCCCTTCCTGGCAGTAAGACACACACAGCAAGTCTCAGTGACATACACAGCAGCAACAGTATTACCTGTCAAAATTCTCTGTTTGCAGACTTTGCATAGGTTAAGGAAATATCAGAAATAGCTCTCACAGAGAGTCCATCACGTTGTACCCGTTTGGGCAAGAAACGTTATTACTGATGGCATTCCCTTGTACAAAAGGTGTCATCTTTCATATTCAACACAGCCTGTTATTCCCAAGTAATAAATCTGAAGTGGATAAGGGTGGCCTACACCTCACCTCACTGTGTGTTGTCCAACTTCTGCTATCTGGTGACACAAGTGAAGAAAACGTGCTGGCCTTTTTAAGGCATAGGGTGTGAAACCTCAGAATTCACCACTGTCAGTGTTTCCACTTGACCTTTCACTATTTATCAAGACCAGAGACATGTAGAAGATTTGCTAAGCCTTAAAGAGTAGACTTATTCTTGAGAAGATGGTTCCACTTTTTCCTAACTAGTTTTCTTGGAAACACCTGATGTGTGAGCAAAAACCAGCAGTGATGCATGCAGCTATGGAGTCCGGAGAATCCAGAAGGGCTTTTGAATTGCTAGGAGGATGTGTGTACTTCTTTTAGAGACACATAGTTACACGTGATCAAACAGAAAAGTCACTTTTACAGTGCCACATGACAACAGTTCCACAGTTCCAATAAACTGAACTACTCTGGGTAATATCTTGAAATTCTTGTAACATCTGGAGTCTGGAGGCAGGTGATTGTTACTTTATTTTCCAAACCATAGTGTTCAATGGTAGCTGCCTACCTATTTGTCTTGCTCTCAGAAATTATGTTCCCCAGGGCAGCTGGGAAGAATAACACAGCCCTTCTGTGTTGGCTTGTAGAGATTAATGGGCTACTAATGGGTAAGGAAGAAGTGCTGGTTTAAACTCAAAGTTGTTGTAGTTTACAGTCAGAAATTAAGCAAACTTAAATGTAGCGTTCCTGCTGTGTTCCTCTGTCTTTAATCTGTGTACCATTATACATAATGCCTTTGTGATATGTAAAAGAATAAGAGCCCTAATTCAAATTAGATGTACTGCAGTGAGTAGTTGGCGTGGTTGTTTATTGCACTAACAGCATTGCAGTATAGAAGCTCTGAATAAAAATATCAGAATGAATTCAAAAGTCTGCTGAAGAAAAGTACCACAGATCCCAACAAATACAACACAATGATAAAACACCTGGAATCATCTTATGTTATGAATAATTTTAGTATTTCATAGAATTATAGAATCATAGAATCATAGATCAATTATTTGGGTGAAAAAAAGTATTTAATATTGTGGCTATATATTAGTGTTCATAATTAACTTTTAGTATAGTTTTGGAATTTTCTGATTAAAGGCAGAAACAGCACTACTGTTTAGAGAAAAACTTGGCAAGAGAGAGCCACTAATAGATCAAACACCTTTACATCTGTTTCTTTTGCTTACTAGCAAAGCTTGGGTGATGGGATAGAAAAAGGTAGTAAAGCCTACAGATTCATTCAGTTGCTGGCCTCTGAGAACGCCTAGGAGGATTCATCCAGGTAGTCAAAATCAATATGTGCTGCCACAAGTACTAAGCTAGTTAGGAAAGCTCATGCTTTCTTGTAAGAACTAAACCAGATCTTCTGGACAGACCAGTCTGTTTTTCCATGGTTTCTGGAACTGTGACCCTTAGCTGAATCTCTAAGATGCATGTGGAAATATGGAAACTTCCTTTTATTTTCATACTTGCCTCTCTACACAGTTGTTTTTCAAGCTTCTTGCTTTATTCTTTGGATGTCCTTTGAAAGTAGTCATCAAAGCAAACCTTAAAGAGGTCTACTGATAAACTTGATAAGTACTGCACCTAATAACATACTGAAGTGTTAATATACTTTGAGATCACACATATCACCCTATGAAGGAGACAAATCACTTGTGTCTTTATCAGGTAAATCTTAAGCTCTTCACCTTCTAGCTGATGAAGAACCTTGCAGGGCTTTTGTGTTCACAATGAAGACTCACAGAGATTGCTCCATTGTTTTGAACCTTTTGCCCAGAGTTTGGAAACAGGCTGGAGTCATGGTGTTTATGTGACAGATCTGAAGGGAAATAATATGTACCATCACAGAAAGTGGTCTTCCAGCTGTCTTCCATCTTCCAAATGCAAAATTTGAATTTCCTCCCTCCCTTTTCTCTATCCTTTCCACTTTCAAGACCATGATGGAGGACCTCTGATATGCTCTAGAAAGATAGCAAGGGGATATTATGGAGAGAAGGCTGGAGATGCTTTTAGTATTTTTTCTGAAAATACTGTGATAGTACACATACAGTTCTATTCTTCATTCTTCCAGCACAGAGTAAACCATTCAGTTCTGGCAAGACATATACATACCTTTCAAACATATGCATATCTACTGCGTTTCCATACATATAAAAAATACGTATATATCATCAAATAAATCATCAGACATATGGAATGGTACAGTTTGCTTAACAGGTGGAGGCAGAATTCAAAGAGGTCACATCGTAATCAAAACAAAGCAAAACAAAGACAGCTTCCACAGACTCAAGGGAAAATAAGAAAGCAAAAAAGAAATTCCAAGCAGCATAAAATGAAGAATCTTCTGATTTTAAGAAATAAATAACAATCATAATACCATAATAAAATATACAGATTTATAACAAACAAACAGAAGAGGTACACAAACATGCAGTGTGTGGCATATCCTGGGGCTTTTGAAGTGTTGGATATAATTTTTTATCTCAAAGGCCGTGTCTCAAAATTGACTGGCTTTCCAAGCAAACCTCTGTATAGGCAGCACCTACATATAAAAAAAACCCCCAACATTGTATTTTACTTTAAATGACTGAACAGGTCCTTAATGAAACCTGACGAAAATGTGCTTTTTACAGCAGGATATTAATAAAACTGACACAGTTGCAGTAATGACATAACCAGCAACTATTGTTTTCTAATAATGTCCATAAGAGTGGCCAAAACAACTAGGACAATGCAAGGCCATAACAGAAGAATTCAAAAGGGCAGATTTCCCCCCTTTTGGCTTTCCAGCCTCATGCCATCTAGAACTCCAGGGTCCCTGTGCTCAAATTTATGCAAATGTTTGCTGCTTGTAAGGAGAAAAATGCTTTTATATTGAATCGCCAGAGCACCATCCTCTTTTTCTCTTATTTCCTCTCCTACCATAGGATTTTACACGCAATTTATCAGGCAATTAAAACTCAAATCAACAGTCACATAGCAATTATGTTATAAGGGGAATATATTGCAAACAAAGGCTTGATTAACTCCTCAAGATGGCAGTAAAAACAGTAGCTGAGGTCTGTGTGTCATCCTGGCAACAAAACAAACCATTTTTTTCTTGAATTGCACTCTCTGGGGAACAAAGGAAAGGATGGGATGTACTGGAAATAACAATAAAATATAGGATAGGTATTAGGTAGCCAATTTCAAGCACTGGTTGGAGTGGCTAAATGCAACTGCTGCCTCATATCTGTTTTGTCTTTTTTTTCACCATATAATGACTAGATGACCTTACTATACCTTCTTACACAGTTTCTTACATTACAGATTCACAACTAACACTGGCAGACTTTTTTGTTCATAGTTTCAAGAGAAAACATAAACATAATGTCAAGGAAGCTTTCACTTTTAGAGAATTACTGTCCAATCTCATTGCTTAGACAAAATATTTGTGTTCAGGTTCTGGATATAGTGAAAATTTGATACCCAGGTTGGTAGTCTAACTTTTCTTTTGATGGTCTCATCCCTTTGAAAGTCAACACCAGCCTTCACAGTATTGCATAACAAATACCTCACCAAACAGAGTTTGGGACTCCATTTATTTCTCAACTTTTATTCCATAGTTCCTTTTAAGATATTTTCCTCGCTACATGACATCTAGGTTTTTGTGGATTTTGCCTACTGTAGAGCAGCTGTTCAGAGACAAATGTGCAAAGATCTAATATAAACTCTATTTTTTGACACAAGTTGTGCAAGTATGTCCCAAAAGAAAACTGAAAATCAGGTGTTTAGTCTGGATCCACAGCAAATTATTCTAATATCAGACTTGTCATACCTCAGGTGCTGTTTTCATGGTTTGAATGTAACTGTAGGCCTATTGAGACTGAAATAGCAATGAAATTTCTTATTTGCAAGTTCAAATCTATGCAATTTATACTTCTAAAATTTTTGTTTTACAAGAAAACTCTGTTCTAAGACCAGAACAAAGCATGACCTGTGAAGAGAACTGTTGAACACAAGAAAGCACAGGCAGAATGGGAATGAAAGGCACAGGTCACATCATGATATGCCTGGCTGCTTAAATCCCAGACTGAATGCTCTCTGCTCTCCACTCTAACCAAAAAATTGGGTCCTTCATAGGCAAGAATTTTCTGAAACACCAGTCTTTATCCAAACCTATGAGTGGAAATGAAGACCCTTCCTTGACCTCTTCAGGGTTTTACGCAAATCTTCAGATATGAAGGAATTCCAGAAAATAAATTTTGAATGAAGAAATAGAACAGAGATTGCATGTGTGTAAGAGGAAGGAACTGGGAATGAGGGAAAAAGAGAATAGGAGCATGAATGAAACTCAAGGCATGCAAAGAGAAGTAGGAAAGGAGGAAGAAGGAATACAGGTTTAGAGAGGGGAATGAATGGACAAGGGAGAGACTAGGAAAGACAAAGGAAAAAGAGAAAAGGAAAAAACATGAAAAAAAAGGAAAGGTAACTAGAACAATGGAGGGAACTGAAGAAAGAAAAAGTGATCAAATATTCTTTGTCTGAAATCTTGTCTGAATTGGCTGGATTACCCCTTCAGCTGATTAGTCAGATTTATATGAGTTGAAAAAGCAATTTTTGTAATTCAGAGATGCCAGCTTGTCAGAACCTAAACCAAGGTGTTCCTTTTAAAGCTTATCTTGCATCAGGAAGTCTTCTGTGAATACAAGACTGGCATGCTGTTTATTTGCTCTCCACTTCTCCCCAGAAGTGTGGTAATATACAGTTGTGATAAGTGACAAAATGACTTTCTTCTTTTGTTCTTACTCCACGTTTTATTATTTTTCCCTACTTTCATGTTTTCTTTTTTTAAAAATAAATAATCTCTCAAGTCTTATTGTGAGTCCAGGAGTTTTAAAGGTTCCAGATTAATTCCTGTGTTTATTTCATCAATACTGTATTCAAACTCAGAAGGACCAAGAAGCAAATTAGAAATAAAATCCCTTTCCATCAAAGGAAAGTTAAGAAACAACAGCATTTTCTGTAGTGTATTACACATCTCTATTTAAAGTTAAAGATTAAGAAATGGTTCATCTGCAGTGTAAAATCCCGTAATCTGTGTTCTAAGTGAAACTTTTAAGAAGTCGGTAATACTAAATCTAAAGTTGGATGGTTAGTTGACTGAAATAAAACTCCATTTTTCACATACATACAGAAATGATAGCCTAAAAGCTTTCATTCTGTAATTAATCCCTGAAATCAACAGTTGTGCTGGAGGGCTGAAATCTAGTTTCAAATGAATCAACTAGGAAATACCTAGCACCTAAAACTCCCAGTGCCTTCTGTGAGAACATGATTTTACCCTGAAATGAATAGCTGTGTAAATATCCTTATTCCTATTCAGTTACTGTGTCCACATTAAAGAAAACTAAGCAAATTTTACAGAACGTACTGAAATAAGTGTCTAAAATGAGTTCCATGAGTACTCATCTACTACTGCTTAAATAGTCTGAGATTGACCCTTTGCATGTATATTGCTGCAGTCTTAGGAAGATCCGTGAATGAAAATCTAAGTAAGTGAAGGCTTTCTCTTGACATTGAAACTTAGTCTAGCTATGTGCTGCCAAAGGACAGAGAGTATTGGGTTATTGAAAACAATTGTTTAACTTCACTTTGTTAATATTCTCAATAGTTGAGTCAGTGAAATATATCATGAAAGTAGAATGGTTTTCTAGAACTTCTTAGTGAATTCAGCACAATAGTTCAAGAATTTAAAAATTATCTGTTCACCTCATTGTTTATTCTTAGTATTTCTGTGTCATACAATAATAGTAAAAATTGAGCGGCAATGTTATTTACACAATTGGATTGCCGCACACAGTTGTTAATAAGTAATGACAGAATTCTGACTTGAGAAATTTATGGTGTAAATTAAGGGTAAAAATGCAGGAGTACCAATGCTGTCTTTTTTCTGCTATCACTGACCGTGATAATAAAATTCCCACTGACTTAGTAAAAGTACAGCCTGAACGTATTCTTCAGAGCCTCTTAATCCTTGAAAAGATGACAAAAAGAAGTGGTAAAGGAAAATTGGAAGAAAAACTATATTGCAATGTATATCTTCTGTTACTTTTGTGTTAATCAGGTATCTGTAAGTTTGTGACTGAGGAGTGAGTGATGGAAGAGAAACCACAAAGATTTATGAAGAGGAAGCAAGGTTACACATCATGTGACATTCCGAGAAATGGTCCACATATAGATGCCAGACTGAGAAAGGGAAAGATGAGAATGAAGGAGATCCTAGGAAGCACAGCCTGGGACAAAAATTGGCAAGTTGTGGGAACCTAGAGACAGAAAGTTTTGAAACTTTCTACTGGAGACTAAAGAACTGTAGCAATGTTGAACACCTAGGAAATTACTGGTAAAGCAAAGAATAGGACTTTTTTTCTCCTCGCGTTTGTAATTGGCATAACAGAGTTGACGGGTGTGAAATTGTAACCAGTGGGGTTCTTTCATCAAGTATGAAGCGTCCTCTCAATACTTTCTCCATCATCTCTACAAATTCTGACCAACCATGATCTGAGAAATGCTGAAGTGCCATGTAGACTACTGGGTTCCTAATATTAACATCTGAATATGTGTACCACTAATTTCACAAAGATATCTTTGTGAAATTCAAAGCCCAAGGCCTTTGAAATGCAAAAAGACATTTTGAGCTGAACCTCTCTGATGGGCTTAGGCTAAGGGGACGTTGTGAAATACTGTGAGGATACCTGCACTATTGGAATTCTTCCCAAGTGGATGTGGAAATAACACCCTTATTCAGCTGAAGTAAGGCTACACAAATCCTGCTACTTAGTGCAAAAAGTATGCAGCTATCATCTTAGTTTGAAAGTAAAGTGAGTTTTTGAAACTACTTTCCTAGACTGAATTTTGCAGTGTTTAAAGTTTATATTCTTACAGTAGCTTTGCATATCTCCCTCTGTATCAGGCTTCTATTTCAAATGGTAGAGGTACAGAATGCTCCAAAAAACAGTCATTTTCTGGAGAGCTACTCCACTTCTCTTTCCTTCCATATTGCCGTCTTTTTCCTCGGGATCACACAGAATCACAGAATGGTAGGGTTTGTAAAGGACTTTTGGAGATCACCTAGTCCAACTCCCCCTGCCAAAGCAGGTTCACCTAGAGCAGGTTGCACAGGAATGCATCCAGGTGGGCTTTGAATATCTCCAGAGAAGGAGACTCCACAACCTCTCTGGGCAGCCTGTTCCAGTGCTCTGCCACCCTCAAAGTAAAGAAGTTTTTCCTCATGTTGAGATGGAACTTCCTGTATTCCAGTTTGTGCCCGTTGCCCCTTGTCCTGTCACTGGGCACCACTGAAGAGTCTGACCCCATCCTCCTGACACCCGCCCTTTAAGCATCTATAAGCATCGATGAGATACCTTCTCAGCCTTCTCTTCTCCAGCCTAAACAGACCCAGGTTTCTGAGTCTTTCATCATCCGAGATACGCTCCAGTCCCTTGATCATCTTCATAACCCTCCACTGGACTCTCTCCAGTAGTTCCTTGTCTTTCTTGAACTGGGGTGCCCAGAAATGGACACAGGACTTCAGATGTGTCCTCAGCAGGGCCAAGTAGATGGGGAGGATGACCTCCCTCGACCTGCTGGCAGCACTCTTTTTAATGCACCCCAGGATACCATTGCCCTCAAGGGGGCACAAGGGCACATTGATGTCTCATGGTCAACTTGTTGTGCACCAGGACTCCCAAGTCCCTCTCAGCAGAGCTGCTTTCCAACAGGTCAGCCCCTAACCTGTACCAGTGCATGGGGTTATTCCTCCCTAGGTACAGGACCCTACACTTGCCCTTCTTGTATTTCATTACATTCCTCTCTGCCCAACTGTCTAGCCTGGCCAGGTCTCACTCTGTGGTGGCACAGCCTTCTAGTGTGTCAGCCACTCCTCCCAGTTTTCTGTCATCAGCAAACTTTCTGAGGGTATACTCTGTCCCCTCATCCAGGTCGTTGATGAATATGTTGAACAAGACTGGGCCCAGTACTGACCCCTGGGGAACACTGTTAGTTACAGGCCTTCAACTGGACTCTGTGCTGCTGATCACAATGCTCTGACCCATTGCCACTGATCACAACCCTCTGGCCGTTCAGCCAGTTCTCAATCTACCCCACTGTCCGCTCATCTAACCCACACTTCCTAAGCTTGTCTGTGAGGATTATGTGGCAGACAGTGTCAAAAGCCTTGTGGAAGTCAAGGCAGACAACATCCACTGCTCTCCCCTCATCCACCCAGCCAGTCATGCCATCATGGAAGGCTATCAGACTGGTCAAACATGATTTCCCCTTGGTGAGTCGATGTTGACCACTCTGGACAACATTCTTATCCTCTACATGCTTAGAGATGACATCCAGGATGAGCTGTTCCATCACCTTTCCAGGAACAGAGGTGAGGCTGATTGGTTTGTGGTTTCCTGGGTCCTCCTTCTTGCTCTTTTTGGAAATTGGTGTGGCATTATCTTTTCTCCAGTCCTCAGGCACCTTTCCTGTCCTCCATGACCTTTCAAAGATGATGGAGAGTGGCTTTGCAATAACATCTGCCGGCTCCCTCAGCACTTGTGGGTGCATCCCATCAGTGCCTATGAACCTGTGGGTGTTGAGTTTGCCTAAATGATCTCTAACCCAATCCTCCTCGATCAAGGGAGAGTCTTTCTTTCTCCAGGATCTCTCTCTTACCTCCAGGGTCTGGGATTCCCAAGGGCTGGCCTTAGCAGTAAAGGCTGTAGCAAAGAAAGTATTCAGTAACTCTGCCTTCTCTGCATCCTCCGTCACCAGGACACCTACCTCATTCAACAGCAGGCACACATTTTCCCTAATCTTCCTTTTGCTACTGATGTACTTGACGAAGCCCTTCTTATTGTCCTTGAAGTCTCTTGCCAGGTTTAATTCTAAGTGGGCCTTAGCCTTCCTCATTGCATCCCTGCATACTCTCACAATGTTCCTATATTCCCCCCAAGCAGCCGGTCCCTTTTTTCACATTCTGTAAATTTCCTTCTTCCATTTGAGTTCTTCCAGAAGCTCCTTGCTCATCCATGCAGGTCTCCTGCCTCCTTTGCCTGATTTCTTGCTCCTAGAGATACACTGATCTTGATCTTGGAGGAACTGGTGCTTGAATATTAATTAGCTCCCTTGCACCCTCCTTCCTTCTAGAGCCTTAGCCCATGGGATTCCTTCAAGAAGGTCTTTGAAGAGGCCAAATTTAGCTCTCCTGAAGTCCAGGGTTGTAATTTTACTTTTTGCCCTGCTTCTTCCTTGCAAGATCCTGAACTTCACCATCTCATGGTCACCGTAGCCAAGGCTACCCCCAACCTTCACAACCCCAGCTAGTCCTTCTTTGTCAACACAAGGTCCAGCAGCACACCTGTCCTCATTGGTTCCTCCATCACTTGTGTCAAAAAGTTATCACCAATGCTCTACAGAAACCTCCTGGACTGTGCATGCCTGGCTGTGTTGCCCTTCCAGCAAATGTCAGGGTGGTTGAAGTTCCCCGTGAGAGCCAGGGCCTGTGATCGTGCATCGATTTCCAGCTGTCTGTAGAAGACCTCATCAACTTCCTCTTCCTGATCCTAGATGATAATGGGAGATGTTGAAAGACTGTATGAAAAGCCTGTCTATGCTCCATTCAATCAAGTGAGAGAGTGAAGAAAAAAAGGAATGAAGAAGACTGTGTTTTGGTTTTTTTTCTACAAGAACAGTACTAAGTTGTCACATCAGATCTGACAAACACAGAAATCCTGTTTGAATAATTTGGACCAATAAATTGGCTACTTACTTAAAATGGAGAAATTAATGATTTTAGAAATTCAAATTTAATAATTAGCTTTTGGGTTTATTGTGAAATCTAATAAAAGATGTTCCTGATTTATATAAATATACCTTCTTACAAATGGCTATTTATAGGAATCAGAAAATCTACATGAATAAATTGGAATAAAAGTTTTCCTTACTGATCAACGTTTACTGACATACATTATTATGATATGCAAATTTCAACTCAGTTTTAAGAATGGAACTGACACTTTCATAATAAAGAAATGTGCACACTGCCTATGTATTCACGTTTTAATACTACAATGCTTTCTATTGCTGTAGTGCTTTATTTTGTAAGCATTAATAATCACCTCTCACAGCATTCACAGAGGCAGGTAATATAAGTATTAATATCCCTAATGTTCAAAGGAGAAATGTCATAGTCTTTTATCAAATCCTGTCTGATAAGGTAGCATTCGGTGAGGAGTGAAAGTGGAATTGAATATTTTATGGCAGCAATCATTTTAAATATTTTTCAGAAAAACAAAGATCTACTGCAGTAATTCTCACTTTAAGATGTAGCGGCTTCATTCAAAAAACAACCCAGAGAGTAAAAATGATTTCTTACCTACCTGGAGGCAGAAATCTTTGTTGCAGAATGATTTTTTTTCTAATTGCAAAATAAATCCATTCACAAATTTTTGAATCCTTAATTTTATCTATTAATTGAAAAATAAAGTCATCATTATCAACTGCACTTTAACATGAACAAAAGTAATTTACAAAAAATGCTGCAATTGAATGAGATCACCAACATTTGACATTTAGTCCTAACATTTTTTCTCTACAATTGCCTGTTTGTTTCAGAAGCGCACCAAGGTACTTGCAACTGGAGTCCTTTTCCATTTCAAAAAAACCTGCTCACATTTTTCAGTATTTGTAGACATTGAAGGCCAGTTCTCTTTACTGTACATTGTCATTCCCACCTTTTTCTAAATGCAAAGGTATCTACTGCTCAGGACAGTTACCCAAAACAAGTTTCCTCATCTCTGAATCTTTAGACTCAGCCAGCATGCTGCTTCCTTTCCTCCAACAGCTGCTACTATGTTTTAGGCTACTGGGAATCTCATGAACTAACTTTTGCCATTCTACTAAATAAGGAGGACAGACTTTCAAGGTCTCTTGATAATAAAAATGATTCAAAAGACAACAAGCATATATTAAAAAAATTATCCCTTTTGGAAAGAAATAAGATAAACAAGCTGAAGCATGAATTTTCCTTTTGTTATTTGAACAGAAAGAAAAACAACCAAACAAACCAAACAGCAAATCCTTTCTTTTCTGATAACAAAAAACTTGCATTCCATTGTGGAGTTCCTGCTCCTCCTTGTGAAATCCAGTTAAACATGTAATGCACGTGTGATACCTTGATTACGCTCTGCCCCACAGTCTTTGCATAAAAGAACTTTGACTACAAGAAGAAACAAATCAAAATCCAGAAATAAAACTCTGATGTTGATATATAAAATATTCTGGTGTTCACTGAATCACTATTTTCAAGAAAAATGATGCAGGTTTTGATGTCACAAGCCATAATTACCTATTCCTGATAATCCTACAATTGCATCTATTGGTGCTACCAGTGCTGTATGCCCTTGGATAGAACTGCTGACACAATGTCATGGTTTCAGCTGGAATGGAGTTAACTTTCTTGCTAGCCATTGGCATAGTGTTATGTTTTGGATTTGGGATGAGAAACAGTGATGATTGATAGCACACTAATGTTTTTTGATTGTTGCTTGGAAGTCAAGGCCTTCTCTGCTCCTTATACTGCCCTGCAAATGAGCAGTCTGGGAGGGCACAAGAAGCTGGGAGGGTATACAGCCCGGACAGCTGACCCCAGCTGACCAAAGGGCTATTCCAAACCGTGTGATGTCATCCTCAGTCTATAAAGCTGGCGGAAGAAGAAGGAAGGGGATGACATTCAGAGTTACGGCATTTGCCTTCCCAAGTAACCATTATGTGTGATGGAGCCCTGCTCTCCTGGAGATGGCTGAACACTTGCCTGCTGAAGAGAAGCAGTGAGTGAATTCTTTGTTTTGGTTTGCTTCTGTGCACAACTTTTGCTTTACTTATTAGACTGTCTTCATCTCAACCCGCAAATTTTTCCTCATTTTAACTCTTATGATTCTCTTCACCATCCCAGTCAGGGAAGTGAGAGAGCGGCTGCATGGTCCTAGTTGCTATCTGGGGCTGGACCATGACACACAACAATTCCCAACCATATAAGAAATAGTTAATGTCCCTTTAAACAGTTTGGAAACCCCCTACTAGAGGGCTAGATTTAGCTGTTGTAGGAAGCATATGTCACTAGACTACTTAAGTTGCATGTATCTGGTAGCAATGAATGAAGCCTGAATCTGTCTGTTTCAGTACAACTGTTTCACACTCCATCCTGTGTACACAGCCAGAGACTCAAGTAAGGTCTTCAAACCCGGGACTTGGTTTTCCTGTTTTCTTCCAAAATGCAACTCTATTAAGAAATTTTGTCATGTTATGAATTCCATGTTCTCCTGCTCTGCATATTTCTGAAAGAGGATGAGAATCAAGGGGAAATTGGTAGAGGTTTTTCCACTAAATGGTGACTCACTAGCTGTAGAGTTCTCAGCACCAAGATTTTACTGCAAACCTGATCTGAATCTTGCTTGGATCTGCATATTCCTTTCTTAGGCCTTCTGTATAACGCATGGAAATGATTCATATTTAGCTGATGGGATAGCTTATAGTTAAGAATTACACATCACACTTTAGCTCATGTAAGGCTCAAATAACTTCTTTGTGCTGTGTGGTGATAATACTGCTGATACTCCTAAATTACCAAATGCCACTAAGACCACACAGACTTATTTACATATAATATGCTTACTTTAGTAGGAATAATATTCCTCCTTTAATGATACCAATAATAATAATTACATATGTTAGTATAGTTAAAGATTAAAACTCCACCATTTCATATAGTTAGGCTGCTAAAAATGGTTCAGACTGTTCTCTCATACTTAATGTGCCAATTGCTATGTCAGATAATGACAGAGTATTGAATGTTACTGGTGTTTTATTTCATAAACAAAGATAAGCAACCAAACCATTACAAATGTGAAAAAGAGGCAATTTTCTTTTCATTTTTCTCTGGAGCTTTACAAACTTTGCCCTAGTAGACCCCAATAAAAGAAAATCCAAAGTGTATGAGTTGGTACTGAAGACTGTACTATACACTTTTGCACACAGTTTTGTCATCTGTGGTGAGGTTGGGCTGAAAGCCAAAGTGAGCTCTTGCATATTCACAATGATTGTTGCTTCAGGAAACCTGCATGTAGAATGTAACTTTCACAAGCACCTGCTTGTTTCAAGAACTAAAACTAATTTTCACTGGTTTGTGTTATAAAGGTATCAATGGAAGTTGCATGGATCAACACATTGTCCTGTGCTAAGTAATCAGCATTCTCACAAGTGCTTCCCACAAGTGCTCCTTGGTGTCCTGCAAGGGGAGGTATACTTACCTGACTTCTTAGGTTAATCACAATTTGTTGTCTAATTCTAATTCTAATTGCACAGTTAATCAATGGTTTTTCCATGTATTGTGGGTGAATGTCTAAACAGTAGCTGAAATTAATTTAACTGATTCTGTCGCTTCCAGCTGTGGCCTGTTCTTACCTTCAACAAGCAGTCTTAGATAAAGCTATTTTTAAAATAAAAGAATTCATTCCTAAGCTGTCTGAAAACACTCTTACTCAGATTTGATTGTAAAGTCTTAAGAAAGTTTTTTGTAACCAAGTTCCTTCTGAACAGCACAAAGGCTGATTAATTGATACCACTATTTCCTCAAAGGTAGTATATTTTCAGGGAGAATTTACAGAGTGAGATATTTGCATATCAAGACCTACTTTTGTAGTACTGAGTTATGTCTTACAGAATAAAAGTGCCCAGTTTTGAAGAACAGCAGAGTAGCTACTAGAATTACATATTGGGTCATGGAGGAAAAGTTTACTGTTTTGTGTTGCACCATTTCTGTAGATAGAATTAGGTAAACACTAACTACTGTCTCGTTGACTGGTCAAGTCACTATGTCATCCACAAGCTGCGAACAAACACACTGTTTTTCTGGTCTGAATCAATTAGATCTGGAGATGGTAACATTTGTGAGTCTGGAAACATTGCAAAAAATAATGAACCATGTTTCAGAAAATGAAATTTTATTTTGGCCTTATGTTAGACAGAAATTGGGAATACCCACTTGGATAAATTCATCAGGAAATCGCCAATGGTGGTTTCCTCTTCCCTACCAGGAACTACCTTAAGAATTAATTGAGTTAGTTGGCCTACCAAACAGATGTCCAATTATGTCATGGAACAGGGGTCACAGTGTCTCTTCTTAAGCAAAACCTGTGAAATATTCAAAATACAGCATGATGCTGATGTGAAGCTTACATATTTACACTTAGCATCTTTTTAGAAATGCATTTTAAAAAGTAGCCTTGAAAATGAGGCTATTAAACAGTATTATTTCTAGGGACACATACAATCCAGCAAACATTCAGCAAATGTTTTTAAATCTGGCAACTAGTCTACTCAGAGGGGGATCTCTCTTTACTTGAGTGTGTATCCCTAGGTGGTGAGTAAAGAGAGATGCTTGGCTTGCTGTCGTATCTCTAAACACATCAGATAACTATGCCCATCAGCCTACTTGGACACAGCAGTGGGTTTGACCATCTGCTCCCAAATATGACTACAACTCTGCAGCTCCTCAATTTTGGCACTGGAATTCATGAGAAAAAGCAAGGGGTACTAAGAAACACTGGGTTCAGACAGGTGTCTTGGAAATTTACCCTTGGTAACATGTGTTGTTGTAACAGTGATATGCATTCATTTCCACAGCACTATGAAAGTGTACAATTTGTGTTGGCGTGGGACAGCAGAAGGTTGTCACTTCTCATTAGTATTGCCTTCTGTAGAAACTACTGTTCTATACTGTGTACTCTAGACCAAAAGGTAACAGAAAAACTCTGCTTAACACAAAATAAATACACCCCACTGCATGATGCTGCATATTGTGGAAAGGAGTGTAGGAGTCAGATTTTCATTCCCTGCTACCTTCTAGGGTAGGGCTAAGACGATACAAAGCACAGCTCCATTAATTTACTTAATCAAGAACCTTTTACAAGAGATTTTGCAAAAAAGTAAATAGAGGCCACTATCTGTGAAGCAGTCATACAAAACTGGTGTAATGGTCAACCATTGCTCCCTTTTCCTTCCTTCAGGAGCCATCCTGAAGAACTCTTTTGCTATTCTTCTAGCAGGTGCTCCCCTGCCCTCTGAAAATGGATCATAGTATTATTAAAGCTGACTTTATAAGCCATTTCACAAAACAAGAAAAAAAATGCCTAGCTTTACAAGGAAGAAACCAAGTCTGCTTTAATAAATGCGGAAAAGTAAAGACATGTTAAGACAACTGATTTAGCCTGTTCTATTCTCTTAGGTTTTGCTTCTTCTCAGATGGCTGAAAGTGCGCTGGTCCTAGTGATTACAGACATGTCATGTGGCCTACTTGGGAAAATTATTTCTGTTTTTCTTCCACTTTCTCACGGAACAAAATTAATTCTACTCTAGAGAATGAGGTAAAACCCAAATTTGAAACATCTTGGCCCAGATTTCCTAAATGTGACTAAAACTTAGAAACTCTACGTACTTGCCTGTAGAGTTTAACCTCATGAACACATATTTTAGAAACTCTGAACCTGACAACTCTACGTAAAGACGTAACTGTAGTCAGTCCTAATTGTTTTTTTACAGATGCTGCCACCATCAGAGAACAATACTATCTCAACTTTCCAAGAGCAATGAAAAAGGAAAAAAAAAAAAGGAAAAAAAGTATTCCTTTGAGAAAGAGGAAATGAAAGTGAAAGTTAATTCATTTTTCTGTTAGTTCAAATTCCTTTCTTTTAAGATGGCCATATTTCATTGCCAGAAGAGGCCGATAGCTTAATCTTAAATCACAAATAAACTTGAGACCCAACACCTTCAGAAAAGCTCAGAAATATGTTGAAAGGCATTAAACAAATCAAAAGACTGGAAAAGTAGATAGCTGAATAGAAAAAAAGTAGAATATGAGGTGAAAATGTTTCCAGCTCAGATGATTTTTTTACCACCTTCTATAACTAAAAAGAGAAATAGGGAAAGGAAATTCAGTTACTAGATTTGGGCTTCCTCGGTGGTATAAAAGGTGAGGAAATGGAGAAAATGAAGGAAATGGAATACACAGAATGAAAGTAAGAAGTCATGCTAAACCGCTCCAAATATTTGTCTGTGGACTTTAATACTGCTGTGAGTGAAACCACACAGAACATTAAATATCTCAGTGACCTCATCAAACTATGCTTTCAACCTCTCCACCCCAGCCCCATTTTGTTTCTGTTTTATTTATTTTGGAAACTTCTTGAGTTTTCTTTCTAATATTCCTTTAAGGATCCCCTGTAACTAAGTCAACATATACATTTTTAGTTTTTGTGTTAAAGTCTTTTAAATGAAGAATATTTTCATTCAGTTAACACACTTACATATACAGGAGTTGAGCCAGACAGCATGAGACAAAGAATAACAGCCCCACCATCCAAATCCCATACCAAAGAAAATTTTCTTACTTAATCTTTTTTTCCATCTACCTCAAAATGCATAATAATTTCCTAGCAAAATGCACTGAAATAACAAAATCCAGAGCAAATTCCATTCAGATAGGATCCTCAGTAATGATTGCCAGGACCTTGATGCTGACCCAGGCATTTGACGTCCCAGCTGGGGTTTGGACCTGCCTCGTCACTGTGGACATGCCTGGTGGTTGCTGGGCTCCTGGTGACCTTGTCCACTGTTGGAGACCTGCTGGCCTGGCCCTGGGCAGGCACAGGGATCTCTGCCACCTACCCCACCTCTTATCTCACCTTCCTTTGCACTGCTGCTCCCTGGAAATAATACGAATAAGACAACAACATTCCAGGTGCTATGATGTCTCAAGTGTTTCCCTTTGAAGAAGGCTTAGGAAGAAATAACTAAAGGTAGATGATATTCTTGAAAGCAGAAAGTTTTTGTCAGCAGCTATGAAGAAACACCTGGAAAAGTATGATTAACCATGTTACTTTCCATGAAATCCAGGAGGGGGAACTGAAGTGAAGATTCTAGACGTTCATCACACTATGTGGCAAGAAATGAACAAAGTTGCTAAGGAGGACAGAAGACAACACCAGAGGCAGCAAAAGAGAACATTAACTTACTAAAGAAACAGGAAGCTCAAGTGGAGGAAGTAGTTTTCCTTGTCATCAGCAGAACAGAAATTCAGTCTCCACTCCCATTTTTCTGTGTGCACAGAAGGCAAATTCTGGGGAGGAGCTGGGAGTATGTAATACTCTAAGCTCTGTAATACTATACCCTTTTCCCTTTTAGGAAAATACACCAAAAAGAAAATGCTACACCACATTCAGTTAGAAAATGGTTGATGATCTAGGCTACAGTACAGTCTGATTTCATGCATTTTATTTCATGCATTTTGTTTCACTTCATTACTTTTAAAAAACAGTATTTGTTTTTTAGCTTTTTAAGGACCAAGTATCTTCCTAGTTTAACAAGTCATTCCAGGCTGGCTAGCTCATTTTACTAGCTTGCATAGGCTAGATATTTAATACAATATTTCAAGGGATAAGAAACATTCCATTACTGCTCCCTAAAGGAATTGGATTAATTAAACTTCCTGGCTAAATTCCCCTGAAATAATGAGTGAGCCACTTATTACCATGTTGGGTCTCAAATGAAACAGAGAACAGATTTTTGAAAAGGAGGCATTCTGTAAGGTCTAAGAATTTCAGTGCAGATCTCTCCACAAGCTCAGTGGGCTGCCCTGGATGTTGAAATGCTGCCTAGATCTTTCAGGGGAGTGTGGTCTGTGGCCAGATCTCAGAATGCCCATATGCCATATTTTCTCAAGAAGGCCTTAGGAGGCAGTCCTAAACTTATTTCCTCTCTTCCATTTGCTGGGAGGTTATGAGAGCAACTATTAAAATCTCTCGCAGAGGAGTAGACATGTGACATTCTTCCACATATTTCCTGTTTTTGTGTGGTAAATTCTTTTTCAGAGCTCATTTTCTCTCTTAGGCTGATAAGCAGGATCTATTTGCTTTTCTGGGTGTCATCACTGTCCCTTGAGTCCTCTGACATTGAGATAGCTACCTATGGGAATTAAACACTCTTTTTCCTGTATGAATTTGTATTTAAAATCACTCACTGAATGCGTATCCTCAAGAGAATATGCACTATCCTCTGTCTCACCTTCCACCAAAATCTATTCTGAAAGTCAGAACTTTGTGTCCAGTATGGAATCGCATCTCTTGTAAATTTACCCGTTGTTCAAGATATGCATAAAAAAGCTGAAGACCTTTCTCGTCTTGGATTCATGCCTTCAGTTAAGTGATATCTTGCATTAAAAGCACTGTTTCCCCCTTTGTCTTGATAGAGCTACTCAGAAGTGGTTTTGTCTTGGATGAGGGACAATATATTTTTACTTTTCTTGCATTTTTTGTGTATTTTTCACTGTGTAACAGTAGCATCTAAAAGACCAACGTATGTTATTCTGCATGTTGCAGGAGAGCCTTCTTGCCAAAGTTTAATCCAATTCAGAACATGTTCAAGAACTATGGCTGTGATGGACAGTATTCTACCTCTCCTACACAGGATGCCTGCTACTGTGCTATGTGAGAAGCAATGGAGAATGAGACTCTAGGATTTCCAGGCTTCCCAGAAGTTATAAGAGACAGCTATGATTTAACAATAAAGAATGTGACACTATCAGGATTTACAATCCTGACATGGGTTGCATTTTGACAATGACTATGGAAATGACTATTTTTCCTCAGGTGCTCCTCACAAAGATGTGATTTTTGAGTATCTGTTGTCAGACAAGAATGAAAACCTGCTGAGGTATTACTGCTCTGAAACCTGCACTCCAAGAGTATTAACCTCCTTATGCTATTAATTTTGCATATGATAAAAAAGTCATGTATTGAATTTTTATTGCTGCAAAACCAATGGATTTGCTACCATAAAAAACTCTGTGGAAGAAAGTATTTTCTTCTAATCTTTTACAACTTCCTTCTGGCTGGTTTCACACGACTTTACTCCTCTTAGGAAGAATTCAATGTGAAAACAACTTCTGCAAGCAAAGTGAAAACACTCTTCTTTAGTGATCCTTTAGATTACAATAGATGAAATGTGACTGAAATTGTTGTTCTTAAAAATTTCTAAAGTTAAAGTAAAAATACAGCTATGTCAGATTTCATTCTTAGCTTATTGAGTTTCTTTTTCTGGTCAATCTGTCAGTTATAGCTATAGTCTTTTGAGGGTCTCACAACGTCATAAAACAACATTAGGCCAAATCAGAGTTTCCCTTGACACAAAACAAGACATTTTGTATAATGATCAGGGAGAGAGTATTAATACATAGAAGGAAACAGATATACACAGAGAACATTCAGTGGAGTACCGGTTTAACTTTTCAGATCACCTTGGAAAAGTGAAATTCGTGCTATCCAGAGCTAGTATGTCTGTACCAATTGTGCTTTGATCATTGAGTTACACTTTTTCATCCCACCTGATTCTTAAAGTTAATAAATTGATTATATGTAAGTGGGCCATATTTCCAAGAAATCTTAAGATCTAATCCGTTTCTCCTTACAGACCAGTTCTCCTGGTAAAAATTGCCTTCAAAGCAGCAGTACTGCCAATCTAGGATAAGTTTTTTGTCCCACGCTGGAATAAGAAAGTCCTAGCAGAACTCTATTCGGTCTTCCGGAACAAAGGTGTTACAACTATATTTCAGCATTTAGGTCAACTTATTCCACAAAAAAGGATTATACCAGATGTGACTTGAATAAGGCCAGTATCAGTATGAACTAAACCAACCTGAGACCCTTCCTGTATTTAGTATTAAGCAGAGGCCTACCATATCTCATTGTACTGTGCAGAAGCCAGATTCATTTGCCTCGGCATCCCTCCACCTCAATGGAATTTTCTGCTCACTGTTATGGCCAGAACTGATTTCCTTCCCCAAAACAGAATGTTTAAAACAGCCAGGTCATAAATGAAAATCTGTCCCAGAGTCTTATGGCCTGTCTGCTTGGCATATATTTCTGACAGCAAACTAACAATGGTGATAACCACAGACAAGAAAAAAAGAGTTGTCTCGGTCTAGAGGCAATTATGCTTTATTTTTTATAGTCATTTTATATGTAGTGCATTTTTTTTCACAAGTTGTACTATTTTAAAGTGATTTAGTGTGTTTTCAGAGATTTCTTTTGTTTTCATTCAAACAAAAAAAAATATTCAGACACTTCAAAACATTTTCACAGAATCACAGAATGGTCAGTGTTGGAAAGGACCTTGGGAGATCACCTAGTCCAACCCATCTGCCAAAACAGGTTCACCAACAGCAGGTTGCACAGGAATGCGTCCAGGTGGGTTTTGAATATCTCCAGAGAAGGAGACTCCACAGCCTCTCTGGGCAGCATGTTCCAGTGCTCTGCCACCCTCAAAGGAAAGAAGTTTTTCCTTATGTCCTCCAGCAAATGGAGAAGCTGGTATGCATTTAAGCTAAATCCAAACACAGTCATCTAATACTAATTTAATCACATTTCCTCCCAGAACAAATGACTGATTAGGTAGGGTATTAAATATTAATTTTTCAGCTGTCTCCAGTCTCAAGCCTCTAACGCGAAGCACCTTTAATGTTAAGGTTTGTTTGTGAGGCTCTGCAAATATAAAGGTGAAAAACTCATACTTGGACAAAACGGCTCATTCAGGAGTACAATTCTAATGAAAATTCTGTACTAACATACTAAAAAACACAGAGTTCCCCTGAGTATGTTTTCTGAGGTATCAGGCTAGCAGAACATATACATTGAAATAAATAAACTGTATGCTGTACAACTGCCTGCCAGATTTCAGGAGAGTGGGTCAATGATGCCCAGATGGTCTTTCGCATTTCCTATTTCTCCAGTACATGAGATTTATTTGCAAAAGAGATAAAGAGCTACACATATGCAATCAGTATACTTACACAAGGGAAGAGGCTTAGTAACATTTACAAAATGTTCTATCCTGAGTGAGAACAAAGCCATGGGAGAATACTCTGAATACCGAACTTTCATATTTGCCTCCAAACCCATACTTAACATAGCTAACAGTGTGCTTATGTTTAAGCCACATTAAATGGAGCCTAGCTGTTAATGTGCTTGTATGGGAATACAAATAGTTTGCTATAGTTTTATGAACCAAGGTATATCATATATTAAATATAAAACAACAAAAAATGCTATGGATACAAATATGCGTATACCAGATTTAGGTACAGCTGTGCTTGGACTGTTGTTCTGGTGCTGACAAGCAAGCTGAACATAGAGGTAATACTGTAATGCTGCTGCCAAGAGACCTATGCCCTGTGCTTGACCTGTGTACAGTGCTGAATTTTAACACTAAAAGTCATGATAGGTTTGCAATCAATATTTTTGACTTATCTTTTCCATACTTCAGTCTGTTTATTTTATTATAAATAACAGCATTTGTTTAATACCAGAAATGGTTATGCGAAAGGATGAGTGAAAAAATCACATCTTTTTATCCTTGTTTTTAAACAATACATATTGCTGACGTGACATAAGAAAAGTGTAAGAATATTATCCCCCCCTTTAGTGGAATGAAACACTAAATATGAATGCATTCTTGTAACAGATAACAGTCCTGTAGCTTAAATACTACATCTTGTTTTGACCTAAATTCCTTCACATCCCCCCATTCCCACCTGCCCTTGTCTCTGTTTTCTGCTGCCCCTAACTTCAGGTGAAATTCAGGATCCTCCTGACTACCTTCCTGCAAAGCCAAAATTGGTATTAGTCACATGTTCCATGCTTGGCATGAGACACGGTTAAAGTTGTACCTGCTAGAGAGCTGCTTACATTGATCTTTATGAGTTTCTTTCCTTCACTTAACATTGTAGTCCTACTCAACTTCTTCAGTTTAACTGCAGGTACTGTTTAGACTACTAGTTTCCCTGCTATAGCAGTATTAGGTGGCAACTTGAAATTTTTCACTTTTTCCCTTACATTTCCTTGCTTTACTGACTTTAAGCAGTCTGACTGGTATTACACGTGTTGCTGCTGGTACCTAACCAGACTTTCTGCAGCACATCTTCACTGTTCAAGTCACAGGAAGTGAAACTATAAACTAAAGACTCAATTTTGCAAGCATTTACTGGTATAAGGAGCCATGCTGAAATCAACAAAGCTTACTCACATTGAAAAGTTTTATGTCCAATTGCAAAGGTCTGCAGGATAGTACTCTGAGGTATACAGAAAGTCATATTGCCTAAATTCCAGAGACCTAGATTATGGTGAATATTTACAACAGGATAAGTCTTGCAGAGTGTGGAATATTTTAGTCCTCACGGAACTTTGGTGAAACTAAGGGCATTAGATAGATACTTGTAAATTTGTTACACTGTAGATAAAAATGACTGAACATTAATATCTGTACATTTTTGAGTGCTATGTTAGAGCTAAATCATTGTCACATGTAATTTCAGACAATAAACCAGGAGATAAGTGGCAGTGGCAGAAAATGTTGAGTGTTCACTTAAAGATGTTAGGATGCTTTTATGCAAATTCAAATTTTATTACATGCGTACTCTATATCTCTTAAACACTATGTATTGGGTTTGCATGGCAAGATTTTGGTAGCAGAGGGGCGACAGGTATGGTTTGTGTGAGATGTCAGAAGCTTCCCCCATGTTCAACAGAGCCAATGCCAGCCAGCTCCAAGACAGACCCACCAATGGCTGAAGCTGAGCCCAGTGGTAGAGCTTCTGTGATAAGATATTTAAGAAGGGGAAAAAAGTTGCTTTGCAACAGAAACAGCAGCCAGAGAAAGGAATGAGAATATGTGAGAGAAACAACTCTGCAGACACCAAGGTCAGTGAAAAAGGACAGGGAGAAGGTGCTCCAGGAGCTGGACCAGATTCTCCTGCAGCTCATAGTGCAGACTGTGGTGAGGCAGGTTGTCCCCCTAGAGCCCATGGAAGTCCATGGTGGAGCAGATATCCACCTACAGACCGTGGAGGACCCCACGCCGGAGCAGCTGGATGTGCCTGAAGGAGATTTGACCCTGTGGGAAGTCCATGCTGAAGCAGGTTCCTGGTAGGACCTGTGAACCCATGGAGAGAGGAATCCACACTGGAGCAGGTTTGCTGGCAGGACATATGACCCTGTGGTGGACCCATGCTGGAGCAGTCTGTTCCTGAAGGACTGCACCCCATGGAAAGGACCCGCGTTGGACCAGTTTATGAAGAACTGCAGCTCATGGGAAGAATTCACGTTGGAGAAGTTCATGGAGAGCTGTCTCCTGTGGGAGGGACCCCACACTAGAGCAGGAGAAGAGTGTGAAGAAGAAGAAGAGGCAGACAATGTGTGATGAACTGACCACAACCCCGCTTCCCCGTCCCTCTGCACAACTGGAGGGGCGAGGAGGTAGAGAAAATGGGCAGCAAAGTTGAGCCAGGGAAGAAGGGAGGGGCGGGGAGAAGGTACTTTAAGATTTAGTTGTTATTTCTCATTATCCTACTCTGATGTTGGTTGATAATATATTAATTTCCGCAAGTCACTTTGTTTTGCCTGCGATGGCAATTGCTGAGTGATGTCCATGTCCTTATCTCGACCCACAATCTTTTCATTATATATTCTCTCCCCTCTCCAGCTGAGGAGGGGAGTGGTAGAGTGGCTTTGATGGGCACCTCGCTTCCAGCCAGGGTCAACCCACCACACATTAAAACACTCTTTTACCTTTAAGAGTGAATGATCATCTAACAGCTAATCATCTAGCCTTTTAAGAAGTACTTTAAAAAGTACCAAAAATAGTTTCATAGCCATAACACATGTAGTTTGTAAGTGTGGTCTGTTATACATGCTTTTCTTTCTCACAGAAATGAACACAAAACTGTGAAATAAAAATAAAATGGCAGCGACTTGATAACTGTAGTTACTACCACTTTTCCACTACAGCTATGACAATGTATGAAGTTACAGACTTTTCCACTTGTCTGAGTTAAGCACTAAACCATGTCAACTAAAGGGTAGAGCTTACAGCTATTTCTTCCAGACTACTAAATTTTGCATATGCCAAACATAGTTTTCCACCGTTTTCTAGGCGTTTAAGTTGGGTTGGGTACCTTTTGTTAAAATAAAATCAGAAAATGGGGTGTTTTGAAGAAGCAAGCACTGGCACTGCAGTGACTGCATTGTTCATATTACTTTCAGCATATAATTCGGCCTCAGAGAGGGAGACCTCTTACCTTTCTTTGATATTTTTTTCAGAATCACTGAAAAGGTACATTGACTCTGTATATTCTGTTACATCAGATTATCTTTGAATTGTACTGGAGATTAAAATTTCTCCCTTCCCCTCTTTTTTCCAACGTATTAGTTTGAATTCTGGGTTGAATAGTGAAGGGACTCCCTTCAGAAGGAAAATTTGAATGGAACACAGTTCGCATTTGAATGCTGCCTCTTTGCACTTTAGTACATCCTGACTGTCCTGTGTATAAATTCATTTAGTTCAGGACAGTAATCTGTCCCAACAGTCTTCATACTTCACATGCTACCCTAATGCCAATCCACCACATACTTTCCTTCCTCCTCCCCTCTTATGATAAGCTTTTAGAAAAAGCAGTATGCGCACACCCCACACACCCCATAATTTTCTGATGGCATCTGGACATGCAGAAGAGGCCCATTAGGAAACTTTTCTCCAGACCAGCATATTAAAGAATCCACCTGTACTTACAGATCTGGAATTTTGCAGACATATCTACTGGAACAAGGCCCAGCCGGAGAACACCAGTGCTGGGACAAATGCATGTTAAAAACAGAAAATGTTGGACCTCAGGATAGCCTCCAAATGCACAAGCTCATAGTCAGTGTTGTGGTAGTGCATTTCACCATTAACCCTGACAAGATGACGCAACAGAGCCAGTGGCACAGCTCACGAGTAGGTCTTTCATAGAGCAAGACCCGAAGACCAGAGGACCACAGACGCATACATCTGTTTTTCTTGGTTTCTACTGCTGACTTTTGGACTAAGCTGTCTCCTCCTATTTCCCCTCTGCAGACTAATTTTCCTCCTTGTTTTAAAAGTAGCGGCAATCATTTTCAGAGTGTGATTTGGATATCATTAAAACCAATGCCAGCATAGCAGCTTTTTTCTGCACCTATTGTATGACCGAGGTAATGATCTGCTGTCTTGTGCAGGGAGCTCAGGGTGGCCACTGAGGGAAGTTAAAGCTTTAAGGATTGCATAAGTATGTGGGTTGGTTGGCAACTTATGTTGTCTTTTGACAAGGTACTAGCTACAGCTGAACCAAACTGGTTAAATTAACTAGATCCTAGCTTTTTTTAAGGCAGACCAGACATTCAGTTTAATGATAATGGTAAGCAATAACACAGACTTTTGCTGGGCAGCAGAGAAGGGTAGAGGACAAAGCACAATAAGAATTCGACAGAGCTGAAAGCCACAAATATGTGAAAAGACTCCTCTGAAAGCACTCCCTGTTTTGGGAGACCTGAGAACAGAAAGAGGTACTTAGCCCCTGCTCAAAGAACAGCTCTCCCATGTAGGCAAGCATCAGCAGTCCTGTGTCTGGTCTCCTATGAACTGTTCAATAAAACCTCCTCTCTCCAGCCCAGGTGTGATAAGCTCACCAGAATGGGGCTTGGGGACAGCTTGCACCTGTAGGTATCTGGGGCCTTCCCAACCAGCAGTCAGTGGATGAAGATGAAAACCCAAAATGTAGCCACTCTGGTCCCACCACCACTAGTCATGTAGGAGGATCTCCCAAAAAGAGCTTTGAAAGTGGGCAAGTTCAACACCCTTCTCTTGAAGTCACCAATTCCAGGCAGTGCCCCATGCCAACCCTGCTGAATCCCAACTCTGCCATCCTCTCTGCCTCTGAAGGTGCGAGCCGCTGTTCCAGCTCTGCTCGCACTCTAGCAACCCCTCCCAGTTTGCCTTGTGCAAGTCATGGCTTACACAGAATTTCAGAATGTTCAGGAAAGTTGCAGGCCCCATCACCTGGCTTGGTAGTAAAACAAACTCTTCTGCCTGTGGCATGACTGGATCAACTCTGTACCAATTTAAATTTCTCCCCCACCTCCACCCCCCGAATATTCATGGTGTTTATATGGCACTGTGGAAGGGTAGAAGACACAAAATTGCAGGGTTTGTTCAAATTCTTGACTATTTCATTACTCTGGTAAAAATAAATCCCAATGAATAAATGTAGTAAACATAGGAAATTCTCATAACACTCTTGGAAACCAATTTTGAGGCATACTGAATATTGCAGTCCTCGAAAGATGACCACTCAAAAGCTCAGGGTGGCGTAAAAACTAGATTTTCATCTTCATTTCCTTCCATATCCTAATTCCAGCTCCCTTTTTCCTGAGGAAAGTTATGATGAAATCTACACCGAAGGTCTGCTCCCTGTTATGTTGATGCCCTATATTTTTGTAGATTAAAAACAGGAAGTGAGATTTTGTTGTAGCAAAATCAGAATTCATCTAGATCAGCAAACCATGAAAATATGAAGTTTCTAACTTCGGAATTTTTAGTGCTCAAAGACAGCATTACCTAAGCTTTCATATAGACTGCTAATCTAGTCATTCTTTCTTTAAGTGTATGTTTATACCCCTGGGACATAAATACAGTGTATTTGTCTGTTTGACAACTCTTTTCTGCAGATACAAGAAGTGTAAAAGTTTCATGAGCTGGAGTGTGTTCCTTAAACACTACCCCTAGTTCAGTTTAGATATGAAAAGATAATCAATAACAATTTTCCTGACTTGAACTGCTCTGGAAACATACTTAAACAGATGTATACAGAACCATACCTCTAACATGCTTACTGTTGAGGGTTTTTAAAAAATGCCCCAATGAAATATTACCCACAAGAAAGGTAAAGAAGTTAGCTGTGGCTCACCAGGTAAATAAAATTCATTTTCTAAAAGTTGGGGTTTAGTTTTGTGTATTGTAGGCAGTACTTCTTTCCACAGTACCTCAGAAAAATCTTCCTATTAGCAGGAAAATAAACTAAGAAAGAGTTATCATTATTTGTTTAAAAACATAAATGTGCCTCAGCTGGAAAAGTGAGTTAATAAGCCCTTTAGACTATTAAATCTTACGCAGACCCTATGTGAATGCATTTTGCAAAGTATGGATAAATTGTGTTGATTACCTGGTTCTGAAAAATAATATGTAACCCTAAGCCTCATAAAAGCTTGTGGAGAGTCAACATATCATGGAAGCATGTAGATTCTGTCTCACTATTACTAACAGTATTAATAATAATAATCAGATTTAAAGATCTCCTGCCTTGGTTGGAACAAAGAGCTTCTTTTATTAGTTCAGTGATATATCTGAAAAATCACCCTAGCCTCTAAATAATAATATGCACAGAATAGGTACAGCTATGATCTAAAAACCTTTTGAATCACCGAGGCACATAGATATTCAAATAATATGTTCTCTATTATTTTTTTTCTAGAGTACATTAGTATAGGTGTAACTAATATTTCACATTGCTGAAATGTTTATTTTTTAAAGCAAATTAAAAATTGTCTTTGTGTTACTGTCAACTTAGAAATCAAAATTTTAAAAACTGGTCAAAATTAATATAAAAATGTTTGAGTTATGACTTCTTTCTAGATCTTTACCTGCATGGCATATCCTGCTTTACTGAAGTGGCTTGTGTCTATATGTTAGTATGCGTGAATAAAAATAAAATTCGGTTATACAATGGTGACAGTAGTAAGATTGATCATACTGCTGAGTTTCTGCAGCCTTATAATGCAGTATGCTACTAAAACATCTAACTTGGATTTAACAGTTTTCATTTCAGCTTCAGCAATCTGCATCTCAGTAATTGTTATAATTCCAAAATACTGTAATATAAGAAGGTCTAAATTTCAGAATTTCTGCTACGAATTTGCTACTTATTGCACTGGAAGGCAATGCCATAAGGCACATTTCAAAATATCTACCTTCTTATATTCTAGTGTGACTATTTAAATGTGGTTATTTAACTGTTTAGGGTGAACTCAAATCAACAGAAAAAATTTGTTCCAATTTCTGTAGGAGCAAAATGCTGAAATTTAAACTCAAAACTTTTGAAGGTCATGAGATGTGCTTCAAAATGTCATGAAGTTAAGTTAAAATTTCTCACAAAGCTTTTTGAAATGTATCATCTTAGTTTTTTTTTCTCTTGCCTTCTGATCCCACGCATGCAAATATTCCACTATTACTACTTTTAAAAAATTCCATATTTAAGTAAATGCCATCATTATTTTTTTCTTGTTTTTTTTAACACCTGTGAAGGTTAGACATACACTCTAAAAGAACAAAAAAAAAAAACCCTCACAAAAGAACAACCTGTTTCCCACATAACTGATTCTAGTATCTGGGGCTTTCGGAAAAGGAGCACATTTCTGAAGGGCCTATAATATAATCTACCTAGCTGTACTGGGTCTCATTAGGAGAGTTCATTTTCTTCAAAGTAGCTCATATGTGTTAGAATTTTTAACTTAACAGTACTGATAGCACACTAATGTTTTAGCTTTTGCTCTCACTCTGCTCCCACAGTGAATAGATTGGGGGTACGCAACAGCTTGGAAGGGACACAACCAAGCAGATCACCCAAACTAACCAAAGAGACATTCCAAACCATGTGATGTCATGGTCAGCAATAAAAGGGAAAGGAGGGGATTTTAGGAGGGTTAGTCACCTTTTGTTCAGGAACTGGTTGGGCATTGGTCTTTCCCTGGGAGGTGGTGAGTGATTGCCTTTGTATCACTTCTCTTGTTTTGTTTTGTTCTCTCTTCTCCCGCTTATCCTTCATTTATTAAAGAATTATTATTATTACTACTATTATTATTGTTTATTTTTATTAATTATTATTATTATTATTATTCATCTTGGCCCCCACTTTTTTTGCTTTTATTCTTCCTTTCCTCTGCCCCTGTCCCACTGGGGATGGGGGTGTGTGTGGAGTGAATGCGTAGCTGTGTGGCATTCAGCTGCCCACCGGCGTTAACCCACAACAGCTCTTCCACACAGGAGCTTCCTCCCTCCCCCTTAGTTCACTGATTCTGTCATTCTTCCCAGTCAATTTTATGTTCCACCACAAATATTATTCTAGTGAAAGAGAGAACTGTGGCCAATAAGGGTACTAGTTAATGTATACAGAAGATGTTAAACACCCAGTGTGTGCCATAAAATAGACCCACATAAATTTAAGCACAGAGGCATTCTTCTCATTGTATAGTAAAATACTCAAAGCAGGAAAAAAGAATTTGACTTATTGTTAGCCACTCTCATAACAAAATTTGTACTGGAACACCATTTGCTGCCTTTGTTTTTTCGCTGGCTGGAAGAGGGGAAGGCAAAGCTCTACAAGTCTTAATTAATGATTTTCTACAGACCTCAGTGTGTTCACTTAATTCCTACTTAACGGACAAAAAAAATGCAGATGAGGACAGAAGAATCTTTGGTGTTGAAAGACTGCCTAACATAACCAAAATGTGGACAATTTTTGCCTGTTAGAAATAAAATACAGAATTTCAGAACTATTACTTTTATTATTTTGCTAAAATAAATACATACATTTAATTCCTGTGCATGCTAGGGCATGCTGCATCTGAAACATATATGCTAAGAATTACCCTTCTTCAGTTCCTATTTAACTTTTTCTCACAGAAGTTAAAGAATGAAGATAGAAAAGCACACTATTTTGCACTTAATGCACACTGAAATAATCTTCTGTTACCTTTTGATTCTTTCTTAGCTAGGTATTTACATTTCAAGGGGTCTTTTAATAATACCCGTGCATAAAGAATTTAAGCAGGTATTTCCACATTATCATTAATTGGAATTAACCCTGTAAATAGCCGTGCAGTTTTGGTAAGGGAGTCCCAAGTTTTTTTGTAATCTCCCATCCCATTTTTATTGACAAGAGTCCTGAACTATGTAAAGATGCAGTCTTGCTTTATTAACATAAAGATTCCCTGCTAACTGAAGAGCTGCAGAGGGGTATTGGCAACAGTTTCTCAGACAGACAAAGACACAAAACTAATGAAATCCTTTAAATATCTGACACAACATTTTTAGTATTTCAGGTCTTTTAACTGGGACTTCAGTTTAGAGAGATTTACCATTGTGGCTGCAGCCAAGCCTTCATTAGCAAGTCTAGTGGGGCTAGTCTTTTAATGTGGATAGCTCTTCTTTAACTGCGAAAGGCTTATGAAGAATGAAATTTTACCAGCTCTGTGGTGGACGGTTTTGCTTGTGAAGTTGTGCATCTTAGCTTAAGTGTTAAAAAGACAGGTATACAAAACATTGTTTGGAAATGCAAATCAAAAAAAAAGTCTTTTGTTCAAAGTAAGTACTATAAGTGTGTGTATGTATGCTTTAATAAATGTAAGTGATAGTCTTCAGATTTAACACATTAGTGTTAAATTAGTATTTGTGTTTTATGCAGTATTAGGCTAAGGATTCCTTGAAGAGCTGCACTTAGAAGTCTGAAGGATGTATTATTAAATACATCCTTCTTTGTATGTATTAGTCTGTCAAGTTTCATCTCTGTTATTCCATGGAGGAAATACTCAAGTTCAAACACCCCAACTTAGCACAGAATGCCTAGGGCACCTAAGCAACATTGAAATCTGTATCTAGCAATTAACAGTACAAACACAGAAGAACTTGCTTTCAAAAACCAGCCTCATCTAGAATCTTTATTTGCTCGTTTTTAATATTGACTTTTTAAAATATTCCTTTTATGGTAATATAAATGAAAAATCATCAGTGTTTCCATTTGTCTCCTAGCATTCCCAGTAATTCATGTGGGTTATAGTTCACATATGCCTGATCACCACGGCTGTCATAAATATATTTAAATTTTTAACTTTCTTTTTATGAGAGACTTTTTTACTCTTATCGTATCATCCTGTCTGGGTGCTGTAATTTCAAAACAGTAAATGTAAAATCAAAATTTCAAAAAGGAAATGAAACTGTCCGAAATATCAACACGGGCTTTTGTTCTACCTTTAACCGAGTAATATGATGACTCCTACCAGGCATTTAAGGATCATTCTCAGTGATGTTTCCCAGTTTGCTTATATTTATTGATTTGTTCATTTCTTCAGCTACATAGGCAATGTGACTATAATAAGGTACTCTTGAGTTAACACAGTGCTTTGTCTTTTCTCCCAATCTTCATTATAGTACAAACAGACTGATAAAATAAGTGGGTTTCATGGGTGTGTAACAAGTGAGATGAGAAAATCGGGGATGAAATTATTTTAATTAAATAAAACCAGAAAAAAATGTAGATCCACTTTTCAAAATTTTGGTGTAAACAAGACTTATCTTGTTGTTGCTTATAATAGGGCTTGTAGGAGTGTATAGCCTAGATAAAAAACAGTATTAAGTCACATCTATATTTTTTTTTTTTCCTACTTTCAAACTGAGCTATTTATTGACAGATTTAGCTGGACTTCAGCCTTATTCAGACAGCAGAACAACATGGAAATCTTCCTTTTATAGCATATCTGTGCTGCACTGCAAATATCAGTCTAGGTTGGTTGCATAATATTGCTTATAATTTGCCTTTTTTTTTCACCATGGTGAAGAAACTGCAGTAGAATTTCAACTTTCAATGCTAAGGAACGTTATAAATTGTTGCCAGACATCGTTTCTGTTATTGTGGGGTATTCAGTGAGAAGAAAAGAAAAAAGAGAAAAGAGAAAAAAGAAAGAAGAGAGAAGAGAGAATCTTTCCATTTTGACTAATCTTTCTAGTTGCTATTCCTTACCTTGGACATAAGAGAGCTTGATCATACATAAAGAATAGTTTCAATACAAGGAACAATATTTGTTATTGGCCCCTGTGAATTAAAATACGGACTTCTTTCCTAAAAATTCTTAAAGTAATACATTTTTCTTCACTGATAATGCAATCACATATTTTCAGTTGAAGGTGGCCTTTATCGGAAGACTAATACTGTTGTCTCTTTTTTTTTAAATTTGTATGTGCTGTTTATGCTACTGGGCCAGATCCTTCACACAATTAATTCAACAACAGGAACTTGAATGCTGATATACAGAGGGTCAACAGGATCCTGGCTTGGGGGAAAAGATATTTGAAAATATTAATTTGTAAATTTAACAAAAATTGGTGAAGTGAAAATCTTGGAATTGCTTTTAATTTATGCTTTGAATCTGTCTAGATTCATGTTTCTAGGATGGTGATGAGGAACAAATTATTTGGTGCTATGTTTTTTCATGAGTTTGCACACTTGAAGGCACAGTCAACCACATCCAACATAGATCATTCTGTGGACCATTATCTTAGTTGCTACTTAAGAATATTCAGTTATCAAATACATGAGCTTCTATGAATTGCCATGCACTGCTCTTTAGCCCACCTCTATGCAAGATGGTGCGTCTTCTTTTCTATATGAACAACAGTTCATAATAATTATTAAGATTTCGCTTACAGCTGTGGAAATTTCAGAAGTCATAGTTGGATACAGAGAAAAGGAAAATGTGTACGCACAAGAAATGGGGAAGATGTCTTTGGTGTATAAATACACTATTCCGAATTGTGAAAGTACTAGATACAAAAGTGTAACTTGGCATATGTTAGATTAAAGCTTTAAATATTTTCTGACTTCTTAAAAAGTTTTGTGGGTTGCAATAATCCCTCTGAACAGATACTGCAGTATGTTGCCATGATTATTATTTAAAAAAAGAAGAACTTAGCAAAAAACATTGGTGATCTTTTAAGGTCATTACAATTTCTGTGCTAAAGCAGAAGATTCTTCCTCATATCTCTCACTTATCCATAGGTATCATGAAACACTGATTTACACATTTTAAGCTTTTGTAATTGTTTTTTCCAGGTATTCAGGCTGAAGGAACAGCTATCTTAAATTTCTGTACTGAGGAATAAGTATTACAAAGAATTGGGGGACCTTTATCTACAAAGGATTTTATAAATTCTGACTAAAGGAGCCTATTAATGAAGCACCAGAGCACTTCCAAAGAATCTTATATTCCGAGTTTCTTTCCCTTTGTCTGTGTAAGTCCCCCGTCGAAAACCACTTCAGGGTAACATTTCCTCTGTTGAGAAAATAGTGCTGGATATAGGTTTTTCCAGGTTACATCAACATTGCTTGTGTAATTAATCCATTTGATTATAAAGGCTCATGTCATGAAATGACCCATCTCTAGTAAGAGGCAGTGCAGCACTCACGCTACTGCAGATATATAAGTAATAGTCTATGCAAAACAATATTAACCTATGGAAAACTGATGGCTGCAAACACAGGTATGTGTTCATTCAAATAATATTGCATATGTTATAATCCATTCATAAGATTTACATGCACTATTGTTCATATGATCACAGAATCAGCAATATTTTGGTGAGCCCAAAGCTGAATCTAGTTACAACATCCTTCTGTGTAATAAGTTCAATATGAGATTTTGTAAATCTATTGCAATTCTCTGTAAAAAAAAGGTATCCTGTCAATCCTATTTTATTCAATGTATTAAGATATATATGCAGAAAATAATTGTGAGAGTCAGGTATAATTAGGCAAAAACTAGCTTCGATTGAGTGTTAAGTAAACTAATTAAACCAAAGTAGGCTGAGCAGAAACTCTGTTTCTTTGAGTGTTGGTTAATTTACAGAAGGAAAGTTATTGAGGGAGGTACTTGCAGTACACAATCAATTTTTCCTTTGAAGATGCTGAAAATTTCAAGTACATTGGATAGATTATATGTATTTTAAGACTTTCCTTAGTGAATAAATCTTGAATTTTGCTAAATTCTCTTTACGTTTTAGGAAATATGAATGTGTAAAAATGTACAGTAAAATAAAGATTTATATGGGCATTTACATGGCATGTTTGTTAGAGGTTCAAGACATCAAAGAGCTGCAGCTACAATTTCACAGAATGAAAAGCACTATGTGAAGTTTTAATTATAACCAGGATATTTTGGTATTCATAGCTTACACCACAGGTCCTTTCTACTTCTATTTGAATTTAAATATTGTGTAAGAATGTTCCAAGGATTTTTTTGAATGGAACAAAGTACATATAGCATTAGACACTGGCTGCACTGGCATTCAAGTCTCCTTTCGGTCACTTTTTAAAGTGGGTACTGTAAAACTGCAGGAAAACTATTAAAAACTTTTTAACAAATTTCCTATCAACTAATGCTGCTCTGAAAAAAATATCAAATAGCACTACAGATATTTTTATTTTCTCCTTCTCTGTGCAGAAGTGCTTCTTTTACCCCACGCAGATTTGCATACATATTTAAAATTCTCTTCAGTTGTCCCATGTCTCCTGCAGAGGATAACAATTTCATTAATCACCATGTACTAATTACAATTTTAGTAGAAAATAAAAAATTACTTATTCCCATGGTTGTTAGCATGTGCCATTTTTGCCCTTTCCACAGGAAGAAGAGACAATCAGGAATGCAGGTGTCTGTTGAACTTGTGGGACAAGAAGCAGGTCCAGAATATTTCATCATGAAATTTCTGGGACTAACTTCCTTTGGTGAAGGTTCAGGGTTGCAACAAAATTACGAGGTTGGACTTTTATCATGTGATATTAGAGTATGGAAAGCTTTGCATGTGTTAGAAGACTAAAGAAAGGAAAAATGCTGCAATTCCTCAATTCCTGCTAGTGACGAAGGGAGATAGTGAGAATACAGCTCTCTATGTGTCTGATAGAGTCACAACAGCTGCTCTATTTCTGGCTATTAATTTATTGTCTGTGTTTAGATGTGACTTTGCAATCACCTTTCCTAATTAGCCCTATTTTAACAAATGTGCTGTATTCTGTAGAAGTTGATGTCACTGACCTTGCCTTGTCAGAGAGGTTTCTGCGTGGCCCATGACTTGACTAACCTGTGACTTGGAACCTGCACTTAGATGGGGACCCACTGGCTTAGCGGGGCAGAACAAGAGAAAGACAAAGAAGGTTGAAAAAATAATATTGCTGTGTTTTGTAAAATCTTCCTGCTTCTTAACATCTGCTCCTAGCATCATTTTTCATTAGACAGAGAATAGACCCAACAAGAACCTCATGAACTCCAGGAACAAATTAAAGTCTTTAAGGCAGGCTTTCACTTACAATCCTAAGCTTTTGTGTTCCTCCATTCTTCTAAATACTGAAATGAAACATTTTCTTAATGCCATGAAAACAAGTCCTGGCACTACATCTTTTGATAAGGAAATCAAAGATAGAAAAGAGGGAGTTAATCTCAGAGGAGCTGTACAACTAAGAAAATGCCTGTGTATGGATGTGAACGCACCCTCACAGAATGAAGACTCCTAGCTATATTTTATGTGTGATGTGATAACTAGGACTGGTATTATTTGGCATTCTCAGGCTCTTATCATAAAAGCTCAGTCTAATGATGAGGCAGGTAGTTCAGGTAATGGCCATCCAGGTGGAAGTGGCCTGGTACAAAACATTTTTCCCTGGGACAATGGGCAGAAAAGGAAGTTGATGTAGCTGTCACGTATCAGATACCATCAGGCTAGAGAAAGTGTAAAGTACCCCCACAATGCCCAATTCCCTTTTTTATTAAAAACTTACAGAATATTTAATTTCATTCCAAAGCAGAAAGCAAACATTCAAAAACAAATCAGGATTACCATTCTTCAGTTTGTTCACTTGTGTGTTCTTTCAGTTGTGAAGAAAATCATGGGGCTAGTCTTTCTCTCTTGACTTCACAGGACGATCTCTTTCAAAATAATCAGTGACTGATGACAGTGAACAGATTCAGGGCAGTAGTCAGAATACTAATGAATATTCTGATTATGTGGAACATGGGCTAAAAGTTTCTGCATCCTGGTCTTCCATTTATGAGTTACATTGTTGGCTGTTTGGCCTTTTTCCTGTTGGCATGCTAAATAACTCTCAAAAAAGTTTCTATATCAGGTTTCTTTTGCATGCATGCTAAACAAGTCATTTTACTGGATATTTCTCAATGATTTGTGCATCTGCTCTTGTACAGAAGTGAAAGAATTCAAGGCAACACAAAATAATTTGCTTTGGATAGATTGCTAAAATATTTTTCTGTCAAACAGTGTAACAGTAAGCTAAAAAAAGACCTGAAAATCAGAAGATTATCATAACCTTTTATAAAATTAATATATTTAATCTACACTGAATTTGGGGGGCTTCTAGAGTCAGGCATCTTTTACAAAATGCTCAGAGTATTTAACAAAAACCTTCCCATTTGTATGACTGGAAATTGTGTGCACAGATCTTTGAAAACAAAGTGTTTAAGCTTTGAGGTATCATATATCTTTGCAGAACTTGTGGCAGGAATGAAAGATGACCTTTCTACTGAAAGTGTATGGTAAATGGCTGTGAAAATAGGAAAATAATTTTATAAAGAAAATTGGCCTAACTGATTTAGATAATTTTGAAAATCCCAGCTTAGTCGAAGAATATATTTTTCCATTATGTCCTGTTAAAAATCTGTTTGATGTTTTATTGTAAACTGACTGTAAGATATTTTTAAACCTTAAAAACCCATTGATTTTTCATCAGTTTCTCATATAAAGTTAATCTTCACGATGTGTTAAATCCTCCCTCTATTAATAAAAACCAAACAGTATCAGAAAGGAAACAGAGCCCTGATTCTCTAGTTTAATTACTGAAATGTTTGATTTTGAATGCCTCAGTGCTTTTTCTTTGTACTTAACCGAATGTAAGATTACTGCTTCATGTATTGCAGAATTTAAATTCTGCTTTTTTTTCCCCCTGAGGGAGAAAGATGATACTTTAAAATCAGGATTGCTGCCACCCTCCCTAGATATTTATTTTCACCTTAACATAACATTAGAAAAAATATTTAAATAACAAAGCATTTGTTAGTTTCCTGATTGAAGGATCAATTCTACAGATGCCTACTAAATATTTTGTCCTTGTGTGTGTAGGCTGCAACAATAAACTTGTTCACTTAAAAGTCTGCAAGTGTTTGTAGTTATTTTCAGAACTGAAGTCAGAGATGTAGCAAACTAATTGCGTTTAGCACAGGAAGTTATTTCTCTCAACTACTTTTCTAGCTAGAGTATTTTAAAAATAATTCAGGATGAAAACATTTGGAAAAGTTAATAGGTCTTCATAGGACCACAAAAGCAATGTGGTGTGCTCCCTCTCTTGGCTTTTCTGAGCTATAGTTGACAAATAAACAAAAGACATCTTTTGGTTCATGTAGCCCATTCTGTAACTATCTGTCAAGCTGTTGATCAGAGATGTTTTCGTATAATAAGGCTTTCTGTGCACCAGGAAATAGAAATGTGCATTGTTGTCAAATAGAACAGAAGTGTCAATTTTAAGACTACTGAAAAAAGGCAAAGATCAGTGCTTGCCAAATAGAAAAGTGTAAAATTGGCAGGCTTGGATGAGGTGGGGGATACTTTCCTTCAAGCTTTTGAGAGGGTAAGAGAAGCAACAGTGAATAAACGAGAATTAAAAATTCAGAAAATGCTTGACGACATCCTTTTGAGGCAGAGACCTTTAAAAGCCTCATGATATAGAACTAGATCTGTCTGATAACTGATATAACAGTAATAGTGTTTGTTCATCGTAAGTAATTTGTATTATTTTGGTCTAACTGGAACACAAAAAAAATAAAACCAGAAATTAAGACGGACATCCCGTGTTTAACTTATTACTATTTTCCGAAGAAAGGGAACATTACATTCTCATTGTGTGTTGGTGGTCTTCGGGCAGAATAAACCCACAAACCCACATGCTATTAAAGACAGAAAAATATGATTAGCTATGCATTTTCTGGATCCAGTGGCTAAAATGGGAACTCAGAATTATTGTAATATTGTATTAGAGACCATAATCTGACTGTCTATCAGAAAAAACCATTGCTAGAGTAAAGAGCATTAGCTAAAATAAAAGCCAGACGGTCTGCTTTCCAGTCCCTTCAGGAATAAGCTAGTGAAGAGTTTTTAGTCATGGGACAAAAGAGCTTTTCTGTGTTTTAACCTGTTTAAAACTCCTGAAGACAAAGAATTCATCTTATCTTGCTCACATTTCTTCTGTTACATGAGGGATTAAAAGGGATATATTGTGAATGGTGACATTACAGTATGTTTTACAAAGCCTGGGAAGGAAGACAAAGGATGCAGTATTGCTCAAACAGAAAGAATGAAGTGGGGGTGGTGTTGGGGTTTCTTCCCACAAAAACACATGATGAGGCCCCTAGTATTTAATGAGACCTGAGTTAGATGTGGGAATATTTTTTGGCGTGAATGCTAATTGCTGTTGGTAATATTTTCAGGTCCGAATATTTATTTTCTTTCTTTTTCTTAATATATGCAAGGAAAATAGATTTCTTTCTCCCTCCTTCTCTGCTCCTCTGTGAAGTTGAGCAACATAACATTTCCTTTCTTGCATGTAAATGAAACATTAGTATTAATCCCCTGGTGTTTTGATGCCTGGAGGCATATTTTCAGCTTTCACTACTTCATCTAGTGTTGTATTGTAAGTAATTGACTGTGGCAAGAAGTCAATGCTCATGTTGCAGAAAGAGACAATGGCACCACTGTTGCAAGTGCTTTGCCTTTCAGACTCATTTTTAATATTTGATTAAAATAACATTGCAATGAAAAAAAATATGGAAAAGTAGCTTTTTTATTGTAATAGCTACAGTCACAAAAATTACATATAAGATGCCAAAACATTTTCCATCCATTTATTATGTGAGCAGGAGATCAGTACATGGTATTGTGTGCTGTCCCAGTCCAAGCAACAGACCTGCTTTAAGGCTGTGTAAGTGGAAGGTAAGCCTGAATTCGACCTCAAGCTGACTGACTCAAGTAATCCACAAGATGAAGGAGACTGGACCCTTGTGTCTGCCTGGCACAGATGGAAGAACCTTACCCCTTTCCTAAAGTGCCCCTACATAAGATACAACACTGGGGGTGGGCAATGAAGAACACATGAATAACTAACAAGATACAGGAAAAGCGGAAAATCCAAAGTTAATTCAACCACCCACATTAGAACCAGTGCCACCAGAAAAGCACGTAAAGTATCGGTAATTGGAGATTCCTTACTGAGAGGCACTGAAGCACCCCTTTGCCACCCACACAATTTCTCTAGAGAAATTTGCTCCCTACGAGGAGCTTGCATTCATGTTGTCACTGAGAGGCTGTCAAGCCTCGTGAACCCTATTGTTACCTGCTTCTATTATTCAATGTAGGGTATAATGGTACTGTGACAAGAAAACTTAGAACTATGAAAAAAGACTATATGTCTCAGAGAAATGGGACTAAAGAAAAGACTGTATGTCCCTTGGAGCACAGGTGTGCTCTCCTCTATCACCCCAGTCAGAGGAAGGGGTCCAAGAAAGAGAAAAGAAATAAAGCACATGAATGCCTGGCTGCATGGCTGCTGCCTTACTCAAGATTTTGTCTTCTATGACCATGGATTTACCTTTGAGAAGCTAAGTCTGTTGGGAGCTGATGGGATTCACCTGACCAAGTGGAACTAGACCATCTTCACCAACAAGATTGCTAGATACAGAAGAAGAGCTTTAAACTAGATTTAGTGAGGGAATGGGATGGAATTTTCTGTAACAAAGAGTCAGGGGCTGCTGATATATTATGAACAAACAAGGAAACACCTGTGAAATGCCTCAAAGGATTTAGGGCTTGTTTGTCTAAAAAGGTGACATGGTTGACAGAAGTACCTCTATACCAATGCATGTAGCATGGGTAGTATTCAGGAGAAGTTGGAAGCCACTGTGTAGCTAGAAAGCTATGATCAAAACACTGTCACTGAAACCTGGCGGGGTGGATCATGTGATTGGTGTACTGCAATCAATGGCTATAAACTGTTCTGAAGGCACAGACAGAGAAGGAAAGGTGAGGGGGGTTGCCCTTTATGTAAAAACATGGATTGACTGCAGAGAGCTGTTTTTGAAAAACAGTGATGAATGGGTTGAGAGCTTATGGGTGAAAAATTAGGGGCCAAGCCAACAAGGGAAACCCCATTATTGGTGTTTACTACAGGCTGCTTGATCAAGAGGAGCCTATTGGATAAGTGCTCTTAATTCAACTACACGAAGCATCTTGCCCTCAGGCTCCAATCCTGCTGGGGGACTTCATTCATCCTGACATCTGCTGGAAAAGTGGCACAGCGAGCTGTAAGGACTCCAGGAGATTCTTGGAGTGCATTAAAGATACTTTCTTAATCCAGGTGATAAACAGCCCAACCAGAGGAGAAGCTTACCAACACGTATGGAATAATTAGAGGTGTCTTGATTGGCGGCAGCCTGGCCTGTAGTGACCATGCCCTGGTGGAATTCACAATCTTGAGGGATATTGGCCAGGTGAAGAGTAAAGTCAAGACTTTGAAATTTAGGAGAATGAACTTTCAGTTGTTTAGGGAATTAGAGGATGGGATCCTCAGGAAACTGCCATCGGGTATAAAGGAACAGAATAGAGCTGGAAGTTATTTAAGGACATTTTTCTTAGAGCACAAGAGCTTTCAATTCCGACATGTAAGAAATCAGGCAAGGAAGACAGGAGACCAGCATGGCCTAGTAAGTCCTCATGGTTAAACTGAAACATAAGAAAGAAATGCACAAAAGGGAAACCAGGGACATGTATTCTCGGAAGAATATAGGGACACTGCCCAGGTGTGTAGGGTTGGAATGGGAAGGCACAGTTGGAGCTGAATTTGGCAAGGGATGTAAAGAATAATAAGGGTTTCAAGAGGTTTGTTAATATGAAAAGGAAAATTAAAGAGAATTTGCCAATCTGAGAAGTAAGGCAGAACTACTGAGAACAAACATGGAGTAACCTGAGGTAGTCATCAGGGTTTTTTGCCTCAGTTTTCATTGGTAATCACTCTTCCTAAATTTCTCAAACCCCTGAACTTCATGGCAGGGACTGGGGAAATGAAATCCCTTCCATCGTAAAAGATCAGGTTCAAGACCACCCAACAAGTCCATGGGTTCCAACAAGATGCATACCAGGGTCTTGTGGGAACTGGCAGGTGTAGCTACTAAACCATTGTCCATCATATTTAAAAAGTCAAGGCTGTTGTTAGAAGTCCCTAGTGACTGGAGAAAAATGAATATTGCACCCATTTTAAAAAAAGGTAAAAAGGAGGACCCTAGGAAGTAGCAACCAGTCAGCCTTACCTCTGGGCCTGTTAAGGTCATGGAACAGATCCTCCTGGAAATCTATGTTAAGGCATATGAAAAACAGGAAGCTGATTAGAGACAGCCAACATGGCTTCACCAAGGGCAAATCGTGCCTGACTAATCTGGTGTTCTTCTATGACGGAGTCGCTGCATCAGTGAACAAGGGAAGAGCAACAGATGTCATCTACTTTGACTTCTGTAAGGCCCTTGATTAAATCCCACACAACATTCTTGCCATTAATTTGGAGAGACATGGGTTTGATGGATGGACTGTGTCCTGGTTTGAGCAACGCAGGACTAATTTATCTTCTAATGCTTGGGAAAATGCACTTTTAGAAGACTCCAATGTCTGAATTTGTGAAAATTTTTCCTTTATAACCAGCTGTGGTATGTGGGTTTCAAGGTCTTGGTGTTTTTCGAGCTCGCCAGATGCAAGGATGAGGACAAGCGAGACCTGGGCACATGACCCAAGCTGGCCAACAGGATTATTTCATACCATGAACGTCACATTTGGTATAAATTAGAAAGTTTGCTGTAAAGTGCTCTCTCTCCCTTGATGACAACGATCCAGAGAACTTCTTGCCTTGGTGGCACACCCCTGAGACCTTCCCTTCCTCCCGAAGCCGTAGCTCTCGCAGTGGTCTGACACTTGCTGCCCACTGCTGGGAGTACACAGCTTCCTACTGATAGAATTGGCTGAGTATATCCTTGTATATTTTATATTGCTATCAGGATCAATAGTGGTTTTTCAGTGTTATTAATATTGATTATCTAGTCTTGTTCTATTAAATCTATTTATATTTCAACCCCCGGGTTTCCTTGTTTTTTCTCAGTTCCCCTTCCTTGTTGGGGAGAGGTCATTGCATGATAGAAAAATTGTCTAAATAACAATAAATTGTTATAGGTTTCTCAGACCATAACAGACTGTTAGATGGATAAGGAACCAGCTGGATGGCCGCATGCAAAGAGTTGCAATCAACAACTGCAGGATATGAATTAAGGATAACGAGGAACCATTGTAGATTCAGGGCTGAAGAGCAGATGTTAACTATTGGTGAGGCTGTGTTCAGATTCCCAGACCAATACAACTTACTCTGGATCTGCCAGTGCTGAGGGATAAGGAGAAAAAAAACGTTCCTCAAAAAATTGGTAATTCTCTGAGACTGAACAAAGCCCAGAAGCATATGTGCACTTTGGACGCTGGAGTTTTGTCAACATCCTAAAACATACATAATTCAGATAAGGTACACAGAAATTTTATTATCAAATGTCTTTTGTTCTACAAAACAAGTGGAAAATGAAGATTTTCAGAAGCTGGAAGAGATCAGTAAAACAGAGGAAGCAGAAAAGTCAGTTATGTTTCTTTCATATCCTCCTGCCACATATCAGATTTCTATTTCAAATCTCAGAAGTGCCAAAACTTCTTAAAGAAATTGTTGCATTTTTCAAACATTTTGAAGACATTGAGAAATTCAACTTTTCTTCTTAGACTTGCTTTAGTAAGAGGCATAGTCCTTTTTGGTTTTTTGTTTAAAAGTAGTTTGATTTAATTTGACATGAGGCAGAAGATAATAACGAAATATTCAGGACAGTTAATATGTTAAAGGTAATAGAACAATGAAGACTAAGACCTTAAAATAAGAGGTATTGTCAGTTATGCCTAACTAATTTAACTTGGTTTAATCTATGATGTCCTTTTTAAAATTAATATGGCATAAGTAATAGACTCAAGCCATAAGTCTTGACACCTTTTGGAATTTCCCATGCACTTTATGGACTCAAAAGAAAAAGTAGTCTATTAAAATGTATCAAAGCAGAGATTTAACTTCTTACACAATAATGTTCTGCAGGTTGTGCAAACTTTCCTGAGCTGAGCAAATATACCAAAAGGCAAAGACTACATTTCATTTTGAGTTTCTCAACGAATGGTATGTATTTAGCCAAAATCTGCAAAAATAGCAGGCCGTGTTCATAGAAATATCACCTTTGTAACTGTACATGAAGAGCAAAAACTAGTTAAAACCTTGATAGTTCTTGTCAAACTATTATCTTCCTCCTTAGATAAAAATTACAGGAAGTTTATTTCTGATTATTAGATCTACTGTGCTTTCCACGATATTTTTCACTATATGCTCTGGGTTTTATCTCAGCATTCAAGAATTCTGATTATTTTCTGCACAGAAAGGGAGTATCTTTAGGCAATTCATTTTCTCAGGACACAATTTCTTTTTGTTGCTCTTTTCTGTCCTTACTCACATTCACAACTCACTCCAAACTAATACTATTTGTGAATTTTACCAGTGTCTGTTTAGTTCTGCACAAAAATGATTTAAGATTTTAAACAGAGACAATCTTGAAACCAAATCTTCCTTTTCTGTTTCTTCCAATAATTGACAAATTATACTATTTCAGTCTACAGTCACTGTAATATTATATTCCTTGCTCTTTGGCTGGTCTGTGGAATGAATGGAATACTTTGTGAATTCAGTTAAGCTTAAATAGGGAATACTGGCAAAAAGCCCTATTTCCCACAGAACAGCTACTTAAAATGTGTGTCTCCAAGACAGGAGAAAAAGCTGACTAACTGGGACTGCTTTGAAGAAGTCAGATGATCTGGGTTTATAAAAGAGGGATGAAATATTTTATATTTTTTTTAAAATCAAATGGCTAATACCTAAAGGAAACTAACTTCAGAAAACCAAAAGAAAACTGCAGAAGAAATCATGGCAAAGATAGCATGGACAAAATGACCAGAGAAGAGATTTCCAGAGAAAACTGACACAGTAATCATTGTAAGCAAAAGCTGGACATCAGGTATGTCTAATGGATTATAGTAAACTGTATGTACAAGGTCTATGCTGAAAGCAACGTTTATTGAAATGAACCTGATGTCATGGATTTTTCACTATTAAACAACTCACTGGATCAATAAAAATTCTTTCCTTACCACACTCAGTTTTTTACTTTTTCACCCAAATTTGATGGATATTTTAATGTAATATCACTTGCCTCTGCCTTCCCTGCTCCCTCCCAATTATGCTACTGGAAGATACATCAAAGCAGCTGTTTGTCTGATGGCTACCCTTCTCTGATACTAGTTTTTCACAGTACAAATGACTTCTGTAGGAAAGAACACAATGTATTTTATATGGAGCAAACATATTACTCTTCCTAAAGCCTAATGAACCACTTTTGAAGGAAGTTGAATTCAACACATATTACTCTTTTCCTAAGTCACAAATGTCAGAAAATGTTCCATTCATACAGTCTAGCAAGGTGTCTATGATGACAAAGCAACCTGGAAGGCCTCTTTTCACTCTAAGAGGCAAGAGTGGCTCTCGTAGGCATAGAACAAAATGGTAAGCCTATTTTTTCTTCTGTGATCAGTCTTACCTCTGATATATCCTGTCAAAAACACTGGCAGACATGATTTCCCTGCTTTTGCTGGCAGAGAGTAGAAGAGAAAACACAGTTAGAACAAAACCCCAGACATTAAATTTAAGAAACTAGATGTGATGGTGGTTCAGTGCTCCAGCCTTTCTCCACTCGCAATTTCTGTTGATGTTTGTACTAGGTTACACATGCAATGAGTTTGGTTTGTAATTTAATCTTCAGTGAACCTTTGTCTATATCACAAAATCAGAATATATTTCTACATGACTGATAATCTGTGCTCATGAGAGTCTTAGGACTGGAAAAGGAAGGGTCCGCAGGTCAGAAATGAAATATGCTGTTACAGCTGTGCACACATGGTCTTGTACCTGCCATTTCAGTTTTTTGATTATTTTAGTATTGAATGTAGATTGTACTATTGCAATCCCCTCAGGCTTCTCTGTCCCGGAACTGGTTACATGTATATGTGCGTTTATTTGTATCGTCTACGTTCTAATATTATGTCTCTGTAATGTCTTTCAGTATGAGTGTTTCTCTACCTGAAGAAATTTTTGGAGTCTGGGATAAGCAGTACTTGCATCCTGATACAGACATAAAGTTTTCAAAAAGAAATTTTCATGATTGGTTCTTAAGTAACTTTGTCATCAGTGAAGTGACATGCATAAGATTCAGTCAGTTTTGACCTTTGAATCAGACTTTTAGTTCAAGAAAAGACAAACATGGATATTAAATTGTGGGCAGATGACAAAATTAAAATAGATCCAGAAAACAATATATATTTTTAAAGTGGGTATTATTACTGAATGCCATGTATCATAGTTCGAGTGGTGATCCTAAGATTGTTATTTATTCTGTTTTATTGTATTTTTATCTTTCAGGCATACTACAAACAGTAAGATGGCACTTCGTGATATTTTTATTGCATCTTTGCACTCAATCTTTGTATCTTTTGCACTGAATAGTGACAAGTTATACTCAGAATCCAGCAGAAAGCTGTTGCATGATGTTATCTAAGTTAAAAATTTCTCAAGGTGATAAAAATATGTCTCAGTATGTATTGCATATGTTATCCAGATGGAAAAAAATATAAATGGCAGCAATTTTTATATTGCATTTAATGATTATAAATGCCTTTTAACAGACTTTAACTAGCTACATAATTTAGAAAAGGTTTTTTCCACTTCTTGTCCATAGGTCTACTATGTCTGAAGACCGCCAACATTGCTCTGTAGGCAACAATAATGTGGTCAGTTCTTCCAAGCGGACTCTGATATCACATCATTCAATATAAATTTGTGACAAATTAACTTAGAAACTCTTCTCCTCATTACAGACTCATAATGTGTCAACAAGAGAAATAGTTAAACAAAGTGATGTAATGGAGAAGGGAATGTTTCACTAAGACAGATTTTTATTTCTGTTGCTTCTGTTATGTGACAAAAACACAAGTTGATATGCAATCTACAATGATTTACAAAGCATCTTATAATACTTTATAGTTGTAGAAATGGTGCTGGGGTGTCTCAGAATGATTTACTGCAATTTGTCACATTTTGAAACTATTCCAAAATAGGCTGGTGACATATACTAAAGAGCTTTCAATGAAATCTGAAATGGTTCATTTGTTATGTCAACTGGAAGGCATTAAGTGATATCTGAAAACCATTTTAAGATTTATTGAAGTGAATTAAAATATCCCTTAATGGTAATTTGGCACAGTGCATAGGCAACATTGTCATTAAGCAAGAGAAGAAAATCGTTTCATCACATCTTAAAATTATTCATATCATTCCATGGTTGCAATAGCACTGCTAGTGAAATCTATCACTGTAAAAATACAATTGCAGCAGGGTAAAGGACTTCTGTCAACATCAAAATTGGTGAGCAATAAACTGAAAGGGACTTATATTACATATGTATACATTAATAATGCAGAAAATGTACAGCTCAAAGCAAATTATATTTCAGAAATTGCAACTTATGATTGCTTTCTAAAAGCACTTGTGAAGAAAAGTGCAACTACTTTTAAAGCTAAATATCTTGCCTTTAAACAGTGATGATGTTACTGATCCATTAGTAATTTACAAAAAAAATTTCTTATTGCACCAAAAATTTCATAACTCTCATCAATACACTATCTTAAAGCTAAAACAATACACTCATTACAAAAACAGGGATGTACAGTTTGTAGTCAATTCAGACATGTTTCCAGCCGATGAGGATATTTTCCATCCTCTAACCATTTTTATGAGCATTTTCAGGTTACAGGAAGAACATATGTGTACATGCACATGCTCACGCATACCTGTCCCCATACCAGTATTTGTACTGCACGTGCAACAGTATGGGAAAGCCCCATGGATATGGGCTGTTTACAAATGTAGTGCTACCTAGACTACACTGACCAACATATTTCTAAAAGCACAAAAAAGAATGCTTTCAGCATATAAAATCACATACTAATGCAAACGGAATAAATTTTGAAGTTGTCACTCACAGACTCATTGCAATGCAATGAAAAGGAATTAGCTGTTGAAGTCAGTTGATTGATAAGCAATTCTAATAATTTTATTATAGAGTTAATATAACTAATATATTTTTAAACAAAATCTGTTTATGTTAGTGAACTTTTGGATAACATATTTTCCTGTATTAAAAATACTTCTCCCCCTGCTCCCCGAAAATGCTGCAAATATAGTGGGCACAGATTATTTTAATCTATTTTTCAGTAGGTAAAAATGCACCATGTTGATAGCTAGACTGTATATGCAAGCACAAAGAAGTATTAAGCTGTCTTTTCAGTAGTGACAAGAAAAGACAATCAGGCAGTTTTCATGGGAGAGAAATGTTGTACAGGCATGTGTATAATATTTTCACAGCTCCTCTAAGTAACAGCATCCTGCTGAGCACGTTAGAGGGCTCTTCTGTGAAAGGTTCTTGCATTTGTTAGTTTCTGTATTGCCTAGAAACTGGTGACTGATGCACATAAATACAAGGGCATATTTTATTTTTTTCATGACAAAGTGTTGCTAGAAACCTCTTTTCAATGAAAGAGCTGACTTTAGAAGCAACAGCTTACTATAAATGTGAGATTCTTATTAAAACAATACCACTTTTGTAAAGGTATGAAATAAAGTGTCTCCTTTAAAACTGAGAGCTGTTTGGTTTTCAGTATTGTAACTATGAGAATGGTTTGGAACCATGCAAGATTTTGTTTTTACAAGAATAAATGCCCTGCAATGGATTTGAGCAAAGGTTTTTGTTGTCATGCTTTGCATTTTTGTCAAGCCTTTTATGAACAAAAAAGTATCTGAGTTCATCTAGTTGGACCCAGAGCTTAGTTGACTAATTTTTGATGGCAATAGGAAGTTGGTTTTTATCACAAAATTCTTCCTTTCGATATTAAGGACAGAACAATTTTTGGAAAAAAAAGAAAATCCTTTTTCCTTTAATGTCAAAGATTCCTTTTTTGCTTTGAACTTTCCATAGAAAATTGAGAATTCCTTTCCTACTGTATCTGTTTTAACATATTTTAATATTCTCACAGTACAGCAGGTCTTGATTTTGATTTCTTCACTGTACAGAATCCATACTGTAAATAGGTAAACAATACCATAAAAATAAACTAAATTTCTAGGGCACCTTCTGGAGCATGCAGAGTCAAGGTGTCTCTCTCACCACTCCCCTCCAAAACTTGCTTCCTTTTAAATTTTTCAGTTAATTTTTTCCCCTAGTAACGTGGCAGAATATTGTAAGCAAAAGATACTAAAATTTTTATTTGATCAGAGTCCAACAAGTGTATCTAAGGGCTATATGGGACTTCTGGTATGTGCAATGACAAACTGTTTCCCATCGAGGATGAACTTCCTTATGCCATTTTCAGTCCAACTTTGCTCAGCTGTTGGCAGCCTAAGCTTAGCCGGGAATATGGACCTTCTCATGTTCCAAACAATGCCTCCAAGCATTTCTTCAAATTTGACCATGTTTTCATGTGAGTATCATGGTATTGAGTATTTATTTCGATAAAAACCAGATTCAATATTTCTGTGACCCATGATGTGTGAAAAATTGTGGATCTTCAAATTAATTTAAACTTTATGCTACAACAAGGTTTAAGTTTTGGTCTTTTGATGTTTCAAAGCCGTATTTCCTCAGCTGCTGTTTAGGTAAAAGCAGAGATGCAAAACAGATTGTACAAAAAAACCAGAAATCTTGAACCATGAATGAATAATAAGAAATACAAAAGGTTTATGCATGCTAGCTTACCTTTTAAGGGACTATCTGTGAGAGATCTTACTCTTTTCTGGATGTATAAAAGCCAGCTGCAGATTATGGCAGGTTTACTCCCTGTAAAATGCTTCCTATGTGTGTATTTTTAGGCTTTGTTAGGCCATGATATTAAGCTACCACCATTTGAACGTTTTTATGTTTGGACATCACAGAATGGATAGAGAATCTTAATATTCTCTAACATGCTCTATATTTCCACTGCAAATACTCACTATGTTTTAGAAAGCATATGAAGTTTGGGTTTGGTTTTTTTTTTTCAATTTCTCAAAATTTTTGCAGGAGTTAATCATGCGGATTTTGCAGGTTTTTTGTTGCATTGACATCTAAGGTCCAAACAGTGAATCACCTTCAGAACTGTGGCAGGTTAATGTCTCATACTATGCCATTATTGTTTTTATTACGAGTGCTTCAAAAACAAATTAGTAACTCTGGTAAAGTATTACTTGCTAACTTGTGTTGGCCAAAAGTGAGAATTCAGTTAATACAGATGGTTACTCAGCAGGAGTATTTTAAAGAGAACCATGCAAAACAAGCTTTAGAGCTAGTATGTTTGAATTTTTGAGAAGATGATATTTTTCAGGGATCTAGAAAAAATTTTTTATTATTTCCATCAGAAGTTCTGGAGATTAGCATGTGTAAAATGTTACTAATTTCATAAGCACCTCACCTTTTGGGGGAATACCTTATGTCTATATTACTCTCAATACTGCTCAATGCTTTTGCAAGATGGTAGAGTTTTTTTCACTAAAATGAACTCTTTCAAATGGGTAAAAACCTGATATCCTTACCATACGTTAAGTATCACAAAAAGGACATAATGTTATTTTCATAAAAATAAGGAAATTGAATATGGCTTCCTTGAGTTCATCCTTGTGATTTCAATTGGTATGATATTCTCTATTTCCTTTGCAAAAAAGTCTGACTCTGGTGTTAAAATGGTTGCTGTATTTCACCTGGACATGATACTTTATATGTAATCACACTGTGATCCTTCAGGATAAAAAGAAAGCTCTATATAAGTGATATTTGTGGTCTAAAAGCAGTACTAGAAGCCTGAACTCAGCTTATGCAGTGCAAGACAAGTTCTGCCACCCCAAAGGAAAATTTCATTGAGATGAGCAGACTCTCCGGCATTTTTATGCTCCCTAATAATGAATGACAGCCTTTGGACAGGCATGTGTTACAGTCTTGTCTTCCATAATGGTGGTATCATTATGTTGTTAGTTTAAAGGGAAGAGAGAAAGAGCAAGGAAGAAGCCGCAGGAGGGAAACTCATTTTGGTAAGGACACCATGAATCATGTTCAGCGTGTGCACTCTACTATTATGTCCCCATTAAAATATCATAGAATTTTATTACACTATTTATTTAAAAGAAGAAATTCTGAAAAGAAGTACACTGAACTACAGATAGTTTAAGGTTCTTTATATTAAAACACTGAAGTCATCAGTAGTAATTACAGTAAACTCAGCATGCCTTGACTATTGTATAATCATTCACTGAAGTGTATGCATGCCTGTATTATTTTATATGTATATAAATATACAGAAATACAGAGAAAAAAGATTTTTATATACAGCTAAGACTTGAGCCTTTCACTAGACATAGACTTGATCAGAATTTAGCTGATTAGCATTGATGCACATTCAGCAGATTGGCAGTTTTGCAACTTGGAAGTAGTGCTTCAATATGTGACTGTGGAAAGGAAGAACTGATTAGTATGTTTATGAGATCTTTTTCGTTTTGGTTTGGTTTTGGTTTTGGTTTTAATTAGTTATATGCTTCCCACATAGCTGTTTGGTTCCAGGGGACATGAAGTTTTCATAAAAACAATGATTTGGGCGCATAGGAGATACTGACACGCATGGTGTCAAAGGTCTTCAACACTCAAGTGAAGGGTGGGAATAATGAAGCAGCAGGATTGCAAGGTTTAAGAACTCAGCAGGGCTCAATGCTTCTTCAAGCAGAGCTGAGGAATTCCACAGGCACAGAGCTTTAGGTTAGGCAGCCATAGGCGTTTGATTAACAGGGTTTAACCTTCAGAACTTGCAAAAAGTATCAGGGATTACTCTTTATTAACCTTTTCTATATTCCGCTTCCAAGACTGGAAAAAAAGACTGGGGAGAAAAATCAACCATTTCATAGAGAGCATTTCACTATATTTTCCTCTGATTATTGCCAAAAAAAAAAAAAAAAAAAGAAAATCCAAGTCCTTTCTGCTTCCCTCCTCCAAAACACTACCAAATTCCAATATAATTATTTTAATATTTTTCTGTCAAGTCTGTGGAAAAAGGTCATTTGGTGTAATATCGAATATATCAGAACTGGTGCAACCATTTCTACCTAATGCTCAAATGTTAACTGACAAAGGTTTCTGATTTGTGCAGGAAGTCCATCCACCTGGCAAGACATTTTTGTATATAAAAGAGAGGAAAAACCACCTGCAGTTTTTTGATTGAGGAAATGCAAGTACAAAACCACAGGTTATGACTTCTCTCCTTCTTTTGTTGCTTATTGTAGCTAAATATTTCTCTTTTTCTGGTCTTCTGATCAAATTATCTGCCCTATGTCCTAATCCTAATCCCATTTAATCACTTTTCTCTTTTAATGAGTAAAAATGCCAAAGAATTTTTAAAATTTTTTTTAATGCCTGTTAAAACATCATTACTGACATCCTCAGAATATTCAGGCACATGCTCTAAGTACCAATCAAATAATAAAGGACACCATCTCAACCGATCTGTTCTTTAGTCTGGTTTATATCCGGGATGCTGAGTCAAAAAAGTGGTTCAGAAAAAAACCATAGCTCTGAAAGTCAAATGTGTTTCTGAAGTGTTAAAAAAAAAATATAGTGTTATTACTGCAAAGTCAGGCTTCTATGGTCATTTCTCTAAGAAATTAATAATTGACTCCCAAAATGAATAGTGTACATAAAATGATTTCACAAAAGTATATGTAAAATCTCTGCCTATTTCTGCATTTTAATTATTTTTGGTGACGACTCCCAGCTATCTTGCAATATCTCAGTTTTTCCCACGAGCGGTTGTTTAAGACAGGCAATCTTGTTTTCTACATGGAAACCTTTTTTATCAGCAGAAAAGGATAATTTCCTATTCAGTAACTATTTTAATAGTTATTTTATTCCTACGTCAGTGTTATTTTTATGAATGCCACTGATAAAAGGAAAAAAAAGGTGTATTAGGAAACCAAATTCCTGAAAGGGATACTTTATTTGTACTCTTGCATGTTTTCAAAATACTAATGAGAATTAAAACAAGACGTAGAAAACCTTTGCTAGTATTAAATGTTTTCTTAGAAACTGGTAATCATTTGAATTAATAGATACAGCTTTAATCCACATTGTTGATTTTCTTTACAGCAGAGATAGAATAACTTGCTATATTTCTTGTTATTTATTTCCATTGGGATTTTAATTTCTTCGTATTTTCAATGTGCAGATGAGAGTGTGGGTTTAGACTTTTCACTACTAACAGAACAGAATATTTTCTTAAAGGCAAAGCCACAGTAGAAAGACATGAAAATGTAAAATTAATAAAAAAGGTACCTAGAAGACTCAGCTTCTAGTTCAGCAATGGAAACCATCTGTCTCATATTATTTTCCTTGTAGTATTGAGTATGTCATAGGATGAATGTCTAAGGACATCTGTAGTAAAATCACTATTTATTTTACATTTCAAGCATTCTCCGTATTTTTCAAAAAACCCACTGCATAATAATGGATTTGAAAGTGCCAATGTATTTTAATACCTTTAATAAGGTATTAAAACTCGTGAGAGAATGATTTATTACAAAATACCATTGAAAATATGTACTTGAAAATATAGGCACTTGAGATAAGCATATACAGCAGCTGTTAGGCCAGCTGCAACATAGCACTATTTTCTCCAAGCTCTTCACAGAAGCTTAACCATACAGTCATAATTTAAAAAAAAAAAAACCACCCATAGTCAGAAGTACGTATACAGTAAAATCCCTGATTTGATGGAACTAGTCCCAGGACTCAACAGGAGCTAAAGACTGTTAGTGTAATTTTAAAGCATATTTGTATACTGAACAGTCTGTTTGGTAACAGCAGCATCATATTTGACAGAACTGCATCCTTGGTTTTATATTCTGAGCTGGTCTTTTTTAAAAAGCAACACTGATTAGCCCTACAGAGCATCAGCACAGTTAAAAGTGAGTGAGTTGGAGCTTATTCCTGCCTGTGTATTGCCAACAGAATTGTTTATTGAATTCCAATTATAATGTCAGTCAGTTCTGGTGTGTAATTCCTTCCGCTTTTCTCCCCCCAGGAGGAAATGAGAGGTGTCATCAGAGCTTAAGCCGAAGACAGAATTGTATCGCTAATAGCACATATGTCCTGCAAATCCTTCCCTACGCGTTACTGCAATTCTAATGAATGAATCCAAAACAAGATTTGGATTCAGAAAAAAAACGCCAAAAGCAGTTAAATTCATTTTATTCATATACTATACATATCTAATAAGTCATTAAGGCACAGTAAATGGAATCCCACATTTTTCTGAGTCAATCTTTAAAGCGGAATTGCACTGAGAAGAGATCATAGTTGGTGTACATGAGTACACTTATTGTGGAATACAGTGAGGTCTTCTGGATGTTTACTGTTCAGGATTGAAAAGAAAATAAGAACTGAAGAGGAGTTTTTCTTAACAATAATAATAATAATAATGATGATAAATAATGATAATAATATAATGGTTTAAAGTTAGATAAAATGAATATTCCCAGTGAAGCCATTCCTAACATTCATACAGCCATAAAGGATGGTAACTTGGTTATTGTATAAAGACCTTTTTCTGTGGTACACCCCTCTTTGTCCAACTTCTGTTCTTTTAAGTTACCTAAGCTTTGAGGTAATAGATGTATCTTCCTCTTCAGAGAGCTATCACATTTTGGAGGGAAAAGACGATGAGACAACAGGGCAGATAAGCTAAAATGTCCACAGGGTTTCCCTACTCTGTTTTCTGGAGAAAGGAAAAACAGGCTGATTATATTCAGGACCAGCAGAGCCAGCTGAGAAGTCTTTTTTTCTTCCTGTGTGTAGAGAGAAAAATGTTGCCACTTTGCTGGGATGACTGGCTCCACTATCTTTGAAAAAATAAGTGAGGTAGACTATATATTAGCCCTTCTGAGTTACTTGAAGCAATCCATTTTCCAGTGAAAGCTTTAGTCAGGTGTACCTAAGTGTATCCAGGGAACTGGTCAATGGTCATCACAGAGAGCAGCAGCTTTTTCCGCTCCAAAGTTTCTTTTTACCGGCAACAATAGGGTCTTCATACTGACTGCTTGCAGTACAATGATAAATTGAAGAATACTTATACCACTGTTCTACCAACTAATAGTAGTCAGAGCAATTACAGCCATTTATTACAACACCACTTTCCCCCTGCAAAAGTGAATCATCAGCTGCATTAAAGCAGAAACTAAAACATAAACCTTTAACTATTTTTTAATGGTGTAAATCTCAACAAAAAATCTGTTCTGGATGTGTGGCAGTATACAGGATATGTGTATGAAATGTTTCTGTCTGTAGACTGAATGGTTTAGCCACTACATCAATATGTTTTACTAAAATTAGCTACTGTTTTTCTTTGTAAATACACATTAGGTTATGCAAAGCCAAAACAGCTCTCTTCAGTGGCCAAAAAGCTTGAATTGCAAGACTGAAGCTTAAGAAAAATTAGCTCTGGTATCTTTCTCATAACAACACCTAAACAATCTTGTGCCTGATGATTTCATGACACTTAAGTGTAACAGGGTAAATTTGTCTGGGTTTTAGCTCTATGCATCTGTGTAGTTCAATATAGACTGTTAAAACACATCTGGAATACATATATGCCTAGGGACTAAAAGACAGTAATAGCAAATAGTTATTCTATGTAAAATGAGCTACCTATCTATGACCCTAGAATAAAAATGCAGCCTAGAGGAGTTCAGGCATGAGACCTTGGAAGGCCAGGAACAGCATGATGCCAGAGGCCCTGGGCTACAAACAGCTCACCAGTGGCCCATTGCTGACCATCAAAGGGGAACAACCTGGGGAATAGGGCTGGTTTTTGGTATACGAAGAGGAAAATGGGGGACCAATGAAGCAGCATAGCATGGGTCAGGATGACCAGAAGCAAATTAACTGATTTGGATCAACTGCAACCTGAAGGATGGTGGTCCCCTAGATAGGGTTTCACCACCAGCACCAAGGCAGTACTGGTGCTCACCAAGGTAAATAATTTATAAATGAATCTGTGTTGGGGAAGTACTGTTGCTGTTGCTGTATATACATACTCAATATTCTGATGTTGTTCTGGGTCAGCTATCACACATAGTAGGAAAGAATATAGGTACTACTGGCAATTAGTATATGACTATGATTCATGTGTATACATAGGTACATATATACATACATACATACACACAGACATATTTAGAGAGGCAGAGAGAGCAACGAGAGAAAGGCAAGGTAAACATACAATAGAACTAACCATGTGATTCATCAGTTGATTGATCAATACATCTATCAATATATCTAAACTATAACTAAACTAACTGTATATGGGTTAACTAGTGAGTCTTATTTAAAATTTGTGCCTGGGTGGACTTTTCCCTTTTTTCCCCATCCCTGCTCCTGTCTTGGGTTTTGGTATCACAAGATTGAGTTTGGATTCTGTAACTTGGATGCAAAAAATTGTTTGAGATAGAAATTTAATTAAAAAATTAATATCCAGAAACCAAAGATACATGCAGTTCAGAACACAGCCTTGCAAAATGAAAGATAAACTTTCTCCTTTGCAGCTGTCACTCCTATATTGAATTGAGTCGTAAGTCCCAAGATGTATGACCTATTTCTTCATGACCTAGCTCTTACGAACTAGTAATTGCAGTAAAATTTGAGCTCGCAATAAAAAAAAACCCTATTCATTGCAGTTAAAAAAAATCTTAAACATTGTTGACCAGCAGTTGGAAGTGGAAAGTTACTAAGAAAAAAATCCAAACCCAAAACACCTAATATTTTTTCATTGCTTTTAAAATAAACTTTTTAAACAGAGAATCAGGGAAAGAACTAGGACTTTTAATTCTTAAAATTGACAATACTTCACTCATATCCTAAAAAAACCTCTATGCTGCTCTATATAAGTTACAAGCCGGTGAACCAGGCCCTATCCACAGGAATCAATGTAAACTTGAAAGCAAACTGTTTGTTTAATCTACAACATGTCCAATGTTTCATGTAAAATTCGACATCTATTTTTAAAAATTTTATTAGGTATCAAAGGATAGAGAGAAGTCATATGATATCTTAAAAGGGAGATAACCAAAATAATTCTTAGAGTTTCTTCCACTCCCAGAGGCTGTATGAAAGTTAAAAAAAAAATAAAATTGGTTGTCTTATAGCTAAATGATTTTTAAAGGTTTGTTTTTACTGATATAGGAATTCAGGTCTTTAGAAAGACTGATTTACTGTTTCTTCAGCCAGAGACTGATTGTTATCTTGCTCCATTATGGCAGCATTCTGAAATTTGTTATGTGTTCAGAAAAGGAAACTTTTTGTACGCTACATATGTGATACCATTGTTGCTGCATAGTGTTTTCATCAGGTACTATTCTTAAACTCAGATATTTGGAAATTACACTTTGGTTTACTAGAAAGGAATTGCTTTTAGCAGCGGCAGTGTTTTCCAGGCTCTTGTCCAGCTCTTCTGAGAAGGTGTTGATTCCTGCTTCTGAGCATAGAGCCAAGACATGTACAGCTGCAAAAGCAACTGCACCCACATCACAGTGAAAGGTACTGACAAGGTAAACAATTTCTATGTAATAAGAAAGCATGATAACCAGCCAGTGGGATGCAAACAGCCACTTTTTTGTCAGTTGGAGTTTATGTGGCCTTGATTACCCAGTCATAAGGGCTGAGATGGCTTTACTCCACTTTCAGATGCAAAATACTACAGATCCTGTATTCTTTTTATCCTACAAGGAGACAATATTGAACCTGAAAAAATTCTCAATATAAGATAGAGACCTTGATTGTGTTAGTTTGTTTTTGTTTACTTCTTCTTTGATAAAGAAGTATCTAAACCAAAAAGTCTCAAATAATTCTAGAAAACACTGCAAGTATAGCCTGCATGCATTATATTGCAACACTTTTCCTTGTTTCCTGTGTAGAAGCATTGAATCAGACGTATGTCATAGCATACATTTAGAGTGTACCCTTGAGTAGCTCAGTTCAAAACATACGAATGAAAGGGGTTGTAATATCAAAACTGTTTAGTAACTATTTCTGAAGCTATATCTTGTGAACACATTGCTTACCTTGTCATCCATGTGAAGATAGACCAAGGATGGAAGTATGGTAATAAAATGATAGAATCTTGCAGGATCGAGACACGAGAGTTAAATTTGAAGTCTTTTTTTTTTGTTTTACCTAATTACAGTGTTGTCGGTGGGGCAGTAGTTGGTCTACTGAGAAACTAAACAAAAGCTATGTATGCTTTTTCAAATGTTAACTTGAGAGACAGTTCTGGTTTTTTTTTAAAAAAAAAGCTCTGTCTTAGCAGCCCTATGTTAAATTATATGTAAAGTTTTTGGGAAGGAAGTCCTGAAAACACGAGATTTGACCTGGACTTCCAAAAAAAAGCCAAACCAATATGCAAAGCAAAAGGAAATGCCATCATTATCTGGAATACAGGTTTATATTTTGTTATGAGACAGTATAGAGTTTGGCGTTGAATTAGCTTACTTCAAACCAACAAGCAGATCTATGAAGGAGTTGGCTCCTAATCCATCAGTGATAAAGCAATTTGCACTTTTCAATACTCTGTATTTACATTAGTATTTCACACTGACATATCCAAGTTAAAAAATGACAAAATAGAGTGGGCAGCTTGATCTGAGAACAAAAAAGTCTTTAAATGAATCTTTAGTTTGTCTGCTTTTGCTACCTCATTAATCCTAAAAGGTGTCAGTCAGTAAGTCTAATAGCTATGAGTGTTAGTGATGTGGTCAGTTCCAAATTATAGTATTGATTAATTGATTGTCTTCTTCCAGTTGTGAATTATATTAGTGCTGGCTCAGACTGTCTGGCTGAAGGCCAAAGCTTAATCTCTTGTGAAAGACAACAAATGGCTCCACAGTCACTGCTGTGGTTAAGTGTGTGATTGGGAAATGAAAACTTTTTGAACGATTATCTGATAAAAAAGAATATGTGAGATATAATTAATATGTAGTTGGTGATAGTCTAATTCCAGATGCTGAGGCAAGAAACAGGTTCCGTTTGTCTCCAGACTTGTACAGCCTGGAAACACTACTGCTGCTGAACTTTGAATGTATATCATGGGGGGATAGGATTGGGAAGAGAAATAAAATAGTCACTGGGTGAAATCACTTTAAGGAATTAATACAATCAGTTTTGTGGTTTCAAACTAAAATGAAAATTGAGAAAGGAAATGCAGGTCATGACTCAAGTCTTATTATTGACACTGCTGTCTGAAGAAATTTGCTCAACACTTGTCTGTCCTGTGAATGCCTAATTTTCAAGAGCATTAGGCATTCTCAAAATTAACATAAAAGAGAAAGAAAAGTTGATGTGTTGTTCAGCTTTCTGATTTAATAAGAATGTAAGGTAATTGAGATGGTCACCATTTAATGTCCATACTTTTCCAATAATTTATAAAAGAAAAGACTTGAAGAAAAATTTCCCTTTCTTTCTCCCCCAGTAGGGAGACATTTGCCTGTTACTGATAATTTACATATCTGTTCTTATTTGGTTTGATACATAGTTGGATGTATTTTTTTTTTCCACTAAAAACAAATCATAGGGGGAGTAAATAAGAGTTTTATTTTTTGTCATTTTTTTGTTCTTAATCCAGGCTTAATAAAGTTCATGGGAACTGTTATCTTTTCCTGTTCATTCCACAAACCAGTAATGTTGTTGCATTGAGATTTAACTTTACAGAAAAGCCATGAAAAGTTCTCATTTGAAGGAAATCCTGCAAACCCACAAAAACTTAGTAAGGTAGGAGTGGAAGGGGTCCATGCCCATGGCAGGGGGGTTGGGACTCAATGATCTTTAAGGTCCTTTCCAACCTAAACCATTTTATGATTCTATGATTCTTTGCAATAAAGAAATGCAAAGAAGGGAATTTTATTGAAGTGATATTATTGTCCAAAACACTAAACATTTACAACCTTGGATTTGTTCATTTACAGAAATTTAGAGAAATTGAAGAACTCAACCCTGAAGCCAGCTATCTTGGACATAAATAACAATTAAATTCTAATTCAGTGCAGGCAAATTATTCAATTTTAGATATAAATCACCATCATTGTTAACAGTCAGTATGAAGGTTTAGTAAACAGCAGCAGGTGAAATACCAACATTATTTTTAATGAAATCAACATTACTGGATACCATCTGTAGCATTACTCTTATAGGTTAAGATCAAGACAAAGGTTTTGCTGCCTTGTGGGACTGTGCCTCTGCTTTGGCCCCTTACTCCACGGTGCAAGGACATTATATAGGGGCATTTTTCTTCTATTTCTGAGGGAACAGAAGTGATGGAGGCAGACTTGGATGCAGTCTAACATAGTGCTGACTGAAAATGACTTAATCATTTTCAGAATTATGACATCTTTCTTTTTGCCTGTATTCACTGTATCATGTGCTAGGAGAAGGGAGCTACAAGCACAGGATGCCCAAAGCACTACAGCAACCAGTGCTGGGAGTCCCACAGATAATATAAGGCCACCAGGGCAATCAGGGTTTCTATAGAACAGAAAAATGGATGGGCAGGAGCCTTTTGCCAAAACACAGATGTCTGTTTAACTGTCTTACCTACCCTCTAGCTGACACTCAGAAGGGAGACAGTCCCCCGTAGTCATTATGTCATGTCTGCCAATCATGCATGGATGTTCACATATTTTCATGCATTGGAAATGGCATTAGGTGCCTACCATAGGAAACTGAACCCTGCCTAATGTATACCTGCAGCTTGCTAGACAAACTGAGGAAACAAACAAAGTTTACACTCATACAACACACATGAGGTTTAATAGCACAAGTTGTGCCGTGCAGATAGATAAGCTTGGAAAGTACCTTGCTTATGAAGCGTGGGGAGGGACAGTGCATTCAGTCTCGACCATATGTCAATTTATTATTCAGGTCAAGATGCAAAGATGCAACTAATGCATTATATAATTCAGTTACTGTTGGTTAAGAGAATTGAGAACACTTGCAAATACCTTTACTCTATGTGGTGATTTCTGTTCTTGCTTTATTTCACTCATTAACAACAGTAGTGTTGTTCAAAGAGCCCCAAAATAAAGGATGTAGTTGAGACTACTGCCCAGGGCTAATAAATTTCATAAAAGCAGCAACTAAATTCAATCAGCCTTGAGATTTATAGGCATCTGCTGCTTCTCTGAAAAGCTTTAACTCTTTAGTTGTCACTGCTTTCAGTTTGCCTAAATCTGTGAGATGTTTGTTCAACTTTGTTTTATCTCTATTATTAATTTCTTATTTGCAGTAAAGAAATATGTGTTTACATTAGAGAGAAGAAAATAAGTCCAAGTATTTTTATTTCCTGTATGAAGAGTGAAGAGCATTTAAAGAATAAAATTTCTGGCATTCAACAAATTGAGACCTATCTGGTGGGATGGATAATATGCAAGTCAGCCAATAAAAGATAATGACGAGAAAGCTAGATTTAAAATACCACCTCTTCCCTAGACAAAGGCTCACACTAGAGAGATATTCAGAGCCAGAAACTTCCTCCTTAGCTAATGTGCTTACAATGTCTTCTTGTGCACATCCTTTGTCTCACTCTTCCCTTATGAAGCAGCTGATAATGCCCAGCTCTACATAAGAGGGAAACAGCAGAAGCACTTTGTCAAGAAATGGTTTTAACACAGTCCTTAGCTAAGGGGGATTAAATCTGCATCTCCTAGGGCTTTTTTAAAACTTGACTGGCTGTCTACACTTTAGTTACACTGAAGAAGAGCAATGCATCTAGTTGCTAGAGTTTTTTAAAGGAAATCTTTGCACAAATGTATTTTTGATAATCTTACAAAATGGAACATAAATCCTTAAAACCATAGAGGGGGGAAGGCAGATTCATGGAAATGCTTGTTGCCAAGGAACCTCATGCCAATAAATGGCTCAGGCCACATGTGGGTAATGGAATGAAACAAACAAGAGAGAAGAGCATTTTGTGGGATAGATTATTGAAGTTCTTCATTTTCTGCCAAAAGTCAACACAGCAGTTGTGGTTTGAGAAAAATGAAATGCTACAGAGCATAGATATTTTTCCACTGTATAACTGGCCAAAATAAAAAGTTCATTTGTTCTTCATACCATGGACAGTAATTAAGTAATTACATGCATCCAGCAAGGAAAAGTCCATGAAATGTTAAAGTTTTGAGTTATTAGAAATCTAAACCACAAGATGTGCTATTTTTCTTGAGTCAGATGATGAAGACTGAATTGAAACCTGAGAAAGCTTAATTTGACATTTTTTGTCACTTATAACAAGCAAAAACATTTTTAATGTTTAAGTCTTTATCCAATACAATTTAGTTGCAGTATGTTAAAATGATTAAGTGTAGTAACTGCTTTGCTTCACAGAGAAAATGCTTGTAAAATATCATACTTTTCTTTTTGACGTATAAAAAATTGTCATGTTAGTCTTTTTACCCCATATATTCAGACACTTATGTTTTGATAATCTCTTTTTCCCATTCGTTTTGCAGCTAATGCAACTGAAAACCATTTTCTTTGACTACCTCTTCTCTAATATTTCCATGGTATAAGATTGTTACTCCCTTGTTCCTTTTTGTGGAGCTTTCTGTTAAGACGGGATTTTTTTTCAATCCCTAAACCAGCAAACACGTCAGGAGACATTAAAATTAAAATATATGACATTATTGTAAGCAAAATTAGGTATTTGAGGGTCTCCAATAAGAACTCATGTCTAGAAAAGGTCAGGTGTTTTTATATTGAAGTTTGCATAATTTGCAGTCCACTTTTACACCATTTTCTTAAGGCATTAGTAAGCTTTTGTTTAGCTAGCACTCTGGTTTGTGTATAAATAGACTACACAATGGGATCAGATTCCTCGGCTTTCTAAGCATGCCGGTATTTGCTAATTGATGATAAATACACTAAAGACAGAAAAGTTTCTTACAAACATGAAAATGTAAGGAAGTTGATAGTACTAAACATGTAATTATTTTAGAAACTGTCACATTTTTAGAAAATTGCAGCAACAGCTTGAGTTAAACTTGTACAGACTACCTTATTCTTCATATACTTCCTTCTTAAAATATCTCAGGGCAAAAAGATGCTTGCAATTACTAATTTGTTTTGAAAGCTCTTGCAATAAATATTTTAGAAAGTCAAATTGTAATAAGGCAATGTATAGTCTGTTGCAATAATAGGTTAACAATTAAATGACTTATTTAAGAAAACATTTATAAACTACTAAATATTTATGATGCATAATTTAAGACCTAAATCTTAATTAGAGAACTGTGAATTTTTACAGGTTCATAAGACCAAAGAGCTGAATTATTATGTCTTTAATTGATATGATTCATCACACAGTTCATTTCAGCCTGGTTACTATTATAACTAATGAGCAGTTAGTATGATACACCGCAAAATATTGCTTTTTTTGCTTTATTAAACTTAAGCAGTTAAACTGATTATAAACAAACATATGACTTCATCTGTTTCTTAGCTTTGTAGTAACAAGAATTCTCACGCTGATACAATCAAAACTTCTTACTTGCCACTACCATTCAGCCTGCTACACCATTTACCTGCTTCCTTCCCGCTAGTTCTGCACCTGTCACTGCTCAGACAGGCCAGAGAATCTTGTACAAATTATTACTTAACCATCTGGAAAGCATAGCTAGATGTGTGTTTCTTTAACATGGAAATCAAGGTTTCAGTAGGAGTCTTCTATAGGTACCAGGGTTGAAGGCGTATTCATATAAGTGAATCTATGTGTGCAATGCTTGCAACGAGTGGGATTAAAAGTCTGGAAACCTGACCCTGTGCTTCTCCCTGCATCACCCCTGTATTACTGACACTGAAGACAGAACGGTCTCCTCAGCATCTCTCTCCTGCTCTGTAAACATGTGACATTACTGTCACAGAGCTGTTCCATTTTAGCTGGACTGGATTATTTCTGTTTCCAGGATTCATGACAGTTCAGGAATGTCCAAGCTTTGGTTTTAGTTTTCCAAACAGCAATGTCAGGTTTATTATTTTTTTCTTTTTTCTTCCCAGTAGAAGAATTCTCATACATGTTTGTTTCTACACAAATAGCAGCTATGTAACATTTTTTTTCTACCTATTTTCACATGGTTTTGTGACAATATAAGTATAATTTAGAACCTTATAACCTTACAAGAGCTGAACAAATATTTTTCTTTTGTGAGTCACCCACTTTTCTAACAGACTTGTTTCACAGATAAACTAGTACAAGCAGGGTTTTGACATGAACAATCTTAAGCAACTACATAGTAGGAACTTTAGAATATCAGCTTGAAGAGGTAAGCAATACAGTAAAACAGGAAAGCAAGAATATTCCACATAATCAGTTCTCATGGCACAAATGATCTGAGATCTAGTGCTACCTCCAGGAAGAAAATTTTTATAATACAGCTCTTGTCTTTTCTGGGTGGACAATAACATTTTAAATAGCTGGCAAAAGCTTTGCTATGCTTTATCAATTTGTGATCAAAGAAGATATATTTTCTAACATGTCTTATTATTCTAATTAAAAATGGGTGTACATTATGAACCACACTTTCTGATTCCTGCAAGATGAGTCACAGAAAAAAAAACAATACAAACCCAACGTACATCAAAGGCCAAAGCAGAGTAGTGAAAGATATGAGACTATGAAAATTGCAAGCAGATACATCTGAAGCAAGAAGGGGGAAAGATGATTTTTTATAATAATTGAAAACCTAGCTGTAGAGGAATAGTTTACAGGACTTTTGAATTTTCTGGTCATAGATGTAGGGTATTTTTGTTCCTAAGACATCAAGCTAATGTGCAGCTGGCTTCTTGTTTTGTAGTAGACTTCTTGAAGATGCTGTATACAATTATGTGTCTTACAAACAGCCCTGCCTCTGTTGCATGTAAATCTCTAACAAGTACTAAATTTTCTCTTGAATACATAATTCACCTTTTCTGTATTTTACTGCAATGACTACAAAATCTCGGTCTCGTGAATTTTAACAGAAATGACCAAGGGAAGGCTGGGTGGGAGAGGAAGTAGAACCTCAAATACAGATTGTTATAAATCATATATGGAAACAGGGCTGTACCACTCATTAGAAATGCTTCTTGAAAACCAGTAATAAAATAATCTTCTTTAAGGAAATGCGAATGAAAATGAAGGGCAGATGTAGTCTTCGGGAAAATAATTTATTGGTGGGATGGGAGAAGAGAAACAGGAAAGAACAGCATCTACAGGAAATCAACTGTTAATAAATATCAGAAACAGCAGTCAAGTGACAAGATAAGCTGCAGCATATGTTCCTCCAGCTACAAAATGGAAATCATTTTCTATAGAAGAGATGCTGATAAGCTTGCCTCCTCCCCAAAAGGCAATCATTTTACATTTTATATTATTTGAAAAGAGCTTGATTATTTTCCTTTGAATGAAAACAGATGATTCACATTTACCTGTCAACAGAATTTTGAATTCATGTGTTTCGCCTGCGTACTTAAAGGCATATGACCCAACCACAGCATGCTAGGGAGAAAACTTTAGAGAGATGTAAATAAATAATAATTCATAGCCACAAATATTGCTTTACCTTTGTACTACTTCAAATTACTAAAAATTAAAACCCAAATAGTCTATAAAATGCTGATTTTTTCCAGTAACGAGTAACACTTGTGTGCAGTATTTTCATCAAGCTCAGATGTGGTATCCCCCCAAAATAACACCCACAATGGAAGGCAACATATGAAAATGATAATGATGTCATTTGAAGTGTAGATTTAAAAGGAAAATAAGTATCCCAGGTACGTTTTGCAGTTCTCTAAGCAGTGTTGGTGTAGTAGTGTATGCACAGTCTGATAGGAGGCAGGGAAGAACAAGTATAAAGGACAGACAATAAAGGATTAATTGGGCATCCAGTTTTCATTACTAATATTACTGATAGATTAGCATTCAAACCTCCCTTTTATTAAGTAGGAAAGCTTGGAACTGAAGTCTGATGAGGAGTTTAAACGTTTGTGAAATGTTAGTATCTCGACAATATTTCAATGATCTTCCTTCAGGACTAGTGGTGCCCTGATGCCCCTGTTTCTTGTTGTATTTTAGGATAACTAGGAGCAGACAGACAAAGATAACAAATGCAAAGGGGGGGTTGGATTTTTTCTTCTGAAAGTGTGTATAAATCACTAACTGAAAGACAAAAGTATTCACTTTCTCCCAACATGCACATCAGAAAAAGCGACATACTTTCAATGGAAAGCTGGAAATCCCAAAGAAGCAGTTTTACAAAAGACCAAACTCTTTATTCCTGTAGATAGGCTTTACATAAGAGTTCTCCAAAGAAGAAATCCTTTGACTTTATCAGCAGTGCAGTAGTAAGGGTACTGTATCAGCAGTACTTCTCCCATCAGCGCTATGTTCCTCCAAGGAGCTCTGGGGAGAGCACTTCCATAGTGGATGACCCACTCCCTGCCCTTTCTGCCTGGCACTCACCTCCCTTCACCTCCCTTTTTCACCTGTGCTGCCCAAGGCAGATGCAGGAGGACTCCTCTGTGGGCTCACACCACCCAAACTCTGTTCTACTGACACCACATCTAGGATTTTCCAATCCTAATTAACATGGGCAGCATTTTGACTTTAGCGATGTGTCAGGACAAAGTGCAGTTTACACTTGACAGAAGTTGTGGGACAGAGAAATCTGTTTGTTTCTTTTTGCTTGAGCCAAGAGAAGACCACGACCTGCACAGAACAACATGGGCAACAAGGATTTGATTAAGAAGCTAGTGACTCATTAATCTGTATCACAACGCGTCTGAGGACACTTGCCTTTTTTTTCAAATATTGTTCATTCTTACTACAAGTAATAATGAAACACAGAGCCTAAATTGTTTTGCTTGTTGAAACTAGACGCCTGGACTGAGCAGACTTGCAAAGAAGTGACTTTCTGGTAACACAAAAATTAGTCCTGACATAAGAAGGAATATTAGGACGAATAATAACAGTCCCATAGCAAAAGAGTAACATATTTGTTAAGTACTTACACAACACCTACTTCTCCTTATAGACCCTGACAAAGAAAGTTACCTAAAATAAGAAATAGCAACCTTTTTGTAGTCAGATTTGTGCCAATTTTTACAGAAGACAAGTTTTCATTCACTGACACTGACCCTAGAGTGCTATAAGGACAGTCCACAGAAAAATGAAAAGTCCTTTCCTAAACCCAATAAGCTTCTTGGAGACTGACAAGTACAAGAACTATTTAACATGTCAGTGAATTTTAATAATCACAGGATCACAGAATCACAGAATGGCTGGGGTTGGAAGGGACCTCTGAAGATCATCTAGTCGAACCCCCCTGCCACAGCAGGGACACCTACAGCAGTTGCACAGGACGGCGTCCAGGCGGGTTTTGAATGTCTCCAGTGTGGGAGACTCCACAACCTCCCTGGGCAGCCTGTGCCAGTGCTCTGCCACCCTCAGAGTAAAGAAGTTTCTCCTCGTGTTAAGATGGAACTTTCTATGTTCAAGTTTGTGCCCGTTACCTCTTGTCCTATCCCTGGGCACCACTGAAAAAAGACTGTTCCCATCTACCTGGCACCCTCCCTTTAAGTATTCATAAGTATTGCTCAGATCCCCCCCTCAGTCTTCTTTTCTCTAGACTAAAAAGACTCAACTCCTTCAGCCTTACACTTAACCATAATTACAGACATGTGGCATTTAATTTTTAAAAAGACTGTATGTAAGTATGACTACAGCTAAATATTTTTCAAAGTTAATGTATAACTGTTCAAGAGAGGACTGCCAATGAAAAGTGTTATACAAGGGCAGATGCTGAATTTCAAATATTTCTAGCCAGCATCTGGTTGTGATCACCAACAGTTGTGCACATCTGTGTGAAACAGCAGAGCAACTGTAGAATCAGCTACAAGATTTTTTATTTAAATTCCACAAAACTCTGGACCATCACCAGTCCCTACTTATAGCCATCATTACTAGTCTGTAAGGTTCACTTCTTGAAACAAAATTCGTAATTATGCTAATAGAGACTTTCTTTCCTGGCACAGGAGCTTTGAAGTACTTTTAATGGTGATTTTCTGATTGAATTTGCAACTTGTGCCACTGTGACTTCATGTTTTTACTCTGCTCTGTGTGCAACAATTTCATCCCCATTGAGATGACCCACAATCACTAATACTATACTTCAAAAGAGGTTAATTGAATAGGGAAGTCATTATTGTAATTATTCCAGAAGACACCGGCACTAAAGGGTTTTTTAAGTGAATTTAATTTCACGAATATAAAGACATTGTATTATCGCTCCATTCATAAAACATTAAGGCTTACTACCCTCATGATCAAAAATGTTTTAATTCTGCCTTTGGGCACATTTCTTAACCATACATGTAGAATATAACTAGCTGTAATATAACAAGGGAAGCTAAATAAAGTGGTGTACTTTCTCACTGGAAGATAGTGTCTCTACACACTGTACCCAGTTAGGTTTCTGGGTGACAAAAAACATGGAACAAACAGACAGGTATGGATCAAGACCTTCATTAGATAAGGATCATCCAGGATGACAGCAGACCCAAGGAACTGTAGGAAGAACAAGAGACAGAACTTCAGGTACTTTTTTCCTCTATTACAGTTAAGGTGTTTTCAAACTGGAAGTTGGACGCTTCCTTTTCAGTGCCCTGATACTTTCAGGCCTTGATGGCTTCACACTGCATACAATTGCACCAATTGTCCACTGCTGAATGAGGAATAAAATGAGGGAAAAGAAGATACTCTGTGGATCGAAGGCTTTTTTTACCTAAGTCAAAATCATTTCACAGCGGTGAGTCCTGGTCTTGTGGTCTGTATTTAAACACAAAGAGAACAAAAAAAATACTTTCCAACTTGGATTCTTGCAGTGCTATCACTAGTCCCGTGGATGCTCTTTGGTAACTTTGTACCTCTCTGTCTAAGTTCTCTCTATCCAAGTTCTACTGCACTTGTCTCAAATAAAAGTTCATTCATCTATAACTCTCTTAACAAGTTCAGGTGTGACCCAAGACAAAGAGCTTTTCTTCCCTTTACCTGCACGTCTACTTTCAGGAACACAATGGGCACGAAAAAGTCGCAGGTCCTTCATTCCATGTGTCGTGCTTCAAAAGTTGCCCTGCGTGAACAGGAAGAGATGAGATCTTTGCCCATTTTTGCTTCTGCTACTTAAAAGGGAAGAAAATAAAATATTTCTGTTCCACATGACTATACAACAATGTGCAACTGACTCAACTAAGCTGCACACAATGGAATTACATCTTTATTTTCTCATTTTCATAAGGAAGTCCCTTACAATTTTTCACAGCAGTAACCGATACTCTGGATGCTCTGGTTTTCTTTTCAGCTGCCACGTACTTCAAGCCCCACTACCTAAGAGCAATATGGTAGGATTAACAGTGGTTCAGCATTACTTAAAGGTAACATCCAAAGAGTGCAGCAAGCAGAGAGTTGTTTGTGCAGCAGTTTCTGGGATCTGCTCCTGGGGCATCCTAGGAACTCCTTTAGGCATCCTGGGCTGCTTGTGGCTGCCTGGGAAGCGTCACCACAGGAGGCTTTTGCTCTGGGCAAGCTCTAGTACTCTTTTCTGACAAGTCCTGTCTGCTATTCCCAAAAAGTGTGTTTGAGGTTTAGTCTGTAGCTGTCTTCTGCCACGGGAGAAATCCAATGTCTTTTGGCTGGCACCAGGGAGGCACCAACATATTGGCAAGGTCTGGTGTCACAAGAAGAATCGGGTTTGTGCTGCTGGGTGTGAAGAAGGGTTTGCTGACCTCTGGATGCAGCAATCCAGCTAAGCAGCTGTGGGGTTGTGCCACAGGGCATGACCATGGGACCCATTCTGAGGATCAAAGACTGCAGAAAGGAGGTGGTATCCACCTGCTGAAATGGGACAAGAACACCCTTACCAAAAGACTGGCCAATATGATGAGGAGAGATTTAAACTGATGAGACAAGGGAGGAAGTTTATGACCAAAAATCAAACGAGAAAAGGGCTGATGGGTTAGATGGTGAAGAGTGCAGGATGGTGGGAATAAGGGAGGCCTCGGGACTGATGAAACAGGGCAAAGGGACATCTGCCTCAATTGCACATACACAAATGCTCTCAGACTGAGAAACAAAGCAGGAGGTACTAGAGCTTCATCTGCAGGCAGAAAATAATTTCAAAGTTGCAATGGCAGATGTGGTGGGTCAGCTGCACAACCAGAGTAACCAATGGGTGGGTACAAACTGTTCGGGAAAGACGTGCAATGAAGACAGGGTGGGAGCTCCCCGTGATGTGTAGGGGCAGCTCAAATGTGTGCAGCTTATCTATAGGACAGAGAGATGGAGGATAGGCCGCTAAGCATGACACTGTGGCATGACTGCGCTACAGACCACTCATCAGGGTGGCAAAGTGGACAAAGCTTCTTCAAATGACTGTGTTACAAACACTTATTCTTATGGGGACCTCTGCTCAGAGGGAAAATAACATGACATAAGAAGTCAAGATTTCTGGAGGGTACTGGGCATAACCTTGTGAACAGACAGTGGAAGCATCCATCATGGGTGATTGCAAGCAATTGGATCTGCTATTCCCTCACAGCGAGGAACAGGCTGGAGGTATGACTGACAATGGTATGTTGGCTGCAACCTAAAATGGCAGATAACACAATTAGGATTTCACATAAGTTGACAGAGTAGATAATGGCTGTCACAGGCAGCTGAGGAGAGAGCAGCAGCAATTTCTGGCCGAAATGCGGGAGCTTACAGTCACAGCAAGTCAGTACACCTTATCCTATGTAGAGGTGCTGGAAGGTGCACAGGGAGTGAATGAAATAGTGATTAAATATGACTTATGTTGTAGTTGTGCCTACAGAAGAGTAATTCCACATTGGGACTTCATCCTTTTATCTAAACAACATCATGGATGGTGGCTGTAACATCCGGCAAGCTTCCCCATCTGTATTTGTTGCACACATTGCATGAAAGGTGAGGTGGTGTAGGCTGTGGTTTTAAGTGCAGATCAGAGGAGGGCTCACATCTGTTTCTCTCTACTAATGAGAGAACAACGAGAACACAGGATTACAGAAAAACATTTTCCAGTAGGACAGTGTACCTTGGATCAAGAATATGCAATTTGAAAACTAACACGTGTTCTCCCTTCTAAGAGTTGCACGAGCAGAAGGAACAGACCCTACATCTTGCATTTGGCAGATGTGCTCTCTCTGCAGCATTTTATGTTTGTGATTGCAACTCATAGAGACATACCTGAGCTGTCTTGTGGATCGGCAGAATTACCACCAGGAGTAGGAGTCCAGCTGCAAGCCTTTCCCTTCTCAGGCACCAACTGAACTGAGCTGTGTCCTGCCACAGTTGTATTACCATTTCTTCACTAAACTTACCTCAAACTAAAACTTGCTAAAATTTAAAACAGGTTGCCCAGAGAAGTGGATGCCTCATCCGTGGAGGTGTTCAAGGCCAGGCTGGATGGGGCTTTGAGCAACCTGGTCTGGTGGGAGGTGTCCCTGACCATGGCAGAGGGTTTGGAACTAGATGATTTTTAAGGTCCCTTCTAACCTAAACCATTCTATGATTCTATGCTTTTGAGTGGAGTGAGGAAAGAGAGTAGGCCTTCAGATGAACAGATTTTAGCTTATTCAGAGCTTTGGTGGATGGGCATCTGTGGTAGACAACACTGAAAGGCAATGTTGCTCAAGAAAGCTGGCAGAACTTTAAGGACAGCATCTCCAAGAGTGAGAACAGTCTACTATGGTGCCCAGGGAGACAAACAGGCATACTGGAAGCTAGCTTGGCTGAGCAGGGAACTCATGACAGAGCTTCAATGCAAAAAGACAGCATACAGGAGCTGGAAGCAGGGACAGGCTAGAAAGGAGGATTTCAGAAACACTACTCTGGCATACAGGATTGGTGCCAGGAAAAAACAACTTCAGAAATGACATGGGAACATCAAGGGCAACAAGAGCTTCTGTATTAGCAGTAAAGGACTGAACAAGGAAATGCTGGATGGAGCAGGTTATTTAGTACCACGAGACACAGACAAGGCCGAGGTACTGTTCCTTCCTTCCTTCCTTCTTTTGCACAGTTGTCACCAGTGAGGTCTCCCAAGACTCTGTGCTTAATTAGGAGTGTTTAAAGAGGGGAATGGCCAGCAGTGGATGAGGTTGAGTTAGGGATTACCTGAGACAATTTGTCAACTCTGTTCAATCTGTTGGTTCAATCACCTCAACAGAGGTGGTGCCTTTGGCATTCTCTGTCATCTTTGAAAAGTCAAGGGGACTGGGAGACATCTCCAGCCACTGCAAGAAGGCAATCATTGCATGTATTTTCTATGAAATCCAAAAAGAACAAATGCAGTAACTACAGACAGGGGTTGGCTTCACTTTGGTGTCAAGGAGAATCATGGGGTGATTTCCGTGGGAACATATTTCTGGACTCAGGAAGGAGAAGGTGATTGGAAACAGTCAACATGGATTTTTCTTTCTTTTCATGTGACTACCCCAGTGATAAGATGACTGGATCTGTGGATACAGATGACGTTTACCTCACTGTAGCAATGTTCTTGTATCCAAGTTAGAAGATCACAGTCTGGATGTGAGGACAACCAGTAAACAATCTGTTGGAAATTTGTGCTCAGAAAGCCATGATTAACTGAGTTGTACTCTGCATGGAGGCTGGCAACAAGTGCTGTAGTACAGGGTCTGTCCTGAGGCTTTTCCTATTTAGCATCTCTGTCAGTGACCTGGAGGAGAGGATGGAAAGCATGCTCATTAAGTTTACTGATGACATCAAGGGGGGACCAGTTGACACGCTTGAGGGCCAGGCTGCCTTCTGGGAACCTGGATAGACTGTAGGAAGGGGCTGCAAGTGGCCCTGTGAAACTCAGCTAAGACAGAGGCCAAGCCCTAAAACCAGAGCCCTGCAGCAACGGCAGTCTGGGGCTGGTGGGGCCTGGAAGCAATTATGTGGAGATGGCCCTGGGCAGCAAGCTGAGCAGAAGCCAGTTCCTCTGCAGCCAGCAGAAGCAGCAATACCCAAGGTAGTGTGAGGTAGGGAATAGCATCAAGGGATCACCCTTTATGCAGCACTTGCTGTATCATGTCTGGATATGGTGTCCAGTTTTGGGCACAGACATAGATAAACTGGAACAAAATCAGCAGAAGCTGCTGGGAGGGGGCTGAAGTCCTTGCCACTGCAGTCCCCTGCAGTGCTGGGACTGGTTCAGCCAGGAGAAGGGATGGCTTTGGGGCCATCTGACAACATTCCCAGCATCAGTGTGAGGGGATGGAGGAGATGCAGCTGGGCTCTTCACTGTGGTGCATGGCAAGAGGGTGGGAGGCACTGACACAGGCTGAAACCCGAGAGGCTTTGGAGGTAAGGAGAAGCCTTTTGCCCACGAGGACAAGCAAGCAATGGGGCTGGGACCCGAGGAGGCTGGGCTGTCTCCGGCTTTAGGGGGTTTTATGCCCGAACTGGGTGAAGCCTTGAGCAGCCTGGTCTGAGTGCAGAACTAGTGCTTCTCTGGGCAAAAGGCTGGAATAGAGACCTTCTGAATCTCTTCTAGCCTGAATTACGCTAAGATCTGAAGGGATCAAGCTATGATGACGGGTCAAATTTCTCTAACTGAAGTTGAAACTTCAATAGTTAAGTAGGACAATACTTTTACAGCCTTAAAATGGTGGTTTTTTTCCAGAACATGTCGAATAATCATATAACTGAAAACAGCAATATTTGCTTATGAGCTTTCTAGTTGAGATTGTATTATCAATAGAAAAAAATCTGGAAATCTAATGCTGTAGGGATTTATTTTTTCTTTAGCCTAATGCTTGAGCACGGATATCTAGTGGATTTGCTGTGTTTCCATTTATCTCCTTATCAATAGAAAGTGACAGAATACATACTTTCCTCAGACAGACTGTACTGCACAGCCCAGATGTGTATAAAATCTGATTAAACATGCCCAGTGCTCGCATTCAGTCTTTTAAGGTACAACATGGTTGATTGTTTTTCTAAATCCGAGGACATTTTCAAGGCTGTGAGGTCCCAGCTGCTGGGTGACAAATATAATGACAAAAGCTTTTCCCAAATGAGAGCCAGGAGCAGTGAGCAGTTACTGTACATGCATTTAATAACCTGACTCAAGGCTTTTAGCAGTCCTGTAGGAATTCCAAGGATTGGTGTTGATATCCTCTCTTTCACATCACATGGGAGTAGTATTAGCAGACAGCGACAGCCTAACAGTTGTGCAGCTCCTGAGGTCATATTTACAAAAGGTCTTTAGGTATCTAAACAAGCAGATAAATATCTAATGTGATTTTCAACATGCTGCCATGTCAGGCACAGTCAAAGCACAGAAGTCAAGAACCTTAGCAGATAAAATGTTTAAAAAGCTGGGAAGGAATATAAATATTGCAATATAAATACTGCAACACTGTGGTTTCTGTTGGCAAATTTCAGATACCCAAACACAAGAATAAAAACCAGTATCTCTGGGTAAGTATAGTCCCCTCATTCAGTACAAATGCAGCTTGGTGACTCTCAGTGACTTCCGAGATAACCAGTGCTCCAGCTGATTTAATGCTGACCTACAAGTCTTCTCTATAATGTCTCTCAACCTTTGTTCTAATGTCTTTGCAATTCCCAACCTAATTCTTCCTGAGTCTGTTGTATTTTGTGGTAGCTGCTGATAATTAGTTGCACACTTTGTGGCTGAGGAGAAAATCAGGCCCATCACCAATTTCACAGAGGCTGTTGCAATGTGAAAGATACATAGTCCATGACAATATTGAGCATGGGTTTTTTAAGAAATAGATTTAGATGTAAATGTTTAAATCCTGTTTTGTTCAGGCTTTAAATCAGTTTTAACGTAATTTAATATATTCATATCTCTATGTTTGTTAACTTTTGATTGTGGCTGCCAGTGTTAAAGAGAAAATTAATAATAATAAATATATTAATTGATACCTTAAAGTTGAGTTTATAGGGTACATATGGGTGTCCTTTGCTCCTTGTGGTTGGGTCAGAAAAAACACATTGAAAGCAACATTTCCCAAAACAACACTGATACCTCCAAGTTCATGGTCTGCTTCTGTGTTGTTGCCATTTCATAAAGTACTCTGGGAAGAAGTCCTTTGTGGAATGGCGACACTCACAACAGATCAGGGATCTCTTCACAGAGACCTTCCCACTCCGTTCTCCACTGGGATGCAAATTGCTCCAGATGGTCACGGGCATGTACTATACACGTGGAGAATCGAGATTTGTATATCTGCTCATCTTTCATTTTTACTGCTTGTATCTCTGCAAAAGATAAATTGTTATGGTTTTGCAGACTGGAACAAGTTCAACCCTCAATTTATCTCATTCATACATGGTAGCTAAACAGATTATACCGTGATTAAAAAGTGCTAGAGTTCAATAGCACCCTATTTTTCAATATGGAGTGCCATGTATCCTAGTTCTTGTATTGTATGCAAACTGATGTCAGATATCTGGAAAGTTAAAAGTTTTAGAAATAGCAGCAGTTTATTAGAGAAAGGGAGGGGAAACACATAATGAACAGAGTATGATCTTATAATTGAAATAGTTTATCCTGGAAAGACCACTGACGCCATAAAAGGATCACTGTTGTGAGGAAATATGCCTCTGCCATCACTCTGCCATGCATATAGCAGTAAAAAAAAGATGGAGTCTTTCTGCCTGTTACAGAAAATAGACAACCAGCAAAGACCAAATGTGGCCAAGAAAGACAGGAATAAGTTTATAAAGGGCATGGTGGCTGTGTCGAAGATTGTTTTTATTTTGAAATGCCTTAGACTGGACCCAGAAATAAAATCCATTTGATAACTAAGGGTTTCCTGATTATACCAAGATAAAAAGGCAGTGTCAGCAGTGTTGCATGTCCATTAAAAATTATGTAAGAAGCAGCAAAATTAGGTGTTCTGAGCGTAGAAGGGGGAGCACAGATGGGAGGGCGGCAGACTGACTTGTCATTTACAAAATCATAAGGCAAGTTAAGAGAAAAATAGCCTTGGAGGTATGTGTCCTTTACTACCTAAGCTACACAAAGATCCTGATTCAGCAAAACATTTAAGTCGGTGTTTCTTAAGTCAGCAAGTGCAACGCGCAGAACATATTAATTATGACATACACATACATTTAGAAACATGAAAATGGAACAACCTATATGCTGAGGATTAGTACACTGGTAAGTAGAGCACAGAGACTAAAGGAGAGACTTGAAGGGAAGTGGCTTCGTAACTCAGTGAAAGGGAGTCAAATCTGTTCAAATTCGAGAAATAGGAATATTTGCTACAATAAGCTTTTCAGCTCACTCATTTGAGATTTAGAATAGGCAGCAAGAAAAAAAAAAGAAGTGTGTATTTTCTTCACAGTGTTAAGGATTTGGAAAAAGGCTTATAAAAATGTCTGGAAACAGGGCTTCCTTTCTAGGCAAGCTGTAATGAATAAAAAATGAGGACATCATTAGAAAAATATTCGTGGAAGATGCTAGACTGTCATCTGGCCCAGTAAGGTCTACACAGATATGGGTGAAGTGTAAAGGTTATTTCATACTAGACCTCAGCCAAAGAACCCTTAAAATGAATTGCGTCTTGTTCCTGCACGGAAAGGACTCTTAAAAGAACACCTTATTTTATTATTTTCTTCTGAAACAAAGATTCACCCAAGAGAATAGGGCGTATAATCTGACCTAAGAGTCTTGCTCTTAGCATAAAACCAAGTAAACTGCTGTTATAGAAACCTTAAAATTACCAATGTTTTTGGAAATAGGTGAAATACATAGTTATTGAAAGACACAAATTAATTTGGAGTAGTTTTCTGTATCTCTAAGGGTGGTAATTTAGTCTAATGGGAATTTAATAACTCATATTAAACACATTACTAATCTGATGTTTTGCTTACAGTAAATTAGAACTACTGAGATTATAAATCATTTATTTAAAAGGAAAAGAAATCTCGAATTCCACTGAAAACCTCTCTTAACTGACAAACAGCAGGTAGGAAGAAGTCTTGTTGTTTTCAAATGAGTTTCAATCAATTTTTGTTTTCATGTCTTGTACGTAAGTAAACACAGTTAATTAAGGCATCTTGCCTCACTGTCTGTCATACTGCAGCTGTAAAAGCTAGATTACTGCATTTAGTCATAGCCCTGAGCTAGGGCCAGCATAGTGCAGTACTGCTTCAGGAGGCAATTTAGACAATTTTTGGGAGGCATCTGTACAAGACAGCATAGTGTATCTCTTAGAAGCGGGAAAAACAGTCTTCCCTTGGGCACTGTAAAGTCCTGTATGCTTTTGATTCCCTTTCCTCCCCCACATTCTTTATGCTAAAAAAACAACTGTGTAAGAGCCTCAACTCAAGCTGCTGTCAGTGGGTGGCAGCCCACTGAGAGACCATGGGAACTGCTTCTGCCCACCTGGGTGAGATGTTAAGAAAGGCCACAGTCTGTCCTTATTTGAGCAAAAGAGATTATTCTTAATGTGCATGGAGGTATATATGACACCTGCATAAGAGCTGTCTGTATGGTAAAGAATTGATGTTTAGATTTCACCTGCAGGCATCATAATTTTTACTTTGAATAACAAATGTGTAACTTTATAAAAATTAGAAGTTCAGACAGATTAGTACAGATGTTACTTAGACCTTAATTCATTGCTCTGTGCAGCAAGTCAGCAGCCTGGATGATGTCCCCATGAGCTTTCTCATTATCACCCTAATACATAAACACATTAGACTACAGTATTTTCAGAATAACAGACTTTCATTCAAAGTTTTTTTTTGCATTCCTTATATTTTTCAATACTAATGGTTTAACTGTCGCTTCTTTAATGCCTTGGTTGCAAGTGCAAATTTTGTAACTGAAGGAAGAGACATATTCCTCAATACATTGTTATTTTATTTTCTCTGGGTGAAATTTTAGTCACAGCATTTCAGCATTTTGTTTTTCGCAAAGATACAGTCACACGGAATATAGAAATATACATAGGAGTATGTGATTGTTGAGAAATTGGTGTGACATATTTAACATTTTTTTTTCTTTTGGGAGGACATTTTTTGAAGAACTATGTACATCTTTTCTCTGGGATACCGACAACAGGGAGTCTAAACCATGGAAAGCACAAACATATGAAGTACACACTGGAAGGCTGGGAGTCTGAAAGCAACTTGTGACATCTGTCTTTGGTACTCATGTTTATATAGAGATATATAGAGTCCAGTTTAAAACTTAATGTACCAAATATAATATCTGTTTACTCCCAAGCAACATGTGGCCTGAAAGAATAAGACTGTGGCCAGCAAGCTTGCAGATTTCTGTTTATAAGGTCGTGTTCTAAAGCTGTTTGAACTTCACAGTTTGGACTAATTTTGTTGAAGATACATCTCTAGTGGTGTAATTCACCTCAGGTAATGCTAAGGCCTTAAGCAATGGGTTACAGATTTTTTAGAGCTGAAATAGGTAAAAACTAGAGACAGAAGTAAAGCTAAGTAAGATTTCGGCTTCTTCTATTTGACCAGTTATATCTGTTTTAATAGGAGAAGTTAACTAACAAACAAGTCACTTTCACATAAGAAACAAATGCTATGAAAGGCCATTGAAGTGAACTCTAATTACAACTCAAAAGAGACAAACAGGAAGTGTGACAGTGACACTAGTCAGAATTCAGAACATCAAACATGCACCACTCCTTTGTTTGTTTGTTTTTTTTAACTTCATTTTGTCTCTCTGCAGGAGGCATCTAGCGAACAGTCCAAAATAAGATTCTATGATATGAGTAACTTTGTGGGTTATGCAGTGCTGGGTTAACATATTCTGGACACCAGAACATAAAATTCAGACGTATCTTGAACTCTGTAAATTGATGACAATGAAGATAAAATACTGGAGTGTAGATATCAGTATCAGGATAGAAAAAAAATGATGCAGAGAAGATTCAGGAAGAGGACATTCATCTTATTAGCAACTCCTTTTAGGCTTAAAAGTATGAACTGAAAACATATTTCTTGTATGGAATTTCTGTGTATGTTCACAGTGTGAGCTTTTGCAGTGCATCTACATAGGAGGATTCTTCAGGCTCAAGCTTCTCTGAAACAGCTTATCCTCTTATAATTCTTACCTAAAGCTACTTTATGGATGATGAATGACAGCATGATGAACTAATACACAGATATAAAAAGAAATGTTTATCATCTACTGAAAAAATAATGGTTGGAATTGGCAGTCGCTGAGAACTTTCATTTACAACATAACAGGATTTGGGGGCACCCTGCTAAGAAGAACAGTTTTAGATATCCCCGTTATTTGCTGATGGACGTCATGCTCACTCCAGCTGTCAGGAACACAGCTGTTCTACTTCCCTTTGAGTGATCAGTGCTGCTGATGCCCTCCAGCTAGCATGTTCTTTGATAAGGTCCAATGGAGAGCTGTGAAAGAGCTGAACACTGGGCTTCTAACAGCAAAATGCAAAAACAAATTTCACAACAAATTGCATTTTCACTGCTGCCTGATGTCACCCAATTAGAAAGGGCTGAATTTGTTCTAGTACAGTGACTTGGAAGGAATGACAATGAAACAGTTTTTTCTTATGATTGTTAAAGCAATTTCAGGGAAAGGTTGCTGTCTACTGAAGAAGATGGTGTCATACTATTCCATGTAACTTATTAAAGCTGCCTAAAATAAAAGAATTAGATCCAAAGGGCCACATTTTGTAACTTTGTTTTGAAATGTATGTGGTCTGGATCTGATTGTATCAGTAGCAAAGAAAATATTGATAACCAATTAGAACAATTGCTATAATTTCCTCCTTAGTCAAGTGGAATCTTTTCTTTCTTTTCCTACCGCTTCAGAAATGCATGCTAAATTATTTAGTCATGTAGATGTAGATAAGTATACGATGCTCAGAGCAATTTCAGAAGTTCTAATTGGGTGGAAGTCATGAAGAAATCTTGATGTCAAGGAAAGTAGCTACCTCGGCATGTAGAGAACATTTAAGAAATACTCTATCTATTAAAATGGTGGCAAAAACATAGAAGAAGCTATGTATGTCACATCTGAAAACAGTATATGATGCTTACTGTGAAGATAGATGCAATCCGAGGAAAAAAACAAGGGTACTCCTGACTTCTCAATCTGAATATATTCTATAAACATTAAGCTTACTTCTTCTTCAAATGCTTTTTCCCCAATGTTTAAATTTTGTAGTGTTATGATTTTCATGGGCCAAAAAGTCATTTTGCATAAACCAGTGCCAGTCCATTAATTTACATGCAGTGTATCTGTGTGACTCTGGCTGAATATGTGATGCACTGGACTCCCTGGAAGTAGTTCTAATTCATGTTTGTGTTAAGGAATTCAGAATCTTACTCTCTCAGAAGTAAGAAATATTTTCAATATTCATCATGTATATTTTTCAGTAGTAAAATTGACAAGTTCTACATTGAAATCATCCATCAGGCACAAAGAAATTATTTTCTCATTCCTAAATATTCCAAGTTTTCTGCAGCAAAATTCCCTAGCTTGAAATAAACTCTCTGACCAAGGTAAGTTACACTTTATTTCAATGGGTACCTTTCCTTCTTTTTTTGCTCTCGTTTTTTTAATATTCTAAAAACACCCACTGTTGTTTTACAAATCTGATTACTCCTACACTAATTGGTTTGAATAATTTTTTAATCTAAAAGTTTCTATTTAACCAGTTAAATAAAAACCTGGAAAACTTATTTTTTTAAGTCAGTCTCTTCATTAATATAATAATGTCCTTTGAGGTTTCAAACACCTTTTTCACTTAAGGGTAACGCCCATTTGATAAAAGGCTGTTTGAGGTTTTCAGAAGTTTGGGAGGGGTTAGTGTTTTTTCTTTGTTTGCTGTTGCAGGTTTTTTTGTGGGTTTTTTTGGTGGTTTTTTTAGGTTTTTTTTTGTTTGTTTGTTTAATACTATTTCAGTTCATGGGATATCATTACGAACTTAGACTTATTTCTCAAAAAAACCTAGATTTATCTCAGCTTCTGACTCTAATATTGAAGACCTCTTGTTGTTTCTGTCAGATCTGGAAACTGCTGTCCAAAGAAGTTAAGGGTTGATGTATAGATGGCAAAAGTAGGTGGTTGCCAAAGGAGTGCAGAGCACTGTAGGTAGTTTGTCTAGGAAGGGGCCTGGTTCAGGAATGAACCTGAGGTTCACGAACTGAGATAAAATGTCACAGTCTAAAGAATCTTTTTTTCTCTCTTTTTTTTTTCAGAATTGTTTTTTATTAAGACTGCAGTATCACCCACATACACAACTGCAAAATGCTACAAGGAGAAAGGTCCAGGAAAAGGCAGCAGTGTAGAAGACAGTACAGGTGCAAAGGGAAGGAAAAAGTTTAGAAAACTGAGAATACTAACATAGTGTTGTGTGTCTTCTAGAAGGGTAAGAGTGCATTTTGACACTTTCTGAAGATAGGCTTTAAGATGCCTCTGCCGTAGTGTATCAAGGTACATTGTGTCTGGCCTCTTACGCAGTTTTCTCAAAGTAGGTGCAATTGCACATGCCTAAATCATATGTGAATGAATACCATAGTGCTTGATATATCCTCCTCACAGTCAATGCCTCCCTGTCGTCTCTTCTCCTGCAGAGACAGCCTTATAAGATGTATGGTGTTGGGTTAGCAGGACAGTAATGAACAGTGAGTGGTGATAGAAGCTGCTACAAACCACCAGCAAGTCATCCAACGGTGTCAGAGACAGCATCTCTGGGAAGTCAGTCTTGCAGAGAGCATGAGTGCCTCTGCATTGTTTTGCAGTGTGACCCTTAGCAGATATGAATCTATCCAGTAAGACAACACATGAAAGTAGGCCAAGACATTGAGTGCTAAGTTAGTACAGTGTGAAATATGATCAATAAGGTCTCTAGCAATATAGTATACTATTGAGCTAAAGTGACTTGGTGTGGGAGGCTGGGAACACAGCAGTGATAAATGTGGAAAGCACTTCATTGCATTACTTTTCTCAGTACAGTTGCTTGCAGTTCCATCTTGTCCCAGTAACTTTTCAAGAATTTTTCATTCCCTTCTTCAGTAATTTATAAGGCGTTTAGCAAGGGAAATTTGAGAACATTAGTGCTAGCTGGGTGTTTTTTCCATGTTCTCAAATCACTTAGTACTCATTATTATGGTTATCATAAGAAACAGTATTTCTTATTAGAATAGCTCTATGATTTCTGTAGGTTTAATATTTCTAATAAGGCAAACAACCATTTCATTATGGGTTTTTTTTGAGATTTATGTTGGTTTACAGACAAGCAACGTGCAGATAACATTCTGGGCCTGAATGTTCCAGTATCCTATGGAAATCATAGAATTACAGAATCATACAATGAATGATACTGGAAGGGACCTCTGCTGAAGAACAGAAGAATGTTCAGAACCCGAGTAGAGTGCTCAGGTTGCTTGTTAAGTCAAATTTTGAATATCCATAGAGATGGAAATTTCACAAAACCCCTGGTTAACCTCTACCAATATTCAAGTGTTTGAATAGTGTTTGTTAAAAAAAATAATAAACCTTACTAAGGTTTCCTATATTCAAACCTGTGTCTTCTTCTTCTTCTCTTCTCTTTGCACATCTCTGAGAAGAGTTTGTCTCCATCTTCTCTAAATCCTCTCATTAGGTAGTTAGACAGCAATAAAGTCTCCCCTGACTGAGCCTTCTCTTAAAGCTGAACAAACCCCTGAGAATTTGCTCCATGATCTGTCTTCCTGTGGATTGAGGTGAGGTTGATTTACAGTTCCCTAGATCTTCCCTCCTGTGTTTTTTTGAAAATGTGTATTTTTCTGCTACCTACCTCAATGTATTAAGGACACCATTTCCACGGGGAATTGCAGACATAGATTTTGAGATTCTGCACAAACTAAAACTTATTTGCAATCCGTCCTCCCAGTCTAGACTTGGTTCCCTCATTAAAGGTCTGGTGAACATGATTAAAATTCTCCTTTTCTCTTCCTACCAGCTACGAAAAACACAAAACTGAATCAGATCTTGGAACATTCTTTGCAGATTATATATAGTTGTCAAATGAAATTCTTGTAGTTTCTGCAAGGTCATGAAGTTTCTCATAATTTTCTGAATGAACTTTTATATTTTGTATGGTATGAGTGCTGTAAAGCCTCTGTTCTATTTTAGAAGTAAAGTAATTTATACTGGGCCTTCTTTCTTCCTTTGTGGAAGAAGGTTGGATGAATGGGTACAACATAAGGAGGAAACTATTTGGGTGACTATGGCCCATAAAGGGTCTCCTCCTCTGCAAATAAAATTGTGTCAACAGCTGCAGACCATGTAAAGATTCAGCCTGCTTATGAACCGAAATACAGAGACAGTTGTTTGAACTCTTGTGCTGGAAACTTCAGTAGATACACAGTGCTGTCTGTGTTGTTAATAGGAAGCAAGTTAATTTTTCCATAATATCCATATTTCACATAGACCTTCTGCTTTTTTTGCTAATACTCAGCATTTTTTATTTTTTTTTAAAATATAATCAGTCTTTTTCTTGCTGGTGACATTTATAGACATCTGTTCTCTGTTTCCTTAATATTCTATGTAAACATCACATTAAATATTTATGGAATTCACAATTTGAGGCTGTGCTGCCAAAGGCAAGTAGATAAGAGACCAAAACTCTTAATTTCTAACATAAACCATGATGAAATTGTTAAAGTTAAAAAGAAAGAAATAAAGAAAAAAACCTTGTACTCAAAGTATGAAAATTGAAAGAGCAGGTAGATATTTTTTCATCTACAAAACTAGAATCATTTGTAGGATTTTATTTTTAGTCTGCTTACACAATTCATTTCACAGAGCAATATTCAAATTTATGTCTGCATCCTTCATGTATATTTCACTAATAAAACTGGGCAGGTGAATAGCAGTACGGCCATCATCAGTGTATGCAAAATGGTATCAGATTGTAGATGTCATGATGTTAACAGGTTGCTCACTATTCAACTGTATTTAACAAGCTATATGCAAGTGGTCTGCACCTTGCAACCCTGGAGTCTCACAGATCTCTCTAACCCGTGGAACAAAGTATCTGTTTGTCAAAGCACAACTGTTATTACGGAGTTGCTGCATTCAGGCCACAGGACCAGAGTAAAGGTGATGTTTCTTATCAGTAACATTCAGCCACGGTATGGGTCACTTGAACCTGGTAGGTCATTGGGGGCATGAAGGATCAGGTCTGCTGTGCACTTGGACATGGTATTGGCTGAGTACCGTGAGCACCTTAATGAGGCTATCTAGTCCTCAGAGCACTGGGTTATCAGGAAGACATCTGGGTTTATTCTCTCATATGAGGCACAGATTTCTCTGTGGAAGTTTTAACAGCTGCAATTCAGTTTCTCTACCTGTACTGAAATCTGTCTACCCACTTTATCTATCTGCCTGTCTACCTTAGTATGTGTGGTGGGCCATCTGCCTGATTTTTGCATACACTGACATATGTGAGACACAATAAAGGTCATGTCACAGATTATGAAGTTTAATAAATGCATTGCTTATCTAACCCTAGACAAATGTATAGAGAGAATGTCCCAAGAAATAATTAAGCTATAAAGTTGAATAGAAGGTACTGGATATTGCCATACACTCATATCCTTAGGGAGCTGTGTAATACAAGACAAAATGTCTAGTATTTCGAAGTGCAAACACTTCATGATAAACATTCCCCACAGAGATGCCTTATTGCTATTACAAAGAGTCTTTATTATAGGAAGTTCTTTTGTACAAGGAGAAGATGAATTTGGCACTTTAGCATGTTAAACAGCAGTTTCATCAGAGCTGTATCGTTCACAAAAGATTAATCTATCCCCTTGGAATATTCATGAATCAATAAGAATGTTCCTTAGGTCCAAGCAATATTACTGCTGTCGACTAAAGGGGTGCTCTACATTCTGATGAATCAGAACTTACTCCTTAGAAATGACTTTTTTTGCAGGGAAGGGAGGAGTGGGGTCTCCATGTTTCATTCATACTATGCTGTATCAGATACTCTGTGTTATTATTCAAAGGATGCAACTCTACTGAAACAAAGTCAAGTACAATATTTGCTTCTACTGGAAAGAAGTTCAGAATAAAAACCAGGTGCCAGTTTCCAGAGGAGATCACTGCTAATGCTAATCATTGTTTAATTATAGTGGTATACTGAAAAAAAAGGCGGATTATAAACTCTGCCTCTCTGGTGTAGAGTTAGGCTGAGTAGTTTTGTAAATTACTTATTCATTGATTCCCTACTTTTGTTCTCTAGAAGTCCAGTTTCCTAAAAATTGGCTGTATGCCTGCATGACTGAAAGTAATGTATCATATTAACATTAGCATGTTAATATAATGAAAACTAATTAGAAATACAGCAAATACACGCTAATCCAGATAGCAGCATCTCATTAACAGGGCAAGATACTTCTGTTGTTTGTTGTCCTGTGTTCATTTCAGTTGACAATTTTTAATAAGTGTACTTCACTCAGCTCTCCCTTAAGAAATTTATTCTAGTCTGTGTGGAAGCATTGTGATTTATTCCACCTCTCCTGACCAGATGAGGAATGAAAACAGGAGCAATGCATCAAAGGATGTCCTCTCCTCGTTCTCAGGGTAAGTCATGATTACTTCACAATGTGATGAAAATTTCTACCGAACTTTACTGTTACAGCAACATTTCTCTGGTTACACTGCAGTGGTCTTGGTCAGTAAAACAAAAGATTTGTGAGGTCAGAAAAGATCTTTATACTAAGGGAAAGGGATCTTGATTACAGAGCCACTTAATGTTGAGCAACCGCTGGGGCTGTATCATTCCTTTCACATTGGTACTACATGAAGGAGCACAAGGGGCCAAAGCTACGTTAAAGTGTTCGAGCAATTTAATTGTAGTAGGGGTACTGTACTAGAAGATTGAAGTGTTTGGCAGGGACCAAGGTAAGTCAATCACATGAACTGCTGTGAACCATGTGAAAAGGCAGGGTGCAGCCAAGGGGAAAGGAGGCTTGCCTTCATTGCTACACTTCTGGCATCTACAGAACAGTACAGAGTACATGGAAAAGAGCTAGCACATTATGGTAGGTGAGTTTTCTGGATAGTCATTTAGTTTCCATCTGAATTTCAAAATACTCTGCAACAGCAACGTAAAGTTCCGGGGAAGGGATTCCAGATAAATGAGTGCTAATTGGAGTGGCCTTCTAGTAGATATTCTACACAGTTAACCATGGGATTGCCAAGGGACAATGTGAAAGGCAGCTGTTGTCTGATACCATCTGCAAAATTGCCCATCCTACCAAATCTATGTGCTGCTATTACGGAAGAGTTACAGATTTACAGAGAATAAAACAGTGAAAAACACTGAAATGGAAGTCTATCCTTTCTGAATCCTGCCTGAAGTGGTTACCCCCTGCTCATGTAAGTGGAGGGGACAATCTGGGTATAAGTGTCTTGATTTGCTATTACTGAACTGCTAAAAGGGAAAGGCAAGCTGAGCAGGAGGTGGAGCTGTTCTGAAGGCTTTCATCTGGTTTCCAGGGAAACCCATTTTTCAGTTATTTGCACGTTCAGCACATCTGGTTCATTTGGACTCTGGCTTTTTGAAAGTGATGAATGTGTCATGGGAAAAATGAATGGAAAAATAATTTAAGGAATTAATGGGATGGAAGGAACATAGAATTCTTTTAAAAATGCAGCTATGGTTTCCCTCTCCTCTTTCTCCCTCCTCTTCTTTTTTAAATACAAACTTTTAGATAATATTTGTTCTGCATTTTGCAAGGCCTCAGGACAGTCAAGGAAGTCCAGCCCCTCAAATGAAACATAATAGATTTTAAAAGCGTGTATATCTGTATATTAGTATTACTAACACAAATAATGATTATTGACTCAAGTGGCTACTACAAGAGGAAATACAGGCTGAAGAGAAATGGAAATTTGAACAACATAAGAATATACTTGTTTATATGTTGACAGAAAATATCCTATTATTCTCAAAATAGAAACCATTTTATTTTCAGGACAACAGCTAGGCTAAAAGATTGCTGGTAATCTAGACATAAACATCTGAGAAATACAAGATCATTATCTAGTCAAATGGTTTTATATGAGGACTGCACAGTTAAGCAAGGTTTGTATTACACAAATTTTAAAGTACCCAGTCTTTTCATTGTAAATAACTGCCTTCACTTGACCCAATTCCCATTGAAGTCAATGGGAATTTTCTATTCTATTACAACAGCTTTTGGCTCAGGTGCTCAATGACCTTGTTTCACGGCATAGTATTGAATGCTTTATGCAGTTCTGTTGCTGTGTGTACAGAGCACTGTGCAAGGCAAGAGGTACAAAAGAGGCAGAATTTGAGACTATTATTTTCCTGTTATGGAAAATGATAAAATAGTTTATGACAAAGGAGGGCTGCTAAAGCCTACTATTATTTGATAAAAAGAAAACCTTCATAAAAAGCCTACGGCTATATAAACACCACAGAGTTTTCAGTAATTCATGTATTTAGAACCTTTTCATGGATGCTGAGCCCTCAAATGCATGTTTAATCCCTGTTTTTGAAAATCTTGACCTGCATGCAGATGACTATTTCTGAACTCTATTTCCATAGCATGACAAAGAAAACACAGATCTGAAATATGCAGACGGGATGCAGTCATGTCTAGGAATACCCTGCTCTTTTAGAAGTCTGAAATCTTTAACATTAAGATTCCACTTATTATCTGCTATTTATTCAAAACATGATGCAGAGCAAAGGAAAGACAAAAGTCCCTGTTCTGAAACATCTGCAATCTGTAGCAGATTTATCAGCCACAAGGATACAGGCTGTGATAGATGTATGTTAAACCTGCATAAAACTGTGTTGATGCACTGCTGTTTGGATTCTTTTTTCTTTTCTTTTCTATTTCTTTTTTTTTCAGTTGGGAAACAATCACCTTTTAAGCAACAATCATGCAAAATGAAAGCTCTCAAAAAATATTACACATGTTCATATAATGATCATAGTATTTTCATTAGTGTCAGAGATATTTAACACGGCGTAGGGTCACAGCAGTATAATTACTGATGTTGATTGAAGTGATGTAATAAAGCAAAAATAAAGTCTGTGCCTTTTTATAAGCTTATGTGCTTCTAAATTATCCTTTTCTTTCTCTTGTGATTTTTTGTTTAAATTTATTTTATAAATATGCTGTTGTTCCTTGTCACACTCCTCTTTCTTCAATTTCTAGTTTTCTGATTTTGTTTAGTTGTTTTTCATGACTTACAGGGCTTTGATGACAAGAACTATACCATAAAATGCTGTATGAAGTGCCTGAAAGGGATTATTCTATGCAGTTTTCTACCCAAAATTCTGAAATGTGTGCAAATTAATAAAAAATCTTATAGGAATAACATTTATTCAGGAAATGAAACCATGTCTTAGTATGTCAAAATAAAGATGTTAATTTAGTATTTCTTCCTAAAATTAGTGCAATATTTGACTGTGTAAAAGGTTTCTTATTGCTTATGCTTCACCTTTTTTCTGCTGAGTAGTATAACTATCAATCAATGCATATTGTTCTTCTAATTATAATATGGTAATTACTCAAGAGGCTTAGTACTTCACAGGTCTCACCCAAACATCAGTCATAGTCTTTATATTGCCTTAAATGACAGTTACTTTGGACTCCTCCAATACTCTCATTTTATTTACAGCTTGTGCAGCTTACATTTTTTTTTTTTGTTCAGCAGGACCTAGGCTTCTTAATAAAAATATGGTGGTAGATTTATACTACTAACCCACAAAGAGCATAATGTTGTTAAAATAATGCCTAAGATGATAGCAAAAAGTTATTAAATACGTAAAAGAAGTTATCTAGGGAATCAGTAGCACTACTTGATGAAAACTGTGTAAAAGGGGTAATCGAGAATGATAATATAATAGAAAAGAAGTTCAGGGAGTTCTTTCTACCATTCTTGCTTCTGAACAGTTTGGAAAGATTTCTATATTTGCCCCACTCTTGGAATAGCAGATGTAACTCAATAAGGATATCTTAGAATTATCATTGACAGTTCTCTGAAATCAATAATCTACTGCATAGTGGCATTCACAAAATCCAAGAAAATACTCATCACAATCAAAAGGTGTAGCTAGGAAACGATAGAGGGTGTCATTTTGATGTTATATAAAATCTTGGTATGCTTTTATTGTGGCTGTCTTCTCTGTATCTCCATGAAGGTAAAGTATGGTTAAAGAAAGTACAGAGCATTAAAACAAGAGACAATAGAAACACTAAAACATCTGCAGCTCTTTCATTGAAGAGTTGAAGGCAGAGGCTGGATAAGACTGAGACCAGAGGGTGAAGCATAGGGCAAAGACAGTGCTGTTATTTACTAAATGCAAGAATTAGGGGGCAAGAGGAAGGGGCTATCAGTTTGAAAGAGGAAGATATCAATTTTAAACAGATGGTTTACTTTTTTATTAAAACAGTAATGAAATTCAGGAATTTGTTGCCACAGAAGGATATTGAAGTAAATAGCATGAGCACATTGGCAAAGAGGTGAGACAAATTTAAGGCAAATTGGTAAATGGATACTAAGGAGAATAGGCAGGGACACGTCTTCTAACATCCCTAATCCTGTGAGTGTAGTTGCTGTATGCAAGGAATGCAACTCAGGATAAGATGCACTCCAGGGTCCTGAGAGAACTATCACACAAAGTTGCTGCTCTCCAGCATATTTGAAAAGTAGTGGCAGTCAGGCAAAGTCCCCAGAGACTGGAAAAAGGGAGACATCACATCCATTTTAAAAATGCGTAAAAATGAGGACTCTGGGAACTACTAACCATTCAGCGTCACCTCCATGCCAGGTAAGATCATGGAGCAGATCCTCCTGAACACATGTCAAAACATACAGAAGATAGGAAGGTGATTAGAAACAGCCAACATGGCTTCACAAAGGGCAAATCACACCTGACTAAACTAGTGGCCTTCTACAATGGAGTAACTGCATCAGTGGACAAGGGAAGAGAAACTGATGTCATCTACCTAGACTTCTGTAAGGCCTTTGACATGGTCCCACACAGTGTTCTGGCCACTACATCGGAGAGATATGGGTTTGAAAGATGGACTGCTAGATGGACAGGACGGTTGGAAGGACACATCCAAAGAGTTGCTGTCAACACCTCAATGTCCAAGAGAAAACCAGAAATGAGTGCTGTCCCTCAAGGGTCCATATGGGGACCAGTGCTATTTAATATCTTTGTAAACAACGTAGACAGCAGGATTGAGTACAGTCTCAGCAACTTTTTGGATGACATCAAGCTTGTGGTGCAGTTGATTTGCTAGAGGGAAGAGGTCCCATCCAGAGGGACCTTGACCAGCTTGGTAAGTGAGAACTTTGTGAAGTTCAATAGGCCAAGTACAAAGTGCTGCACCTAGTACAGAGCGGGTCCAGAGGAAGGCCAGAAAAATGATCAGAGGGCTGGGATACCTCTCATGTGAAGAAAGGCTGTGGGAGTTGGGATTGCTCATCGTGGAGAAGAGAAGGCTTCAGGGAGATGTTATTGTGGCCTTTCAATACTTAAAGGGGGTTTATAAGAAATACATAAAAAATACTTTTTACCATGCCCTGTAGTGACAAGAGAAGGGGCAACAGTTAAGTAATACCAGGCTGGGATAAAAAGCATGTCCAATAACAGGCTGTTTTGTGGTTTAGTAGACAAATCACACCATAATGATGGTAAAAAAATGCAGATAATTGGTACAAGAAACAGAGAAGGAATCAGATCTGTTTCTAACACATAATTTCATTTTTGGCAAATAAAAAATGACAGAAACCTGAAATACTTAGCACACAGTATAAATTATTGTATTTTCTATAGGCATCATTAAAATTTTCTTTAACACTTCTATTCTCTCAATTTACATCAACTACAAAAGAAAAATAAATGATACTTTGGCAACTGTTAATTTTCTTAGTTTCCTTGGGCCAAGGGTAGACTTCATATAAAAGCCCTGTTCATTTTGCAGTTCTTTATTAATTTCCTGTGGAAAACTTATGAATACTTTTGATATGAAGAACAACTTTTCGGGGGATTATCTTCTACAGTAACAGTTAGACATTTTTCTCACCGATTTAGACTACTTTCACAAAACTTCTCTAGAAGTAAAAGTTGTCTTAAAAAAAGGAAAGCAAACTGGTTTAAGTAAAAATAGAATTAGTTCACTAATTTGTATTATGAAAGCTATGAAACAAAGATAAAATAACATCCGTAATAAATTTCTAAAGAGCTTTAGCTTCACTCATCTTTTAGAATCATTACATTTATATAGCGCTATACATGTGATATTGAATAAAACATTAGGCTTAAATGAGACATTGACAGAATGTAATTTGATACTGAAATAGCCTAAAAAGAATGTGCAAAATTCTAGAATTTTCAATAAGATGAGGATAAATTAGCAATGCAAACACAAAACATAGGGCTTCTGATTGGGCTTATGCTTGCAAAGGTTGGGTTTTTTTAAAACCCTTTTTATAAAGAAGTCACTTTGAAATTCATTTTCCAAATAATATCAAATTTGAGCACATTCCCCAACACTCCAGCTAGGCAAAGTATCTTGAATGTGAAAGGAGGCATTTTAGGAATAAAAAACGAAAGGTAAAGTTAAGCCCACAGTTCCCTGTATATATTAAAAGTAGCTAAATATAACTTTGTTGAAAGTAAAAAGCTAAACAGCATTTCTGCATGCACTACTGAAATATGGAACTGTAAAGTAAACAACTAATTTAATTCATTGTAATTTACCATTGTCATCTACTATTTAACTATAATTTTGATGCCAAGAGTTTAAGTCTATATCAATATGTAAGAACATAATATTGATACAGGATCAGGTTACAGTTTGGAGATCTTGTCTTAAGTGAAAAACAAATGAAAATTTCTCAGACAAAACTGATTGGTTCAGCTTTGAGCTGGGGAATAATGTAGGGTTAAATAGAATAGAATGTTTTTGTGGACTTTGCATGTCAACCATGCAACCCAGAGAAACAGAAACCAGAAGGGTTTGGAATTTAGACATAGTCCACATGATCCTCATTTCAGAACATAAAGTTGCAGCACATGAATGTGGGTTGCTGGTTTGTGTTGTTGTGGTTGCTCACTTTTTATTTCTTTAAAATTTGTGTTCTGAGATCAGATTTTGGAAGACAGGATACAGACGAGTATTGAGAAAAGTATGGTACAATTATAAGTGAAGTAGGAAAATTAGATGCTCGCTGTGTAATGATTTTTTTTGTAAATTTATTCTTTAAAAAGAATAAGTTACCTGTAACTGAGCATTTCACAAAAAGCAATCTGCCCTTCAAGGAATTTAGCAGAAGCATCGGTGATTCATGGTCTTTTTTTTTTTGAGAGGAAACTAAAAAAATATTACCTGCACTGTAAATAATTTTTTTTCTTTAAAAGTCCTAATTTAGAAAATGCTTTTCTAGGACAGAAAAAAAAAAAAGAAAACAAAAAGGAGATTTGGAGATTTTTGCCTGATTCCTGCTAGCCTGACACTTCCTTGCTTTCCACTGCCATTTTATTTTTAGAATAGCATACTCTCTGAACATGAAGCACTAAGTCATCACATCTCCTACAATTCTGATAAACTGAATATCAAAGAACATAATTTACATATAAAACCATGCATAAAAAAACCCTCTGCAATAAGAGAAAGGAAAATCTACTACTACCATGACTGCAGAACTTTTCTTTACTTCATAATTTGTTTATTCTCTGAAATGAAAGGTCCAGAAGTACAGGGAGAGCAGAAAGTTTTTGAAGTAGTATTTACCATCCCTTTGCAATGTAGGAAAGTGTCCTCTAACATGGTAAGTTTCACAGTCCTCTGTGTTTCAAGGACTAGTACTTTATTCAATTTCAGACAGAGCACTCTAATACAAACTGTAGTCTCTTGATGTTACTACAATATTAAGGTTAAATACATTTTAAGAGCTGTAGATAATCATTCACCATACAGGTATTAGTTTCTACTTTTCCCCTCCTTCATCAAGACAGGAGTACAGAAGCTTTATTTATAATGTTCTGAATCTTGAAGTTCATGCCTCCACCTGCCCTGGTGGAGACTACTATTGTGCAGAAGAGTTACTTGTCCCAGGCATTTGACCATCATGCTTTTCCAATTGGTGTCTATCACAGAGAATCTCAGATAAAATATTTTTTTAATCCTTATTGCTTTCTTCATTAGCCACGTGTGTATGTACATTAAATCCCATTTAAAAGTGGCTTGTGCTCACTTCTGTAACTTCTCAGACAATGGCAACAACCTTCCAGGCTACTGTTTCCACACAACTTTTCTATACCTTGAGTAAGTACATGTAGGCTACTTCACAGAGAAAGTAGTGAAACCTAGGGTAGGATGGCATTAGGTAATCTTTTCTCTGTAGGCTGATTAAAATCCACAAATGACAGAAGTGAAGACAAGAGGAAAATTTTGGTTATGGTTGGTTAGAGTTTTGTTGGAGAAGCCTCAGTTAGGTCATAAGACCTTTAGGTTTTGTATTACCTAAAGCTTCTTCTAGAAGCAAATAATCTAAACATTCCCTTAACACTGGTCTCAAAACAAAGCACTAACCTCTCTCCTTGTTCAAATATGTGACAAAAACCCAGTCGAATTCTTTCATTACATAATTTCAAGTTGCTGTATAGACAATTTCAAAGACAAATACAGACAATTTCAAAGAGATCTTATGGCTGTTTTTAGAATATTTTCTGATATACAGCACTTTTATTTCTGTTTCTAGATGACTGTTAATCATGAAAATATTACAGAACACCGACAGAAGCATGCCTTCTCTCACACATCCACTAAATGGCTGCTATACCGTAGCTGTGCCATAAAGATGGGAATTTGTGCCAGTAGATCACAACTACAACAAGCAAATAAATACAGCCAGAATCAAAATGCAGGCAATGGCTTTGCTACATGAACAAAGCCAACTGACAGCAGCAAACATTAACACATTTCTGTAAATTTGAGTCACTAGAACATTCGTCTTTACTTTTAAGTTTTCAAGATAAAGATAAAATTATTTTTAATTGTGTTTAGTTTACAATTCACACCAGTTATTGTTGATTTACTTTATGTCTTCTCAAGCATATCTCTATTGTGAATCATCTCTTTATTAGCAATACTTGCTCTTAAAAGCTAAAGACTCCACCGATTTCCCATATATGCATGTCTGCTTAGAATCAATTATGTTGTCAGAATCATGGAATTGGCAAGCACTGTAGATAGGCAAAAGATCCACCCACAGACAAGTGCAGAGAGAAAAATATACAGATGTGCAAGAGTAAGATATTTTTTAACAAACAGACATTTGACAAGAAAAACAATAAGCTCCCCATAGCTTTTTCATTGCTTTGTATCACAGTACTTGTAATATGTTGTCAAGAAATCATTGATATTAAAGCTCATGACTAGATGCTAACAATCAATTACTGTATTAGATTTTAATGATAGAAAATTTGGTCTACTACTTTAAAGATATATCTATTATTTTTTATACGTGATAATTTAGGCTATTTTCCTACGCAATTCAGCTGGAAATTTCAGATGATAAAAGAAGTATTGACGTATTTATTGGGGCAAATTTTGTCTCTATTTTTCTGATAAAAGTTATGTGGTAATACAGAATATATCCTCAAATTTTGTGCTGGCAGTTACCATAAAAGACGGAATATAAGTACCCAAGCTGGCTATTTTTCTTTAAGAAGAGCATTTTCTTTTTTGGCTTAAAGGCTCACTAAAACCAAATGTGATAAAAGGCAAGAAGTCACTCAAGTCACAGTGCTCTTCTCTTCTTCAAGGACTGAATACTTATTGATATACTTCAAATATTCAGCCTATTATTCTGTTAATATTGCTGGAAAAGCGATGAGTGCAAAGATGACATGGAAATAAATAAAGGAGGGATAAAACAATTGTTTTTAAAAAAGTCTGTAAAAGCTTAAGACTTCTAGCTATACAAAATCCCCATAAACATTAGAATTCCTGACAGCTGCAAGAACAAGAATCTACAATGGCAGTAGCCAGTACTATACAACACTGAACCATGTAATTTACATCTTAGTGAAATTAAACATAGTATAATGGCTTAGCTTCCAGGCAACAATACTATTAAATTTGCTGTAGCAGATTATGACATCATCTGAAACCCCAGGATACACTTTCAAGCCAGCTATTATGCTTGTAATATGTAGTGCTTTTCTGGTTAGTTTTTCATTTAATTCATTGCAAGGATTATATTTTTTGATGGCTGCAAATGCCATCCGGCACAACAGACGTGATGTTGTTGTAGGGGGAAAGCACTCAGAGGTCAGTAAACGACTTGATAGAACTCACATTGTACTTGTTACACTGCTAATAAGCCTTTTCCTAACTTTTCTGAGCCAAGATATCTTTTACTTCATATGCGTCACCTTGTACCAATACAAGCTTCTGAAATTTTTATACTTTTAAATTCCTGCTGGTATAAAACTTCTTATTAATTCCTTCTGGAATTAGTAGGAAGGAACTAAGAGATTAAGATGCAAGATAAACAAGGAGTTCTTGTGCACCAAGAATCTAGATAGAAGTGAAAGCATGGTTTTCCTTCTTGACAGCAACACCATAGTCTCAGCTAGGAGGCTTTTCTGTGATCAGAGCACCACCAGTGACTGCCTCAGCTGCTCATTCGTCTGGGCTCTGCTTCTCTGATGATCTGCCAAAAGCAGTTCCACAACATGAATAATATCAAGATAGGTAGGGCAAACTGCCGTAAACTATATAGTCTTGCTGTGACAAGAATAGTGATTATTATTATGTCCCTGTAAACATTTATATACGTGCTTAACTATACTCATCCAAGGAGTCACTGAGCCTACATAGGGAGTAATGTTGAGTACGTATGTAGAAAGTTGAGACAGATTCTCTGTTTATCTTAAGGGCAATATTCAGAAATGTCAAAAATCAGCAGCACCTAACTCCCTGAATTTGGCAGACCCATCCCCTCATTCTCTTGCCATAAACTGCAAAAATTGCATGCCAAAGAACATTTATAGGAAGTATCACAATGTTTTGAACTTCTATAACTCTCTAGCTCTACCAAAAACTGTGTGTCATATGTTTATGTGATCATACATATATAACTTGTAGGTTTTAAGTGAACCACAAAAAATTGATTACAATTTATCCTTATTGTTATGTTTAAAAGTTTAAAGTAAACATGGGGCTGATTTATTTTTTATGCACTTATAAGAACTACTCACTGCTGGAATACACCAGTACACATTAAACCTTATGTGCTGTGACTTTAAAAGTAGCAGAGTTTTATGTATAATCTCGTAGAGCAGAATAGCATAAAGGGACTATGTTGAGACTTCCGATTCACATCTCACAAAAATAACAAACTAAATAGTACAACAAATTTATATCAGAATGAGCAATTAAAGTATTTCCTGACTTCGCTACATTTTTGGGGGGAGACAGGAAAATTAATATGGCAAATGTTATTATATTTGAAATATTACATTATGATAAAGCTTCTTAATTTGAACAGTTGTCCTCCACATATCAAACCCAAGAATTAAAACAAACATTTCTCTTCTGTATCCCTGATTTTATGTGATGAAAGGAGATATTGGTGCTTTAAAGAACAGAAAGTTGCAGGCATGTGGTGTGACTCAGCAGAAACAAAGCAACGGTTACAAGCAAAGCTTTCCTTTGATAAAGGCTATAATTTCTACATTTAATCATTTTTGACTGTTGATTTCAGCAGCACTTGCACATGCCAGCTGCCACAATGCTTTTCTGAGATGTAGTTTATTATGTGAAGTCTATCAGTGTTACTGGATAGGAAAACTCTGGAAAAATTTCGTCATGGCAGCTACACTAAAGACTATTGTGTTTCTTATTTTCTAGTAAAAACTAGGCATTTTAGCAAGGCATGTTCTTTAAAGATTCACAAATCACTAATAAAATGTCTAGGTTTATAGTGTATGTCTTTTGTCATAATTATCACTAAATATTCATTTATCAGCAGTCCTGGTTAACTGGGGAAGTCCTGTTTGACTGGGGGTTAGCATATGTGATGCCTATCCACAAGAAGGGCTGGAGGGAGGATCTGGGGAACTACAGGCCAGTCAGTCTGATCTCGGTGTCAGGGAAGGTCATGGAACAGATCGTCTTGAGTGCCATTATGTGGCACATGCAGAACAACCAAGTGATCAGGCCCAGTCAACATGGGTTCATGAAAGCCAGGTACTGCTTGACAAACCTGATCTCCTTCTATGACAAGGTGACCCACTTAGTGGATGAGGGAAAGGCTGTAGATGTTGTATACCTGGACTTTAGTAAAGTCTTCGACACCGTTTCCCAAAGCATTCTCCTGGAGAAACTTGCTGCTTATGGCTTGGATGGGTGTACCCTTCTTTGGGTAGAGAACTGGCCGAATGGCCAGGCCTAAAGAGTGGCAGTGAATGGAGTTAAATACAGTTGGTTGCTGGTCACAAGTGGTGTTCCCCAGGGCTCGGTATTGGGGCTGGTTCTCCTTAGTATCTTTATCCATGACCTGGACTAGGGGATTGAGTGCACCCTAAGTAAGTTCGGAGATGACACTAAGTTAGGCGGGAGCGTTGACCTGCTTGGGGGTAGAATGGCCCTACAGAGGGATCTGGACAGGCTGTATTGATGGGCTGAAGCCAGTGGGATGAGGTTCAATGAGCCCAAGTACTGGGTCCTGCACTTGAGTCACAACAACCCCATGCAATGCTACAGGCTTGGGGAAGAGTGGATGGAAAGCTGCCTGGCAGAAAAGGCCCTGGGGGTGTTGGTTAACAGCCAGCTGAATATGAGCCAGCAGTGTGCCCAGGTGGCCAAGAAGGCCAATAGCATCCTGGTTTGTATCAGGAACAGTGTGGTGAGCAGGACTAGGGAAGTGATTGTCCCCCTGTGCTAAGCACTGGTGAGGCCCCACCTTGAAAACTGTGTTCAGTTTTGGGTCCCTCACTACAAGACAGACATTGAAATTCAGAACGTGTCCAGAGAAGGCAACGAAGCTGGTGAAAGGTCTAAAGAACAAGTGTTACAAGCAGTGGCTGAGGCAACTGGGGTTGTTTAACCTGGAGAAAAGGAGGCTGAGGGGAGACCTTATCAGTCTCTACAACTACCTGAAAGGAGGCTGTAGAGAGGTGGGGGGTCTGTCTCTTCTCCCAATTAACACACAGTTTTGGCAGTGTTAGGTTGATGGTTGGACTTGGTGATCTTCAAGGTCCCTTCCAACCTAGACGAGTCTATGATTCTGATTATTAAAAATGTCTAGTGGATACCCCACAGCTGTCAGACCTGTGAATTTTGCTCATATATCATGGCGATCAAAGAAGGGCATGCATCTCTTGTCATTCAAAAGCTGTGGAGACTTGCTCTTCGCTTTTATTGAATTAAAAGTCATTTGCCAGTGTCCTTTTACAGATTTCAATGTTGCAACTAAATAGGTGTCAATCGAGAGACTAGACAAAGATCAGCATTATGAGAATACACAGATTTTGTGTTTACATTGACTTTAATAGCATCTATAACATCTGTTTTGTCCCCTGAGTACTACCCTGAATCTCTGCTTGCTCCAACTAACTGTCTAACTTGACTATTTGGGATTCAAAGTTTTTCCTCTTGTTTGACCTGGGTATAGCATCTGAGGAAAAAATGAACTTTCTGGATATGGCTTAAAGATAGGCTACCAGCTTTCCATGTAATTTCTGACTAGCTGAGCTGTTCCTTAGTAACAGATTACTATTGATTTTGATGCCAGAAGTCTACAGACATTGTCTTTATTGCCACTGAACAAGTTTAACAAAAGTTACTCCCTTGTCCTTCCATGTCTTTGGCCAATCCCTGTACCTTAATTAGTCAATTATGTAGCTAAATGTGGACATATTTTTCATCCTCAGTGTTCACCTGCCATAAAAGTATTTCATTGAAATGTGCCCTCTCTTTCACCACTGAATCAAAGATATTAGTCACTCTGTCAATAGTTTGACTTTTGCACACACAGTATTGTGAAAGCAAAGAAATATTCAAATTCAGCCATAGATAGATAGCAATTTGTAATAAAAATCACTAATGTGTCTGTATGCTCTTTTCAAAGTTCCCTGTGACATAAGCAAAATATTTTTCTAACAGTAGTATTTGAGATGTAAACTGATGTTTTCACATCCTTGCCTGCTTGTAATTATATGTTATACATGTTATTAATCCATTGGCATCTAATGAAAGCAATGAGTAAAAGGAAGTTCTCAGCTACAATTATCTTTGGTATCTCATAGCGATACCTTTGCATGTTGGACTCAGTAGAGTGATGGAATTAGAGTTCTTTCACTAGGAATAACCAGAAGATGTGCTCTGAGAATGCACCTGATGCAAGAACAGTCACCCTTCAGTGCTTACGGAGTCTTCAGTACTGGCTGTCTCCCAGACTAGTCCTATTGGCCTGCACCACTGGGTTAAAAGACATAAGCTAAATTGGTCTAGTAGATTCAAAAAAGTAATTTGGTGAGTTCATTGAACTGCCTATTCCCAACTGCTCTAAGCGGTTCAAGCAATGCAAAGAGGATGTATGTGCAGTCTCTGACCACAGGCCAATGCACTGCATGTTCCCTACAGCTTCTAAGAGTAGCGAGGTATCTTACAGCTCTTGCAGCTTCCACCATTATCTGAGTAACTGCAGTTGATGCATCCACTCTTGTTCTATGACTTGTTTTGTACAGTTTCTGCACAGACAGAAATGTTTATACATGGAAACAGTGCATGACTCAGAAAAGACGAGTCTGTTGCAATCACAACAGGAAAAATTGCTATGAGATTTTTATCTCTCATCTGAATAAAACCCAAAGTTAAACAGAAGTAACACATATATATCCAGTGTGAATCTGGAAATCACCACTGTTCCATCTTTGTCATTGGTTCTTCCGTGTTTCTGTGATAGTACCAAAGTCCTAGTTCCTAAATCATATAATAAAAAAAATAAATAAATAAACACAAACAAACACCACACCACACCGCTCCCAATAATAATACAAAAATCTAAATCTCTCCAAGAAGGAAAAAAATATTTACATTAGCTCAGCATCCTTTAGGACAGGTAATGTTTTTGTAGGCTATTGCATAACCACAGAACCAGTCATTGCAAAATGTGTTTAGTAGAAGAGAAACAATCACATCTATGAGAGACTGATGGGCAGCTGACTCTTCCTGGTAATGTCTGCAAAATTGCTTTCAAGCAGGCTTATAAGAGAGGCATTACAGAAATCCAAAAGCAGAAAGATATAAAGAGTGAAACTGATGTCCATAAGCAAACCCCAAAAGATGCGATCCTTGTACCCTAGACTGCTTCTTTTTCTGCCTCCCTCACTGCAAGTGATACAACATGCAGCTGAGTCATTTTGCTAATTCTCTGATATTTTCCCTCTTATTCTATTTATTCTTTGATAGTCATTGGTATTGAAACTGCTTGCAAAAGTGAGTGAGTTGATTAATAGGTATTTTATACATCTGGTATATCCTCATAAAAGACTGGTAAACTTATTTCAATTATCATACCACCAACAAGGATGCAATCTGTTCACAATGGCTCTTTACGAATGGCTGCTTTGGGTAATGGCTGTTTTCTTAGCATGGGAAATGAAATATAATATTATTAAACAGAGATATGCAGAATGGTGTGTCAACTTATCCATCTTCCTGATGTTTATGGGCTTAATTTTTTATAATGTTTATTTTATTTTATGGGACCAAACATTAAAGTATCACTTATTTGAAAGGATCTAATTTCTTTTATTTTTGTTTTAATGTCCTTGAATATTAACATCCGCAAAATTCATGTGCAATCAGTGCAGAAAACCTGTGGTAGGTACTTTATTAATTCTATTTAGACAAACACGTTAAAATGAGAGTGATCATGAACCAAGGAAGGTTTTTTTTAGGTGAGATATGAAAGTCTTTACCCATAAGGCTAAGGTTGTCTTGTTTGGTGCTTCTGTTTTAACAAACCACCTGTAAATTTTCTTAAAATAATGACTGATAATCTCAAAACTGCTATGAAAGTTCAGTGTAGGTGGGAAAGCAGGAAGTGTATGTGTAAGACTGTATGGATGAAAGAGAAGGCATGAATATTGTAAAGATTTTACACGTAAAAATAATTAAATGTTAGATTAATACCTCAAATAGTGGCAGAAAATACTGCAGTACAAATTCAGCCTCAGAATTAATTACAGAACAGCTATTTATTCTTGGACATGGGAACAGTTTTCAAACCTATCCATCACACAATATCTTTTCATGTTTCTGTAAATAATATTTTAAATGCTAAATATATCAGAAGATTTTTATAAACCACTTACATGTTTTTCTGTTTCAGATACACACATATTTAAGTCTACCATACACAGACTTGAATTTCTATTCCAGCTTCATTTGGGGGAAAGTGAGAGGAAAAGCATATTTCTTCACATCATAAATGGGTACTGAAAATATAAAGTTTTGTAAAATTTTTAAGAGTTTTAAAATTTAAAGTTTTTAACACATGATATTTCAGCAGGAAGACAGACATAGAGTTTCCAACAGATATCACATAGATGTTCCCGCTGAGTGAAAATTTCTTGCTGGCTGCCAGTACAGATGCCAGTACTGTTAAGCAAACTATTTAAGAGTTTATTTATCTCCTTCCCTTATATCCAGAAAATGTAGGTTGAGTTGTTTGGTGTCTACAACCATGTATTTTCACCAGCTTAGTATGTAAACCTTGCCTACTAGTACTGATGTCTCCTTATATCAGTTCACAACTTTGACCTGCACTGTGAAGCTACTACAGCTCTTTACAATAAATGTGGCTGTGGTTCTGCAGCTGTTTAGATACCATCTCCTTCCTCTTGCATAATCATTCTTGCATTACTTGGATCTTGTTAGGCATCAACTTCTCAGCAGCAGTTTAATACAGAGCAATAGCTGAGGATTTTTCATAAGAGACTATGATTCTGGTTACCTAGGATTAAATAATATGAGGTAAACATTTTTTCAAAAGCACTAAAATTACTCTCTCTAAGATGAGGCCACTCCAAACATCCCACATCACTCTGAATTTTGCCTCTGAAAACCTTAGTTTTAGTTCCAGTCCTGCAAATGACTCCTTGTAGTTGTAATGTGGCAGTTTTATGAAGCGCCACTGACTTCGCTACTTCATACCTGAACTCCAACGACTTCAGCTACAAAGACTACCTAAAATGATGTATCTTTGCATATTGGATAAGGCTAAGTCATTTTGACTGTGGTCTTTGATATGAAATTAATGAGATTTTTGGTCTGTACTGCATAGCCAAAGATGCTGGAAGGGCAAAGAAGGGAGGTAAATAAGACCATTTAAAAACATGCAATGAATTGAATTCATTAAATTTATTGGGTGAAACAATTTAATGAAGAAAAATACTAATTAAATTATTAAAATCTAGATTGCAAGTAGTAATTAAAAAGACAGTTGCTATGCAACCAAAAGGATTTTTGTGACGGAGTGCAAAAATATATCTGTTAAGTATGCTGGTATTTTGCTTTGACCTTTTTCAGTCACACACCTGCCCAGACTGTCTGTAAATGTATTTTTGAGAATGATAACATTAAAGATACTTGCAGGATTAAGAAAAAAATAGCTATTTGGATCAGTTAATGACTTTTATTATGTTTAAAAGATTAAGAGTAAGGAATTCAAGAGATAAAAATAAATACATATATATAATTACGTATATAAATCATATGCTGATTTTTCATCAGCTCTAGTGGATTAATTTCTATCCCAAACACAGATCCTGATCCTATAAGACATGGGAACATTAATTTGATAATGTAGTGTATGACCTAACCCTTCCCTGTCCTGAAGGCTTTAAATGACAAATAAATTCCTTACTTGTATCAGAACACTAAGCACCTGTTGTTCATAATAACTGGGAGCAAGCTTTACTTATCCTGGAATACATGGAGGGAATTTTTGCTTTTCCTGGAATACCTAGACTAAGATAAAGGTTGGGTTCTGCTAGAATTTCCATTGTTACATGTGAAGATCTCTGATGGGGTCATCTGATATTGACATAAGTGAGAGAGGACACCAATATGCAGATAAACAGTGACACACAAAGAATTTTGTTAGGGCACATACATATTTCCATGAAGAGGCATTAATTGTGCCCAACATATTTGTATAGTGCTCCCACATATTCCCCATCGTCCGAGAATATCAAAATCCCTTGGTGTGCTTTGGATGGTGCTGTGCAAATGAGAGGGAGATCTGGTTTGCTGCACCTGAAGGTCTTTACCCAGTGATAAAGTCTTCTATTGCTTGAGGCTGATTACAGGTCATATGACCAACCTGAACTCCATTTTTTTAATTCCCATTAGTCCTGAATTTAAATCACAAAACTTTAAGCACTTTCTTTTTCAGTAGTTTCCTTTCCACTGATATCATGCTTCAGAATTATTTGCAAGCTTAGAAACATAATTGATCGTTTTACGTAAACATTTTATCCAACGCACCACTGACAAGAAAAATCCACGCTATTTCTCTATATTGTGGAAAAGAGATTTTGTTCTGACTGTAAACCACCACTGTAAACTACCATAGTGAAGGACTTCTAGGTGCAAATCATAAGAAGAATCACATTATCAAGCTCTAATACTCTTGGCTTTGAGTAAACTAGTTGAATTATGCAGTAATAAAATGAATTTCCTACCTCAACTTTGTGAATTCCAACTCCTGTTAGAAAAGAGAGAAAGAAAATAATTTTCAGAGAAGGAAGCAAAGATGAAGACATTTGACTTTGCTTAGCAAATATTTCATGTTAAAAAAGCCAACAACTTTGATAAGAAAACAAATTACATAAACTAAAAAATTCCCCTTTTATAAACAGAAAGTAAATGAATACTTAATTTTTTTTCTGCATGTAGTCTCAAGCTGTAAAAAGTCTTTGCCATTTCTTGATGGCCATTGTTGATGACACCTTACACATAAAGTGAGGTATTCCCATACGTGGGAATGATAGCTAGGAGAATCTGTGATCCAATTTGCAGATGAACAAAGAAATTAAAAAAAATACATGAAAACTGCAGTTCAAATACATTTCTGAAAACTCAGTTGCCTGAAACTTTATCCCTGTCTTTAAAACAACTAAACTATAAAACTAATCAACTTTTTGCAGTCAACATGAGGTTCTCTAAATCTCTTTCACAGTCTTTTTGTCAGTCATCCTGATCTCCAGTTCTGAATTGCTCTGAGTTCTGGTATTATTTTGTACCCTAGTGTTGCTGTTACAGTCACTGTACATTATACACTTTCCAAGCACTGTCAGAAGTCTGGAAAAATAGGGAGCAAGGGTCAGGAAAGAGAAATTATAAAAGATAATTTTTAATAAAATATGCATAGAGGTAAAAATTATTGACTTCAAACCACAAACAATTTTAAGACATATCCCAAAGGATTTAAATTTGGTTAGCCCTTGTAAATTTCTTGAGCTATGCAATGTACAAACCACAATCTTTACTTTTTCTACAAGAAACTTATTCTCTCATCTTTAGCTACTTCCTTGGAAGAGGAATGAGAAAAATTTTTAAGGCAAGAGCAAGTTCTTGACAGTAAAAAAAAATGCATGGAAATTAGGATTTAAACTCTTCTCCCCTTTTTGATGGTCTCAGAGACCACCAGTACCAGAATATCCATATCCACTTACATCTTTAAAATGTTCTAAATTAGTTTGTCCACCAAATTACATTCCTCTGGGATGTTATAGTTTTCTAAAGATTAAGAGCTGATTTAATTATTTTTATAATGTTTTTTTTCAGATGATAAAACTTCAGCAACTGGAACACTTGATTTGACACATTTTAGAAGGCACTTATATTGTAAAGAAAAAGGAATTGCTTAATAGATGGCTGCAGCTGTTAGTAAATGACCAGATAAAATCTCTACACAGGATAAAAAAACATGTCATCTGGATTAAAGTTATTTTTAATTTTGTCATCAATCAACAGTTTATACTTGGCAATTTATTCCAATCTATATTTTGAACTGTAATCTGCAACAGGTGATCATAATTTTATTTTCTTTAAGACAGTGCTCTGCAGAAAGAGTCTTCAGAAGGTTCAGACTTCTGCAGAAAGACACTTCGTATTTACATTTAAATAAACCAGATGAATATTGTCTTCTTTCCCATTAACACCTCCGCAGTAGACCAATAATAAAAAGAACTCTTCCTTTGTATCCTCTCCCTGACTCAATCTAACTAAATATGCAATAATGTCAGAAAAATTCTCAAAAGCTGAAGAAAAGGAGCAAGTTTGTGGAATTAGATTTTCATGTTTTTGATGAAACCTGAATGAATCTTGTAATCTTTAAAACTTAATCTTGCCATTTTCATTCAAATTGTTGTTTAGACTCAATATCATGATTTCCCTGGCAATAACAGCTCTCCAGAGCATTTTAATGAGTCTTTAGGTTTTTTATGCATTTACGTAACTTCTCTAGAAATGCATCTCATACTTTGAAAAGCATTCCCAACTCATGAGCCTGAGAAAGTAGGCTTGATGTTTGAATAGCAGGGCAAAAAAAGTGATGTAAAATCCTGAAGAAGACTTTACTAATTTCAGAATAACTTTGTTGTGCTTCTCCAGTTCCATTTCAGATGCTAATTACAGGCTTCATAGTTTTTTCTGGTAAGATTTTTTTTTTGTTACTTTGGACTTTCAAATGTGTCACTTTATGGGTTTTTTTTCATCTTTATATCCATAGCTGGTGGACCTCAGTATTGCAAAATTAATTTGATGGAACACAGCAGGCACTTGGTGCAGATTATCATTCAGTGAGGAGTCTGGATGATAATACGACAGAGTTAGAAATAATTTAGGAGAAATTACCACCAGAGAAGGAAAGTGATTATCGTGTTTGATAGCGTCCTGTTTTCTGACCCCACTAATCCCTGTGTAACAGAAGAATGACAGGGTTCCAAAAATATTGTTATTAAGGGGAAAAAAACACTACAACCTCCCCAAACTGAAGTCAATACTACACCCCCTGGCAGGATGACCTATAAGGAAGAAGTTATTTGTGGAGAGCTCTTGGCAATGACACTTAACGAGTGTCATAGTAGATACCACAGGAAGGCAGGATCATTATCCATGTATCAACAAGAATTACAGTCACTGAAATATCAAGCAGGGAGTCAAGTACCACATTCAAAAGTTTCTCCTGTTATGTAAACATATCAAGCTACCACGAGTGAGAGAAACTCTTCTCAACAAGTCAGTATTCTTTCCTCCCTGCCTTCTCTCTACAGCACATATTTTGGTCTGTACCTAGCTTGATGCAGACTAGGCCTTGCACTGTTTTTTTTGTGTAAAACATGCGTACTCAGACGGGCCAGAAAAGCACAGACAGAAAAGCACAGACATAAAGCTTAATTTCAAATGAATGCTTGGTTCTTCGAATTTCTCTTACACTTAGTGGCTATCTCTTCTCCAATGTTATGTCATTCTAGCTATTCACAGAAGTTTTGTTCTGGTTTATTAAGTTAGTGAAACAACTTCAGAAGAAAGCTTGCCTTTCCAAGCCTTTTCAGGCACAATTTTAATATTGTACTTGCTCTGTTATTGGAATATTGACTACTAGAGCTTCATTGCCTATGAGATTGGATTAAGATTCTGGAAATTATTTTTTTTTAAAAGGTTGAAATTATATGGGGCTTTAAGTTTTCTAGATAATGAGGTCTTAGATGATCTCATCTTGCATGCTGCCTGCCTTCAGTTCAATACTTGGATCACAAAGCTAGCAATCTGCTCTGGTTAATGAAGTTTGGAGTTATGAAACCATGTAAATCCTGTGATTAACTAGGAGCTATAAAAACGTTTGGGCTACTGGTTCTGCACCATCATCCTGTACTCATACTTGACTCCAGGTGTACAGTCTCAGTTTGTGTTCCTGACTTAATGCCTTCATAGTATTTATGTTCTTGTGGCCTTTAATTATCACAATTCCAGTGAAACTTCAATAAGTGAGTGTCTTTAGCCATATTCATTCTACACAAGAGATAAATTCATTGGGATAATCACTTCATAATTATTTCTCTTTATGTAATGACAATTAGGTTCTACAAGTAATTGCAGTTACCTTTTGTTCTAATTTCTTCTCAGCTGGTGCAACTTTTTCATTCCAAAATATCTTTTTCATTCCTAAATATATTTTTCATTATTTTTCTGCCTTTTTCATATTTGTTCAGAAATGCATTTTAGTGAGTTGGGGACAGATTGGATTGCAGATTTTAAGTTTTTCTTCTGATTTTTTTTAATGAGTTAAACAATCCAGACATTTTTATATTACCCAACTTATCATCTCCACCTATGGAGACAAATGAACATGATATGTGAGTTTAAATCAAGTTTTATATTGTGGTTTTTCATCCAGATGGGATCCATTAAAGAGGTATTGGAATACAAGACATGGAATACATTGGGAGATTTTAGAATATAGCGCTAGAAAAATGCGTATATGTTCTGTGTTGCATGTTGTACGTTACATGTTTTTAGTTGGTCTTTCCTGCAATAGGCCCTTTGATTGATGGCTCCTAATGGACAGAATAAATACCACACAACAGATATTAGTATAATGTCAGCTTCATACTTATGGTAGTACGCCAGCTGAACTGTATTATTTCATTTAAGTGGCTGATAGGGATTAGGGATTCTAAAGAAAGTAATGCATGTTTATAATTTTTTTTTTTTAAACTTCACCCTGAAAAAATAATTGCTTTACATTTTCTAATTTTTAACTCTTGTTTATAAACACACATGTGAACATCATTAACATAAATAAATAAGGTTGAAAATAAGCAATATTGCTGACATCTTTAATTTAAGAAAAGAACAATCACCACATGGTTAATTCATTTAAAATTAGTAATTCTTGGGTTTTTTTCTTTGCTTGAGTTTTTTTTGTGTTTTTCTATTTGACTGTAAGAATTACTGGAAAAGTTCAACGTGGCTAACATTCAGCTTACTAAAAAGGTTTCATGTGTAGTCTGACCTCTGTATAATAAGGGAGACTTTTATAATCAGAGACTAAAAAAGGGGGGCTAGGATCCCAATGGTTTTGGTAGTATCAATCTGCTGTTTTAATATTTAAAATATCAGATATAAATAACTTCTACATTGGGAGAACTGCCAGTATATGAATTATAATATCTAGGTCATTGCCTGTTTAAAAGATTATTATCTTTGAACTAGTGTTAAAGCCTTAAACAGACCTTTTAGCTACCAGAGAAGCTATGCTGAGACATTTTTGGAATACTATATGTAGGTCTATTTTGGCTGCAGAAAAACAAACAAGGTAAAAATCATAAAGGTATACTTCCAGTAGAAAAGTATAATGTTTATCTGTTGATATGAAATCACAACTTGAATCTTTCCAGATATTTGAGTCCCTTTATTAAATTTAGTAAAATGGCTAATTTTATCTGAGTTTTAGTTACACATTTTCATAATTTTATGCTGAAAATGGTATGACAATTTAACAGGTCATGTCTAAAAGCAGTGTTTTAAATATCAAGACAAACTTGTAAGACGGAAAAGATTTGGCTTCGAAAATTCGGTCAGTTCAGTTAGTGAAAAGGAGCAAGGAAGTCTTAGGAACTAAAATGCCAAAGTGAAATCAGGAATCAGAAAGATGCTTGGATTTCTTATGAAGAGGAGCAAGTGTTCTAAGCAGACCCGGTTTTCTTTCTTGGTGTTTGTATCAAAGTTCACTGCCTTCTACTTTGTTCATGCTATGGCAAAGTAGAAGAGAAGAGGAAAAAAAAAGCTATGATAAACATTCATTCACCATGTTTTACTCTAATTCATACCTTTACCTGTCTAGAGTGGATAAGTGTGGTCACCTGTATTAAAAAGGTGCTACAACTATATAAAAGATGAGTATGCACTGAAAATGCACGATTATGGAATATCTAGAATAGCCAGAACACATATCTGGAATTTAGCTGGGACGAAAAAGTAAGTACAGGGTGTTTAAAAATTACAATCTTATTATGGAACTAAACTCCACATTTATTTTCCCGTGTTGACTAAATAGTAATTATATATTGCATTTAAATGAAAGTAAATATAATTTAAAATAAATAATTAAAATAAAATTAAAATAAGCATTAGAAGACCTTTATTGCTTATGCTATTCAATGTCTTCAGCATCAAATGAACCTATAACAAAGGAGAGAGGGATCATAGAATCATAGAATAGTTTAGGTTGGAAGAGACCTTAAAGACCATCTAGTTCCAACACCCCTGCCATGGGCAAGGACTTCAGATGATATCTGAAGGTTTTTATAGAAAAAAGGAGTCTTTCCAGAGACTGGGATATTGATTGCATCAAATCTTTGCAAAAAAAAAAAAAAACAGTACAAAGTTTCATTTTAAGAGAATTTTATTTTTAAAAAGTCATAACTCCAGATGCATTTAATATGATTTTTTTTATATAATGCAGAATTATAACTGAGTTAAATATACTGCTGTAAAGAAGATATGAGGTTGTCAGTTACATTTGTAAAAATCAGTCGTCCAAAATCAGGCCAACACAAATTTATGAAGAGCCTTAAAAAAGGCCTTAAGAAAGCTTGCAATAGAACAGAATGGAGGTACAGAGGAAAAGATTACAGTTTGATAATCCTTAAACAAAAAGAGTAAAATTATGTTGATGTTACATGATATGATTTAAGACTCAAAAAAACCCAATCCTGCTAATCAGCTGGAGTTTGTATTCTAATGATCAGGGTTCCTACTTTTATGTTCTATTTACATTTACCTAGGATTTGAATAAATAATGGTAAGTAGTCAAATTAGCCTGAATTTGTTGCTAGTGAAAGCTATTGCCCCTCTTATTAAAAGTTCCCTCTGCCCTCACCTTATGTTACTGCAATGCAATATTTTTATTATAATTTCAGAATGTAGCTGCATATGCCTTTGCAATAGTAAGTGAAACTTACCTTCAATGATGGTTTATTTCTCACAAAACAGGCATGTAGTGCACATGTGGCCAGGTACTGGACACAGCTGAAACAACAGCTGATGCACTGGAATATCTCAAAGAATGGAAAGGCAAAATATCAAAAAGAGAAGAATGGCCTTGCTGTCATAGTGTGACAGTAAGTTGAAAACATGTCTGCACATCTGAAAAGACATCTGAAATGTGTATGATTGGAGAAATAGAATATTACTATTTTATCTTAATTTCCTTCACTTTTTTAAGAGTACAATGCTGTTAGTATCCCTTAGTGGAATTCATATGGTGCAGTATATTTGATAAAAATGTAAATAAAGGAAATTGTCTGTGGTTTGTGAAAGTAATTATCACCTATTGCGTGTTCATGGTGGAAAGAAAAGGTTAATACAAAGGTGTTGCTTAATAAGCAGTCTGGCTTAAAAGGGTGAAATTGGAATTTAGAAAAGCCAGTATATTCCACAGAGAGACAGAAACATAGTATCTAAAAAAAATTGGAATCTTTCACATGCATTGTAGTAAGCTCTGAGACCTATATCAAGCATCCTTTTACATCTCGCTCAGTTACAAACATAAATATTAAACAGAAAATAGCAAAAGATCATATATTACTTTTTAGTTGTATGGACTGTAAGAATGGCTCTTGCATAAGAAGGCAAAAAAAAGTCAATGAATGGATTCTAATGACAGCTTGAAATATGTACGCATTGTATACAAAACTCCGAAAAAGTAGAATGGGCACGTTCACTTTCTTCAGTCCTTGTCAATGTATACTTTGTCATTTAAAACTTGCTAGCTATGTATAAATTCTGAATGGAATTATGGATGGATACAGTTCACAGCTGAAATTTTGAGTGAAGATTTTGCTGAAAAATCTGTATTATTCCCCTGTGGAATAATTACTAAAATAACAAAAATACAGTATTGTTCACACATTAAGGAAAAAGCTTAAAATCAAAAAGGCTCCTAAGGTAGAATACAGCCGCAGCTGGTATGCGAAGAATCCACTACATCTGTGATTCCCTGCGCAATATCGCTCGCCGAGCAACACGGGGATGGAGTGGGGTGGAGATTCCACGGCCAAACCCTGTGATAATCAGCAGATATGGGAACGAGATGGTCCTATGGAACTGATAAGCTGCTCACTGTCTACCCTGAGCCAACAGTTTGTCAAATTTTGACAAAATGCCGTCCTTTGTGTGAACTTTGCTCATTATAATGTCATTATAATACCTAAACACACCTCCATCCCAAAGGCTACCCGCCTCCAAGGTGCGACCACTCCTCCATGAGTCTGCGCCCTGAATTTTTGATAAACTATACCTTGAAATGCGAAGCGAGAGAATTTTACACCAATCATAATAAAAGTATTTATGACTAAAGTCACTCAAACTCCACCTTGAAGGGAAAAAATAGTATAAAAATAGCCCAAAAAAGGGCGGATGTTAGGGAAGACACCATCGTGAACAAGTCGAGGAGGACTCTATCCAAACTGCCTTCGACTTCTGGGACCAGCCGACGGGCTGAGCCTTTCTTCCCCCCGATAGGGACGCCTTTGGGTAAGACTTAAACTATACCAAGTGTTTCCTCAAAACTTAGAAATCTCTCTAGAGAGTCTTTTTCCTATGTTTATAGCCAGGCTGTACTGTATGTAACTTTGTCGCGCGTTTTGTATAACTAACAACACTTTATTTGCACGTGCTTTGCAGACAGTGTATTTATCACCGGCCATCCATAAGAACTTATGTACTGTTGCTAAAATAAACTGCGCTGCTTAAGTAGCTGGTCGTTTTGGTTTCTCATTGAACGTGACCATAAAAGTGGCTGTGGTAGTTCATGAGCACGACTGGACTGAGGGTGCAGTCCACTATTAGTGTATCCAGAATCGTGATAGTTTAATATATATATATTAAACGCGACTGGACTGATAGTGGTGGATTGGGCATCACTCAGAATTTAAACCTAGCCGCACCTAGCCTCCCACCTCGGTGAGGAGTGTTAGAACGCAAGGGGGTTTATTTTCTGCCAAATTAACTCGCCCTTTAACACCAATTGGGCATCACTCAGAATTCAAACCTAGCCGCACATAGCCTCCCACCTCGGTGAGGAGTGTTAGAACGCAAGGGGGTTTGTTTTCTGCCAAACTGTTCTGCCCTTTCACGCAACATTCCCCATCTGCCATAAGTGACCAAAGTGTGAACAGATCATTCTGCACATTTTTATGAGATTTTATTTTTTATCTTTAAGACATAAAAGGTTCAAATGGAAAGTTTTTTGAGCTACCTGAGAAGCGAGTATCACAGGGTACTCAGATATATGAGCAATTGTATAGCAGATGAAGAACTCAGAGTTACATTCTTTGCTGGATGTTGTAGAGATTGATAACTTATGGCACAAGTCACCTAAAAGCAACAAGTTTTCTTCAGTCTGTCCAGAGGAATGGCAGATAAAGCTGTACTCTGGGGAAAGAAAAGGACTTCTAGACTTACTGTTAGCCAAGTTTCATTGCCTTCAATAGCATAACCTGGCCCTTTGGTGCTTGGAAAGAATATCTGGAAGTCTCACTAAATATTCACTTTGATTTTAAATATTAAAGTAAATAATTATTAATTTTAAAAATAGGTAGGAAAAAAATCTGCCAAATATAGACATGGGACAACCTACTTGCTTTCTGGAACAGAAGTATAATTGCATTAACTTTCTTTGACAAGATACTAATGAGAGTCTTTTAGTTTGCTCACAGAAAGAGAAGGTGCTTTATATCTTACACATGGACAACACTGCCTTTGGTATTTTGGCTTCTTTCCTTAAAAATTGTAAGTCTAATAAATTCTGAGTAATACAAACTTTTGTTTACCTGAAAGTGAGGAAAATAATAAATTTACAAGAAGTCTAATTCTATATATTAAAATTATCATGTAGAAACAAATTTAAATTTAAATATATTGTACAGAAAAGGTTGAATTCATTATCAGTTTAATTTACTTGAACTCAAAAGTTTTGTATTTTATGAAGCAGACTGTAGTAACTAGGATTAAGTAGGGAGAAAAAGAGTAATTTAGTTTTATTTAATATATGAACGTAATATGCTTTTTAAAAAATATTGCTAGGGGAATGTGTGCACTACCAATTTTTTGTGAAAATTTTGTATTTATTTTTTACATAACCATAGATTTAAAAGTAAAGTGAATGTAATGCTACTGTTTAATAAAGACACAATAAATATTTTGTATAAAATGTAAAGATAACTGCAAAAGCACCACTTAATTTTAAGGAACAGATAAATAATAAGTATGGTATGTCAGATCTCTACGTATCTTTTTCTTCCTTACTAAGCAATGCATATTTTTGAAATTACAATTCATCTTAATGCATCTAAAATTTCATAGCAAACTATAAGCCCACATTTTTTATTTGAGCATAAATGTATTTATATTCTGGCTAATTCTTTCTTGGCTCCTTATATGAAAAATACCACTAAAATATATGTATAACATTTTGCAAAAGAGTTATGAAAGCAGCACTGAATGTTTTTGCTTTGCCTCTCTGAGTGTTATTCAATTCCTTAAGCCCTGGTCAACAAAGGGAACTATAATTTTACATGTGCTTTCAGGGAGACCCAGATTTATTTAACTGAGTGATGATCCACTTTCATATCTCAGCTGGAGAAGGACAACCTTCCAAAACTTGAAAGCATCATTTCAGGATGTCTATCAATTCTACATCGCCTCATTTGGTTGGTTTGAATTGTGTCTTATAATGCTTAGGCACATATTGATAATGCAGAAGTGGGTACCGCAAAGTAACATCGGAATTTAGCAGTGGGCCAAAACACATCTAGATGTTTATTTGGGCTCCTCTCATTTTTATTCATAATTTTCGTGTTCTTGAAAAGTTTTTCTGAGTGAGGTAAACTAAAATTGGACAGGCTGAAGAGTTTATTCCCTAAAAAACATTTCCTTTTCATCTATGCAGTTTTTCTTGCTTATGTGAGTACACATGCTTCTAGAAGTTTAAGTGAGCAATGAAGAAATTACTACCTAGACAAACAACACCAGCAATGAGCCCAGGGTGCAAAATTTTTAAGCTAATTAAGCACAGATTTCTTATGCTTAAACAAGTTGTGCATGTACTTGAAAAACAGGCTCAAAGCTCATGGCATGATACAATGGAGGGTATGCCTCTTTTTTTGAGCTAGTGTGTTTCATCCACAGTACTCAAAGTCACTGTCATCCTGAGAAGCACTGCTAGGGAGAACAAGGTGACTGTGCTAATACTGGAAGCTGATTCTGGTATCTGTCAGTAATTAGTATCTACTTTTTTCCACACTTGTATGAGAAATTACTTCATTTTAAGAAAAATAGATGCTTCTTTTTTGATAGCTGTTAAAATGGAAAGTTTATCTTAATCAGAGTCATAATTAATTCAGAATGAGGTGACTGTCATGAGAAATATAAAGGTTTCTGTCACAGAACAACTTTCTCTTATGATTTTCAGGATTTCAAGAGTAAAACTCTGGCTGAATATCTTGTGTCATCAAAATTCAGGCTAGAACTATCACACTTGCATTTCCTTCAGAAGAATAAATCTTGTTTCTGATGTACATAACAGATATTATTTAACTATAGAATTCCTGAAAAACATGAATGGTTACTTCAAAAGATGTACAAACTATTTTCCTTACCTTTTTGAAACCTCTGGTTTGTTAATGTCTTTAAGGATTATGAATTTTTTTGGTTTGAGATCTTAAGAAAAGTTGCATATAATCATTCTTTAGAAGTGCAAAACAGAGTATTAACGGTGATCAACTTTGGCAGTAGCTCTGGTTAGTATGTAGTAATATGGTGTCATAATGTAGTAAGGTATTTTAACTATTACTGATAAAGAGCAGCTTGTGAAGGTATCACTAAAACAAAAATCCAGCATAATTTTTTAGCATGTAGACCATAAAGGACTCTCTTTAAAAACTTTAGTTGTGGTGATAGTTTGCAGTTTTGTACAATAAAAGAAAGCTTTTAAAAGTCCTTTAACTACTTTAAAGATAGCAATACCATTTCACTGAGGGCTATGTATCAGACTGAGGTATTTCTTTCTTATAACCTTGTAAAAGAAGTGTGAAAAACATATCTTTGGAAAAAAAAGGGTAAGAATTAAAACACTGGCTAGTACTTATTAATATTTTTTTCCTTTCTACATTTGTGTAACATTTGAACGCAATGCCCTCTACTCCAAAAGAGATAGAATTAACCAAAATAGGAGATGAAGCACAGAAGTGCAGTCAAAGAATATAGGAATATATTTTATTTCATTCTCATCCAAAAAATGTAGGAATATATTCTTTGGGTGGAAATGAAATAAAATTTATTAAGAAGGAAAGAAACAGAGATCTAGAAACTTGTATTTCTGAAGGCTTATACAAGTAGTATATAGTGCTCTGTTTTTACCTTGCAAATACAGGCACATTCTTTAAATATTTCCCTATAGACTGGTGATAGGTATCAAGGACAGAAATAATACAAGAAAAGCATGTCTAGTTTTGTATGTTTTGATTAAAAATGGGCTCCAAATGGATCACAGAAATGCATAACTGTCGAAAAATTGGTCAGGATCTACACTCTGGAAGACCTGTCTCTCTCTGTAAATCCAGCTAGTCTTTCAAAATTCTTAAAGTCTAATCCAAAAGTGAAGAAAAAACATGTAGAAATATTTTCCAGTCTTTACCTCATGTGTGTTGCTATGACATAATCACGCATCAATAATAAAAATATTACCCAATTAAACAGGGATTTTAACTAAGCACTTGATCCAGTGTCCATTAAAATAAATGGGAAGATTTCTTCGGTGATTTCAATGTCCATTTGATTAGGTACATAAACATTCACAAACTACTTAACATTTTATGATTTTTCCCAAGTGTTCCTGCATCCCTCACTTCTGACATTGTAAGACTTACTTTTATTTGCAACTGGAAAGGATAAATCAACTCACCAGCTGAAGGGATAACATAGGCTTTAGCAAGCACAGCCAAAACATTCTTCCTAGACACTTTGTGTGCAGATCAAGTAAGAAGCTGTAAAAACTGACACTTAAGGTGTCCCATGTTTGACAATATTAGAAATAATGAGATCAAAAAATATGTCTCCCTAAAAGCTTTTAATTTGCAGAGAACTTGGATAGTATCCTAAAGGGGGAGGGAGGGAGGAAATATCTTTTTCATATTTGTGATTTGCCACTCATTTTCTCACAAAGTCATGACACCAGGGTGGACACATTCTTATTTTTGATCATTCATAGCAAGCAGGGTGAGGACCTCAGAGGAAATATATTTTATCTAAGCCTAGATGTATTATAAATGCTTAAAAGCGGGCTAGTTGGCTACAGATGTTTTATGGCTTCTTGAAGTCCAGGAAATAATGCTAGAGCACTGAAGTATTGAAATAAACAAAAAAAATCCAGAAAATTTGGTATACTTAAGAATCTAAGATGCTGTTAAAATATTTGGGATTATTTTAAAAAATATGAGGTTAATCAGAACATTGCAGACAAATCCTTTTCTCCTTTAATGAGGCTTCAGCTCATGGCATTCAAGATTGCTGTCTGTTGTACAACAAACTTAAAGAGCAAAGTCTTAACTCCATCGAAGTAAATGTGAATTTTGCCATTGAGTTTGCTGAGGTCATGTTTTCACTAAAAGTCTATGTAGTATGACAATACTTTAGAGCAAGAGTTACAATGTTAAAAAAGTGTCTTATAACATTAGTATCATCTTAGTGACGTGATATGTCTCTGAGATTATTGAGGTACTTCATGTAATACTGAAATCTTGCTGATGGGGAGATAATGGTGGAGTCTGGATGTGCTTCTGGTTATAATATTCTTCCTCTTCTCCCCCAGCCCCCCTTATTTATTTTTTTTAATTTTTATGTGAAAAGATACTTTGAGCATTTAGATAAACTAAGCAACTAGTTGTTGAATTTCAGAAAGGATGTTATTATTTTTCATACTAAAAAAACTCTAGTTTTATAAACTTCTGGGGGACGGGCAGTTTTTCTGCTGTTATTGTTTAACCTCTTTCTGGTCATTATCCTTTCGGCAAAGTTCAGTACAACATTTGAACCTCCGAGGATGATCTTGCCTCAGAATTGATCATGTAATAATTTAAGAGTTAAAAATTAAGCTTTTTTTTTTCTTTTCTTTTTTTTTTGAGAAAGCATTACAAGATGATTCCACACATCTTAACTAGAGGCACAAGGTTAATGGAACAATCATGTGACACAGTTGCAGCTTTGGAAGGTCTGCTGAATAATCAACCTTTTTTTTTTCTTTTCTTTGGCTAGTGATTCTGCCTGTCTATAAATAAGGATAGAAAACAGACGTTGGGATATACAGTGTTTTTTATCCAGAAGGGTGAAAGTTTGCAAAGTATTTCAGTTTGACAACTGATACATGCAAAAACTTATCTGTTCTCAAGGGGTAATAAAATAGTTCCTGCACATGTAAACTATTGTACTGGGTGATCTGCAAACATAAAGACTGAAAAAGTTGGCTCTGCCCCAAGCCATGACAATAGTATAAGACAAAAGACAATGTAGGCGGCCAGATGGAGGGCTCACAGGAATCAGACTGACAATACTGATAAGCACTGTCGTACAGAAATTGTAGGACAGTAACTTGTCTCTGTTTCTTTTTGGACAGAGTGACAACAGAAAATTTTCTATCACTATATTAGTTTTCATATTAGTAATGTTGCATTTTACATTCTGATAATTATTATTAGTTACATATTGCAACTGATGCTTACCAGGAACAATTTCTTTCCCATGGAAACATGGGCAATACTGTGACAAATGGTGACAATCAAAAGATAGTTTATATTGACATTAACACAAAATCTAGGACAAGGAATTAAAGAAAATATTGCCTTATCAAATACAGAAAGTTAATTTACCTAGGCTGTAATTATTCCAGCTAGAATTTGGCCAGATTACTGAAGTTAATTCTTCTGTTCTTTAAAACGTCCAGCTAAATTGATAGGGTGTATTAGCTGTCAAAAAACTTACTTATGCAAAAAAAATGTTGCAAAGCTAAAAAACTCTTACAGCAGGGTTAGGGCATGTTCTGGTGGTCCTGAACCTCATGATTCAGAATCAGCTGGCATGCTGATTCATAAATATCCTTCACAGTAGCAACAACTTTGAATGTTCCTTCAGCTTCCGATAAGCAAACTGCCTTGCATTGACAATGATCTAGTTGAACTGCCACTTTATTTCTTTCACATTACACAATACATTTGCTTCTCCTCCACCCCCCCCCCCCCCCCTTTCTTTTTATTTTTTAAATGAGAATTAAATTTCAGTTTGCAGGAAAGGGAAACAGAAAATAACCAGACACCATTTTCCTTCATATTCATTTTTTCATATGCACCCCATAAGTAAGATGTCTATCAAATGTGATGACATTTATTCAAATCAACTATGGTGGGTTTTTTGGAATTAATAATTCAAGTTTGCTGTGTTAACATAATCCTATAATTACATTGTTTGTGTATATGAAGGGATTATTTTAGTATATTACACATTGATAATCTCCGAGTTTAGGGATCTATTAGCATGAACTTGTAAGGAAGAAATACATCTTTCCTAGTAAAAGGCAAGCTCGGTTTCCAGCTTTATCTGACAAAGATTAAAGCTGGCCATTTTATGTACCTGTGCATATAGTATCACACTGGACCATGACACAGGAGTCGTCACAGAATAAACTTATTTCTCTTACTTATGCACTTAGACACATTAATGATGAGCATAGGAAATATAAAAAGTCTCTACATTTTTTATTTTTTTTTTTAGTTTGTATTTTTTAAATTTTGTGTCTGTAATAAAGTGTTTCAAAGCAAAATGGAAATCAAACCTCCAAGAACTGTTGTGACTGTAACTTCTAATCTGTGAACTCCACTACAGTGCAGTTGAACTGATATTTGATTTCTAAAAGGCTACATAAAATGTAGCCAATCTTCTGAAAACACTCTTCAGTAAAACTGATTCCCACTTTCAGAAGCACTACCTTGTTTTTTAACACAATGTAATCATGGATATTTTTATTGCTCCTACTCTGTAATGGCAAACTTGAATCATGGGAAATTTTGATATAGTCTCATATTATTTTCGTCCTTCCTTGTGTATCATGTCCCCTCCACCTCCTGTTGAGTCATTTTCTCCAGTTGAAGATTCTTGAGAAGGGTGAATTAAGAAATCCCTAAGGACAGAGACTTCTTCCAACTTGCTTGTTTCTGGTGTTATCTAGATAGGGAGATAAAAACCTCAGTATTTTTTTTTACTTAGGATGTCATGTGATCTGTTTAATCTGGACTGCATATAGATTGCCAAAGTTTAGGCTGCATATAGACTCTTAAACTCATACATGCTTTATTCCTGGCTCCCCTGTTGTTCAATTCATGGAACCTACTGGAATGCACACTGTTTGTCTCCCATGCTGAACACACACGTCTTCCTAAATTACAGTACAAAAACACATGCCTCTCATTTGCATATACAGTGGAATTCCTTTGTATGGATCACCAGAACTCATATATTAGGTAGTTTATAATCAATAAATTTGGATCTCCCAGCTTACACCTAGCTTTTGGCTTGAAATTTGTGCTTAGATTTCCAATGTTTAAATCAAAAAGCAAGACTTCTTCTGCAATGTACAAGGTGAAATAGAAGTCCCTGAAGGCCCCCAAGGTAGATCTTATTAAGTGTTGGAGTGGGAAAAAAGAAGAAGAAGAAGAAGAAAAAAGCTTCCTTTAGGTTCTCATAGAAAGTATAAAGGAAGAGTAGTACACAAAATTAATATTCTACTCATATCAAAGTAGACTATCCTGTATACTTTAGTTAATAACTTATGGGTAAATAAGCGAGGTTTATTTAATAAATAGTAAAAAATAGTAACAAAACCCCCAACAATTGAGCAAACCATGGAAACAGAGAATTCCAGGCTAGATAACTTGCACCGATGAGAAACAACTTAGCTCTCCATTGGGTACTGCTAAATGACACTGTATTTGGTATCATGTATCTCCTCTGCCCTGCAATGTAGAAGCACCCCTGTCTTTATATAATTTTCAGGGAAAGGTATTTGTGAAAAATTAAATGTGGCTGAGTTATCTTGATTAATAAGGAAGCCATGACCATAGCACGTGGACAAAAAATGCAGAACCCTTGGGAAGCAGGACGTCACTGTATTGAAGTGCTGGAAGAACTTGGTTTGTGTATCTGTTCAAATAAAATCCAAAGGAAGTCAAGCTATACTAATGTTTGTCTGCAGTTTTCTAATCCTTAGGCTTTCTATAGACTGGCCAGATTATGTGGTGTAAGAGCAATCAGAGGACTGAATTTCCTTATGCCATAAGGAGCTTCATTCCCTCTAGTAAATATTCCGCTGACAGCACTATTGTGGCAGCGTTTCTTCTGGACTGCTTCTGAAACAGCACATCATGAGCAGATGACAGAGTTCACTCTCATGGTTTAGTGTGAGAGACAGAAAAGAGGTGGCTGTCCACTTCAGGAGCTACGTTCAAAAGAGAAACTGCCTGTGCTTCCTCTAGTCCTTCACAGATTTTTACAGCCAACTCTAATGGAGGATTTAGTGTGTGATAGCTCTAAATTGTTTAGGAGAGTCCCAAATCCACATACTGCTTCTGGTGAAGTCTGTTATTATCCCACAGACAGATGTGAAAAGACTTTCCTTAAGGGGTAGTTGCAAATGGGCAGAGTCACTTTTGGAAAGTGACAATGAGACACCAAGGATCAAATATTTATTCCCACTGAATCTACTATAGGAAATGTCTGCAATATAGATAGCTAAAAGCTGCACTCTGAAAACATAGCGGAAGTACACTCATCAGGGCCTCTTTCATCACTAAGTAGAGTGATCATCTTATGAGGACACTTCCTTTCCTCTGAAATATGAAATAATTACATTGACAACCCCCCTTCCCAACCTTACAAGAGGTATTGTTCATTTTGTGTCTATCAGGGAAATGCAAAAGCATTGGCAAAATCTGCCAAGTCAGGCAAGAACCATCTTTCAAAGAAAATTTAAAGAAAAGAATTACAGAGAATTATTGCAATAGAAAGGTGGTGGGATGCCGTTAATAACTGTTCGTGTAAGCTAAAAATAAAAATGTGTTTGCACTTCAATGTATAAAATGCAGTCAGTCTACATAGCTCTTATTTGCTGTACAGAACAAGGTAATAAAGATGGAGGAAAAGAGAAGCAGACATAATTTTGAATTTTCTAACTGAGGAAATCTTGTCTTTGACTTTCAAATGTGATGAGCTTTGATAGACTCTGTGCACTTCATCCCACCTGCAGTTTCTTGGATTCATGCCTTGATTTGCATCAACTGACTCACTGACTTTTTATCAAGGTGTTCAAATATACAGTGCCTTCATTAACTATCCAAGTTTTCTGCCTCATTATGCGAGACAGAAAAGCCCACTAAGCTGTCATTGAACAGCAGTCATTACTTTTGAGCTCCTGTACTTCTGTGGATGAGGGCGAGGGTGGCGATTGATTTATCACTATTTTAATAGATACTTGACCTCTGAGTCAATACAAGAGTTTCACTCAGTGGTGGCAGAGGGCAAATGATCCAATTTTGTGAACACAATGGACTAATACAGGTGTTCTAGTTTTTCTTGATTTCCTGAGAGAGTTCTTACAATTTTTCATTGCTTGATATTTACTGATCTTACTAGCAAATAAATACCAGGTATTTCAAGTTTAAGTTAATATCAATGAAAAAAACTAATCATTTTAACTAATCAGCTTAACATCATGTTGTGGTTTAGGCCTGGCCACTGAAATGAGTTATTCCTTAAGTACTATTCAGACGAATTTACAAGCAAATGAAAGAAGACAAAATCATATAACTTACTTGTACATATAAATTTCCAGGGTTTTTTTATCTTTTTGCTAGAAGGTATTAAACTTATTCAAGAGTATTTTTCATTTTTCAAATGCCTTGTGTTCAGAACACTCAACATGATTTTAAAAATTTTATAGGTTAAACCATACAGGTTAAATAAAAATTAAAAATTATATTGTACCAAAAAAATTAAATAGAGCTGAAGTAATCAAATTTCTGAAAGAACAAGACGGACTTTCCTGGACCAAGGTGAGGCTGACTTGCATGTAGTTCCCCAGATACTTCTGCTTGCTGTCTTGGAGACAGGAGGGACCTTTGCTTTCTTACAGTTCTCTGCCAGGTCCTGCAGTTCACCTCCCCTTGCTGGTTCTTTGTTTCAAGAAGCTGTTGGTAACACACTTCAGCAACCTCCTGGATTACTTGTGCCTTCCTATGCCATCCCTCCAACATACATTGGGGCAGTTCAATTCTCCCAAGAAGACAAGGACCTACAAGACCTCTTCCAGTTGCCTGAAGAAGGCCTCACCTGCTTGTTCTTCGTCATCAAGACGGTTTGTAGCAGACACCTATCATAATGTTTGCCACTTTGGTCTGCACACTGATTTGGCTGGCCCATCACCCAAACAAACAAAGAAGTCCATAAATCCTGCTATTCTCTTACATGAAGGGCAACTCTCACTTCTTATCTTCCCGGTCTGATCTTCATAAAGAGCCTGCTCCTATCTATGGCAGCACTCCAGCTGTTGATTACGAAGTCCTTAGTGTTTACATCAGCCCTCTGCTTGCCAGCTTGGTCCAGTGCTTCCTCATTGGATTGTTGGCCATTCTCTCCTTCCCTTTTTGTTTCTAGTTTAATGCTCTCTTCTAGAGGTTACCCAGCCCGATTACAAAGACACTTTTCCCTGCTTGGTCAGTTGGATCCCTTTTCTTTCAAGCAATCCTCAAAAAGGTCATACGGTTATAAAAATTAAAACTCTGTTGCCAGCACCAAATGTGCAACCAGTTTTTGACCTGCAAGATCCATCCATTCCTCCCTGAGTCCTTCCCATTTACCAGCAAGACCAAGGAGAAACCACCAGGAACAAGCCCTTCATTCTCATTCCCCAGAGTTATGTGGTCACTCCTTATAAGCTCCTAATCTTGTGGCCATATTGTTAGTGCCCACATGGAGAAGAAAGGTGGAATAATAGTCTTTCCAACTGAAAAGCTGGACAAACCTTGTCAACCTATCCATGATGTCCTGGATGAAAACCCCCAGCATGCAGCAAATGTCCCCTGCTAGTGGTCTGAGTCAGCAGAACAACCTCCGTCCCTGCAGCAGGGAGTCTCCCACCACCATTTTTTGCCCTGTCCTGCTAGTGCCGTCACAGGGCTCAGGCACAGGCAGCTCAGAGGCTTAGTTGGGCAGAAGTCCCTGCCTTTGCCTGTGCTGGGGTCCTTAAACCTGCTCTGCAGGTCATAGATCCAGGTGGAGCAGAAGCAGTCATCCTGGTGCCACAGTTTGCAAGCTCCCAGCCTTAACCAGCCTGGTTGTCTCCATTTCCCAGCCTGACAAGTACAGGTGCTGTCTGCCCCTTCTTGGTGCAGCAGGAGGTTCAGGCTTTTGTAGTGCAGTGTCTTGAGAGACATCAGGTCCATCTCTTTTTTGTTATCGCTGATGCTGTATAGTCTGCTGACCTCCTCCAACAGCTCCATTACTTATGTTGCAAACCCTCTACCAGTGCATGCCTCCTGCAAGTACTGAGACCACTGTCTGTGGCCCCAGTGAGAGGTACCAGAGGTCACTGCAGCCCCTGACTCACAGAACTACAGCTTCCCACAGGAGGTCATGCTGGATAAAGGCTTCTGATTTGCCTGGGGGGTATCAGGGGACTCTGCACCAGTGCAAAATGGTGGGTGCATTCCCACCATTGCTGAACACACAAACTCTGTCCTCAGAAGAATTTTTGCTTCCACTTCTGTGCAAAATGCTGCCTCTGGGGGCCACCTCTGTTAGCTGAAGTACTAACCAGTATAAATTATATTAGAATTCACTGTTATGAAGCTACAGGATGTTGACTAAAGACTCTCCACAGCTCTCAAAATCTGAACTTACAACACTCTGATGTGATTGGAAAGATACTCGGATTTGGGGACAAATCATTGGTACTAGAAACCACGAGTCTTTTTTTTTTCCATGATTCATAGAAGGACGATGTTACAGAACATTTGAGCAAGAAATCAGGCAAGGGAAGGAGACCTGCATGGCTGAGCAGGGATCTTCAGAAAAAACTCAGGTGGAAGAAGGGAGTTTACAAGGTGCAGAAAAGGGGGCTGATGACTTGGGATGAATATAAGAATGCTGTCAGGGTATGCAGGGAAGAAATGAGAAAAGCCAAGGCAACTTTGGAATTGAACCTGGCGAGGGATGTAAAGACCAACAGGAAGGGTTTCTTTAAGTATATAGGAGACAAAAGGAGAACCAGGGAAAATGGGGGCCCGCTCTTGAACGAGACGGGTGCTGTGGTGACGGATGATGCAGAGAAGGCAGAGTCGCTGAATGCCTTCTTTGCTTCTGTCTTCACTGCTCGGGCCAGCTCTCGGGAGTCCCAGACTTTGTAAGTAACAGAGAAAGTCTGGAGGAAGCAAAACTTTCACTTGGTTGAAGAGGAAAAAGTTAGAGAACAATTAAGTAAGAGGTAATGGGCACAAACTTGAGCATAGGAAGTTCCATCTTAACATGAGGAGGAACTTCTTTCCTTTGAGGGTGGCACAGCACTGGCACAGGTTGCCCAGAGAGGTGGTGGAGTCTCCCACACTGGAGACATTCAAAACCCGCCTGGACGCTGTCCTGTGCAACGTGCTGTAGGTGTCCCTGCTGTGGCAAGGGGGTTGGACTTAGATGATCTCCAGAGGTCCCTTCCAACCCTGACGATACAGTGATACTGTGTAACATTGTTGTATTTATCTCTGCATTCAAATATTATGTTATAAAATGCATGCTATTTGGCCTTCTGGGAACTTCGAAAATGTGTATTGAGAGAAAACAGAAAATTAAATTAATGATAAATTAATGTAACTTAATATGTTTCAGTTCCAGCAGAACACAGGCATTAAAGGTATTCATAAACAGTCACTTTGAATCTGTAGACTTGAGATTGAAGAAAGCAGAAACAAAGACAGGCTAGGAAATGTGGTTTTGAGGAAAATCATAAGGCAGAAATGAAGTCTTAGAGTAGTCACTGCAATGATTCATGCAGTCAAGATGACAAAAGTCTTACAATGAATGCAGAGGCAGTTCCTTCCCACAGGGGTCTGTTGTTGAAATGAAACTTTGGCCAATCAACAGATTAGTAAGATTTTCTAAAGGTAAATGTATAAAACTAGAAATTGAATTAAACGCTGAAAGAGCTATAAAACCATAGTGGGGGATATACCCAAATAGTAAAGTAATTTTGAAAAATACATTCCCAGAAGGTCAAATCTTTGAAGGAAGGAGCTAAAATATTCATAATTAATGAATATAAACATATTTGCAACAAACAACAGCTTCTCAAACAGTTATGTATATGCTGTCAAGGACATTCATCAACAGTTGTCTAGTTCTTTGTGCCCAACAGTAACCAGCCATCACCAACACACCCTTGCTGTTGTCTACAAATCCTGTTTTTCTATAAAGATTCATATAATAATTCAGTCTATCTATAATTCAGATCTAATAATTCAGTCACAGATTAAAAAAATTGCAATTTACAGGAATTCAAAATTAGTTAAGAAATTTTCACAATTTGGCTGGTAACATTTTGCTTATACAGCTTCAGAAGAGGAAACACAGTGTCAAATACTTGGGGGATTACTTAGCTCTTGGAAAAATATTCATTTGCGATGAATGGAAGAGTGTAGATGCAAACAACTCAACATGCAAATAACAAGAATGCACATTAAATCTACCTGTACCAGCCTTATTTTATCCTGATACTTCTTTGGAATATACTCCATATTTGTGCTATATAATTAAAACCCCAAACCCAATAAACTTCCAAAGGCAGAGGCATGTTTATCAGAAGTAATTTCACTCCACATTTTCTGGTTTGTATTGCCATTAATAAAGGAGAGAAGGGAGCTGACATTGTGCAAAGAATGGAAGACGTGATAGAGTAAAAAAAATTTGTTCTTTCAGAGTGTTTTTATGAAAAATGCTATGAAAAAAACTGTGCAGAACAATTAGCTGTAAATCAAAATGTGGCCAGATTGTGTTAGAAGAACAGATGATGCAACTGGCTTTTCATTTCTGGGGTCTTAGATTTAGTATCCTAAATCATAAGTATAGATGAGTTATTTAGTCAGATGCTAGCATTCATCTGTTTTGCCCAAAGTTCATATGGAGCTATTTAAACCTAAGTGTTGAGATGAGGTATGAGAGTCTGAAATTAATAATCACATGCAATTATTTATGTGACACGAGCTAACCCTTGAAATCCTGGCCTTAATTTGGGAATTAATCAGTCTTCCATTTGTTCTAAAACTTCAGTCATGGGTATATAACTTCTATGTTTTGGGCACTGTCCTATTGCCAGATTAATTATACTACTCTTCTAGCCTACAAAACCTCAAGCCTTCTGTTAAAGATATGTTTAAAAACGAAATAGGATACATTTGATACTAATTCACTGAGTTTTGTTTAAAGCATAAAATACTGCCATAAGATAGCCACTTTGAGTTTCTGTTATGTATTGTTTACCTTAATTTGCATTAGGCTTGCTCCATATTATGTAGGAACAAACTAAATGTTTTTAGTAAGACAACTGTTAAAATTGTACCATTACTGCCAAATAACACATTTTCAGACTCTTTTAAGCCAGCATTTATTGAATTCATTTGTGATACCGAAGGTTTATACATATTTCCACTAAAGCTTTATTGGCGTATTTATGACTTAGGATATCTGGGACTTGTTTTCACTGATTTTACTGTTAGAAACCCCTATTAAAGCCTCCCTATTGAGAAATGATTGTAGCAACTGAGATAAAATGTGAAGACACTGTCTTGAAAATATTCTATGGCATTTGTAGAATCTGCATGTTCCTTTCTGAGAGTTGCAACTGAAAAAAAGAGTTTATAGTCTAGTACAGAGCCTGTAAACCACATTAACATTCAGGGAAAATATCTTCTTTTTCAAATCTAGAAAACAGCACTTTTGAACTGATTACTTAATTACTTCATACACCCACAAATGAAGATATTACTCTTCAGTACAGCTGGTCACAAATGCAATGCAAACCAGCCCTTCCCATGGAACTCCAAGATAAGAGCTATATTTTCACTGAATGTCTCCCCAGCATATCAATGAAATAAAATTTTGTCCTGTCTGTACAATAAACATGCTACAAGATGTAAGATATTTATATATACAGCATTTTCTCGGAATATGTTTTTTAAAATTCAATAGAAAAACCTGCTCACAAACTGCAGTATTAGGAACATTTGCCTTTATCAAATTTAAACTTGAATTCCATAAGAAATAAACTTAAAAAACAGATCTCCTCTATAGCTTAGTAACACTGTTTAAATGAATGGTTGGAGTCAGAGGGACTGAACCTCATACAGAGGCAAGACACTACTGAGCAAACTGATTCAAAGATGCAAGACACCTGCTTTGCAAAGAAACAAAAACCTTTCCTGGTTCCTACTGAGAAAGCAGTTTCTGAGAAAGCCATGCTCTTGCCTCTGATCTGGCAAAACAAAATACTAGCTGTAACGTTTCCTTTGAGAAGTTTTTGACCTCCATGTAGGCCACCTGGTTTTAATAATGGTGTAAACACACCAGGGTTAAGCTCTTCTGAAATTAAAAATCCCTTCTCATCCTCTGAAAACTGGGTAAATACCAAAGCAACAAATGCAGGCAAGGTGCTGCATCAAGCAGATAAACATATACCAGCTGAAAACTAAGGTTAGTGCATTAGCCCAACAGGAATCAAATGTGTGAAAGTTTGGTTAAAGATTTATTGTTATCAATCAGAACAGACAGTCCTAATTATATATACCTCGTTAAAGTGGCTGTTATTATTCCTTTGACATCACCTTCCTGTATATTAACTACAGAAAGCACTTAAAAATCAAAGTTGAAATAATGAATAAATCATTTAAAGAAAGTTTTCCACAGAGTAGAATTGTTTACACAATCTACCACAACTCCCCCACTGACTGCAAAGGGAGGAGCTACTAGAGCAAATAACATGTTTTCTTACAGATTGCTTAGCGTGCCTTCACTAACACAATCTTCAGTCTTATTCTCTTAGTAATTGTTTGAACGAGTATCATGCAGGCAGCCAATTAATTCTGGAAAAAGTGACAATATTGCACATCTTTTTTTCATATTAATTAAAAAACCCCAAATAATTGCAGTCAAAATGATGTGTATATAGAATAAAAAATAATTTGTTCCTAAACCAAAACTGGTAAGAACATATACAATGTTTGCTTTTTGAGCTGGGTTTTGGAACCTTCATACATTGCTATAAGAGGTATTTTAAACAGAGAAATGGGTTAGAACTCACCAGAGACTGGTGGTTGCAGACTAAGACTGAAATCTTCTCGGATACAACTTACTTGGCTAAAGGAGAAAGACAGGGGGGATCTTCCAAAGCAATCCTCCTCCCTCCTCCCAAAAAAACCCCAACCCAAGTCAAAAAGACATCTGAATTAAGAAACGATGTAAAAATGATCAGAGTACAAAAGACAGGTGTTTCCTTTGTGATACTTCAGAGAAGGAGAAAACTGTCTGCGAAACATTTCAAAAAATGATGCTATAAAGCAAATAAAACAAAAGGGTTTGCTTTTAACTACCAACTTCAGTGGTACTCATGACTTTTGAATGGTAAGGCATTATTTTACATACTGTAATTCGGTCACCTATTGTGACCTATTAAAAAAATTTCCTCTTAAATCCTGAAATTGTAATAATTTTTGTTGTGGATCCAATGCTTCATTCTATGTGAGACTAGAGTTCTCAGTACTTAAAAAAGAACAAAAACCCCCTCCACCTCAAAACAAATAAACAAAGAAATGCAGACATTGCACATCATCATTATTTCAGTCATTTATTCTAAACATCAAGAGTAGTATTTCATATAGAGATATTTGCCAAATGGTCACTGTTTCTTAGGATTTTTTAGAATTGAATAAGTATGCAACTAGCTGCAACTCATAATTTTCACAAATTATAAATTAAAAATCAGCGTTTTTTCCTTGCAGAAAAGTCAAGAGAGACCAAGGATGGTCTAGGATTGCCAATATTATATTCTAAAGTCTTTATTCAGGTGTAGATTCATGAAAGGTTACTGGTACATATACAGTAGAATGCTTTTTTCTGTTGCACTAAAAAAGGGAATTCTCAGTCAACCAGATTATTTGTCAATTCTTTGTTAATTTCATCATAAATGGATTATTCTTGTAAAGAATTCAGGTATATGATATTCATTCAGTTTTAAAAGTGTAAAAAACATGTAAAATTATTTAAAAATGCCTGTAGAAATTCTGATGCAAGTACTAAAGTGCTACTTTACTCTTGCAACTACCACTGCTTCCTTTTACAGGTATGTATTTTTTAAACACCAAGAGGAAGCAGACAAGGGATTGCCACAAATCTGAGTATGCCAGATAATTCTTTGCTGAACAGCAAATGCTACACCTGCACCTAACCATGGGAAAAGACTGCCTGACTTTCTGAAGTATGCCTTTGAGGTAATGGAGAACCTCTCTCTGACACCTCCTCATCAAGATCCTAGTTGTGGAAAATGTATCTTACCAGCAGAATATATATGATCATGTTTTGGTACGTATTTGGCATGAGTCTTGCCATGTAGCAGACTTACAAATGTACCTAATCATGGTGCTGAATTATTTTGGACAATAATGTGCCCTAGTTTTAGGAGATTATTGGCTAAAAGTGTATTTGCTTTTGCAGAAAAAAATGTAAAGATTAGGAAAAACAGTGTGGCTATGGCTGTCCAACTCACATGAACTAGATTATATATATATTATATATATATATAAGTGGTAGAAGCTTTTACTTCTTTGTGCTGAGGAAGAGCAGGTGCTATTTGGTCATATTCTGAAAAGAAGAGAAAGAAGGAGAGGAAAAAGAAATGAAAGGAGGATAGAGTGGGGACAGGCAGGAAGTCAGGAAAGGAAGGAAGATAAGTTATCAGAAAACTTACTACAATGTACATACACAAAGGGAATGAATTAAACTGGGACAGATTTGACTTTGTTTTCTCAACAGCTAATCAATATGACAGAAGAATATATATTTTGAATACAAAAACAGAAAAGATAAAGATATCCTCCAGAACAATCTGTTAGATTTTCAATCTGACCAGGCTTCATTCTTTGTTTACTTCCTTTCCTCCATCTTCTGCTCCTGCCCCTTTTATTTCTGATAAGAAAACTGGTATCTTTCTCAGTTTTCAGCTTTTATCCCTGCACCACTTTCACTCTCATCCAGGCTGTCATTTTCTTCTTCTCTACCTCATTAAAACTCCTTACTCTTTTTCTATTCCATACATGTACCGCGTATCGTTGAGAAGAGCAACTCAGGTCGCTGAATAAAAAGGTCTTGCTATTACAGTCAACTTTGCTTTACAAGAACTCTCACAAAAATATTAGTGTCTTATAATCCATTAGATTATTACTTCTACAGAATGCTGTTTTTAAACCATGGATGGTTAGAAACACTCATATTTTCCAGCTTATACATTCTCCATAGAATACTCATGCCTATGTACTTGTGCATTAGCAGCCATCACTTTTCCTCTAAACCTAATATTTCTACAGAAACCATTGAGCCTTTTTTTCCCCTCAAAGTTAAAGGAGTTAAGCTCCTTCCTTCAATATACATTTTTCCTGCACGTTTAAATCAATCTCTCAACAGCTCTTTCTCTAAGACTACAACTCTGCCTGCAGTTCTAGCTGAACTTCCTACCAGCACCAACAGAAATACAATACTCCTCTACTCCTTCCAGCATAATTTGTATTTGCCTGTTCTTTAGCTGCAACAATCATGTTGTGATGTTTAACTAATAAGGACGTCTTTTTCTCTTCTATCATTTCTAATTGATGGGACTCTAAAAAGGAAATTCCTGCACTTTTCTTGACGTCAGCTTGTCCAGCATAGTATTGTTAGTCTGCCTTTTTTTGAATGAGATCGTGAGTCCACTCTATACATGACCCAGAACACCAAACCACATCAATCAAGATTTCTGTGCGCTTCATATCAGTTTAACTGTTTAACCATGACATAATGAACCCTGTTATGTCATGGCAATCTCTAGCATGGAGGTGTTAGGTCTTCTGAAAAGAGTATTTCCATTATTGCCGTTTTCTTAAAAAAAAACAAACATATTTTGCTCAAACCTCAATGTTAAAAATTTCTGCACCTCCCTCCTGTCTCAGCTTCCACCCACCAGGAACAAAAACATCCCCCAAAAGAAAGCCCGTGTATACAGTTTAAGGCGGACACACACAATGGGGAAAAAAATCTATCTAAAGATTAAAGTCTGGAAAATAGTTGAGTAGAAACACAGTACAGTAATACAAGCATAAGAACAGGCATCAAGATATTGTAATATTACACAAAAGTAATCACTCACATATGGCTTTAGCCATCACAGTTTCCTAAAACAAGTTCTCTTCAAGTTGCAAAGACTACTTGCAAGTCTGGTGCTTAAGTCTGTTTTACTTGATAAGACAGAATGCACTGTTTACAGTTTATTAGTATCTGTTGCTTACAATTTAAAAGGGAACAAACAAGTGCACGACTTTTGATGACTACATGCTTTCTAAGCCAGTAAGAAGGACTTTATATCAGGTTTCTCAGGGAGTAATGATCAAAGCATGATGAGAAGTGGAAGCTGGGGTGTCACAGTGGAAGTCCAGGGAAATTACACCTCTGTGAGGTGTGGGGAGCCCACTGCTGTCTTGGGAGATTTGTTGTTCCTGGGAGGCTTTTATCTGGGATAGTGTGGAGAAAGTGTTCAGGATCACCAAGTCCTTTTGCTGTTAGCCCTTTCAGATCAGCCACATGGGCACCAATGATACTCTTGATTTGATGCTTAGCATGGTCATAGTGACTGAAGAGCTCTGAGGGTGACATAATGGCATATCACACACAGGCATTGGTGGTATCTCCTTGATTTTTTCAGTGAAGTGGATCTGCCTCAAGGGCACTTATGCAAACATAAGTTACTTGGGAGGCAGGACGATTTAGAAGACTGTGCACAGCTGTAGACAGCTGTCATGGCTGAAGTGTGGTGATGGACGGAAGAGGGATTTCTAGGAGGGACAGGCAGGAAAGGTGAAGAGGAGAGGTGGTGCACTAACCTAGGAAGAGAGCTAAATGCTACCTTACCTTATAGGTAAGGATCAGAGGACAGATGACTGTGACAGACACCATAATAAGTGTCCGCTAAAAGTCACCAGATCAAGAAGAGGACATAGACGAAACCTCTTCAGACAGCTGAAGGAAGTTGTGTAAAACCACAGACCTTTGTATCATAAGAGACTTTAGCTACCCTAACATCTGTGAGAATGGCAATGTGGCAGGCAGAACTAAAACAGATGATTCTGACCTGACTAGACAAGTTATTCTTCTGGACCTGTTGTCTACTAACCCATTGGTCCAAGAGCCCCTGTTAAGCTCAACCCTGGGCCTTCAGTTCCCGCCTGAGCTAGTGCAGTAGGCTTACCACTGCCAGCTCTTTCTCCATCTCTGTCTCCTGGACAGGCCTTGAATTCAAGGTATATATTGTAGAATAAGATAATTGCTATTTCCTTTTAGAACTCAATTACAGTGCTTTTTACTGTATTTATACTAAAGATGATTTAGACCAAGATAAACACTGTTCAATGAAATTGAAGCATTTTTATTACGAAGTAGGATTATATTGCTACTAGAGTTAAAAGAGTCTTTATTTCAAGTCCTTAAAGTCTTGTTTGTTTAGTGTTCAGAAACAGTTTTGGAGTATGTCAAACAATGGTTTTAGGATATGTCATGGTGCTAACAAGAAAGTTACTACAAACACTACACTGATTTGTATGAAAGGAAAAGTGAGTCTTCTTTAAATAGATCATACTGTACGTGATTGCACAAATCTTGCCTTTCTAACCCAGTCCTTACAAAAACTGATTGTTACATGACAGCTGTCTGCAATAACTAGAAACAGGTAAGCAACTGGGTAAAGTAAAAACAAAAAGAAATTGCAAGACCCATGTTCTGTGGAGAAGCCAGTGCTGAAGCAAAAAACTTTGAATTAGTTTCCTCATGGGTTTTCTTGGCCTAAGAATTGCGTAGATGAGTGGCTAACATTGGCAACATATATTTGCATCCCAGTGTCAACCAGTTCAAGATTCAAGATTGTTAATAGAAATCCCAAGTCTAATCTTTTTGTGTTGTAATAAGCATAACTCCATTTCGACAGAATGATTCTATCGGCCTACTATATATATCTTATACCAAACTTATTAGTTGAATTATATATTTCTCAGTCTGGAATCTTGCAGTTTGCAGCACAGTTCACTGGCTCTGGAGCTAATGGAACTTACATCCCTTGATTATTATTCTGTGTGAACCATAAAAATAAGAACAAATGTTATGCAACGAGGTAGTTTTGGTAGTACACATATTTGGCCTCTTGGCAAAGAGTGGAAAATCTCTTTCTCAGCAATGGTGGATGTTGAGTAACTTCATGATAACACACATCTAACTTAGATTTAATGAAATTACTTTTGTAAATCCACCTCATTGATAAGCATTACTCAAGCATTCTTTCATTTAAAATGTGAAAAATCAGAAATACAAAGATTCAAGAATAAATAATGTAATTTGGCCTAGGACTTGGACAGTGCTATGTGTTAAAGTAAGATTTATATAACATGTTACAAATTTAGTTGTAGTTTCACAAACTGGTGTTTCTAGATATTCAATAAATTATGAAACATAAACACCGTACATAGTGAATGGGATAATTGTTCACATTCCTCAGTCTGGGAATACCAAAAAAATTTGAGGCTTTAGCTGTTCTTCCCTCATAAGAACCAAAGTCCTGGCTAACTTCTTCAAAACCTTAAAATCTCCTAACCTACTTCCCAGTTATAATTGCTTCCGCGTTCAATAAGCCAGAGTTGAAGGCACTGTCTTGCTTCAGGATCTTTTATCTCACAGGAATAACCTTTGTATATCTCTCAGAGAGAGGTTGTCCCTTAAGTACAACTAAGTTATGAAAATTTATGTATTTATTTCTTCAGTTATGACTTTCTTCTGTTGGTACTAAGATGTTTACCTTTAAGAACTCTCTTTTTCCTGAGATAGATTTTTTTTCACTGAAAAGGTGTATTTAATTTCTACTGATGAACATAAGAGAATGTATTCTATGGCACAACTTCAGACTCCTGTAATTCAGCTTATTAAGGAGAGCGTTGGTAGTCATTGCTTGAGCCCCTGAAGTGTCCAAATTCAAAAGAAATACAGACATAGAAACAATATCAGCTCCCAGGCTGAGATCCTTCACTTAGTGACTGATCTACAAACAATCCCTTGTTTTAGCTTCCTTGTTGTCCTGACTGGGTCTACATCTAGATACCAGCTGACCACATTCTGCAGAGGATTTATAGTCATAATTATAGTCAACAAAGCAGAAGAGAAGTGAGGAAATGAGTCATTGATTTCCTAATACAGTGAATAGTGAGATATCTCATCAATGCTCTAAGTTCTCTTTCCAAGACAGCTCTTAACTTCACATCTTTTTTTTTCTCCACTTATGAAACAGTTTCAGAGATGACATAGAAATGTTCTTTGCATTCAACAAGGTAACAAAGCAATCATTTTATTTAAATCTAGATTTATTTCAGCTGCCAATTTGCAAGGATTTCTTCTTTATGTTGTATTATTAGTTTGTGTTTTGTTTAAAATAAAGGTTGAAAAAGGCCTCAAGGATGGAAGTTCACAGAATGAAGTAGTTTTCCTTTGAAGGAAAGAAAAAGGAGCAATTAACTATTTACAATCTCAGAGGTTTAAAATGTAGAGATTGATTACAAAACAATGAGTAAATAAAAGTCAGACACGATACCTATATATTCAGACTATAGCAGAATAGAAAGATCAATTTAGGTTTTGGTTGTTTTTTTTTAACTAACATTAATAACTATTCCTATTATGTCTACAGGAGACCATTAAATGCTCATAAAGACATAGAAAACCTAAAATGTATGGAACATAATATTCTGCTGTATGTGTTTCATTAGTCTTCCACAAGTTATTCTGCACTTAAAAATGAGGTCCCACACATCACGCATGGCATGCCAGGAACGTCGTGTTATACAACCAGTGAGAATCAGGTTCTCAGACTTCATGCCCTGGTACAAAACATACAGTCTATGACAAACTGTCAGCTGATCACTCCCAAAAGATATTAACATAGATGACAACTTCTCTAGGTATAATTCTAATGATGGATTACAATTCTAATAGGAAAACATAAATACTATGGGTTCTCAACTATGCAAATGTAATAAGAAGCAGCAAACAAATTTAACACACATTCAAAACTTATAAATAAATGTAAAAGAATCTTCAAATAGCAGGCAGCACGTTAATTTTTTGATTTATTCATGAAAGATTCTATCTATCTCATACAAAATGTGGGTTTTAGTATACCTTAAATTCTGGACAGATGTAAATGCTGATTTTGGACAAGCTAGTTGTGTTAATTGAAAAATGAAGAAGGAAATATTACTAACAATATTGCAGGCTCCATATCGTTTTGAAAGAAACATGTCTAAATTGGTTTGACTGTGTGTAAATTGGTTACCACGAGGGGGTAACTGTTAGAAATCCCTAGCAATACAAAGCCTCAGTATGAAAGCAGATAAATTGTACTGCAGGACTGAGAAATAAGTCCTATCTAAGCCTGGAAAGACTGTTAAGGAGTATTTTTGCCACAGGAAACGCAGAGAAAGAGATACTACGCAACGGATTAAATTGAAACTGATAAAGCCTGCTATACTCTTAAGAGAAGAAAAACAGGCAAAACTAATAACCAACAGTTAACCTGGTAACAAAAGCTTCAAAGTCAGGAAGTTAGCTATTACAATGAAGACAAAGTAACATAGTGACAAAATGAGGAATCAGTAAAGGGGGAAAAATAACCCCCCAAACAACACAGAGGGAAAAAGATATATTCAACATTTTACCAAACAGGTAAGAGATGAGTGTAAGGAGTAGGGTTGAGGTAAAACCTTACTAAGTCCATGGACAGGCAGGTGTCAGTTGACTTCAGTGACATGCGAATTATTCTATAATAGAGTGACATCTTGACTAGGAATACAAACACATTTGTATTTGTTTTAAAGAACACTTAACTGTAGAGCTTTCATGCAACCTTCTACCAGTTTGTTATTACTTTTGAATTTGTGATACTTATGCAACTACTTCTTTGGGAACTTAATTTCTTCAGAATTACCTGTTCCGGATACTCCTAAATAAGGCACAAAGTTGGAAATTCAGTAACAAGGAATTTAAAATTGGCAGCTGTTCTCTTTTCAGATAGTGTTAAGAGTTGTTGAATGAATCATCCAACTGTTCTCAGACTCTGGTTGTTAAAAGATAAGGAAACTATTGTAATGTTGCTTGTTTCATAGAGACAAGTTGGGTAAGAAATATGATATGTAAATATGATGAGGACACTATCAAATCTCATTATCAGTACATAATCACATATAGATAAAATTTGCTGGAAAAAAAAAAATCACACAGCCAGATATTTGAGGGGTTTACTCATTCTTTTTTTCAGCTCTGGAACATGTTTACCAGATAATCATACAATCATAGAACAGTTTAGGTTGGAAGGGACTTTGAAGATCATCGAGTTCCAACCCCCCTGCCACAGGCAGGGATACCTCTCACTAGACCAGGTTGCCCAAGGCCACATCCAGCCTGGCCTTGAACACCTCCAGGGACGGGGCTTCAACAACCTCTCTGGGCAACCTGTTCCAGTGCCTTACTACCCTTAAAGTGAAAAATTTATTCCTAATGTTTAATCTAAACCTGCCCTCTTCCAGCTTAAAGCCATTTCCCCTCATCCTATCACTACATGCCCTGGTAAAAAGTCCTTCCCCAGCTCTCCTGTAGGCCCCCTTTAGGTACTGGAAGGCCACGATAAGATCTCCCCGGAGCCTTCTCTTCTCCAGGCTGAACAGCCCCAACTCTCTCAGCCTCTCCTCATAGGAGAGGTGCTCCATCCCTCTGATCATCCTCGTGGCTCTCCTCTGGACACGCTCAAGCTTTTGTCAGCTTTTACAGTTAAAAGGAAGTTATTGAGATGAAAACCTTCCTCCAGGAAGCCTGTTTTTATGAAAAATTGCCAAATACGAGAAAAGGAAGAACTGACAACGTTCAATGAATTTGTCATAGGACTTGAAGTCAGGATTTATAATCTCAGCTCCTAAACTAGTTTTTTTTATTGATGAATAGACCAGCATAACCTGATTAGCTCTGTACTAAAATTTGGTAATCCAGTTTCCTGGACGAAGATATATATTAATTTGCTGGTTTAAAAAAACCCTTATCATAATGCTTTAGAGAATGTTAGTATTGTCTGAATACTTCTTGAGATTCTTCTGTTATTCACTTCATACTTTGTTTTAGGTCTTTTTATTTAACTATATGTGGAGTTTTTCAAGATAATTGCAATGATGGATAAATCATAGAATCACAGAATCATAGAATTGTTGAGGCTGGAAGGGAACTTTAAGATCATCAAGTCCAACCATTAACCTAACCTGACAAAACCACTTCTAAACCATGTCCTCAAGTACCACGTCTACCCTTTTTTTAAACACCTTCAGGGATGGTGAATCCATCACCTCCCTTGGCAGCCTATTCTAATGTTTGCTAACCCTCTCAGTGAAAAAATTTTTCCTAATATCCAATCTAAACCTCGCCTGGCATAACTTGAACTCATTTTCTCTTGTTCTATCACTTCTCACTAGGGAGAAGAGGTCAGCCCCCACCTGTCTACAACTTCCTTTCAGGTAGTTGTAGAGAGTTATAAGGTCTTCCCTCAGCCTCCTCTTCTCCATGCTAAATATTCTGATTGTGAAAACATCACAATAAAAAAAAATCAAAGAAGTCCACACAAACTGAAAAGTTTACAGGAAAAAAAATAATGGGTCACTAGAGAGAAAAAAGAAAGAAAAAGAAAAAAAAACAAACAGGAAGAGATGAGGTAGGAAATTCTGTGTACCTATAGCACTCAAACACAACAAAACCATTATTTTCTGTAAAGTAGTTTCACGTTTTTTCTTTCTTTAATTTTTCTGTTCCTCCCATAGCCAGCATGCAATTACCTAAGTCTTTCCTTTATAATGGCAGTTTTTCCAGGATATTGAAAGCTGTCTTCATTTGAGTTAATTAGGATTCTTATTTCATTCTCAGTTTACATATGTATGTTCTTCACTATTTCCCTTAATTTCATTGGTGGAAAGGTTGTTTAGCAGAAATGGACTAGCTTTATATCAGTGTTCTCCTCTGAATAAGATAGACACTGATAAATATATGGTTGATGGAAAGACAGTTAGGAGAAAGGAGGTGTGGAATGGAGGAGTAGAGGGTTGCTATCTAACTCATCTTTACAAAGGCACATGAAAATAGTGAAAATGTCTTTGGTTCTGCCACCTCAAATATTTGAGTCAGGAAAACTGTGATGCCAAAAGGTGTTACAGTCATTTCTTCATTGTTAAGTCCTACCAGATCATGGAACAAGTAGCTCTGTCTTTCTTGAATTGGGCTTTGGAAGTTCAATAGATTTTCATTCTTTGTCTAATACTCATTAAAAAAAAAATAATTGTAAAAGCAAAAAAAAAAAAAAATTCCCTAAAGAATGCACTGTAATCACAAGAGTTCTCAACATTTTGTGTGTGCTCCTGTGGGATCATTTTGAACTAGAAATTTGAGAAGTTTCAGGCTAAAAAGAACATCCCATTTTACATTTTGGAGGATCAGAGACTTCTTGAGCCAGGAATATATACTGCATAAAGAAAGTATGGGTGAGCGCACACTGTAAATTTGGGATCACAATCCAAAATTTAGGAAGTTTTGTATCAGAACATGTAATTCTAAAGCCTCTCTGAATGTGACAGGACAATGCAAATGACCTTTTTGTGTGTACATTCTTCCTAGGATTTTCTAAAACAACTGCAGGATAAGAAAAAATTACTTCCACTGTGCAACAACTTTGGCTTAGAGGATCAAAAGTAACATTATACAATATCACTTAACTGTACAATGGAGAAGAGAAATGAGCTAGTTAGAAAAGTAGACTTGCACACATTAACAATTATTAAATTATTTTCTGGTATTTAAATTTACACAGAAAACAAGTAGAATCAAAATACATAGCTAGTATATGTATTTTACTTCAAAAAGGACACTGAGTACAACAATGAATAGGGACATGAAGGCTTGAATTTGCAAGTTAGTCAGAAACTGGATAATGTAATTTCCAGAAGAGCTCCAATAGCATATAACTCTTCTAGTTCCATGCTGAGCCTATAGCTCCATATTGACTCAGAGGGAAAACAGTTCCTGCTAAACTACTAATGCCATCCTCTGTGGCACTCTGTGTTCCTTGGAGGTCACTGAATCAAGTAATAAGTCTGAAGCTGTTTAGCTTCTTAGATTTAACAAGATCAGAAACCAAGGCAGGCTGACTGCAGGCCATTAGAGGAGCTAATATAACACACACTGGTGACTTGAGGTTAATTTTATACCTGTCATGAGATCTCACCAAAAGTATTCTAAGCATTACTGCAAATTGCTGTACAAAAGCTGATTGTTTCCAAGAAAGGAAATTCAATTTTGAGATGCTGTGATTCATTGCAAAACCTCTGTTTCTGTGAAATAAAGAAGTATCACCATTGTATATGTACAGAGGAGATATGAAAGAGAAAGCAAAAATACTGTTTTCTTCTTGCATTGCTGGTTAGGGGGCTTCAGTGAAAGTGAAAATAGGTATTTGTAAGAACCATAATCAGAAAATGTAAATGCAATTTTTGATGAACTAATACATTTTAAACTTTGTAAAATGAAAGAGTGTAGATTTAGATTAGCTATTAGGAAGAAATCGTTTACTGTGAGGGTGGTGAGACGCTTGAACAGGTTGCCCAGAGAATTTGTGGATGCCCTATCCCTGGAACTGTTCAAGGCCAGGTTGGATGGGGCTTTGAGCAACCTGGTCCAGTGTAAGGTGTCCCTACCCCTGGCAGGGGCGTTGGAGATACATGATCTTTAAGGTCCCTTCCATACCAAACCATTCTATGATTCTATTTGAGGCACACAAGCAGCAAAGGTATGTGGGTTATGCAGCACATCATGCTACATTTGCCAATTAAATATTCTCTGTGTCAATAATTTATTGACGGAAAGACTTCAGACAGACATGGGATCAAAATGAATATTTTTTTTCATAATAAAGACTTCATTAACTACATTTTAGACAAAATGTGGACAACTGACAAGATATTAAATGAACAATGGTGGCAGTGGACGTGAAGTTATAAACACAAAAAATTATATGATTTCACTTACCTTTAAAATTTACATTTCAGTTATGTGTACATTAGTTATTTATTAATTTGAAGTTTATTGTTCTTGTATTATTTATTTATTATTTAATATTCAATTAAAATCAATTCTGAAGACTTAGCGAGCAATATGTTACTTTTCTCACATTCCAAGGATTGTACGGTATTATTTGCCCAGTTGGTAGAAAAATTGCTTCTTCCCTAACCTCTGGAAAATTTCACCCTTTATAGAAACTCAAAATTATTTCATCTGGCTATGTAGGATTATAATTTTTTCCTGTTCCTTGATATATGTTTTCTACTACATGTTAAGGTTCTCAAAAATATAATGGACTATTATTACTAGATCAAAAAGTAAGGGGCTGCAAAATTTGTTTTAGACACTCAAAATGCGGATGGACATCATAATCTCTCTGAAGACGTTGCTTTCCAAACATAGAGAAAAAAGGATCTGAAACCACGTAGAAGCCTTGAATAGAAGAAGAGTGATGATCTAGCAAAGCCGGATCCCTCAATTACTTCCAAACCTTTGTTTTATACAATGTTTCTGTAGAGAAGAGAGAGGGTCAACTTTACAGCCAATATGTTCATGGAGGAAATCAATGAAGGAATGGTAAAGCTAGACTAGCCAAGTAGGAGTTTACCAAGAACCATGAAAGCAGATGAAAGATATTAAAAGAATGAATTAAATAAAATGATAAAGACATTTAAAAGAGGCAAGAAGAAAAGCATAGCAAAACTTTCTCTCACATGCAAAGAATTTAAAGGAGAGAAAGAAGTCAAAAGTTAATAAAGGTATAAAGTGAAGAAAGGGTAGACAATGGAGAAAAAGAACAAGAGAGTTAACTGGTGTGGACACTAAAGTTGGAGGTAATAAAATGAAAAGATGACAAGAAAAAACGGTAATTGTAAGAAAGACATTACTGAGAACTTGAGAAAACTACTGTCAACTAATACAACATTATGAAGAATTCAGAATGGCAAGACTGAAGGGACCAAAATTGAGGTCAGAATTGGAGGAAAAAGATGGATGAAAAATGAAGGAATTTTTTGACCAAAAGTGATAGGACAGAAGTTTATCATTTAAAAGCAGAATGGGAAACATGCCTGTTTTTATATTACCTGATCATGTCCTCATTATATTTAATTTAGAACAAGTGATTATTGCCAGGCAGATGGCTCAGTATTGGACATGACCATGTGGAGGACTTAACGTGATGACTCACTGACCCAGATCTTGCACACTTCATTTTTGTAGATAATGATAATTGAATTTGTTGAATCATTTCACTGATTTAGCAAGTTTCTGGTTTGGAGGTTTTTTTTCAATATTACAGTGACTCTAATGTTCTGTCAGAGAAATGCTCCAGCAATGGACATTCTTAAAATCACGCAGTAAAGTAAATAAACATACACCCACAATACATGCTAGCCACGGAACACTTGTGTCAATCTGTGCCTTGGTTCTGTAGTAAACTGCAGGCAATGAGGTTATCCCTTGAAGCATTTCGTTGACTGTATATTTCAACTTCTGCATGGGTTTTACTGTTTATCTTGAAAGGAGATACTAGTCACCAGACACTCAAATATCACTCCATTGTAGTTATTTGTCACAATAACCATTCTGATACAAGAGCCACTCATCAGCTAGCTTCTGGTCCTATTTGAGATATTTGCGCTAAATATATCTTTTAATGTACAGATACCCTGTTAAAGTAGTCTATCAGTATAGGTAACATCAGAATCCTACGAAGTTACATTACATTTTTTAACCGGGTAATTATGCTTTTGGTTTTCTATTTAAACATATTCTGCACAAAAACTGTTGAAAAAAAGCTTCAACCATGTAAATTGGTTTTATTTTTAAGAACATTTACAGAAATTAATTTTCCCCTGTTATTGATCTTTACATCTATCAGCTGTCAGGTGTGCTCAAGTCTTTTAAATTTCATATTCAAGAAAAGAATCAGACTGACAGCAGAGGTATGTGCATTAAAAACAGTTCTTATGAGTGCCTGTAAAAAGCTTTGAAATCAAAACTCCTTAGCTCCATAACTTAATATTTCAACACATTTTTAATTAGGTAAAAGCTGTAGTAGATTAAGTAGGGATTAATAAATTCAGAAACAAGATCTTATTTTTAATGAGGTATCCAAAAATAGATCCAGAACATATTAGAAATTCTACTCTATTACTAACAATAAGCTGGTCAAAAGGAACTTCATGCAGCTTCAAAACCCTGATATATAGCAAGGAACAATATGACTGCTAAGTCTGGCTTCTGAAATGAACTGGTAATATGTAAGGTCCAGAGATAGCTGCTAGTTGTCTTATTTAAGTGAGGGCTATACTAATAATCTTTGGGAACTATTAAAACCAGCAACATTCAGACAAGCTTATTTCATGTTTAAGTGCTGTGTTCATGTCAGTTACCTAACAGACTCCAAAACCCATTCACATTATAAAGGTATTTTTAGATTTTTTAACAGAATGCTTTCACATGAGAGATCATTATTTTTTACGTAGCAACATTGATGTCTGCTTCCCAGTATTTCTTCTTGAAAAGAAGTCAGGGTTATAATGTAAACAAACAGTACACAAATAAAAAATATGTAAGTAGAAAAAACAGATGAATCCAAACTTTTGTAAGGAAAACCAGAAGAATCCAAGGTTTGGCTGATGTTCAATAAGAATTTTTCTCCTGGGATACCTAACATATATTTTTTAAAAACTATTGAAAAAATGGAAATATTATTTGTAATGCTTCTAGGCTTGCAATTTAAAAGGATAATACTGTGTGAACAGTTTTGTGAACAGTTTTTTGAACCTGTTTGTGGTTTTTGGTCAGCATATTGAACAAACAGACAAATTATTAAAAAAAATCTGGATGGTTGTTTTGTTTTTTCTTTGACAAGATGGTGAATAAGAAAGTTGCATAGTATAACATGTTTAATGGGATGGAGTTACGAGCAAATTGAATATCAGGATAGTAGGCTGTGTAATATTCTGTCACCAAACAACCTTTTTTTTGAGGAATTACTAACAGTTCTGGAATATGAACATCCACATGTATCACTAAGAAAGTACTTATGCAGACCATAACTCCAGTCACACGGTGTATGTTAGGAAGGATCTCAACCCTGACATCAAAGCAGAAGTACCCACGGTTGTGCCATTTTGACACCTGATGTGTCACTTATATTTTCACTAAATGAAATGCAGGAAAGTGAGCATTTCATTGGAATGTTTGCCACAATCATTGCCATATAGAAAATACAAATTAAAGTTATTTAACCGCTATTTAGGGCAGCTCCAATGGAATAAATAGAATAAACCATAGCAGAATAGTGAGTGAAGTACTTGCCAGGAATGCTGGAGACTGAGGCCACCACGGTTTGAAAGAACCAAAATAGGGTGCAAATGCACTTAAACTAGTGAGACACTGGCAACTCTGAAACAGACCTTTCTTTTAAAGTTGAAGCTGCTCTGCTGTTTATTTTGTCTAATTTTGACTAAAATATCCCCTCTAAGATTGTAGGACTGTTCCATTTTTTCTTATGAAATTACAAGTAATTTTTGTGTAAGGAAAATCATGTTTTTATTGCCTGTTAGGAATCTTCCATGCCTTGGGAAATCATGATAGCAAGAACTACTACTGAAAGGAAAACTGTACCTTGAAAATGTGAGGGGAGGTTATTAGGAGAGTGCTGTAATCAGGGCAGGAAGAGTAAAAGAGGCAAAAAGAAACTACCAGAGATCTGGGGGAAAGGCAAATGTTTAAATAGTTTCTACTTAACAATATCAAAGGACTGGATTCATCCCATCTAACTGCAGGTGCTTGAGATTGTAGACTTAAGCTACACAAGGCAAATCGGGACCACAATTAAGAGGAAAGCTCAGAGTTCCAAAAGTAGCACTGCTGTGGGGTTTGTAATTTGTAGCAGATAACTGAAAAGATATGAAAATATGCAGGTGACAAACAATTAATTAGGCTATTCAGTGTTCACTAAGACTTTGAGAAACTCCAGTGATGCAGCTAGGCAACAATGTGACAAATTCTGATCTTGAAGATAATTTTGTTGACACATATTTTATTGTTACAGAACAAAACTCCTTTCCTAAGTGCCAAGATTGACAAACTGTGTCGTAGATAATCAGTCAAATGATGTATTTTTCATCCTTAAATGCTCTCCAGGAATTTAAATACATTTTTATAATCTTTTTTTCTATCCTGACAAAATTAAGTTGTTAGTTAGAAGGATAACATTAAGATAGCCATAAAAGCTTATGTACACACAGAGACTGTGCATTGCAAGGAAATAAGCATTATAGCACTCCTTCACATATTTTAAGATGTGAGGAAGGTTAATTTGCACACATTAAATTTGCTGTGTTAAAAAGCATGAGTACACTGCTTGTGAAGAGAACAGGAGTTAATTTTATGTAACAGCTTTTACAATTAAGGTGTTCAACATAATAAAAAGGTGAGCTGCTATCTACCAACTGTATAGAAAGAGCCATTACAGATTTGTTCTAGAATCTTAAACTAGCATGGTTCATATTGTTTTGGTTTTTTCCCCTCAAAGAAAGTATTGTAAATGGCTTTACACAAAATTAACAAAAAGTGCTATATTTATTTTCCATTTAGAGAGTTATAATTCAGTCCTTTGGTGAAGTCTAAGACTTATGTCATAACACATGATAAGATAAACCTTGAGTCTGAGTTTATAAATTTGAATTGATAGGTTGGCAGTACAGAAGAAAAGGTCAATCTTTACAATATTTTGATTGAAAGAGTGTCTTCCTCTAACCAGTAATAGACTGGTGTGCTTGCCAGATACAATCGATATTTTTTAACATTTCTACCAAAAATGTGTAACTCGTTTTGAATTTCTGTGAGAAAGACATATTATTTCCCTACAGAGATCTGGAGCAATAACATACTTTTTAATGCAGCTATTCTGTTATCTAAAAATCATAAAATTTCTTCAGGATTTGGGCTTGAATTTCCCTTTCTGTTTGGTTCTGGAATGACAACATTTGGTCTTATTCAAAGGGCATTTCCTGATAGACAAGGATTTTAACAGAATTTCCCTTACTTTCCTCCACATTACTTGCGCAAATTTACTGTAAATTAAAGCAAATAGAAATAGCAAATAAAAAGCAAATTTACTGTAAATTAAAGATTCACAGGAAATATATTCAAGCTATTGCTCTAAGGGTCGTAGTGTTGACTGCAAGCCTTCCTGCACTGTATTCTGTGGACCCATCTCCAGCACAGACCCTTTCTTAGAACTCAGGAGCTTTAGACAACCAATTTAGGGCAGCCTTCCTGAGTATTTGGGGCCCAGCAACAGGAGAAGGGGAAAAGGGCATAAATTGGAACACAGGAAATTCCATCTCAACATGAGGAAACACTTCTTTACTTAGAGGGTGGAACAGGCTGCCCAGAGAGGTTGTGGAGTCTCCTTCTCTGGAGATACTAAAAACCCGCCTGGACACATTCCTGTGCAACCTCCTCCAGGTGAACCTGCTTTGGCAGGGGGGGTGGACTAGATGATCTCTGAAGATTCCTTCCTACCCCTACCATTCTGTTGTTCTGTGGTTCTGTGAATATTTGCAGTGCATTACATTGCCTGCTGAGTTGAGGGAAACGGTGATGCATTTATGTTGCCCTAAACCTTTGATCCTTCACAAGGTTCAAAATTGAGTGGCATTTTCTCCATCAAGGGTATACTATGTTGAATAATAAACTACAGAAATCATGATGCCTTTTAAGTTTTCCTTAATCTGAGGCATTATTCTTGGAAGCAGAGGATCAGCCTAAGTGGAGCTGTTATGGTCTCAGAACTCCATGTTACATATTATGGTATAGTGGCTCCTCAGAGTAATTCCACCATTGCCACCTAACACTTTAAAGACAATGGTGATTCTCAGGATTTTAGCAGAGATAATGACTTATTTGTATACTTTCTGTAATTCTTTCAGTGAAAGAAATCCCAAGAATGTAAGAAGACATTTGTGGACTCATAAGAAGATGAAATTCCAATCAGAAAAAAAGACAAAACATAATGAAGTAAACTATGTAATAAAGTCAATAACTATATGACTTAGTATAATAAACTTGGGACTTCAGAAGAAATAAATTATACTAAAGCAATCACACACTAATTAATAGAAGAGAATTGTATGAGTCATAGGCAGTGTATTACCATAATAATTACAAAAAAGCACTAATCTCATTAAACCAACCTGTAACATGATTATCAGCTCACATGAATTAGTGATGTCTGCTTCTCATACAGTAGAGGAAACCTCATATGAAAACACTAATTATAACCAATGCAATGGAAAAGGCATGGATATTATTATTTTTTCACTGTTTTTAATGGAAGAATTTTCCTGTCTTTTAACAAGAGAGTATGAAATCAGCTTTGATTAGTATCTGCAAAGGTATTATCTTAATCACATCTACTTGGATCTCTCTAACTTTTTTTAACATTACATTTTTTTATTTACAATGAATAGCAAACACTTTATACAATTTTTATTCAGTTTCCTAAAGCCGTGTTGCTGAAGCTATTTCTCCAGAGGGCCTTTTTACTGATTATGTTCCTCACGGCACTGTCCATACCAGACATGTCAGTACTGCTGGTGTCAAAACAGCAAAGTGGAAGATACAGGAAGGAAACTCATTTATTAAGCACTACAACTAGAAATCAGGGAGGCAGCTGTAACCATGTCTAGTTAGCTCCTGTTTTCAACTATGTTTCCTAGTTATTTATCATTTAGGGCAACTCAGAGAGATAGATTAAATTTAACATTTGTTGCAACAAAGTGGGTGTCTGTCTCCATAGTGTTGGGAAGTGTCCTTAGATTGTAAATGCAAGATCAAATACCTATAGTTACCCTGGAATATTGCAATACTTTTTGAACTACCAGCTATTTTCTGCCAAAACTCATAGCTATGACTTATTAGCAGAATTGTTATGGTAGGAATGTGATAAAAGTAAGCATGAGTTTCCTAATGTTCCTAATGCTGCCTGCTTTTTTAACTGTTCTGTTAAAAAAAAAAAAAAAAGCTGCTTTGGATCAGATTTTATTAGCATTTTCTTAATATTGCCAAAAATTAATCAGACTTTTTCTCCTTGATTACAGAAAAACTTTAGGTCTTTGCAAACATAGAGCCAGTGGCAATAATGGGAATATTTAAGTTTCACCTTGTTATACAGAGACAAACTATACATTTTATATATCTAAAAATGTATCTGAAAAAATAATACTCATATTTACTAACTCGATTGACTTTTGTATCTTTATACCCTTCAAACTATCCATTTCTATGCAACTGTTGTACAGTAAAAAGCAGAATAAAACAAAATTTTTAAGGAAAATATTCCATTATTTTTTACATTCTTGCTCATACCTGCAAATTTATTTTTTTAATCATATTAAGATATTATGAAACAGAACTTTTATAATGAATGTCAAGTGGGAAAGTTGTTAATCTACTCATGTCTCTCATCTGTTTTACTTCTTCAAAACAGTCTGGATGGACAGCAATCTTGTGACCAGCACTGAATATTTTGACTGGAAAATCTTATCAATATCTTATCAATATCAATATCAATATCTTATCTTATCAATATCAATACTTATAAGTACTTAAGGAGAGGGTGCCAAGTAGATGAGAACAGCCTTTTTTCAGTTGTGCCTAGTGATAGGACTAGAGGTAATGGGCACAAACTGGAGCACAGGAAGTTCCATCTAAACATGAGGAGGAACTTCTTTCCTTTGGGGGTGGCAGAGCACTGGCACAGGCTGCCCAGAGAGGTGGTGGAGTCTCCCACACTGGAGACATTCAAAACCCGCCTGGACGCCGTCCTGTGCAACCTGCTGTAGGTGTCCCTGCTGTGGCAGGGGGGTTGGACTTAGATGATCTCCAGAGGTCTCTTCCAACCCTGACAATACTGTGATACTGTGAAAATGCTTTCCTGCTTCGAAATAGACACCTTTTTTTTCACCTGAACCTTTATTTTTCACAAATGTCTTGACATTCATCTTCCACTGGGACAGCATTATCCAGTGACAATGTTTAACTCTTTCTGACATTATCTCCTAAGTAAAATAATGACTAGAAGGATAAAAGAGTAGCAAATTGCAAAAGTGCTCTCCTATATCATATAAATGAACAAATACAAGAGTTGGAACTAATTTTCTCTGTTATCTTTTGTTGTGAAAATATTATAGAAAATAATAAAAAAACCAAAAAAACAAAAATATCACAAATAAGATAATGGCTTTGGAAAAAAAAATATAGAACATGTCTAAGTGAATAAAAAGAAAAAAAATAACTATTTCACTGACATTGCTTTTTTTAACTTACCTACTATAAAGTCTTGTGAATTTTTTAAATTGCATGCTTTTAGAAGTATAAGGATATCTTTTATAGAATATGTTTAGTATTATATGATGGTATTAAGACAATTTTCTCCATGTGACCATTCAAATTCTGTGTATTTGTTTGCCTTTTTTTATCAATATCACTAATACTTTCTGTCAGTTAGCTTATAGAATAAACTTAATTTTTTTTAGAAGTGCACAAAAAGACCAGTTTTATTTCCTGTTAACATTTTCTATTTCTTCTATATACCCCTGAAAAAAAGAATGCAGTCAACATGAACATCTCAAAATCTAATGTTTTATCACTGTACACTTAGAGGGTGGAACTTAAAAGCTGAAGCATTCTATCCTCTCTCAGTGTTAAAAAAAACCCTAATGAAAAACAGCAACAGTAACAAAAACTCAATCAAGCAACCAAACAAAAATACAACCTTCGAAAAAGCAGTGCAACTCCTGTGTGCTCCAAGGTTGAATGAAATAGATATGCCACAGGAGCTGCATAAAACCAAGTGATGCCATCGGATGCTAGAGGTAAGGCCTTAAAAGGACTGTTAAGAGAGATACTCCCTGCCACATAGCTGTCAATCATAATGAAAATTATTGCTAATTTATCAAGGGGCCTGGGCTTCCTCTTCCTAATATCAACTCAGTAAACTTCAACAAAATATTTAGAGTTTTTGGAGATTTGCTCAGGTGGCTCGTAGTGTTCCAGCCAAACAACTCCAGTTACTTTAAGATTTTGTAGTCTTGGACAGACTGTCTGTCTCATATACTAAGCAAATATAAATTCTGGTATGGATGTGTTTTTGCTAACGTTTCTTAACTCCTCATCAGGTATTCTGTAGTTTTTAGCTAACAAAGGATTTTACATTGTGTCTTGAAAGTCTAGCTTATTTGCTTTTTGTTGTGCTCTTCATGACACAAGGGCTTTCTCTTGCTTCATGTTGTAGCAAAAAGTCAGAGTTCAAATAAAACAAGAGAGTTGGATAGAAAAGCATATGAAAGTGATGGAAAATAATTCTATGTAGAAGACATTTTTGACTCATTTGAAGCTCAGGTGTACCAAGACAGTGCATGCAGGGAAAACTTCTGAACAGTTTCTTCCGGAGTTACTTTCCCTACTCATTTTTACTCTTACTTTCAAAGCTAACCGGTGGATTGAGCTTTCAAACTTTTATTTGGCTTTCCGTTGGCTAATGCAATTTTCAGAAACTCTAGCCAAATTAATCTCATGTTTATGGCAAATTCCTACTTTTTAGTCAGAAACAGATATCTAAAATAGTCTACATCAGAACCATAATAGTTGCTTTCTCCATCCAACATTAAGTAAGAATGAGGATGAGACTGACAAATTCTACTTTTCAATGTACAGAACAGCACTGTGAAAATTGGTATGCATAATTATATATTACATTACAGCCTGTAATAATATAATATGTACAAATACAGAATACTTTTCACGTTAATCTTTAACAAATAAATTTTCGCTTTCTTACTGTATATGGCTTTGTATATGCATCACCTCTATTCACTTATTCTCTGTTTTAAACAACTTTAAATCAGCTAAAATTTTACAATAGCAATTGTGAAACTGAATGACTGAAAAGTGCCTTGATTTGTGCTTCATTTGTTACCTATGTTTGATCCAAATATAGATCTCTAACAGCAAAAAACCCCAGTGATTTTACCACAAACCCTATGGACAGCATTTATACCTTTATATCTAAAGTGTACAAACATGCTGAAAATTATTAAATGGTTTGAACTAGCATGGTATCACTGATGCAAACAAATTTTACTTCTTAGAATTTTACTCCTACTAAAAATGCGTAATATTGTAGATAGTAGTTTATTTTTTTCAACTAGTATTTCAACTAGTGGAATAATAGCTCATTGTTATAATCTGAAAATTAAAATATAGTCTGAAATATTGGGTAATCTGAAGGTCTGTTTCAGGTTTTTTGGGCTGTGGAATAATGTGGTGAGAGGAAAAAAAAAGTTTATTAGATCAGAAGTCATAAGGGAAAATATATGTAACTGAGTCTAAGACTAAATGCAAATAACAGTTCTTATGTTTGTACAGAAGAAACAGTGAAGAACATACTAATATTACTGATGTTAGACATCTTTTTCTTTCTTGTAACTTATTGGCTCTCCAGGTTAATGATTCTATACACATCTTATAATATTGTTAATGAATATTTCTTCAAGTGCTTAGTCATCACGTCTACGCTTTTGGTACCTTACCATGAGTAAGAGCCACCTCTGCAGCATTTTTAACATTACATACAGAAAGGAAGGTGACTTCCATCATGTGAAACCTCTTTTAGTTCATATTTGTATCTCTACAAGCTTGTATTTGGTTAAGAGGAAACTATTTACAAGTTGTAAAGCAGAATTTTGAAAATGCCATCATAGTATCTCTGACCTTCTTAGTTATGCTCCTGAAATGCGTATATTATTACACTGACATTCACAACAGAAATAGTTGGTTTCTCGGCAAAAAAGGAGTGTGTGGTTTTTCTTTCTATATCTAATCAGCGTTCCAGCTAAGGAGTTGTTGCAGTCTGTGAAGCGGGAGATATGAGAACATATTGACAAGGACTTGTGCATGAAATCACATTCAGAGTTTCTGATTAAACCAGCACCTTTTAAGGTTTGAGAATTGATCATTAATGTCATTATGCTTTTGGTTCCTTAATTGCATTCTAGTACAGAAGACTCATGTCAAAAAACTGAATCAGCCCAGAAAAACCCACAATCAAACTTGACTGTGTCCAGGTTCATGACTGTACCTTTGTTAACCTACATGCTGAGTGGGCTGGACATATGCAATGCATATCAGAATGTTAAAAACCAAATCTCCTTCAGCTTGGGATATGCCTGTATTTGTTATGAGTTTTCAGGAAATAATGAGATAATTTTTAATTAACCCTACTCGAAGCAGCTATGATTTCAAATGTTGAATTATGCCGTCTAGTTTCTAAGTCAACAGATGTTGACCTTGTAGTGGCAAAGTTTCCCTCAGTGATATATAACCTAATCAGCATTATACCTTTCACTTGCATGAAGAGAGCACTATCTAATTAGAGAATATGCTTTTTGAAAATGAAGGTTAAAGGTTAAGATTTCATTAGCTTAAATATGCCTTTGGGCTATTCTGATTAGATAGGCTTTTCATGAATTCACTTAAAAAGGTAAGGAAAGGACACTCCTAAAACTAAAAAGAAATTCATTCAATGGTATGCATGAATTCATATTCAATTTCTGTAAAAGTGATCCCTGTTGATTCAAAGGTTCAGACTACGTCTCCCTTTGAATATCAGTATTCAGCTTTACTGAACTACTGTATGAACAGTGATATTAGTTTTGATATATACACATTCATAAAAAGACATGAATTTCAGGCTTGATCTTGTGCAGGAGAAACAGGCATACAGGACTAATGTGCTTGTATCTTTGTTCCAACTAACACCTGATCCCCTGCAACTGTATTTCCCTGCATCTCTGTATATATATATCACAGTATACCTTCCTCTGATACTCACTGCCACTGGAATCACTTTCTCCAAAGGAGTTCCAGAGACCGCTACAGCTACTACTTTATCTATGTCTCTTTGCTTTGTGTGAGGAGGAAGACTGCTGCAAGGAATGACTGACAATACCTCTACCCACAACCAGCCAGACCTTTTCTATGATTAACTCTGAAATCTCCGTGATGCCAAGAAGAAAGTAGAACATGTATTTAAAAACCTACCACATGAGTTAGGAAAACAGGGAGAAGTTAAAGAGTCAATATGATTAGTTCAGGAAGTAAGTATCTACATTTTACAGAGGGAAAAACTCAGATGTTTGGCTACTAGCTTGCAGCTAGTAGATGGAGGTGGAAACAGGAATGTGTTTCCATATGAAACCCACTTCTTAATTTTAAACTACTAGCCAACATTTATCAGGACCAGGGGACGTTACAATGGGGGTCTGCTACAGACCACTTGACTGAGAAGACCGAGTGGATGAGGCCCTCTATAGACAGATAGGAGCGGCATCATGTTCACAGGCCCTGGTCCTCATGGGCGACTTCAAGCACCCCGACAGCTGTTGGAAGGGTAACACAGCCGAGCATAGTCAATCCAGGAGGTTCTTGGATTGTATTGATGACAACTTCCTTCTCCAAGTGGTAGAGGAGGCAACGAGGTGAGGAGCTATGCTGGACTTTGTCCTTACCAACAAGGAGGGGTTGGTAGGCAGTGTCAAGCTCAAGGGTAGTCTGGGCTGTAGTGACCATGAAATTGTAGAGTTCGAGATACTCGAGGCAGTGAGGAAGGTACTCAGCATGCTGACCACCCTGGACTTCAGGAGAGCTGACTTCAGCCTCTTGAAGAATCTGCTTGGTGTGGTGCTATGGGATGAAGTGCTGGAGGGAAGAAGGGCCCAAGAAAGTTGATTAATATTCAAGGATCACCTCCTCCAAGCTCAGGAGCGATACATCCCTACAAAGAAGAAGGCAGGCAGAAAAGCCAGGAAGCCTGCATGGATGAACAAGTTGCTCCTGGACATGCTCAAAAGTAAAAAGGAGGCCTATAGGGGCTGGAAACGGGGGCGGGTAGCTTGGGAGGAATACAGAGAACTTGCTCAAGCAGCCAGGGATCAGCTTAGGCAAACTAAAGCCCAGATTGAATTAAGTCTGGCCAGCAACATCAAGAAAAACAAAAAATCCTTCTAGAAGGATGTCAGTGAGAAAAGAAAGGCTAGGGAAGATGGGGGCCCTCTCCGGACAGAAACGCAAGAACTGGTTACCTGGGACAGCGACAGAGCTGAGGTACTCAATGACTTTTTTGCCTCAGTCTTCACTGGCAAACACTGCAGCCACACTACCCATGATGCAGAAGGCAAAGGCGAGGATTGGGAAAATGAAGAGCCGGCCACTGTAGGTGAAGATCAAGTATGAGACCACCTGAGGGACCTGAAGGTGCACAAGTCCATGGGACCTGACAAGATACATCTGTGGGTCCTGAGGGAACTGGCAGATGAAGTTGCTAAGCCACTATATATCATCTTTGAGAAGTCGTGGCAGTCTGGTGAGGTTCCTGCTGACTGGAAAAGGGGAAACATAACCCCTATTTTCAAAAAGGGAGATTAGGAAGACCCAGGGAACTACAGGCCAGTCAGTCTCACCTCTGTGCCTGGCAAGATCATGGAGCAGCTCCTCCTGGAAACTCCACTAAGGCATATAGAAAATAAGGAGGTGATCTGTACCAGCCAGCATGGCTTCATCAAGGGCAAGTCATGCCTGGCAAATTTGGTGGTCTTCTACAAAGGGGTTACAGTGGCAGTGGACAAGGGAAGAACAACCGATGTCTTCTACCTGGACTTGTGCAAGGCATTTAACACTGTCCCACATGATATCCTGGTCTCTAAATTGGAGAGGTATGGATTCGACAGATGGACCACTCGGTGGATAAAGAACTGGCTGGATGGTCACACTCGAAGAGTTGTGGTCAATGGCTTGATGTCCAAGTGGAGACGAGTGACGAGTGGCGTTCCTCAGGGGTCGGTACTGGGACTGGTGCTGTTCAACATCTTTGTCAGAGACATGGACAGTGGGATTGAGTGCACCCTCAGCTTGTTTGCCAATGACACCAAGCTGTTTGGTGAGGTAGGCATGCTGGAGGAGGGGAATGCAATCCAGAGAGACCTGGACAAGCTACAAAGGTGGGCTCGTGCCAACCTCATGAAGTTCAACAAGGCCAAGTGCAAGGTCCTACATCTGGGTCGGGGCAATCCCAAGCACAAATACAGGCTCGGCGGGGAACGGCTGGAGAGCAGCCCTGAGGAGAAGGACCTGGGTATGCTGGTTGACAAGAAGCTCAACATGAGCCAGCAATGTGCGATCTCAGCCCAGAACGCCAACCGTATCCTGGGCTGCATCAGAAGTGTGGCCAGCAGGTCAAGGGAGGTGATTCTGCCCCTCTACTCTGCTCTTGTGAGACCCCACCTGGAGTATTGCATCCAGCTCTGGAGCCCCCAAGATAAGAAGGAGATGGCCTTGTTGGATTGAGTCCAGAGGAGGCTCACAAAGATGATCAGAGGGCTGGAGCACCTCTGCTATGAACACAGGCTGAGAGAAGTGGCGTTGTTCAGCCTGGAGAAGAGAAGGCTCCGGGGAGACCTTATTGCGGCCTTCCAGTACCTAAAGGGGGCCTACAGGAGAGCTGGGGAAGGACTTTTTACTAGGGCATGTAGTGATAGGATGAGGGGCGTGCCTTTAAACTGGAAGAGGGCAGGTTTAGATTAAATATTAGGAAGAAATTTTTCACTTAGAGGTGGTAAGGCACTGGAACAGGTTGCTCAGAGAAGTTATTGAGGTCCGACCCTGGAGGTGTTTAAAGCCAGGTTGGATGGGGCTTTGAGCAACCTGGTCTGGTGGGAGGTGTCCCTGCCTATGGCAGGGGGGTTGAGACTACATGATCTTCAAGGTCCCTTCCAATGTAAACCATTCTATAATTCTATGATTTTCTTGTCCTTGCTAGGAAATGGATTTAAGGTTTAGTGAAGCCACTTCAAAGAAAGATTCTAATATTAGTTGACTATAGTAATTACAAATTCCTTAAAATAACAAGCAAAACCACAGGACATTGGAAAAAACACCGTAAATTGTTTTCATAAAGAGAAGCAAGTCTATATTAAAAATGCCTTATAAGAATGGAAAAAAAGGAGTCCACTATGTTTCTCTACTGATAAAGGCTTTCAATCTCTGCAGACAATTTGTTTTCTTTGAAACAGAACACCTTTAAAAATAAAACTTATTTCAGCTATTTTAACGGCCAGTTTTCTACATGCAGTACTCAGAAAACTATGGAAAAAATCAAACAGCATTTTCTAACTTCATCTCAATTCCTTTTGTTTCAAAGCAACTAGGTAAGTTGTGGTAGAACCATAGTATTGTCGAAATGGAAAAAAAAATGAGAAAAAAAAGAATGACGTGCTTTCCTTTGTTTTCAACAAAATGAAGATATTTTGAGATTCATGATACTAGTTAAAAGCTAACGTAAACCAGAGAACTATCCAGTGTAGAAACTGAGGTTAGTTTTCTTCCATTTGGTAATAAATGCAGAGAACAAAAGAGGTTTTTTTCATTTTTTTGTAAGGTTCCTCTGCATCATTTTTGCCTCTTTAGGTAAGAGCTTTCCTTTCGTCTAGCTACTATCACAACATATGTTTCTCGAATGTCAGAGTAATGATTCAATCTCTTTACAAATGGGTTGTGTCTCAAGTGGTTGAGTTATTACTATAACTAAAAGAATATGACTACTTTCCTCATAAATTCATAGCAAACTCTGTCTTGGAGTCATTAAACAGCTAAGATCAGCTTACCACTGAACTTTAGTTTACGTTTGGGTAGAACAGGAGGTCATCTTAACTGAGATGAATATATATCTGAAACAGATTCATATAAGCCTCTTTGCACAATTTGTGACATTATTCTTGTTTGCTTGAGAACTCTGAGACAAGAAGGCTCCCAGCAAGTGGTTAGAAATTTATTCCATGTCACAAGTGTAGCGTATCTATAGAACAGTGACATTTATGAACACAAAAGGAACATAGTCTGGTTTGGTTTGAAACTGGGGTATCATTTTAAATTAATACTCTGATGCTTTCCCCTACACAGCTAACATTGACTGCCCTGAGGACAATTTTCAAAACTAGTTCATATATATCTGGAGGCTTGTATGCTTTGTTGGATAATAAGAAACTGAACTTTTGACACTTAGTATTTAAATGATCTGCCAGCTCACAACTTCTGAGGTGAATAAATAGGTCAATGCAGTATAATGTACTACTGTGCAGGATATTTCAGGTAACTGAATAAATCAGCTGTGTGTATGCATGTATGTATTTAATGTTTGTACATTAATCATACTATGTTTACAAATAGTTTGAGAAATGATTGCATAAAATTGGCATTGCAATGTTCCAGGCAGGCTTTACGAGCAACATTCTAGATCAAGTTTGCCCAGAAGAGCAAACATGAATTTTTAATGGGACTGTCACCACTCCCACGAATCTCCAGGTAGACTTCAGCCTCAAACTTACAACACTCATTGCATTCACTTGAGTTGCATAAATGTAAATGAAAATAGAATCAGGTACAGAATTCATCTAGGACAATATTCTATATTGGTTATAGAAACATACCTGCAGAAGAGGCACAGGTCCAACAGTGATGAGAAGCATTAGGAAAAAAAAAATCCAAAAAACAACCCACAAAACCACCAGCTATGAGTATTGGTAAGCAAACAGCCAAGCACCAAGCATGAACGGTGAAGAGAGGTCTCTTTAGGGAACATCCAGAATTGAATTTAGAAAAAAAAAAACCCTTATCAATTCCATTTGTTTCTCTTTCAGAGAAGGAAAAAGCTATCTGCTTACAAATCTGACACAGACATGAAGAAGTATCTGCTATATACCTCTAAGGATGTGGATGTATTCCATGGTTCAGTCATGGCATTTTTACATGGGAGGAAATATACTCTATGAGGCTATTCTGTGCCAACATTGTCAGAAAACCATCAACTAACATGCTTGTCTAATATTCTTTGTCCTTGAAACTACCTTGACCAAGAGGAATCACACTTGGCTTCACCTAACACATCAAAATGGTCTTGAACAAGCTTTTAGAAAGTTCCGCACTAGAGAATGCTGAGACGTTCTCACAGTTCTCATGAGTCTTCTAGGATAAGAAAGTAGTTACTGACATAAGTAGTTGCTGCCACTTGATCAATAATTCTCAATGGTAAAAACCAAACAAAATGCTCTCTGACCAAAAAAAAACAACCCCACACAAAACCCACCCAAACCCAAAAAAGAAAAAAAAATTTCCTCCTCCAGATTTTGAATATCTTTTCATTTCATATCTTTTCAAAGGTCAAGTAAAATCAATACCAGAAATATGAGATCCAAAATAGGATTTTATTATTTCATATAATTTCACTGAAAGATGTTGTGTGATTTAACAGTTATTTCTAGAAAGTAAAGGAATAAATGACCTAATTAGTATTACACACTCTCTTTAGCAGTATCATAATACAGTGCTAGGATGAAGAAACCACCGTGTTCCACAGGTCTTCATTAAGATTAAATTTGTTTAATTCCATTGAAGTTATAGGACTGGACTTGGCTGGCTTGAGGATTTTTAGGATTGGCAGCATATAGTAAGATTTATTCAATTATTCTTCTTTATAACATTCTACGGATAGCAGTTCAGTTCTGCAATGGATTAGTTCATTTTTATACTACTGTACTAATACATCTTCAACAAAATTAGGGTGGATGAGACATCAAAAAGCACTACATTGCCTGCATGGACTGTCAGTATAGGATGATCCTAATACTGATCTAGAATAATGTACTCTACTGTTTCAGCTAACTAGGTCCACTTACTAGAGGACTGAGACAGAAATGTCTTAAGTAGAAAAAGACTATACAGTAGAACATTTGTCAATAATGTATTCATTTGACTGGTGAAGTATGTCATTGAATATTTGGTTAATATTAAGCATACGTCAATTTAGAATTTACTTGGTAGGGATAGATGTTTTCTGTATTATAGGGTTTCATACCCTGCAGAAAACGAAAATAGAGTATATGAGACAAATTTACCCAATGACAGCTGCATTTTATGTGTTTTACAAGAAGAATGAAAAATTTTAGTTAGTATTGCTGCTGTAAGAATATTTCAGAATTATAGAGTACCTTTTCACAAGTGTACATATTTGAGGCAATTTCTCATGTCAAAATTGCATATCAAAAAGAGTTTTTAAGTGGGAATGAAAGCTGTCCTTGACAACATAGCCCAAGTCAAAACTATAAAAGAATAAAACTGTTCACAGTAAACATTAACAATTCTATCCAACATTACCTGCCATAGTAATAACAAAGCAACTTTGGAAAGAAAGAAGTCACAAGGTTGAAAAGCATGTAGAATGAAACAAACATTAATATTACTATGAAAATCTGAACAAAATAATGTTGGCTCCCTGAACTACTTAATAGACCTCAGATAGCACTCTCACCAAGTCTGCCAAGGGTTTAGAAACAATTGCTATGATGTCTCAGATACGCTAACTAAAACAGAGAGATCATTGTCCATAATATTAGCTAACTAATTTGCAAAGCAATATAAGAGCACAGAGCTGAAATAATAAAAAATGTTATGCTTTCACTTTTTCACAGCAGTAGAATATGGGATCATTTCCTATTACTTCCAATCTGAATCATATTAATGTCTTGAAGAATAAATTGCATCAACCGAGGAATAAAACACTTAGTGGGTTACAGTAAGGCATCAACTAGAATTCTTAAACTAGCAGAAAATGCCCACTGATCGTGCAAACTGAGTAAGCTCCCCAGAGAGAGGACAGCAGTTGACTTTCAACACTTTTGAGGAGGGAAAAACTTACAGCCCTATGTATGCCAAGGTGGATCATATTTGGTCATCTAAGGATGAATCATCTGTATCTCAGTCACTACACTGGAACTATAAGAAGACAACAAATGTTCAGATTAGACAGAAAAAAGTAAAACTTAGCTATCAGAGTCTACAAATAACCACTGAGTATGTACAAATTTATTTTTCAGAACTTCAAAAATATTTCTGGAAGATTTTACCAAAAAATGAGTGATATCCGGAAACCAGCATGATCCTTCTGTAAAATTCCAAGCTGCTAGTTCCAAGTAATAGCTAGTTAGACTGAGCAAGGCAAGAAACTTGTCCAAAGGTCAACATTAATCTCTTAAAAATGTAATCTCTTACAAATTTTTTTCAGATTATGCTGATTGAAAATTTTTCAGTTTTCTTGCCATGTACATTTTTTTCTCATCTGCACCTTGTGCAGTTAAATGATGCTGCATAAATTGGTATTTTTCACCTGGGGAAACTGAAAAAAAACAACCCAACCCTCAGCAAAACCCTTTATTGATCTTATTCTTTTGAATCTCTATTTTGGAAACGTGACATGACTTGCTACTTTGAGTTTACCATAGCAACAGATAATCATCAGAGAGACCTATCATATTTTGAAATTAGTATCAATTATTCTCAGTACACTTTTTATGTGGAGGCTTTTGGAAGGTTACTCTAGACACACATTTCACAACATTTTGACAAAAGATTTCCACTGTTAATTCTTAGTGACATTTATGAGTCTCTGTACTAAGCATAGTTTGGGGCTTTGAATTTTTATTTTGTTAAATATTACAGTGAAAAGAGAATCAGAAAGTACTATTATTGTCTGTTGAGCATTTTCAACCTCTCACATATATTCATCTTTGCAGACCATTTCCTGTCGCAATGAAAGGCCAAATTCAGACCTTTCCTTTATTACCCAGATAAATGAACATAAAAAGCCAAACTAACCATGTAATCAAGGAAGAGGAGAGGAGAGGAGAGGAGAGGAGAGGAGAGGAGAGGAGAGGAGAGGAGAGGAGAGGAGAGGAGAGGAGAGGAGAGGAGAGGAGAGGAGAGGAGAGGAGAGGAGAGGAGAGGAGAGGAGAGGAGAGGAGAGGAGAGGAGAGGAGAGGAGAGGAGAGGAGAGGAGAGGAGAGGAGAGGAGAGGAGAGGAGAGGAGAGGAGAGGAGAGGAGAGGAGAGGAGAGGAGAGGAGAGGAGAGGAGAGGAGAGGAGGAAAAAAAACCCCAACCCACCGTTGCATTACCATTCATTGTTACTGCATTCTTGTTAATGTTCTAGATAGTAATTTTCCACCGGGAATGTGACCTTCTATGCTTTAGAAAAGTACTGAAATTCAACTACTTATTTGAAGGTGACGATCTCAGTTTGATGCACAGTAATATATCTTTCCAATCATGGAATTCATCAGACATCCTCTTTTTTTCTGGTGAATAAGCTCATTTTCAGATAAAAGTAAATTTGAAAGGACTGGTTAGCACCTAATGAATTTCACAAAGAAGATGAAATACCAGAAGTCTTTGGCTGCAGATGCAGCTTAGATTGCTGCTGTGTGCACAGCCACTTAAGAAACATTAGCACAATGCTGCCAACAAAAAAAAGCTACAGTATAGTAATTTGCATACCTTGTCTGGAGTCAGGGTAAGGCTGGAGCTAACTTTGGAAGAGGCAGTACACCTTCAGAGGTCAGTACCTTGCCATAGCTTAAACAAATGGGGAGACAGATGGCTCCTGTGAATGGCCTTAAAGAACACCATTCAACAATATGGTGCATTATTATGATTCTCTGCCCTTCTTGTGGGATCAGACTGTCTCTCAGAACAATAAATACACAACTGAGGGTGTTTGGAAAGCCATTTTCCCATCTAGAAAGAATTCACAGTTCTATGAATTCTACGTAATTCTCTGATTTTTTATGAACAAAAGTGGAAACATGCACATCCTTGTTTTTTCTTTAGTTTATCATCTTCATTAATTTTGGGGAGATTTCTTTATTTTAATGTTAAAGTCACCAAATTTGTTTGTTTGTTTGTTTTGTAAATCAATCTTTTCTTGGTTTCTGGAATGTTTTTATGTTAAAATTAATTCTAACATAATTAAAGTATATGTACAACCTAATACTGAGATCTCAAATATATCAGCTAGATAACTACACACTAAAATGCTATGAAAAATAGAACAAATTTGTTAGGTATAAAATTGTACCGCTTAAAGAGTGAGCAATGCTGTGAGCTAGACTCTCATATATTTTATATATAAATCCTGAGAAAAATTAATTTGTTGCAGATCTTTCTATTTAACCTGAAAAGATACCTTTCAGATGAATTAATTGTTTTAACACTTTCTATGTCCGAAGTCACGAGCTAAGACCATTGGTCTCTTTACTATTTCGTAGACAACTCTAGTTTGAAGAGATAGGATATTAAACTTTATTAAATGAGTGACTGCAACATAATATACATTTAAGATCTATATCACCCACCACCTCAGTCATAAGAATCTGTGAAGTTCCTGTTACTGTGCAGGCAAGGTGCTTTCCATAGTTACAACTTAGATTACATGCACTTGAAGTTCCATTTTTATTCTGAATGAAAACAACTATTTCAGTATTAAGTGTACTAACACTGCATTATTTTAGTTGAAGTGTAGAGGTCTCATGTACTGTTTAAGAATTGAAAATAAATGTGTTTTAAAGTACTAGTAAATCCAGCAGTATTTTACAAAACACTTATGTTCTTACTTGATGTATTTTCAGAACTCATTTTCCAGATGTTCATCGTTCTTGGTGATACTCAAAATGACCCTTTATTATGCTGAAATAACTCATAGTGTAACATAACAGCAGAATATTTATAATCTTATTTGATCACACTATAATGAAATGGCTTTGAATCTTTTGATTTCACCTTTCAGCAGGAAAACTCCATGTACTTTAACAGAAATAGTCATGTTTTATGTAGGTGAATTGAATCCAAGGGTTGTCATTATTTTGTAACTAGGATTACAATAAAATTAGAAATAGGAGGAAGACTGTCTTCAATATAGTCATTTACATATACGGTGAGATAGTAACAGTAGATGAAGAGGTTTCAGGACAGAAGAGCACTGTAACTTTCCCTGTGCTGAACCACAAGATTGATGTGAAATGGTCTACTTGTCAAGTGGAAGATGAAGCGGCTTGAGATCTCTTCTGTCTGATACCACCTGCCAACTGCCTCAAGGTTTGTTACAGTGAACAGGAATTGAAAAAGTACAACCAAACACAGACAAAGGATCTACCCCTGAGCATTTTTATTCCCAAGTATTACAATGGATATTGCACAAGGGTCCTGATACAGGACAGCAATATGCCATTTGACAATCTCCCTATACTGAAAACATCTGGAAGCAGCAGCATGTGGACTGCAACATTTATACCCAGCCACTGTGGAATAATACAAAGTGTGCTGCCCAGCATTAGGTTCATATGCCTGTGGTTCCCTTTAATGTTATTCTCAGGTATGACAAAGAGAACTCTAAGCACTTCCTTTTGAACCTTTTCTGCAGTCTTGCAGCTATCTGCATGTTTACAATATGTGAACACTTCAAATTCCCAGAATTTTTAGAAATCACTTGCTGTAGCTGTCCCAGCAAATGCCCTTTAATAATTAAAATGTCCACTGGCAGAAACTAAATGATGAAAAACACTTTACTAGAAGCTTAATTCCTACCTGCCAAATTTCACAGACATAGACCTAGCAATACATATCTTAGACCAGTCAACATCAGTGCAACAAATTCTATACTAAAAAAGTACCTTCTAGAATGCAACACAATGCACTAAATATCCTCATGGCAATTGTGGGAGAAGATAAAAAATCAGTAGGAGCTAGAACTAATCCACGTAGGCAGTGGATAAAGGACACAGTTATAAAAGAAAAAATTTCACAGTTTTTCTTAAGTTCTGACTTCTTGGATTTGTTTCCCAAGGAAGACCAGAGGCAAGCCATAGAAGTAAAATTCACAATCCCCATGGACAGGAGCCACAAGTATACTGATTTTATGGGACACTAGAATTACTTTCCACCCACTCCTAACCAAAGCTTCAATGGTCCAGAAGTGGTAATTTCTGGGATCTGTCTTTGAAATACAGGACTGATGATGTTACTGTCTCCTTTTTCTAACTCTACTTCCTTCTCCTCAACCACTATGTATTTCAGATGCAGCGAACAGTTGTCAAAATCTGCTTGGCACTGAATTCAGTCATTCTCTATCATGTATTGACATGGGATAACGTGATCAAAAAAGAGTTCTGAAAGTATCAGTTGATCTAACACAAGATCTTACCTCTGCTAGTAAATCTTACCTCAGAGTTATTAACTTAGCAGACTTTGTTGAAATGTGTTATAACCTAACCTCTGCAGGTGTAATCAATTAGATGCAGGTTATGGAGAAAACTCAGGACTTCAAAGATGCAGTGAAGCTATGCAGGGAGAAAATTAGAAGGGCCAAAGCCCAACTAGAACTCAATCTGGCTATTGCTGTAAAAGACAATAAAAAATGGTTCTATAAATACATTAACAACAAAAGGAGGACTAGGGAGAATCTTCCTCCTTTATTGGGTGCAGGGGTAAACACAGTGACTAAGGCTGAGGCACTTAACGCCTTCTTTGCCTCAGTCTTTAAGAGCGGGACTAGTTGTTTGCTGGGTACCCAGCCCCTTGAGCTGGATGACAGGGATGGGGAACAGAATGAGATCTCCATAGTCCAAGAAGAAACGATCAGTGACCTGCTACACCATGTAGATATACACAAGTCTATGGGGCCAGATGGGCTACACCCAAGAGTGCTGAAGAAGATGGTGATGTGCTCACCAGACCACTCTTCATAATTCATCAGAAGTCCTGGCTGACCGGGGAGGTCACAATGGACTGGAGATTAACAGATAGGACGCCCATCTATAAGAAGGGTCATAAGGAGGATCCAGGGAACTACAGACCTGACAGTCTGACTTTGGTGCCAGGGAAGCTTATGGAACAGGTCATCTTGAGTTCCATTGCATATTATTTACAGGACAACCAGATGATCAGGCCCAGTCAACATGGGTTCATGAAGGGCAGGTCCTGCTTAATGAACATGATCTCCTTCTATGACAAGGTGACTCACTTGGTGGACGAGGGAAAGGCTGTGGATGTTATTTACCTAGACTTCAGTAAAGTCCTCGGTACTGTTCCCCACAGCATTCTCATGAAAAAAATTGCTACGCAAGGCTTGGACAGGCGTACACTCTGCTGGATCAAACACTGGCTGGATGGCTGGGCCCAGAGAGCCTTGATGAATGGAGTTAAATCCAGCTGGTAGCTGGTCACAAGTGGTGTTCCACAGGGTTCAGTGTTGGGGACACTCCTGTTTATTATCAGTATCAATGATCTCAGCAAGGAGATTGAGAGCACCCTTAGTAAGTTTGCAGACGACATCAAGTTAAGTGGGAGTGTTGATCTGCTTCAGGGTAGGAAGCCTCTTCAGAGGGACCTGGTTAGGCTGGATTGATGGGCTGAGGCCAATAGTATGAACTTCAACAAGGCCAAGTGCTGGGTCCTGCACTTGGGCCATAACAATCCCATACAATGCTACAGACTTGGGGAGGAGTGGCTGGAAAGCTGCCTGGCAGAAAAGGACCTGGGAGTGTTGATCGACAGCTGACTGAACAGGAAGCAGCAGTGTGCCCATGTGGCCAAGAAAGCCAATGGCATCCTGGCTTGCATCAGGAATAGTGTAGCCAGAAGGGCTGGAGAAGTGATTGTCCCACTCTGCTCGGCACTGTTGAGGCCATAGCTTGAATACATGTTAAGTTTTGGGTGCTGCAGTATAAGAAGGACATTGAGGTGCTGGAGAGGGTCCAGAGAAGGGCAACAAAGCTAGTGAGGGGTCTTGAGAACAAGTCTTATAAGGAGCTGCTGAGGGTCTTGGAGTTCTTTAGTCTGAAGAAAAGGAGGCTGAGGGGAGACCTTATTGCTCTATACAACTACCTGAAAGGAGATTGTAGAGAGGTGGGCGTTGGTCTCTTCTCACAAGTTACAGCTGGTAGGACAAGAGGAAATGGCGTCAAGTTGCACCAGGGAAGGTTTAGGTTAGATATTAGGAAAAACTTCTACACTGAAAGGGTTATCAAAGACTGGAACAGGCTGCCCAGGGAAGTGGTTGAATCACCATCTTTGGTTGTATTTAAAAACTGTCTAGATATGGTACTCAGCAACATGGTTTAGAAGTGGGCATGGTAGAGTTAGATAACGGATGGACTTGATGATCTTAAAGGTCTTTTCCAGCCATAACGATTTTATGATTCTATGATTGTGTAATATTTCCATATGTGCAGTTACCAAGTTGAAAATCCTCCCCTAAAAGTTGTTTAAGATTATGAATTTGATTCCTGTTCTGAAGGAAAAAAAAACTTAAAGAAAAATGTCATATAGTACTGCTACATGCAGTAGTAGATTTCCAGTAAACAAAAACTTTTTTTCTTTTCCCTTAGGAATGTGTTACAGTACGTATGAAGTAAGAAAAAAATTATGAAAACAAGATACTCATATGTGATTGGAAAATATTAGTAGTTCACTCAGAATCTACTACAGGTATGGCAGATAAGAAGCACCACTTGCCCATCACTCTACAGCTTCACATCAGTTGCTACGTAAAACAAGAGAAAAGTTCAGGAACCTGTTGCATGAATCAGTTTTGGTACCCTGTGTCCTTTGCTGTGTTGATCCTTATGAATGGGAAGAGATGGGACAAGTTTTGAAAGAAAGGCCAAGAATGGTAAACGGTTTTTTGATGGTCCATTAGTAGCCAGTGAAAAATAGAAACCTTGAAAGCTTGGAAAAGACTGGTTTTTGCTCTAAGAAGCGAAGCAGGGACTGAGCAAGGCAGGAAGACAGTCAAGCACAAAGATAAGACACCTGCTGTGGCTTGGGAGAATTATGTCCCTCCTGCATCACACAGGATCAGGGCCCAGGGGTTGGAGATTGTCTAGAAACTCAAACATCTCAGAAAAGGATAAGATTCAAAATTTGGCAGGTGGAAAATGGCTATATCCATTTTGACCATATCAAATTTTTTACCTTCACAACTAACTTAATCAGGACTGCATAAACACTAATATTATTAATAATAATATTGAAATATTAATCTATAACTTTTTTTGCATTAATATAAGTATATATTTCCTCTAAGAATGGAAGGAAATTATTTTAAAGTGATTTTGTAAGAGGGACAGGAAGGAAAGGGAAAAGAAAGGGAAGGGAAGGGAAGGGAAGGGAAGGGAAGGGAAGGGAAGGGAAGGGAAGGGAAGGGAAGGGAAGGGAAGGGAAGGGAAGGGAAGGGAAGGGAAGGGAAGGGAAGGGAAGGGAAGGGAAGGGAAGGGAAGGGAAGGGAAGGGAAGGGAAGGGAAGGGAAGGGAAGGGAAGGGAAGGGAAGGGAAGGGAATAAAGATATCATGGATATTATTGAAAAATTATTCTCCATGGTGATACAAATTGTGAGATATTTCAAGTACCTGTATAAAGACTTTCTCTATTGCTTACAGACTGAACATTTAGGTTTCCACTCCCCGAATTTTTCTTCAAGGACTCTAAAGTGGTCATTACCCATTAACTTTTCCAAACCTGTGAGCTGGCTTTCCGTAAACTAAAGACAAATTGCAGTTAAAGTTTCTGCGTACTCTGGAAAAATTAATATATTTGAAATGAATTGTTACAAAGGCATATTAGTAAATGAAATTATTTCTTCTCAAAGAGGGAAACATTATCCTCAGAGAAGTATACTGTACCCCAATAAATACAATTTTTGCTTGTTGGCTTGGCAGTGGGGGGTCTAAGGAGCTGACTGGGCTGGCCTTGGTGGTCCCTGTCTCATTTTAACTTGCCTTAATCAGCGTCTAGAGGCCAAGTGACCATTGTTGAACATGTTGAAGCTGCAGCTCTCTGAATACTGTATCTGAACAAGGTCTGAGGCTCTGAGAGTCCCAGGGTGACTGACATCAGACCCTTACATCCACAGAGGATGAAGAAGGTGATCACGTACCTTCCAGGCTTTAGCTGGGAAGCAAGAAGAAGGAAGTACACTGTGACATTGAAATGCAAAAAAAACCAGATTTGCCCTGTCAGCTTTGAAATCCTCTCAGTGAAGACTTTGAGAGACTTAACAGTTATCCGCAATAACACACCACCTCTCTGTTTTCAAGGAGTTTGAAGTCTCAACGTGAGGTCCTGGGGTGAAATCAAAGGAGTATAGTGGACGAAGGCAACAGGTACTAACAAGTTTTCTGGAATAATAAGTTTCATTATATTATTTATGAGATTTCACTGTAATAATTTGGAGTGCAAAGTGTGAACATTGCTGTAACTGGACTAATAAATATCTGTTTTATTTTGATTAGGCTGTAAAAAGCTTAATTGGGCTGGCAATTATTTCCTATTTCTATATATAAAATAGTTTCCTTTTTGGCCATTTTGATACTTTCGATATAACAAATTTATGCATTCTTTGTGTGCATTTGCACAAACTAATATGCACTTGGATTCAGAGGTAAAAGCTTGTTTTGACGGGTGAATAAAAATATAAGCTGGTTAAGTTTATTATATTTGTGGTAGAGTAATTAATCATAATGTTAATGGGATTCGATGTTGCTATATATAAGACAGCCACTGCTATCTCTGTTACCTCTACTGAAAATGAAACAGTCATAACAAAATAATGTCAAGGGAAAGTATATTTTAAACACGGTTTTTCAGCATTACTTGCACGAACATGGATTTGGTGATTTAAAGATTTGTAGAGAAGAAGGCTATAATTACAATATATTACAGGTGATTAGCTTTAAAAAAAAACAGCCACGGAGCAGCTTGTATGCTCTTTTCTACTAACTAGAATAATTATCTACCAACACATCATGGAAAAAAATAATCTGGGGAATATATTTGAAGAAATATTATGAGTGAGAATCCAATGGCCTAATTTGAATTTTAAGTGCTAAAATTAAGACACAAGTTATCAGAAATATCAGCATACCTGAAAAAAATTAACTATTGCTTTGTTGAGAGAGATAATGAAAGCCTAATAGACATTCAGTGGATATTATTTCATTAAAATAGATTTAACCCATTAAGTTTCGAAATATTTTTATCCTCTATTGCAGGACTAGTTCTATGTATTGGACTCTCACAATATTTGCTTTTGCTTTTAAACCACTACTTTAAAGTTCTGCCAGTCTCATAAGTTCCTGGCACACAGATCAACATATTGCTTCAGTATTCATGACACACCAGATAAATACATAAGGCAAATAGTTTTCTTTTGCCCAGTTTCTCCTCAAAGTAGGCACAGCGTGCCATCAAATGGCTCAGCAATAACTGGAAAATTCTAAATTAAAAAAAAAAAAAAAATAGAGCAACATCATGCCTATTATGCCTTAAAGCCTGCAGGAACTAGTTTGTTCAACAGATGATTTCTTTCAAAGAGGTTTTTAGTGCCTTCCTGCAAGCCAGCCTGGTCATAGAGCTGCAACAGCATCTTGTATTTTAATTTATCGCTTCATCCCTCACATTTTATAATGTGGAAAATGCTTGAAATAAAGCCAAATCTTCTGAAGAAATTATTTCTAAATTAATGTTTATATGAATTCTATGATTAAAAATAAAAATTAAAAAATATTTCAATCTAAATAAATAGTAAGTATAAGCCTTCCCTTTCAGGGAGACAAACCTTTCTCACTGAAACACCTGAATTGTTCCTGTACAGGGCTACTTACTTCAGTGTGGTCATAGCATGATACTTCAGCAGCAAAGGAAGAATGAGGCGGACTATGGCATTGTTAAAAAACATTCACTATATTGAAACAGGTTAATTGCACTTCCAGGCTTTTGGTTGTTTACTTGAACCTATATTGAACTTCAAGGATTTCTGTTGTTTCTTTGTATCAATTTAAAATAAGAACATGGGGAAATTCCTGGACAAATGGGTTAGACCACTTTCTATATTAGAAACTGTTGTCTAACTGTTTTCTTAACAAACTCCAATTTGTTAGTTGTTCTGTCTGAAGGCTGCTGTTGAATGTTTTTCCTCTGGTGGTCATAAATTTGTGTCCTGGCTGAACGAGTTCATGGCCAATGCACATAACTTTGTACTTGGGTTGTTCAAATTCCTTGTGTGGTATTTACTTCCCATCTCTGTTTCTAGACAGCAGTAATTTCATTTCTCTGACTTTGTTTTGTAAGAATAAATTATTCAGATGGTTTTACTTAAGATAAATTCTCTAATCTAAGTTTATTCAAATGTATTATTCCAAATTTATTTTATATTTCTTAAAAAGAATTGAATTTACTTGTGACATGAGGAGGATTCTTGTCAGTGTTTTGAACATGTCATTAATATTTCTCTCTCTACTAAAATTAGCCCCACATCTGATTAATCCTTTTAGGTACTTTCTCATGTTTTCTTCTCCATCATTTCTAGCTTACAAAATCTGAACAGACAACAGTAGCTACTAGCCCTGAAATGCATGGTCCTGCCCTTTGAACTATTAAATTTCACCCCTTTTCTGTTACTCTGATCCTTGTAAGAGCCAGGTTCTCCTTGATAACGTTCTGAACTTCTTCTGGTAGTGTCTCTCAACTCTTAATGAGAAGGGTCCTATGTCTTGTGTCAGGGGCACTAACGAAGATACTCAAGAAGATCATAAACAAACTTTTAAATATGTCTGCTGGATACTCACTTCCAACTCAGTGATTTTGTATTCTAAAACAACCTTGTGTGATTTTCCCTGAGAAGTTCCTCAACTGCCTTACAATTCTTGGATTACTATCCATCTATTCAACTGTAGTTATTAAAAATGATTCAATGAAATGAAAATTCCAGTTTAAACCAGTCTTAGGAGAAAGTAGAAAATTAAATTTTGTGCTATCAAAGAGTTGGCAATCTAAATATACACCTGGGTTCCCTTAATAAAAATTATCTTTACTTGAAAAAATATTTGGAATACCAGATATCTAAAAGTAAAATAAAATAAAATAAAATAAAATAAAATAAAATAAAATAAAATAAAATAAAATAAAATAAAAAGCAGCACAGCAACTGGACACAGTGCACAGAGATAGGTTTTCTCTGTAAACCGCTTCTGAAGTAGTCATCATTCTTGTGCATTGTACTTAATTTCTGTCAAATTGAGTTCCAGCAAAAAATATTAGAGTGGAGGGTTTTTTTACACAGGAAATTCTGACAGTTTATTGAGCCTACTTCTATTATTTTTATTCTCTATTGCATTTCTTAACAGTGAACATATATCTAAGGAAGGAACATTTTTCAACCAAATAAATGGATACAGCTCTAGCAAAAAATGGTACTGTAGCCACAGAAATGGATGGTAACACATTCTTTGAGAATATGTGTAATATAGTCAATGAAAATTTTGTAAAAGGCAACAGAAATATACTTTTTTAAAAATCAGACCAATCACAAAGTTTCTTTTAACAGCATTTACTACTGATAAGTATTCCATATATTCATACTCCTTAAGAAGTTGTTAATAAATTCCAATGAAAAATATGAACAGGGGAGACTCTAAGATGAAAACATGAAGTATCATAGTGTTGTCATACAGAATTAGTAGTAAAGGCCACAGGTCTACCCACCTCCAATGTAATGCAGTCAACTAATTTACTGTTAATAAAAAAAAATCAATGTTGTCTATGCTTTATTTTAAAGTTTAAGTGAATGAATTTCTGAATACATACACATATTCCTGTTTTTCCTGCTCTTTGGGACTTGAGATACACATTTAAAAGTCTAATGAAAGTTTAATGAATGAATTTCTGAGTATATACACACATTCTTATTTTTCCAGCTTTTCAGGACATGAGAGACTCATTCAAAACTCTAGTATGTGTGAAGGTAGCATCTGGCTTCTGTAAGTCTTTTGTTGTGGTGTTGGGGGTTTGTTTTACTTGATTGTCTGGTGGTGTTTTTTTTTAACTTAAAAGAAATAAAAGTGTAAATCCAATCAAATCAGAGTATTGTTTCATGTTTTGACATTGCTGCAAGCACTTGATATGAATGTGAAAGGTGATGAAGAAATTAGAAAGCCTCTTTCCTCTTAAAAAGGAGCATTGACAAGACTGGTTTGAAGAATACTTTAAACTCAGCAAGAGTTCATATTCTAAAGCAAACTTTATAAGTGGCTGATTTTGCTTCTTTTAGTATATCATCAACAAAGTGATGAGAAAAGGATATATGTTCAACAGCTGTGTGACAATACGAGAGTGCAAACAGTCCTGTAAAACCTTATGCAGTAGTGGCCTGAAACTACTGAATATTTTAAGTATGAAAGCTACTTGTTTTAAAATACAGCTGCCTACATTTTGAAGGCATTATGAAAGGGGTTCAAGAAACACACAGAATTTCTGAGCCATATTTCTGTGTAAACTTCTGAATCCTGTACACCCAATTTTGTTACCGGAAAGGCTAGAGACAATTGACATGTATAAGCATACAGTCAAGCATAATGAAAACTATAAAATGAAACTGACAGTTTTGAATGGTTATATAGCAATATTTTATTGTTGCCTATCAGATAAATAGTTGAGCAGTTGCATAAGTTTCTGTTTCAATGTTGTATAAGAGAAACTATTCAGCTATTTTTAAGCAAAGTCATGCAGTATTTCAGTACAGCCCAACAGCTGATGATTAAGACTACAGTTAGAAAAAAAACACCCAAAAGAGTTACGGCATGAAAGGCATAGTTACTAATTATTTTCTTTTGCTTTTTAGTTAGTGTTGATGCTTAACAAAAGTATCACAAAAATTCTGGTTCTTACATGGTTTTGTACCACTAGTAAACAATACTCTATATCTACTGTGCAATCTTTGAGAGATTTGTGATCCTTAATGCACATTTCCTCTTTGAAAGCATTTCAGAAAGGGAAAGTTACTTTGTTCCAAAAGAAAATCTAGTTCCTGCGTCACAGAAGACGACTTGTACAGTTGTTGTTTTCCTCTACTTCTAAACGAATTGCTAATTGGTACATACTCCAAAACTTATCAATTTGGACAATTTCCAACACATAGACAAAAGGGCTAATGTGGTCCAAAAGCACAGAAAATGAAGGGAGCAATAAGAAAAAACTTGGAAAAGACTTGAGAATTTTGTTAGTCATTTAGACAAGATGAAAGTTGTTTTGAATTAAGAATGCTTATACTAGCCAGAAAATTGAAGACCTCAGCTTCTATAACAGCATATGTGGATATCACGCCATCAAGGAGAGTAAAAGGGTTCTTTAGTTCAATAGTAGTTTCCTCTGTTAGTACTGCATTTAATCATCATTTAGGCAAACAATGTTGTCATAACTGTTTAAAAACAAGGTGTTGTTTTATTATTTTCATAAAAGAACATGAGTCAAGCTAGTAGTAAGGCTTATTATCATCTCCTTTATAAGGGGAGAGACCTCTTTCCCACTGAGATCCCTACAATATATTAGTGAACGGTGTATAGTCTAATCATATACGTTCTAACAAAATACAAAGATTTTTAATTGAGGAAGTGGTTACAAAATGGAAAAATACATAGACAGTAATAAAGAATGAGGAGGAGATACAAGCAGCTCTTCTGACAAATACAACTGTAGTACAATTTTAGTAGGAGAAGAAATCTTAATTTGAATGACCTTTTGCTTTGCAACAGCACAAAATTTGTGAAAACAGATTTTATAGGTGTTTGTCTTGCCTGAAAATTCTTGATGGGGCAGAACCTTTATTTGTCTAGTACAAAAAAGATAGTCCTAGCTTTGCACTTTTGTTCTACCTCCAAGGGGTAGGCACCCAAGAATGAAATGTGGTTTTCACTAATGGCAGATGCTAGCAATCATACCAATAAACACTTCCACATGATAATTTCTTATCTAGTCTTATACTCTAAACTAATTATACTAGCATTTTTGTGGTTTGTTTTGTTTTGTTTTATTCTAAAATATGCTCTCTGTTAATCAGGACAATACCGACAATAGTGTCACTGTAATGGACAAATCTTTAAAAGCGCTGAACCCTCTCCTAACCAAACATTCAGCATTGGTAACAGATAACATAGCTAATGTGAACAAACCACAATGGTGTTCTTAAAGGAGTTCAAGATATCAGACCATATGTTCATAGACATGGGATGTGCCTTGTCATGTAGGTTGTTTTGTTGCCAGAAATACTGTCATAGCCCAAAGACAATATGAACCAGAACTGTCCTTTAGGACACAGGGAGAAACAAAAATATTACCTAATATTACCTAAATCTCTGATATGTCCAGTTCTGGGCTCCACGGATCAAGAAGGACAGGGAACTGCTGGAGAGGGTCCAGCAAAGTGTTACCAAGATGAAGAAGACTGAGGGGGGATCTTATCAATACTTATAAGTACTTAAGGGGAGGGTGCCAGGTAGATGAGAAGAGTCTTTTTTCAGTTGTGCCCAGTGATAGGACAAGACGTAACGGACACAAACTTGAGCACAGGAAGTTCCATCTTAACATGAGGAGGAACTTCTTTCCTTTGAGAGTGGCAGAGCACTGGCACAGGCTGCCCAGAGAGGTTGTGGAGTCTCCCACACTGGAGACATTCAAAACCTGCCTGGACGCCATCCTGTGCAACGTGCTGTAGATGTCCCTGCTGTGGCAGGGGGGTTGGACTTAGATGATCTCCAGAGGTCCCTTCCAACCCTGATGATTCTGTGATTCTGTGATACTTACTGCCAGTTAAAACTCCAAGGATTTTGAACTATGATAAAAAACCTAGTAGGTGACTTCACAAAACTGCTTGGAAAGGAACTTAAAAATATATTGTTTCAAGTGTAGCTAAAAATGCAGATAATGGTGTATCAGCTGTCTATTGTTATTAACGCAAACCTGTCATCTCTGTTCACACTGCTGTTGTGTAAAAATGTGTTGCTTATTTCCAGGCTTCCACATTCAGCTGTGCAAGAACAAGTGAGAAATGTGCATAAACATAAAAGAAAGAAAAGCATGTCATGTTTCAGGGATCCCATTAAGGATTGTCAGTATAGGATTATCAAAACATTCAGCAGAGAATGGAAATTGTAAGACTTTCTGTGAAACATTCAACTACATAAGTTCTTTCCTCAAAACAAATTTTCTTTTCTCTCTCTTCTTTTCCTCTTTCACTTTAAGATTTAATTCACTTCAGACAGGAAACATATCCCAAATTTCCTTGCATATTTCCTTGCTTAAAATACTGCAGCCATATGTTTTGAAATAAAAAAAGACACAACAAAACCAAAAAACCCACAAAAACCTCTATCGCTGGTGCTCTGAAAGTATATCTAAGAAATATAGGGATAAAATGAGAACTAAAGTAATTTGATTAGTGAAATCATTGTGTTTCTGTCTTACTTTTATTATTAGTCATACCATATTTCTAGAAGAACAAGAATTGTATTAAAAGGAAGAATTTTGCCTTGTACTAAGGAAAAAAAAAGGGAGAAGACTAGAAACAGATCATCCTAACAGCTTTTACAGCACATACTATAATCAAGTGTAGTTAATAAAAAAAAAGGGGGAGGGGGAAGGAATATAGCCAAATAAAACCAGTTTTGAAGTTGTTGTTGGACTGCTCTTTTCTGACAGAATTATCACAAACATTTCCGTGTATGTGCTTTGTTCTCCATGAGGACAAGATTATTCTGTGCATATTTACACATACACACATTTTACTGTTGACTCTGTTCTGAAAATTAAGCTAGAACTACCTGCAAAAGAAGAATACACATTAACAAAACAATGCTGAAAATATTCAAGAGCATCCACATATCATCTACTGGAGATTCATCAAGTTTTTTAATGTACATTTATGAAGATAAACTATTCTGAGAACATTCTGTACTTGCAGAACTATTCCTGAGAGTTCATTTTGCAAATTCTTATTGTTTTTTATTTAACTGAATATGAGAATATTCATTATTTTTTCAGAAATTCCTTAAATGAGATGGCTTGATACAGGTAAAGAATTTTTATAACTTCTGCAAGTAACAATGCAAAATAATAAATAACATGAAAAGAAAAACTGTCATCTTATAAAAAGTAAGTGCAATTTTAATAATTTACTACTATTGTAGGGGTGAAGAATATCTCAATTAGAACAATGTTAGCTATCATTATTATAATAAATGGAAACCATATGAGCCACAACATAAGATTTTAAAATTTATTTTTATTATCACTGAAATATATAGTTGCTTTATAAAAATCACTTGATTTTTGAGCGTGCTCTTGTTTCTTCTAATAAATACACTTTTGCCGTGGAAAATAGTCCATCTCTATTTTTACTTGGACCTATGTAAGGATTAGTCAGATGATAAGGCCACAGTGAAAAAAATCTACCCATGGAAAATAATGTCCTTATTATTTAAAGCTTGATAAACCCTGCACTTCATCAAATTTTCTGTCATAGTACATAGGACAGAAACTCTGGGTATTTCTCATTCCTCAAAAAAACAGATAAAATGCTTTTTCAAATTGACAGAACAAACATATCCATAACATTTATTCAAAACTGAATAAAACTTTCTAAAAACTGCTACAGCATGAGTAACCCTATGTATTTACAGATGAAGATATGTTTCTACTCATTTGCACATTGCCATCTCAGATAAATCTATTCCCAATGCACACAGTCACAGTTCAGAATTCTGTTCTTTTTCTCTCAAACAGCCTCATGAAGATTATCATTTTTATTGAAAAGAACCAGAGTTTATACATAAATTAATGGCAGAGTTGTGGGAAGTTTCATCTACTTAGAGGACAAGAATGATGACAGCATTTCTGACAGTAACTTGACTAAAGATCAATTCACAAGAGGGTTAGATGACTTTAGATAGTGATTTTTGACTTCAAGGTCATTTTCTCTGTCATGATGGTTGAACAAGCTGTCTTACTACTTTGACCAATGACTTCTGAAGCTGCTGGTCAAAGTTTGGATTTCAAGGCTGGAATTAGGAACAGTTTCAGTTCCCCCTTCTCATACATCTGACCCTGCAGAGATACTTCTGTGACGTGCAAAAGGGCTCCCCAGGAAGCTAGAGGTATTATTCGTATTTAGCAAGAGATATTGTTAACTGTTCGAGGTGTCAAATGGTGGTACCTAATACCTATTGATACTGAAATAAGACCTTTAAGGCTGCAAGAGAGAGATGACTGTCTAAGCTTATACAGGGGGAGTGTGTTTAACACAGAATTTCTCTACTGTCAATGAACAGATAAATTTAAAGTTAGCAGTCATGGTAACACAATGCTTAATAAAATCAATCTTTAACCATTGCTGGTTGTAAAACATATATAAGATCATCAATGTCCAATGGAAAGTCTTGTTTAGCTCTGTTAGCAAATCTCTTATGGAAGGAATTTAAGAAGGAAAGAAGTAAACTTCCTGCTCTCTTATAGAAGATACATGCATGGTGGGTAAGCCTTTTAGTTCAAGCAAACATTACATTTGTTACTTCCACAAGAAAAATAAAATTTGATCTTCTTGATACAAATGACACTATAAAATAATTGTGACTTCACTCCCCACTTAGTTCCATTATACTGTGTTCCAGCCTAGAGCAACAGGAGCTGACTAGTTAAAGACATTTCTTCACTTAGCATTAGGCTTGAAAAATAACATCACATATCCTCACACATGTTTCTGGGTTCCACTGTCCTCTTGTTTGCTGGTTTATCATAAGAGCAATCCAGGCGGCCAAATTTTAACTCCACCTTGAGATCTGAAATAAAAGATTAAGAAAGGGACTGATGTACTGCACATTCTATCATGGTATTTGCAACTCCCAGTTCATATTAGTTGGTCCTGTTTCTCCAGGTCAGCACTGTAAAAAGGCAAGGCCATTCACAGGCAATGGAAATACCTAGAGAGTGCAACAGATGGAGTGGGAACACTGGTGAACAAAAATCTGGACTGGTAAACCAACAGATTTTAAAAATGTCAAACAGCATTCCTAAACTCTTGGGGAGGAAGATTTCCCCAAGATATGTGTGGGTTGTTTAACCTATTTTGCCGTATTTTTTCACATTCATTTTCAGAAGTCTGATCTACCCCTACAGAACAACAAACTCAGCCATTATCTGGGAACAGACTGAAGCAATTTTCTTGGAAAGCCAACACGTCTTGTCTTTTACCAAGTGGATGAGTTTGTGGATAACCCAAAGGTGAACAGATTGAAGCAATTGAAAAGAAGAGTGAATTATCAAGTCAAGAAGGACTCTGCCAGCAAATCCCTCTTCTGTCCAGTCACGTGCACTCCCTACAACTGAATCAAAGAAACAGTAGTAGTTATTCATTTAGCTAAATCTCAACCCATGGTTTTACACATAAAGACATTAAAATTTCCTGGACAACTTACAGAGAGCAAGGTGGATCCAGAAACTGCTTTATGTCATTATTATGAGATTTCAGGCTTTGGAAACAGGTTGTTTCACATGGTGTTAGGTATCAAGGTCAAAGAAGATATTTGTGCAGTCCCATGCACGAGTATAGGCTTGGCAGAGAATGGATCGAGAGCAGCCCTGAGGAGAATAACTTGGTGGATGGGAAGCTCAACATGAGCCGGCAATGTGTGCTCACAGCCCAGAAAGCCAACTGAATCTTGGCTGCATCAAAAGAAACGTGGCCAGCAGGTTGAGGGAGGTGATTCTACCCCTCTACTCTGCTCCTGGGAGACCCCATCTGGAGTACTGCATCCAGCTCTGGGGCCCCCAAGATAAGAAGGACACAGACATGTTGAAGCAGGTCCAGAGGAGGGCCACGAAGATGATTAGAGGGCTGGAGCACCTCTCCTATGAAGACAGGCTGAGATAGTTGGGGTTGTTCAACCTGGAGAAGAGAAGACTTGGGGGAAACCTTATAACAGCTTTCCGGTATCTGAAGGATGCCTACAGGAAAGCTGGGGAAGGACGTTTTGCAAGGGCATGTAGTGATAGAATGAGGGGTAATGCCTTCAAACTGGAAGAGGGTAGATTTAGATTGGATATTAGGAAGAAATTTTTCACTCTGAGGGTGGTGAGGCACTGGAACAGTTTGCCCAGGGAAATTGTTGAGGCCCCAGCCCTGGAGGTGTTTAGAGTTGGGTTGGATGGGGCTTTGAGCAACCTGGTCTAGTGGAAGGTGTCCCTGCCCATGGCAGCGAGGTTGGAACTAGATGATCTTTAAATTCCTTTCCAACCTAAACCATTCTATGATTCTATGATTCTAATGAAATAGTAAGTTTTTCTTAGAAAAATCTGTCTCCAGTTTTCAGCTATTTGTAGTCATTATTACAAGTGGTGGCATTGTTTTTTGGCAGTGAACATTCTTCTCCCTTATGGTGAATGAGTAGTAAATAGCATAGTGTTATTCACACATACCAAAAGCTGTTAGCTCATACATTGGTATGACCATAGTAACAACATTTCAGGTCCTTCAAGAAAAAATGAGTAATACTGTGAGATTGTATTTTGTCTTCTAGAAAGAGGAAAACAAATAACTCCTTAAAGACAACGGCTAAGGAGAACCTCCATCCTTTATTGGGTGCTGGGGAAACATAGTGACAAACAATGAGGAAAAGACTGGGGTACTTAATGCCTTCTTTGCCTCAGTCTTTAAGAGTAAGACCAGTTGTTCTTGGGCTACCCAGCCCCCTGAGCTGGAAGCCAGAGACAGGGAACAGAATGAAGCCCCCACAATCCAAGGGGAAATGGTTAGCAACCTTCCACACCATTTAGACATACGCAAGTCTACGGGGCCAGATGGGATCCACTCAAAGGTACTGAGGGAGCTGGTAGAAGTGTTTTTCTGCTTTTCAAGCCACTTGCTGTCATTTATCAGCAGTCCTGGCTAACCAGGGGGTCCCAGTTGACTGGAGGTTAATAAATGTGACACCTGTGTACAAGAAGGGTTGGAAAGAGGAGCTGGAGAACTACAGGCCTGTCAGTCTGACCTCCATGCCAGGGAAGGTTATGGAGGAGATAATCTTGAATGCCACCACACGGCACATACAAGACAAGCAGGTGAACAGGCCCAGTCAGCATGAGTTTATGAAAGGCAGGTCCTGCTAAACTAACCTGATCTTCTCCTATGACAAGGAGACCTGCTTAGTGGATGAGGGAAAGGCTGTAAGTGTTGTTTACACGGACTTTAGTAAAACCTTTCACACCATTTCCCACAGCATTGTCCTGGAGAAACTGGCTGCTCATGGTTGGGATGGGTGTACTCTTTGCTGGGTAAAAAACTGGCTAGAAGGCCGGGCTTAGGGAGTTGTAGCGAATGGAGTTAAATCCAGTTGTCACCGAGTCACAAATGATGCTCCCCAGGTTCCCTCAGTATTGGGGCCAGTTCTGTTTAATATCTTTATTAATGACCTGGATGAAGCGATCAGGTGTACCCTCAGTAAGTCTACAGGCAACATCAAGTCGAGCAGGAGTGTTGATCTGCTTCAGGGTAGGAAGGCCCTACAGAGGGACCTGGACAGATCACAGTTACTTTTTTTAAGGAATAGTGGTAGAACAAACACAGTGCTCAGTGTTCTACTTAAGAAATACAGAAATATGACAAAATATATTACACAGAATCACAGAATCACAGAATGGTCAGGGTTGGAAGGGACCTCTGGAGATCATCTAGTCCAAACCCCTGCCACAGCAGGGACACCTACAGCAGGTTGCATGGGACAGCGTCCAGGCGGGTTTTGAATGTCTCCAGTGTGGGAGACTCCAGAACCTCCCTGGGCAGCCTGTGCCAGTGCTCTGCCACTCTCAAAGTAAAGAAGTTTCTCCTCCTGTTACGGTGGAACTTCCTATGCTCAAGTTTGTGCCCGTTACCTCTTGTCCTAAAATTATTAATCTTATATTAATTAATATTAGTAGATATTAATAGATCAATAAGATACTAATATTATAAAAATGAATATGTACAGTATAATCTTTATATTAATATATTATACTAATACACATTTTTTTGAAATAATCTTTATTAAAATTACAATATTTATACATTATATGCAACCATGATAAATACATTTCAGTGCTTCTGCATTGGTTTTTTTTGTTATCACTCTTTAAAATTTTGAAAATTCTGATTTAAATTTAATTTAAAATTTTTTCAAAAGTTATGAAAACATAAAATAATCCAAAAAAATCTAAAAATAAAAGCATGATCATATAAAGAAATTATGAAGATATCTATTCCAAGAGATATAAAGCACATCAAGAAGTGATTAGAGCAGTAGTTCTGCAATCGCCAAAAAAAATGGAATCTAAAACCCTGTAGCTAAATTGAAATATTAGGTTCTCTCAGTTTTACAGTATCTGAACAGGTGCACTGGATGACCTGGTCCATTACCTGATATTTAGGGTCTTATAAATTCATTTATTAAAACCAAAAAATCTTATCTGTTAGGAAGCCTGTGGCTTATAGACTTCAAGTGAAAAATGAAGTTCTCTCTCATCTGTATAGATAAAATATTATACAAGAACGATATTAGCATAATATGATGGATATATAAAAGACTTAAGTTTTTTATGACCAGCATTGCAAACTACTTTCTTTTCATTAATAAATGGCAAGGTAGCATATTGTTTATAACTATTCTACATATTTAGACAACCTCTCCACATTGGGTAGGAAAAAGAGTGAAACATGACTGACAGCCTATTATTGTAAGATTACTCAGACTTTGAAAATAGCAAGTGTCTTCAAAAGGCTCTACTGCCCTGAGGGCAATTCCCTGACAGCATACTCATTGAGGAATAAGCTTAATTTACAATGTGTCCGGCAGAAGTGCTATGAGGGAGGAGGACAAATTCACACCTTTTGAAGTCCCATCACAATAAAACAAGGCTTTTGTTAAGCTAAAAATATAGTTATATTTTCCCCCTGTTACACTCTTTCCACCCATCTTGCATGTATACCTGTGCTATATTTTAACAGGTTGCTGTCAAATAACTTCATAAGATTAGGTAACACACTGGAAAAAACAACAAGGTTCAGTGAGTTTCTTCACTCAAATTCAATAAAAACTAGATGTCTTTAAGAAACCGTCGGTTGCTCACACAAATGAAGAATTCTTCTAAAGCAGAGGTTAGCAGGACAAAGCAATAAATTGAAATATACATTCTGTCTATATGTCAGTAATATAATATTTGTAATTCAGGGAGTATTTACCTTACAGATTGTAAACCAAAAGTAAAGTCACAGAAAAAGGATGAGTTGAACGCATGAGAATGTTGAACATGGGGTTCTCAGAAGTCGAAAAGTTAGACTACTACATCTTTATCTTGAAAGGTGCTGAGGGCCCACTAATTTCAAAGAAAATTAAGTCATTTATTCAGATATTTAAGTAGTGACCTAAAGTTTAACTTGGCAAAATGTTATCATTACTTTATCAAATTATCAGGATATAAATGCTTCTTAACTTCTTGATACTTTCCTTCAGATTTTCAAATTCTGAAGACGAAACTGAAAAAATATGCAAAAAAAAAAAATTCTGTGCAACTGAGATTTCAATCTATACTAATGACCAGTAAACTTTTTGGAGATATCACAGTAGGAGTACATGTACAGCCGAGTCATTTCTACAAACAAATAAAGTATGCACATACAAATGGTCAAAATGCACGCACACAACTCTATGTATCTTACTGACCCAGTGAGCAAATGAGCAAAACATGAGCTCATTTTAACTTGTAAACAAAACTGGAGACTCTATTTTGAGAATAATAAAAAATAGCTTTAGATAGAAAAGTTTATTAATCAAGTTCTATAAATGTCATCAGCGCATTAGTCAACAAACTGCTTTCTCTGTCATGTGTACTTTGGAAATTTCCAGAAAATTGTTATGGTGCACTAACAATAGTACAGCTCCACTAACTGCTGATTTCCTTTGTCAAGAAGAAGTTTAAAAGGATTAATAATTTAAAAAACCCAACCAAAACCACAAAAACCGATCCTGTAATCAGTCCGGTTTCTGAAACAAAGTATTCCTAGAGATTAAGAAAATAAGATAAAATATTTACATGATCAAAAAAAAAATTTAAAATCCACACTTATGTTTGAAAGGCAACAGTAGCAGTATCAGACATGGTGCTTGGCTTAGCAGACAGTTACATTATCTTGTCTCTTCCATCAGCTTAATATTATTTTTAAATTTTTTTTTTTAAATATCTCATATTTTTGGTTTTAGTGCAATCCTTGATTCTTTTTTTACCTACGCACTTTATTAATGTGTTTTGTTTTAGTATTTTCCTTTAAATTTATAGTGTACTTTCATCTTCTTGAATGTTATACTTTGTCCCCAAAGAATCTAGAAAGACCAGCTATATCTGTTTTTTAGACTTTGCTTTGATATGCAGGATAAACTAGACTCTACATTGACACTAGTGTTAGAATTAAAAAGCAGCTTGTATAAAATGAAAGAACTAAACTCTCACAGATAAATCGCTGATTGTGCAGAAGGAAAAAGACAGATACTAAAAAGAGTCTATTAAAGAAAAGCAAGCAAAATAAAGATATAATTGTTTCTAAGAAACTGAGTATTTTTAGAAAAATGTAAAGTTAAATTTGCATTCACTGAAACAGCATGGAGGGTGTAGGTGTCAAGGTTTTGTTGTTGGGGAGTCACAGGCATGACTTCTGTGAGAAGACACCAGTGGCTGCCCTGCATCTAACACAAATGGCTCCAATCCTTTCCAGCCAGATCCAAAACAGACATGCTACAGAGCGTAGCTGATCCTATCAGCCACACGTGGCACCTCTGTGAAAATATATTTAAGAAAGGGAAAAAAGAACACTGGACAAAGAGGAGAGAAGAGAACAAAAAAGGAGTGAGAAGCAACAGAGGAAATGCCAAGGCCAGAGGGGAGGGAGGTGATCCTGGCAGAGCTCCCCTGAAGGGATTGCCAGCTTGGAGGACTCAAGCCAGTGCACAAGAAAAGAGTGAGAAGGAAGGAGAGGCAGAGGAATTGCTAAGCCCTGGCCACAACCCCTCCTGCACTGCCCAACTAAGTGCAACCTGGTGGGGAAGAGAGGTGCTTGGAGTCAACCTGGGACTGTAAGTGAAGTGGAGCCTTAAGAACGGGAAAAGTGTTTTCCCTAAGTTTGTAAACATTTGTTTCTTTTTTGTTTGGTTGGTTTTGTTTCCCACTACCCAAATCAGTAATTAAATAGTCCCTCACAGATCTTTCTGGACAAGTTGTCCAACTGTAAAATTAGCAGGTACACGGTGTGCTAGGTGAAGAACTGGTGAACAGTAGGGCTCAAAGGATTATAGTGAACGGGGCTACACCTGCCTGGCAGCCAGCCACCAACGGTGGTCCTTAGGGCTCAATTCTAGGGCCAGTTCTGTTCAATATTTTTATCAATGATCTGGATGCAGGAGTTGAGTGCACCATTAGCAAGTTTGCTGATACTAAACTGGGAGGTACTGTTGAGTCTCTTGAGGGACAAGAGGTCTTGTAGAGGGATCTAGATAGATTGGAGCATTAAGCAATCATCAGTGGCACGAAATTTAACAGGAACAAATGCCAGATTCTGCACCTGGGATAGAGAAACACTGGACACAAGTATAAATGGGGAGAGGAGTAGATAGAACCTACAATTCATGGAGGTTTTTTTTGATCTGCAAATGACAGTTTTCTTCAGTTTCTGGTTTGACACATCCATTGCCATAGTGGCTAAGCAGATATACAGGTATTCAGCAGGCCTGCAGAAACTGACCTGGGTGTGCAGGTTGACAGCAGGCTCAATATGAATCATCAGTGTGCCCTGGCAGCCAAGAGGGCAAACTGTATCCTGGGGTGCATCAAACACGGCATAACCAGACAATCAAAAGAGGTGATTATCGAGCTGTACTTAGCATTAGTGCAGCCTCACCTGGAGTAGTGTGTGCAGTTCTGGGCCCCACAGTTGAAGAAGGATGTGAAGGTCCCTGAATGCGTCCAGAGGAAGGCAAAAAAGCTGGTGACAGGGCTGGAAGGCACGTCCTGCAAGGTGTGGTTAAGGACTCTGAGATTTTTGAGTTTGGAGAAAAGGAGGCTGATGGATGACCTAGTTGCTCTCTCCAGCTTCCTGAGGAAGAGAAGTGAAGAGGGAGGTGCTGATCTCTTCTCCCTGGGATCCAGTGGTAGGATGCATGGGAATGGTTCAAAGCTGTGCCAGGGAACATTCGGATTTGCCATTAGGACACATTTCCTCACTGAGAGGTTGATGAAACACGGGAACAGGCTTCCTAGGGAGGTGGTTGATACCCCAAGTCTGTCAGTGTTTAAGAGGCATTTGGACAATGGTCTTAATAACATGCTTTAACTTTTGGTCAGCCCTGAACTGGCCAGGCAGTTGAACTAGATGTTCATTGTAGGTGCCTTCCGGCTGAAACCATTCTATTCCTATTATTCTCTCTTCTCTTCTCTTCTCTTCTCTTCTCTTCTCTTCTCTTCTCTTCTCTTCTCTTCTCTTCTCTTCTCTTCTCTTCTCTTCTCTTCTCTTCTCTTCTCTTCTCTTCTCTTCTCTTCTCTTCTCTTCTCTTCTCTTCTCTTCTCTTCTCTTCTCTTCTCTTCTCTTCTCTTCTCTTCTCTTCTCTTCTCTTCTCTTCTCTTCTCTTCTCTTCTCTTCTCTTCTCTTCTCTTCTCTTCTCTTCTCTTCTCTCCTCTCCTCTCCTCTCCTCTCCTCTCCTCTCCTCTCCTCTTCTCTTCTCTTCTCTCCTCTCCTCTCCTCTCCTCTCCTCTCCTCTCCTCTCCTCTCCTCTCCTCTCCTCTCCTCTCCTCTCCTCTCCTCTCCTCTCCTCTCCTCTCCTCTCCTCTCCTCTCCTCTCCTCTCCTCTCCTCTCCTCTCCTCTCCTCTCCTCTCCTCTCCTCTCCTCTCCTCTCCTCTCCTCTCCTCTCCTCTCCTCTCCTCTCCTCTCCTCTCCTCTCCTCTCCTCTCCTCTCCTCTCCTCTCCTCTCCATTTATTTTCATTGGCAAGGCATTAATTTTCCCAAGATTATTCTCTTTTGCTCACAATAGCATCTGGCAAGTAATCTCCTTGTCTTTATTTGATCCACAAGCTATCTCACTCCTGTTCTTCCTATTTCCTCCCCCATCCTGCTAGTGGGGGTCATATGGGTGACTGGGTGGCTGGGTGAGACTTTGGCTGGTAGCTTACATCAACCCTCCACACTGACATTTTGCCTTGTGAACTTATTTTTTACCCAGTATAACTAGCAGTTTTACACAGCACTAGTAACAATTGGCTTCTCACATGAAATAAATGTGTTCTATCAGCTAAGGTTTGTGAACTCCTTACAGAGGAAAATGTAAACTCTTCCTTGTTTTGTTCTGTTTTTTCTCCAAGAAAGGAAAGAAAAGAAAGAAATGAAAAGCTTTTGTATGCTAAGGAAAACAACAACACCCTTACTCACCAAACTATATATGTATATGTCATAATTTTCCTCCCCAGAAGTTTTAAATTCTGCTTGGTGAAAACATGAAATACTGTTCTTTGCAATTGTCCTATAATACACACACTTAATGAACTATCAGGGCCTTGCAGAAACAGGGGGCACAAAATTAGCTTGACTTCAGCAATTAACTTGTCTCTTTACTTTCACATCTCTCCTACCTCTTAGAGAGCAACTTCACAACACCAATATGCAGCAAGAGAGAACTAAAATTTTTGCTAACAAAGGCAATGGCAATAAGCACCAGAAGGTAAACCTCCACTTGTAATTCTATTTATGAATGGTTGTTGGATTTTAAAACATTATAAAGTTATGACTGAAGTCTGTCGGGAGATTTTTTTTAATAAAATTGGCAGAGTTCACTGCAATAGAAGGAACTCAAAGCGTAAACTGACTCTGATCATTTGATCTGTTTCTTCCTGAGATTGCTATCAATTAGTCTTTATTGCAACCCAAAATTATTACTGAAAGAAAAAAAAATCAAAATAAAATCCAAACTCAAAACATTTAAAAGTTCAGGGCAAGAACGAACCAATGCAATATTATAGTTATATTCTAACCTGTAACCTCAAAATTATCACTGTACATTCAGTTGTGGTCTATGAGAGTTTTAAAATACATGATGTTTACGATTAAACATGATCTTTCATTTTAGAGCTTGATTTTAAAGGCAGGCCATAGTACACTTCTTGTATGAGCTGGAGCAAATATCTAGGGTTTGGGTTTTTTTTTGTCCTAACTCATCATGGAAAAAATAAGTATGTTCTTTTAACACCGTGTTAGCTTCATGATCTCTAGTGTATTTAAAGCGGCCTGCATGAGTTCAGTGATGTATGGCCCCCTATTTTCATTTATAACTTTCCTGAGCTCTGGGTCATTATAACTTTTGCATTATAGGGGAAGTAATTCAGGAGTCTTCAAGGCTTTTCCATAGTTTGTTTCCTGTTCTCGACAATCTTGTTGTTTCAATTCGATTGATCCACCTTAAGAAATTCCAAACACGCAAGAAATACTCTTGCTGAGGGGAACCATATAAGAAGGAAAAATTCTGACAAAGAGGGTATGACATAAAAACCAGCTATACATGAAGCTAGAACTCTGGTTAAGGACTTTGTTCTTTCAAAAGCAGCTAGGTACTCTATAGAAGCAAATACACTTGTCTGGGTTTGTATATCATATATGTAAATCAACTGTTACTATAGTTGGATCATGTCTACTAAGTCCACCATTGGCAAATTGCGAGAAAAGTGCAGGATAAACTCTTGAAAATACTTCCTGATAATTTTCAAAAAAGTGAAAACACACAGTAGGACCACTAGTAAGAAAACTGGAACACGAGAAACCCAATTTGTAAATGCTTATGATTATGAATATCTTATTTTCAAGTACAATCCTAATTTCAACTGGATTATGAAAAAACACAGATATTATGTGTTTCCCATCATTCATGTTTGAGTACTGTGAATTGCAGTGAACCAGTACACTTCACATACCCATAAATAAATTTTTCTTTAAAATATTCATCAATTTTGACAACTTGGTGTGATATGAGAGCAATAAAGGAATGATGAATAAATATTGATTCCATTTCTAATAGAAGTTGCAATTTTGAATTTTTTGAATGGGGATGAAATTGAAATATTGGCAATTTTCAGAATAGCTACTGCTTTCTGCAAATTTCTTCATCTAATAGGTCTGAAAGAAACCACATACATTCCCCCGTTTAAGAAGTCTTAATAGATGATAAAAAGACAGTGTTAATTGCTTAGTAAAATCATTGGTTTTAATCTTGAAGTCTGACTTTGTGAACTCAGATTAGTATTGATGTTTAGTGAATCAATCCATAATTTTCCATTATGTAAAAATCAATCTCAATTTTCCATGACAACAGCAAATTTGTATAAAAGCTAGAGACTTTCTTATAGTGATCAAAACTTTCATTCTATAGGCTTAAAAAAACTACAATGGAAGGTAGAGAAAGAAGTAAAGAGCTAAGACACTATAGATTTCAAGTCTTAAAGTCATCAAAAAAAATCTTAAGTTTTTGAGAAGAAAGAGTAGTACAAGCAAGCTACATTTACACAGAGATAAAGCCTTTCTTTGGTTGTTAATCACATTCTAGCATCCTAGAGTGCAAAAAAAAAAATTAGTTTACAAAGGTTAGATGTATTATTGAAAAAGCTTTACTTTAACATCTAGAACCAGTGTATTTGGTTAAGTACAATTACCCTTCATAATTTTTTCTTCTCTAAATTTCGGTGTCTTTTATGTTAAAGAAACAGAAAGGAGTAACTTGTGTACATTAACGAGAAATACCTGGATGCTGCATTGTTTATTCCCTTTTTTCTCCAACTCTTACAGATATACGCAGGTGTGGCAGTGCAGCCAACCATCAGTTCACAATGCCTAGGAGAATATCAGTAAAAATTTCAATTTGAGTGCAGTTAAGAGGAGCTTGAAAGAACACAGAAAGATGTTCCAGAGGTAAAAGCAAGGTTTCTTCATATCAGACACCATAACTTTTGTTGTAACGTGAGAATCTTACAATCCTAACAGAGAGTAGAGCCCAATAACATCATTCAGTTAAAAAATGTCACTTTTGGTGCATCTTCTAGTATTTTTCTGAAAATAACTGACAATTCTTCTGATGGATTGCTCATTTCCATGAGGCTTCAAATAGTAGTTTGTCCTTAACATTTCCTCTTTTCTGCCATGGTAGACCAAATAAGTTGATTCAAAAAACTATGCATTGTGAAGGCAGTCACATGCAGGATGAAGTTTAGTTTTCAGTGGACAGAGATGAAGCTTGGAACTTACACAGCACAACTGTGTCAGCTGGTTGGATCCTGGTATGTCTGTGTTGGTATCAAAAGGGTGATGCCAGCGTGTGTGGCTATCTGGATGATTCTCTAAGAGAATTACTATCAAGTGCTGTTATTGTGCTGTGTCGATCTCCTGTAATGGATTTTTTTTCTCTCCATTTTACATACTGTGAATTTTTGAGATTTCAGATCTTATGAAAATTAAGAGTTTCTAGTCCTGATGGGTGCAAAAGTGACGAGTTTTAATAATGGATCCTGAGGTCGCATAATGGTTGAAAGCATTAAGTGCTATAAAATAATCTTGTGTTTATTATAAAATTTAGTGATCTTTATGGTTGAAATGGAATGGTTAGAAAAGTATTACATGTATTATGGGATTTTCATCGTTAGGTGTTCTACACAGATTTTCTACTACGTGCCCCAGTAAACAACATAGATGCTTTAAACCTGGGAAAAACAGACTTCAAATCCATTTCAGAAGGTGAATTTAGCTTGTTCTTTTATATTTCCTGTGACCTTATAATAAAAGAGTACCACGGAAATCACATAGACCAAACTTAATTTTCAATTTGATTGATAATATTCATCCTGAAATTAAGCCAAAGTCTTGCCTTCTCAGCCTCATAAACTGTATTCTTGTGTACCAAAACTATAATATGCATATTTGATGGGAGTGACAGCTACCAGGAACAAAACATAAAAAATCTTTAAATATATTATTTTTATTTCCATTTTGTCCCTTGATATTTCTGCAAGAATCCTCATCTGAATTTTCATTCATTTCATGCAGTTCACAATTAAGTGCATGGCAAATGGCAGATTTGTTTATTAAAAAATCTGAAAGCAAAAGCCACTGCATAAAGAGAACATTAAATCCAATCTATTACTGACAGTAGTTAAACATTAAGTAACTTCTTACAATGATATTTAGATCAATACAAGTTAAGAATGCATGCATTGGGTCAAGTTCAGCCAAGTACTCAGACACCCTCTGTCCCCTTGGCATAAGAATGTTGTTTTTAAGATCGTTCTCAGATTTCAGTGCTAGAAGGCACATGAAAAAGGTAAGAGACATTTCCCACAGATTGTCAGCAGCACTCCATGGGTGCCACTGAAAGGAAACTTTGCTCTACTCACTGGGGGAGGATTTTTCTTTGACTGTATAAAATGCATTTCTTATTTAACCAGTTGTAATCCCTCTGCAGCTGCAGATGCAACTAGCTCTCACAGCCCTAGCTTAGCCTCAGGGTGTTAGGAATCTTTCAGGACTACGCACGGATGCAGCCTCAGTGTGTGTTTTGTGGACTGGAGTATAAAAAGAGTGCCGTTCGTTTCCTGCTGGGAAGAAAACATACTTGGCGTCTTTCTGGCAGCCACTGAGGGACTTGGCTACTGAAGGGAACAAGAAGAAGGGACAAGCTTTGAAATGTTTGTTGGAACCATGTAAATCTCATTGAACCTGCAGTATTCCTGAGAGCTGTGAAACTTAAGATTCTCAGTCTGTGAACTTCCTGAGTGGAATTTGTTACTAATTTAGATTCATAAAAGATATGTGTTTAATTACCATAGGTTTAAAACATCCTTTGTTGTTGAATCAAACATGAATACATTGACAACTCAGAGATGCTAAATCTGCTGAACTGTCTTATACATAAATCTGCATTCATCTTCCAACCATTTTTTTAAATAATTCTGAAGTTTTAAGGAATATCTTATGAAAAGAGAAACCATCTGAAAATGCATTAATGAAAGATTTCAAAATGTTTTCCAAGAAGGGAGGTGGTGATATAAAGAGTGAACAGGGAACAGCAACACTTGCATCTCCATTTGTTTATTATTTCCCAAAGCTCACTTGATTTAGATGCAGCATCCATGCTTATGCTGCTTTTTGCTCATTCATTTGTTCATTCACTACCAACAAGGGGCAGATTCTCCAAAACTGAATATGTGGGACAAGTGCTGAAATTTCTATTGCATGCATTCACTTGGCTGGAAATGTATGCATATGTGCAATATAAAATTTAATGATCGTGCTAAATATTTAAGTGTTAGCAAAATACACCAACACCTGCCTCCTCCCATACAGTACTTGATGGCTTGCATATTGCAATTCTTGCGTTTCCTAAAGCACTTTTTATAAATACTTTTTAATCACAAAATAAAATTGAGCAATAATCACTTGAGCATCTGAAGTAGTTGGCCTTGTTTTGCTGTCATTGAATTTATGTAATTATTCCTGATTTACTGTAATGTGACACTAGTAGAAGACCAATTGCGTTTCATGGTTTTCTCTTTTCTTTTCAGAGCTACAAGTGTCTTACAATAAAGTAACTTGCTTTATATTAGATGAAACATACACAATACAGAGCACTTCAAAGAAGAATTACTAAATGTATATGTAAATGTATGGGTGCAAATTGCAATCAGTTATATTATTGTGAATAATGTGCCCTACCAAACGAGTCCTTTTAAGAAAGCTTGATTAAAATAGTGTTTTTCTGTCCTATCATCTTCAATTTCCATTTAACACAACTAGTGTGAAAAATATTTTTAATAATATACATTACATCTCATGTAATGTTAATTTGTCACGACAGGCATTTGGCAAATACCTGCCAAGGACCACAGAATCATAGAATCACATAATAGCTTGAGATGGAAGGGACCTTAAAAAGTCATCTAGTTCAAACTCCCCTGCAATGAGCAGTGATGTCTTCAACTAGATCAGGTTGCTCAGAGCCCTGACTGACCTGACCTTGAATGTTTCCAGGGATGGGGCATCTTCCACATCTCTGGGCAGCATCTTCCAGTGTTTCACCACCCTCATTGTAAAAAAAATATTCTTCCTTATATTTAGCCTAAATCTACCCTGTTTTAATTTAAAACCATTTCTTATCACAACAAGCCCTACTATAAGTTTTGTCCCTATCTTTCTTATAAGTACCCTTTAAGTACTAAAAAGCCACAACAAGGTCTCCTCAGAGCCTTCTCCAGGCTGAACAACCCCAACTCTCTCAGCCCGTCCTCACAGGACAGGCGTTCCATGCCTCTGATCATTTTTGTAGCTCTCCTCTGGACCCACTCCAAGAGGTCCATGTCTTTCCTGTGAGGAGGGCTCCAGATCTTCATGCAGTACTCCAGGAGGGGTCTCACAAGAGTGGAGCAGAGGGGCAGAATCACCTTTCTCAACCTGCTGGCCATGCTTTTTTTTGATGCAGCCCAGGATACGGTTGGCTTTCTGGGCTGCAAATGCACATTGCTGGCTCATGTCCAGCTTTTCATCCACCAGTACCCCCAGGTCCTTCTCCTCAGGGCTGCTCTCAATACCTTTATCCCCCAGCCAGTATAGATACTGGGGGCTGCCCTGGCCCACGTGCAGGATCTTGCACTTGGCCTTGTTGAACCTCATAAGGTTCACGTGGACCCACGTCCAAGCTTGTCCAGGTCCCTCTGGATGGTCTCCCATCCCTCATGTGTGTCAACCACCACTCAGATTGTATCAAAGGCCTTACAGAAGTCTCAACAGATGGCACCTTTAGCTCTTCCACTGTCCACTGATGTAGTCACCCCATCATAGAAGGCCACTAGGTTGGTCAGGCAGGATTTGCCCTTGGTGAAGCCATGCTAGCTCTCTTGAATGACCTCCCTGTCCTTCATGTGCCTTGGCATAGCTTCTAGGAGGAAGGTCATTTTCCATGATCTTTGCAGAGAGATGTGAGACTGACAGGTTGGTAGGTTACAGGGTCTTCCTTTCTACCCTTTTTTAAAATGGCTGCAATATTTCCCTTTTTCCAGTCACCAGGGACTTCACCTGACTGCTATGACTTTTTGAATGTCATGGAGAGTGGCTTGGCAACTACATCAGCCAATTCCCTCAGGACTCTGGGATGCATCTTATCAGGTCTCACAGACTTTGATATGTTCAGGTTCCTCAGGTGGTCACAAACGTGATCTTCTCTTACAGTAGGAGGAACTTTGCTCCCCCACTACCTGCCTTGCAGTCCATCCACTTGAAAGATGTGGGAAAAGAGGTTGCCAGTGAAGACTGAAGTAAAAATATTAAGTACCTAAACCTTCTCCTCGTCCATTGTTACCAGTTTGCCAGTCTTGCTCATCTGGGGCGATATGCTTTCTTTGACCTTCCTTTTCTGGCTGACATACCTGTAGAAGCCCTTATAATTCTTTACATCCCTTGCAATGTTCAGCTCCAGCTAAGCCTTGGCCTTCCTGACCCCACTGCTCCACAACTGGGTGGTGTCCCTGTACTTTTCCGAGGATACCTTTCCCTGCTTCCACTACCTGTACATTTCCTTCTTGCCCTTTAGTTTGACCAGCAGGCCTCAACTCAGCTGTGCCAATCTCTTGCCTTCCTTTCCTGATTTCATTCTCTTGGAGATCGAGAGCTCTTGCATTCTGTGGAAAGTGTCCTTAAAGATCTGCCAGCTCTGTTCTGCTCCTTCGTCCCTGAGGGCAGTTTCCCAGGGGGTTCTATTGACTCACTCCTTGAGCAGATGGAATGTTTCAAGCCTTAGTACTTTTCACCTTTCTCACATAGGATATATTGGAAGGCTGTATGAATTGATATGAAATTCACATATACTCTAGTAAGCTTTCATTCAAGGTATGATAGTAGTTCAAATATACTGCTAAAAAGGAAGTTTATGTGACACAAATGCACTCTTGACCTATGAAAGAGAAAAATGAGTTTTTAAAATCTTTACATTTAAACTTTATGCATAATTAATACATTGTTTCTATAGTTTCAATATGGAAAAACAGTCATACAGAACAATACAAAAGACTCTGGGAAAATATTATCATCTTTGGAGACCAAAATGGCGTGGTCACTATTCATTCATGTTTTGTAGAAGAGGTGTGCATAGTGAAGGACAGGAAGCTTAATCATAGAATCATAGAATCATATTAGAAGAGACTAGTCCTAAGCATTAGCGGTATACAGCTTAGGTTTTACTAGTTTCGGTGGTGTTACACAGGTGAGATTTCTGACTACTTTAACTCCTCCTCCATTCTTCCCTCCATTCATTCCACGATTCTTGGCTGTTGTCTGGAAAGCCATGCACTACTGCCCTCGGCAGAACTTCTATCAGCTTCTACTTCTGCTCCTCAATCACTTGCGCTGTGCACACACATGATGCAAATTAACTGGTGGGCAAAGACACAGTTATTTAGGAAGGTGCTTCTTGAAGCTGCTTCTTGAAGGTGGAATTCTAACACAAAAAGTTCAGCCCCCAAATTTTTCTGTCCTCTGATTAATTAATTTTCCAGTGATAATCTGTGTGTAAACTGTCTATTCTGAAAATACTATATTCTCATATTCTTACACCTTTTCAGAGGCAAACCAATACTCAGAGAAGTGTATTTGGCAGCCTTAGAATATGAAAAAATATTATTGGGAAATAGTTTAATGTTGAAAATGTATGATATCAATAAGAATAGATTTAAATACATAAATGCCACTATAGAGTTAATCATTGCATATGTTTAGCATTAGCAAGTTATGGAAATGTTAAGATATAAAAACAATAGAATAAACAATTAAAAAGAAAAACCACAGTGAGGGATCCTACTTTAACGAAACTCATCAGTGTGCAATAAAAAAAATAGTTGCACCCTGTTGTTTTTATCTTAGTTGTAATTTGGGGCAGCCATAAGGATATTTAAGAAATTAATTTAACAATGCAAGGTCATATCCCTTTCTTTCATATGCAGAATATATTTTAAAGAACTGGATACTATACCAAAGGTAAAATCTATAAAGACGTGTAAATGTTATTTTATCCTCAAGATAGGTAAAATAAACTAGAACAACATTGATATGAGTGTTGAGGAACTGCATGAGTATTTACCCTGACCTTCTAAGCACCTGTAGTAGTGCTAGGATGTAGTTCAAAACTTTGTTTACACTAATGAAGCTATTTCTGTAGTCCACAGCTGTCCTGTGCAATAAGGAAAATGAATGTTCTCTAACACATTTAGAATTCTGTGGTGCTGCTGCTAGTGGCTCCTAATTTTACTAGAGGCACAGTTCCTGAATGCCTCAGCTCATTACAGAGACAAATATCAGTCAGTGACAGGTAACTTTTCATTTTAACGTGCTTACGCCACTGATGTCTGTGCTTCAGAGATATTCCATTTTGCACCTGAAATTAGTTTCTGTGTTACAGCTACGAAGTGTGATAAAAAAAAGATACTGTAATTTAGATAAACCCCACTAAATGGCTCAACTGAAACAAAGCTGAAAATGAAGGTATAAATGGCTGAAGTGATTAAGACTGTCAAGTTCTCCTGGGTCCTGTTAGAGAATGAAATAGCTGATGGATTATTATTTATCCCTGAATGTGAGTTTTGGGGATTTAATTAAAGATGTTCTATTATATTTTTCAAAGCCTATTTGAGGCTGTAAATCAAAACCAGCAATAACAGAATGTGCTATTGTTAATGGAAAAATGGATAACTAGGCACTTCAGAGATGTCCATCTTTTAAACTCTGTAATTTTGCTGCTTGGATTTTTTTCCTTTATAGAAGCCAAAGAAACGGGTGATTTTAAGAATGTCAGACTTTTCATGAAAAATGAATCGTCTCCAGCTATTATGAATATACTTTGCTCACTGACCATTATTGTTACTGTAAAAAAGAAAGTATATCAATGTATCTTAAAATAAAAAAGAAGACATCCATGTTCAATGGTTGCAATTAGGATCACAAAACAGATGTTAGTAAAAGAGGAAATTTCCTGAAAAACTTAAAGCACTTCCATTAGTGAAGATCTTCAACATATGTGGAAAATATAAATACAAGTGCAGCTATGGAACACCATTCAAAAAGGAGAATGGACCACACTTTTCAGTGGAGTAGAAATAGAAATAAAAGTTATGACTAAACTTGCAGATCCCAAACAATATTTTTCACAGTGTTTATACATAAAGTAATCAGAAGAAAATAAGGTGGAAGACAGCTGAAATGCAATGGCAAGCTATCCCTTTTTAGCTTAGCTAAACTAAGCTAAAAAATGTCAAAGACAAAACAACCACCACTCATTGCAAATCTTGATGACCTGATTAGAGTCCAGAGGAGGCCGGGTTAATAACTGCTGTATCAGACAGAAAGTTAAACCTCCCCGTGCAGCTTATTCAGTGATCCAAGTGAGAGGAGTAGTGAGAGTTTGTCTTTTGTGAGAGGACTGTGACTAGAAATAAAGGAATTAAACAACACTCTTACCTTTAGGAAAACACTGTGACACTGTTCTGTTATACCAAAGAGAGAGAATAGATTCACTGAGAAAAAATAAGCGTTACATAAAAGTGTCCCTGAGACCCCCTATGAAGGAGCCTAGTTGAGCCAAGCGAATTTCTAGTGGAAACCACATAGGTCTATGTCTCCTCCTACCAGTTTTAAGGAGCTGAGCAAGGAAAGAGAACATGTACTGAGACCTACAGAATCTCCTTCTCCTTTGGCTTACATGTTTTTGATTTCTGCCAGGACAGTAGTCAGAACGTGGTTTCCCTCATAGCATGAACTTTTGTGGTGAGGTCATTGACATGGGGCAAAAATGCCTGGAATTTCTTATGAGACCTAGGGAGATGATCAAGAATTTTTCTCCACCTAGTACGTGCTTCTGTTTAACAACTCTCACACCTCCCAAAAGACACAGAACTGCAGAGTAATTGTGTCAAGACTAGACACAAGATTAGACACTAGATTACAGACAGATTTAGTTAAATTAAAGAGGTGTCCATAATATCTGCAAGTCTTCTTTTCCTCTTGTCAAGTTGAAGACTGTGTCTCAGCTGAGAATCTGGTGCTAAGAACTAGTTGTTTATGTATTTATTTATTTATTCATTAAAAAATAGACAGCTATAAACAAATGACTGCAGCTTACACTGCTTTGGCAAAAATAAATTCTGGAAAGGATACATATGGAAATTCCTATGTTCGACCCAATCCAATATTCCCAAATACTTTGGGCTGAGGAACATGATCATATATGATAATGTTTACCAAAATGAAGGCATAGAGTAAATCCCCCAAGAGTTCTATTCTGTATTTTGCGCACTTTTAAAATCGTTATTTTTGCTATAAACAAATTGTTTTGTACTTCAGTTTTCTAATCTGTAAAAAACTTAAACCAAGATTGATTTAGCTTTGCAATTCAAAAAGCATAGGGGAGAAACACTGTATGTATCATAAGTTTTAAACATACATAAACTATGTAGGAATAATTATTTGTGTACAAGCACAAAAAAAATTTAACAAAATATATTGCATTATACTGCTGTAATCAGTTTCCAAAAAGGAAAAAATAACTATGTTGACGGAGATATATAGGTGGTTTCATAACTGTGTTCCTGTAGTGGATAACACTGAGGCACCTTGGACCCTGGTGACCCACAAAAGCAGGACTATACTTCAGCCCCCACTCTCTGGCATCACAACATAAAACAAGTATGAAGCTTTAATAGATATAGACACCCAGGAGCAAGGTCTGCCAGAAGGAACTGTACCAGCAGCACACAGTGGATACCGTAAAAAAACCCCATGAGTGCAAGTAGTTAAGGGCACTGAGGTGCTTATCTGCTGTCCTGACAGGGAGACACGTGAGGTATGCTGCATTCTGGGAGCTAAGGTATGAGATGTCACCAAGAGGGTGCCACAACTTGCCAAGAGCACAGACTCCTACACTGTTACTCCTTCATGTGGGCACGAATGACATGGCAAGCCAGAACCTAGTTAGAATCAAGGAAGATTATAAAGCCCTGGGGTTGCAAGGGAAAAAAGTTGGTGCCCAAGTTATCTTTTCCTCCATTTTACTGGTCAGAGAAAAGGGAGCAGCCAGAAATGAACAGATAATGCGTATCAACTCCTGGCTACGTGGCTGGTGCCGTCATGAGGGTTTTGGCTTTTATGAAAATAGGACATTCTTTGATGAGTATAACCTGTTAGAGAGGGATAGAATCCACCTGCCTAGAAGAGGCAAGGGAATCTTTGGCAGCAGGCTGGCCAACTTGGTGAGGCAGGCTTTAAACTGAAGCACTCGGGGGTGGGGTCCAAGATGGCAATACTCACACTATTACATCCAACTGGGGAATAAGCCAGGCCAACCAGAGCAGCGACAAGTGTTCCTTAGCTGACTCCCAAGATGAGATCCAGAAGGCCAACCACCTCAAGGGTGTGTATGGCTGTGGTGGATCCTCTTGCTGCCTTCCAGGGGAACCCACATGCTCAATTACCTCTCTGAAATGCCTGTACACCAACGCATGCAGCATGGGGAATAGACAGGAAGAACTAGAGATCTGTGTGCAGTTGCAGGGCTGTGATCTCATTGCAGTTACAGAGGCATAGTGGGATAGCTTGCATGACTGCAAATCTGTCATGGAAGGCTCTTAGGAAAGACAGGCCAGTGGGGTGAGGTGATGGAGTTGCTGTCCACGTGAGAGAGCTGCTGGAATGTATTGAGCTCTGCCTAGGGGTGGATGAAGAACTTGCTGAAAGCTTATGGGTAAGAATTAAGGGGCAGGCTAATGTGGGAGAGATTGTTGTGGGTGTTTACTACAGATGACCAGATCAGGACGAGGAAGTCGATGAGGCCTTCTACAGACAGCTGGAAATAGTGTCATGCTCACAGGCTCAGGTTCTCATGGGGGAGGGGACTTCAATCACCCTGACATTTGCTGGAAAGGCAACACAGTCAGGCATGCACAGTCCAGGAGGTTTCTGCAGAGCATTGGTGATAACTTTTTGACACAGGTGGTGGAGGAAACAATGAGAAGTGTGCTGCTGGACGTTGTGCTGACAACTAAAGAAGAACTAGTTGGGGTTGTGAAGGTTGGGGGTAGCCTTGGCTCCAGTCACCATGAGGTGGTGGAGTTCAGGATCCTGCATGGAAGAAGTAGGGCAAAATGTAGAATTACAACCCTGGACTTCAGGAGAGCTAAATTTGGCCTCTTCAAAGACCTCCTTGGAGGGATCCCATGGGGTAAGGCTCTAGAAGGAAGGAGGGTTCAAGAGAGCTAATTAATATTCAAGCACCAGTTCCTCCAAGATCAAGATCAGTGCATCTCTAGGAGCAAGAAATCAGGCAAAGGAGGCAGGAGACCTGCATGGATGAGCAAGGAGCTTCTGGAAGAACTCAAATGGAAGAAGGAAATTTACAGAATGTGGAAAAAGGGCCTGGCTGCTGGGGAGGAATACAGGAACATTGTGAGAGTATGCAGGGATGCAACGAGGAAGGCTAAGGCCCACTTAGAATTAAACCTGGCAAGAGATGTCAAGGACAATAAGAAGGGCTTCTTCAAGTACATCAGTAGTAAAAGGAAGGCTGGGGAAAATCTGGGACCGTTGCTGAATGAGATGGGTGCCCTGGTGATGGAGGATGCAGAGAAGGCAGAGTTACTGAATGCCGCCTTTGCTACAGCCTTTACTGCTAAGGGTGGCCCTCAGGAGTCCCAGACTCTGGAGGTAAGAGAGAGATCCTGGAAAAAGGAAGACACTCTCTTGATTGAGGAGGATTGGGTTAGAGATCACTTAGGCAAACCTGACAACAGCAAATCCATGGGCCCCGATCGGATGTGCTCATGAGTGCTGAGGGAGCTGGCAGATGCTATTGCAAAGCTGCTCTCCATCATCTTTGAAAGGCCATGGAGAACAGGAAAGGTACCTGAGGACTGGAGGAAAGCTAATGCCACACCATTCTTCAAAAAGGACAAGAAGGAGGACCCAGGAAACCACAAGCCAGTCAACCTCACCTCCATACCTGGAAAGATGATGGAACAACTCATCTTGGATGTCATGTCTAAGCATGTGAAGGAAAAGAAGATTGTTGAGAGTGGTCAACATGGATTCACCAAGGTGAAATGACGCTTGACCAATCTGATAGCTTTCTATGATGGTATGACTGGCTGGGTAGATGAGGGGAGAGCAGGGGATGTTGTCTGCATTAACTTCAGCAAGTCTTTTGACCCTGTCTCCCATAACATCCTCATAAGTAAGCTTAGGAAGTGTGGGTTACATGAGAGGACAGTGAAGTGGACTGAGAACTGGCTGAATGGCAGAGCTCAGAGGGGTGTGATTAGTGATGCAGAGTCCAGTTGGAGGCCTGTAACTAGCAGTGTTCCCCAGGGGTCAGTACTGGGCCCAGTCTTGCTCAACATAATCATCAATGACCCGGATGAGGGGACAGAGTGTAACCTCAGAAAGTTTGCTGATGACACAAAACTGGGAAGAGTGACTGACACACCAGAAGGCTGTGCTGCCATACTGTGAGACCTGACCAGGCTAGAGAGTTGGGTGGAGAGGAACCTAATGAAATTCAAGAAGGGCAAGTGTAGGGTCCTGTACCTAGGGAGGAATAACCCCTTGCACCGGTACAGGTTAGGGGCTGACCTGCTGGAAAGCAGCTTTGCTGAGAGGGACCTGGGAGTCCTGGTGCACAACAAGTTGACCATGAGCCATCTATCTGCCATTGTGGCCAGGAAGGTCAATGGCATCCTGAGGCGCATTCAGAAAAGTGTAGCCAGCATGTCGAGGGATGTTATCCTCCCCCTCTACTCTGCCCTGCTGAGGACACATCTGGAGTACTGTGTCCAGTCCTGGGCTCACCAGCTCAAGAAAGACAAGGAACTACTGGAGAGAGTCCAGTGGAGGGCTATGAAGATGATCCAGGGACTGGAGCATCTCTCTTATGGGGAAAGGCTGAGAAACCTGGGTCTGTTTAGCCTGGAGAAGAGAAGACTGAGAGGGATCTCATCAGAGTTTATAAATATCTAAAGGGTGGGTGTCAAGAGGATGGGACCAGGCTCTTTTCAGTAGTGCCCAGCAACAAGACAAGGGGCAACAGACACAAACTGGAACACAGGACATTCCATCTGAACATGATGCAAAACTTCTTTACTTTGAGGGTGACAGAGCACTGCAACAGGCTGCCCAGAGAGGTTGTGGAGTCTCCTTTTCCAGAGATATTCAAAACCTGCCTGTATGCATTACTGTCCAACTTGTTCTAGGTGAACCTGCTGCGGCAGGGACCTTGGACTAGATGATCTCCTAGGTCCTTTCCAACCCTGACCATTCTGTGATTCCGTGACAAGCTAAGAAATAAGAGAAAATGCAAAAAAAACCCACATGTAGGCCTTTTTCCATCAAAATATCTCAATACACAAGGAGTCAAGATTCTATCAGGAACTAATGGCTACTACTTCAAATTTAAAGCCATCTAAGATAGGAGCATAATTTGGTATTTTGAAGACAAGCTGAATTATACTTGATATAAATCTAACACCATTTTTGCACAGAAATAAAAGATACTTTGGGATGATCATACCATCTGGTTTCTCATTGTAATTTTAGTTCTCCCTATTAGATAGGAATTCTAATTGTCCATTCATACAATAGAAAGCAGCATAAACAATAACAGTGGAATCTTCCATTTTACCTAAAATATATAAAACTCCTTTTTAATGTGGTTGTCTAATATCATTAATGTTTGCTGAAAATAGACACCTATTGGAAAACTTGTTGTTTGGATATTAAAAAAAAAAACCTGTGTTATTTTATATAAATGACATACGTCCGTCAAGTATTTTTACATAAGTATCATGTGCCCCTTAATATTACCTTGACTGCTGCAAGGAGCAAAATCTATGAGGAAGTTCAGGAGAAGTAAAATGTAGGCAGCACCTCAAGGAAACATTGTCAGGATCTCTCAATCAATGAAAGTTTTCATGTCAATTTAAATTAGGGGGACGAGCCTTATTTTTCTTGCACCGTGAGGTAACATAAAAGGCAAATAAAATATGAAGAGATTATAGTCCAGTAAATGTTGTCCCAATGATGCAGGGTCCCAGGATGTGGCTGGGCTAGCTCTGGCCCAGGCTAGTTCACATTGTTTTAGCAAGGATCCAGGGGCCAAGTGGCCATTGTTGAAAGTCTTGGAGCTCCAGATCCATGAGTGCTGTATATGGAGAAGCCCTGATGAACACTGGAAATAAACTAGGAAGGCTGCTTATATAGCAACCTAAATTGTATTATTAATGAGACATTTCTATGCTAATTTGAACTGCAAAATTCAAACAACAACCTTAATATTAAAATTGTGTTATTATTTGTAACTGAACCAATAATAACTGAGTTTTAATTATAGTGTCAAAATTTGCTGTCAGTTAGTGTTAGTTCAACTGACAATAAGTTTTTGTCTCATAATATGTGATGAGTTTCCTTCTTCCAATGACAAGATTTTGAGTGTAACAAGATGTAGGCATAAGGAGCAGATGGAACTGGAAATCATTGCCAACTGCTGTCCCAAAAAAAGTGGCTGATAAATACTAACTCAGCATCAGGGCCCTGAGTACATTTCCTCTTGCTCTGGGGGTTTGGCTGCTTGGGCTCAGGGCCAGCTTAAATAATAGTACAGGTGTCTGGCCTTGAAAAGAGCTCTTCCAAAAAATCTCTGCTAAGAATCTGTGCTGAGCCTTTGTTCTCCTGGTCCTTTGTTTGGGCATTGCTTTCAAGGGGAGGCTCCTGTCCTTGCTACCAGCTAGACGGAGGTCCTTCATTACAGCTGTGTCCATGCCTGGCTTTGTCACTGCTTATCCACAACCTGATGCTGATCCAGGGGCTTGACGTGTGAGCTGGGGCTTGGAGCTGCCTCGCCACTGTGGACATGCCTCATGGTTACGGGGCTGCCAGTGACTCTGGCCACTGTCATGGGTTGGCTCAGCTGGCCTTGACCAGATGTAGGGGGGCTCTGCTCTGTCTGCTCCACATCTAACTGTGGCTCTTGGCTGACCCTGCTTTGTAGCATCATGCCTGTCCTTGCTGCTCCCTGGAACTCAGGTGAAAAAGCAAAACCAGCCAGCAGGAAACTTATTCCCTCTCCTAAAGCAAGCAATAAGAGGTACAGACCTTGTCAGGCTTTCTGAAAAAAATTAGGGTTTAGCTAAGAGTAAACATGAATATGGACCTTTATTTTGTCTTTACACTGTCTCTGGTTTCTAGGTAACTTTGCAATAAATTAATAACCAATTTACTTTTAGGAAGTTGGTTAAGCCCTTTGATAGCCTGGAAGGCAAACATTCACACATGCCTAACCTTTGTGATTTTTAAGGCCAGAATGAACTTTGCTACTCTGAGGTTCATTCTGGCATCTAAAAAGGATATAAGGCATCAGTTTTGACCCCAAAATTGATACAGCTGTCTTGGGACAAAACACTCTGAAGTCTGATGTGTAGTGTTTATTGAGAGTGATATTATTAAAAATGTTTCCACAATGTGTTATTGGGCCTTCCACAGGTTCTACAAGCTCTGATTTAGATATCATGAGTGACAAAATAATCCTGAATGCAGACTACAATCTAATAAATAAATAAATAAATAAAATTTAAGAATCTGGCTGCTGCTGTGCAGATGAAACCATGAAACTTTTCCATTCAAACTCTCATGAAACTACTGTTATAACCTTGCAATATATGTGAAGACCAACAGAAGAATACTCAGGATATTTTCAGCTAAATTTTATTCATCTTTCATGAGTATATATTCTAAACACTGCTAAAATGCCCAATGAACTGAACCAAGGTTACTCAAAGACTAGATAATATAATTATGAACAAATAGCTTTAATTCAAACTGAAACAAGAACAGTTCCAGAGAATTTTAACCATTCTATTACGTATGGACCTGCCATGCAGTCATGGTAATGCATAAAAGGTCAATACATAGAGCTGAGGCTTATAACTACTCAGAAGACTTTTTACCTCTCTGGGAATAGCAAACTATGTATTAAGAATTTACAGTACCTTAAAAAACAAAACAAACAAACAAAAAAACAAAGACAGAGAAAACATTACATGCTAGAAAAGAAATAGACAGCAGGTAGCCAGTATTTCACAACTGCTTACTCGTTATCTAGCATAGTACGAGATGTGTCAACAGAAAAAGTAAGCATGTATAAAATTATGGGCCTTATATACAATCCTACCTTTTTACTTTTGTTTTACAACTGTGGTGAAGCCAACATTTTACAGAAAGAATCTTACAATTGGGAAAAATAAGACGCTGATGGAAAGAGGCACACAACAATCAAAGACTGATATCAGATCAGGTAGAAATCAAAATTGTTTTGTACTATTTTGTAGATATATCCCCTTTATCTGCTTTTGAATGTTTATTCTAGAAGACCGTGTGCTACGTTCCTAGTCTAAAAAAATTTTGTATTTGTTGCTGTTGTTGTTATTTTTCTGGTCATTCTAAAGGGATTGTTTTGGTAAAAGACTAAGTTATTCTGATTAGGAGGAAAAAACATAATTAAATGTTGGTAAACTTGCATGATAACTGATTTCTTCCTATCCCAGTTTATCCCTCTATTAATCATCAGTCACTAGGGGTCATATTAGATCAATAAGACTTGTTTATAAAGTAAAGTTTTTCCAACATGAAAAATAATTTTTATTTTTTATAATACTATCAAACAAATGTGATCTAAATCACTCAAAACCAACATAGCTGTAAGTTGTATCAGTAGTGTAAAAATGGCAACTATCTTCTCAAATTAACTATTTAAAAGTACATTATCATCCTTCAGGTAGAACCCTCAGGAGCACTTAGTACTAAGTTAATGCTGTTTCACTGATCATGAGGATGCCTCCATTGGAGTAGTGTTAAAGCAGACTTAAGCACTTTTGCGAAGTCTACCCTACAGCTTATTAGAAAATAGCTTGTTGAAGAATACGACAAACCCAAAGCTTTATGTAATAGAGAAATGGTTCAAAGAGCTTTCAGCCCTAGGGAACTTTTCTAATCATCTCATCTGAATTTCTACATATTACCAAAGAATTCAATTCATTATTTCTTGTACCAAGCCATTGTCTTCCAATCAAGGTATAAAAATTTCTTTTTTAGAAAGCCCCCTGGTCCTGGTTGAAAAGCTAGTTTCTGATATAGTATGTCCCATTCCCTAGTAAACTGTTCCAGGGTACAATTTCCCAACAGGTCTGTTGATAAGTAAACAGTTTTGATGCAAGCCTTCCTCTGTCAACTAGGTTCTCTAAACCACAAATTGTAGAACTCTTTTCTGAACACATTTCATATAAGCTCCCTTTACTAAAGGTAATGTTACAAAACCGCTTACAATCATATTAGTATTTTGTCTGTTTATAAAACACCTTCCATAATATGTAAACAAAAGAGTTGAGTATTGTTACATCATTTCAGATAAAAACTGGTTTAAAAATCTTGGTGGTTTATGGTGTTATATGATTTTACTCCCTATAAACTATGAGCGAAAAGCCTTTATAAAGTGTTATTGATGAAAAAAATTACAAAATTAAATACAGCTTCTTTTTATCTCACTGAGGTGCAGAGACACTTCTGATGCTGATAGCTAAGTCCTCACTTCTGTTTAAAACAAATACCAAAGATTATCTTTTTTTCAATCCTAGTATGCCTGTGTGTATGAAGCATGCATTAATGGAGAATGGAATGATTCCTGCACAGACACTAAAAAAAAAAAGTATTAAAAAGTCAGTCATTTGAAAGTAACTAGTTCGAAATAATTTACTAAAAATGTCGAGATTTTCACATAACAGCTGCATAGACTCTTGGAATGGTCGAAGAGAAATTTGGGTACATCATTAGTCAGTAGAGAAGTAGACATATCATGTATAACAAGCTACTCTCTTTATATGAACATTTCATGCAAATATTGCATGCAGAAACACTCTACAGAAAACAAGACACCTGCAAAGTCAGAGAATCAAATTTAAGATTGCCAGTATGTTTCTACTTTGAAGAAAACTGTGCATGAGAGAGTATCCTTTCTTAAACTAACTATATAATTGGAGAAAAGATAAAGATACACTTTTTACCCAGGTATTCGGAAGCTTGTTTATTTTTCTGAAAAGAGCTTGCATGTTTTAAAAATTTTCTGTTTATTTCCAACTGTTATCAGTTCAGCTTAAGAAAGTTACTGTTCAGTATTTTCCAGTATTATTCACTGGCCTTCATCACTGAAAATTATTCAAATTTTGCTGTGAAGGCAGAATTATTCCTATGGAATTTTCTGTGGTGTTTTTTTCATAAGATCTTAGATCTTTACTAATATTAATTAATATGTCTTCAGAATAATAAATTAGATGAGGCAACATTAATGTCATTTTACATAAGGGAAACTAAGGCAGGGAGATTACAGAAAAAATTATAAAGTATCAGCTAATTTTGTATGATCAGTTTTTGATGCCCAGGGTGTTAATTTTTCATCATTAGAGCTCTATAGCTCTTTACAGGCTTAACGCAGAGTTCTCGCTAAACACAGTTGTAGGTGAGGGATCACATTTCTGCAAATTATATTGTAAGTGTCTTGCATTGTCAGCCAAAAGATAAGGAACACAGAATCAGTCACCCTTTGTGAAAAGTGTAATTAAAAGACGTGAGTGGTATTCAGGACAGGTGCATATACACATGTTGTACCAATGTCAAATTTGGGTTTTACAGGAAACCTTAACTGACTTTTTTCAAAGTTTGGGGCTAGATTTTACATGACTGATATATTATAAGTAATACATTTTAGAATGTATGAAACATGTCTAAATCTGGGAGAAAACATCTGTGCTTGCCTTGCTTGCCTTTTAATCATGGATGTTTTTCCTCCCAAAGCTTTTTAACTCTCAAACACTTTCAGAAGTTTTAGACAGATGTTACATGTTTGAATTCAATCTGGTGATCAAAACCCACTTCCTCTTCTTCCACCACAGGATTAATTTTCTCCAGATTTGCTCTCAGTTAAGATCAAGACTCAGCCCTACTTTTTAATAGGTAGAGATGCTTTTGTTTTGCTCTAGAAAATCCAGAAATTGAACTTTTCTCCCCTAAGGTCCCTACAAAGCTCTTAGATCATGCTGTGTCTGCAAAAATCGTAAAATGTAGATACATTTTAATTCATATAGAACTATTTTAGATCATCGTTGAAGCTCTTACATTGCACTCAAATTCCTGTGTAACTGGATCCACAGTAGTCTACTTTTTGCAAAAGTTGGCAATAGTAGTTCCATCCTTGAATTTTTTGGGAACATAAGATTCCCTGGTAACTAAGGCAAAAAAAGACATTTGCTTTATAGTTATAAAGTTTATTTGAAGACTATATGATTTTGTATGCAATAGATTAAACAAATACTTTGTATAGGAGATGGACAGATTTGATGAGGTGTCAGGCCTTGTCATTGGACAGTATAACTTTTGCAAATTTGGGTCCATGTATGTGTTTCATTTGCTGAATAACATTCACAAACAATACATGATTGCTACATTGGTACCTTTGAAACTTTGTAACACTTCTATTAATTTTCTAAGTGTTTAAAAAAAATATTCTTGAGAAACAATATACTTGAGTTGGGTAAACAAGCATTTCTTAGTGTAAGACAAAAAAGAAAAAGGAAGTGATATTTTTTTTCATTTCTGAGCTTTCTGCCTGATTTAAGAGACACACCTAATTTGTAGATTCTGAATAAATCATCACACAGAAAAAGAGAAAGGAGGTAAAACAGAGAGTAGGGCTGTGCATGCAGTCACACTGTATTTTCAATGGGTGTGCCTTTTACAGGCTGTTGAATAATTTAAATCCATGATTTCACTTCTTAAGTCTATCCTGTCTTCTACTACTTTAAATTTGTCCAACCCGTTTTATTTTCATAATATCATTATTAACAAAAAATTACACGTATGTACAAGATCTCTTCCTGTAACACATTTGGTGCATAAATTTTATAGACATAAAGGTATATATGCCGATTACAAATAGGAGACATGCAAAAGGTAGGTGAGAAGCTGCAAAGTCAGAATAATAAGAGGTAAGAATACCTGTAGAAAACTTGATTTAAAAAAAAAAAAAAGAAAGAGATGTCCTGGAGATAGTTTTCTTTCCTGTGAATGACCTCATGTTCAAAAGCTCAAGGACACAAGATGAGAGAACCCTTGTTTATAGCTGAGCAAGTCTAAGTTCTCTGAGTCACTGAAACATAAGTCTATCTGATTTGTCAAGTTGCTTACACACAACTCATAATACAAGAAAAAATTTGATACCATCTACTTCCTATAAAAAAGTGGCAGAAAATCTGGTATGTTGTAATATATCAGGGAATATATTTAACATATTTTTTTTTATATGACACATTTCAACATAAATAAAATAACTAATGACAAACAGTTTTCAGAAATTGAATATATGCACATTAATAAACTGCAAAAGCATATTTTGATATAATTTACAAATAAATCAGTTTTCAACTTCCTAACTTCAGGGATTTCTTTGCTAGAGATTTTTTTTCATTTTATACCACTATGGCTACACTGTGGGAAACACTATGGTCAGATTAAAGAAAAAAGTCTTTAACTTAACTGCTCAAAGGTGGAAAAACTTTGACAGTCGTTCAGCAGAGATGAACATTTTAGAAGATACATTGAACTTTCTGCTTAGTCTCAAAAGTATGTCTACTTTGTAAGTTTCCTACATATCTAAAACACATTTCAGGTATAATAAAATGGTATTATATTACGGTCGCTGAGGGGAGCTGCTCTGAAGCTGGCCTGACCCGTAGCAGAGTGGCAGATCTTGGTCCACAAGAGGTTTTCCTGAGGCGGGGTAATGCAAGGGCAGCAGAGAGACCTGCCAGGAGCGGGTAGCTCTCACAGAAGGTGCTAATATGGCCTGGGCATTGCCAAAGGAACCACAGCCATCCTCACACCTATAAAAAGGGGTACATGAGCAATCAGGAGCACGGGGAACAGAGAGGGAAAACTGAGCATAGTGCATTAGCCAGGCATGGCATGTCAGTTTGTGCAACAGTTCACATGGAACAGTATACATGGAGGGCTTCTCTTCGAAGGAGAGACATTCCACTGTCCAAGTGGGAGATTTAAAGTACACAAAACCCAGCAAGCGGACACCATTCTGTGACCATCTGCACAGGGCAAAGGCACTTATCCTACCTGACCCTTAGGCAGAATGGTGGGCCCGCATTGGTGCAAAAGCAGTGCAAAGGCTGCAGCTCCAGCTAGGGACTCTTCACCATCTACCCCAGTGGTGGCCGATGCCACTGAACTGGAGAGGTGTCAGTGCAGAGCTCAGACTGCAGGAATTGCCTTGACGTTTCCCCTGAGGCAGGGATAGGCTGCAGACCTGCCTGCAAAATGTGTCCCCAGGTGGAGGACCTCCTGCAGCAGGTGGCTGAGCTTCAGGAGGCAGTGAGGAGGCTGTGTAGCATCAGGGAGGCTGAGAAGGAGTTCCAAATGCAGTCTGCAGTGGACCCACAGCCAAACAACCAAAAACTCCCCCACTGGCACTCACAGAAGGGAAGGGTGCCAGTAATGCAGATGAATGGACGCCTGCAAAGGCAAAGACAAGCTGCAGAAAGAGACTTTCCCCGAAGCCTGAAATGCCCTTGAAGAACCAGTTCACCATTCTGAAGATGGAAGAGGAAAGACCAGTAACATCAGGAGAGAGTCTGGAGCTGAGTAATGCAGCCTGATCTGCTCCGCGTATAACAACCAGCACAACTACAAAAAAGTGACAGGTGATCGTAGTAGGCAACTCTCTTCTGAAAGGTACAGAGACACCAATTTTCCATGTGCTGTTTACCAGGGGCTTGTATCAGGGATGTCACCAAGACATTACCAAGTCCTGTACAGTCTGCTGACTATTATCTGCTGCTGTTGTTTCACGTGGGCACCAGTGATACCATCAGGAGCAGTATGAGAAGTATCAAGAAGGATTACAAAGCCCTGGGAGTGAAGGGACTTGAACACAGGTAGTTTTTCATCAGTCCTCATGGTCAAAGGGAAGGTGTTTGAAAGGGCCAGTCAAATCTGTCAAGTCAACAACAAAAAAACCACAACAAAAACCCCCCAGGACTGATGCCACAGCCAGGGGTTTGGCTACTTAGATAATGGGACTCGCTTTGAGAAACCAGATCTACTGTGGGCTGGTAGCATCCATCTGTCAGAGAAGGGGAAGAGTATCTTTGGCCATAGGCTTGCCAAGCTTCTGAAGAAGGCTTTAAACTAAAGTCTTTGGGGGAGGGGAACCTCAATCCATCCCACCCCTACCAGTTTGATTCCAATACCTGCAATAGATGCCCAGAGCCTGGAGAAGAATCACAGGTCAGCAGGAGAGCACCTGGAGTGCAGCACAAAGGAATTCCAGCCACTCCAGCCAGTAAGTCACCTTCATCAGGGGCCCAACTTAAATGCCTCTATGCAAACACACATAATGGGCAATAAACAAGAGCAGTTAGAGACATGTGCGTGCCTTGCTGGGCTACGATCTTAATGGCATCACGGAGACATGGTGGAATGACTCCTATGACTGGAGTGTTGGAATGGAAGGATACAGGCTCTTTAGGCAAGACAGACAGGGGGGACAAGGAGGGGGTGTCACCCCCTATGTCAATGACCAGCTGGAGTGCATGGATCTCCACCTCGGGATGGATAAGGAGCCAACCAAGATCTTACGGGTCAGGATCAAAGATAGGGCAGGTACAGGTCACCTTACAGCGGGGGTCTGCTACAGGTCAGTTGACCAAACTGATGAAGCCCTCTATAGACAGATAGCAGCAGTCTCACGTTCACAAACCCTGATCCTCATGGGGGACTTCAACCACCTAGATATCTTTTGGAGGGACAACACAGCAGGGCATAAACAATCCAGGAGGTTCCTGGAAAGCATTGATGATAACTTCCTTCTCCAAGTGATAGAGGAGCCAACAAGGAGAGGTGCCATGCTGGACCTCATTCTCACCAGCAAGGAGTGGCTGGTGGGGAATGCAAAGCTCAAGGGTAGCCTTAGCTGCAGTGGTCATGAAATGGTGAAGTTCAAGATCCTTAGGACAGTGAGGGGGCCACACAGTAAAGTCGTTACCCTGGACTTCAGGAGAGCAGACTTTGGCCTCGTGAGGGATCTGCTTGGTAGAGTACTGTGGGATAGAGCCCTGGAGGGAAGAGAGGCCCAGGAAAGCTGGTTAATAGTCAAGGATCACCTCCTCCAAGCTCAGGAGCAATGCATCCTAACAAAGAGGAAGTTAGGAAAGTTAAAGCCCAGATAGAGTTAAATCTGGCCAGGGACATCAAGGGCAACAAGAAAAGCTTCTAAAGGTACGTCAGTGATAAAAGGAAGACTAGGGACAATGTGAGCCATCTCCAGAAGGAGACAGGAGACCTGGTTACCTGGGATATGGAGAAGGCTGAGGTACTCAGTGACTTTATTGCCTCAGTCTTCACCAGCAAGTGCTCTAGCTACACTGTCCAAGTCACAGAAGGCAAAGGCAGGGTCCGGGAGAATGAGGAACTGTCCACTGTAGGAGATCAGATTTGAGACCAGCTGAGGAACCTGAAGGTGCACAAGTCCATGGGACCTGATGAGATTCACCTGCAGGCCCTGAGGGAACTGCTGGGTGAAGTTGCTAAGCTGTTTTCCATCATATTGAGAAGTCGTGGCAGTCCAGTGAAGTTCCTGCTGACAGGAAAAGTGGAAACGTAACACCCATTTTTAAAATGTGGAAACAGGAAGGCCCAGGGAAGTACAGGCTAGTCAGTCTCACCTTTTTGCCCAGCAAGATGATGGAGCAGACCCTCCTTGAAACTATACTAAAGCATAGGGAAAATAAGGATGCAATCAGTGGCAGCCTACATAGCTTCACTAAAGGCAAGTCGTGCCTGACAAATTTCGTGGCCGTCTACGATGGAGTTACAGTATTGGTGGGTAAGGAAAAAGCAACAGACATCATATACCTGGACTTGTGCAAAGCATTTGAGACTGTCCTGCATGACATCATTGTCTCTAAATTGAAGACATGGATTTGACAGATGGACCTATCAGTGGATAAGGAATTGGCTGGATGATTGCATTCAAAGAGTTGCAGCCAATGGTTTAATGTCCAATCAGAGACCAGTGACAAATGGCATTACTCAGGGGTTGGTATTGAGACCAGTGCTGTTTAACATATTTGCAGGTGACACAGACAGTGGGATTGACTGCAACTTTTGCCAGCAACTCCAACCTGTGTGCTGCAGTTGACATGCTGGAGGGAAGGGGTGCCATCAGAGGGATCCGGATGGGCTTGAGAGGTGGGTCTGTGCAAACCTCATAAAGTCCAACAAGGCCTGAAAAAGTCCAACAAGCAAGGTTATGAACATGCGTCGGGGCAAGCTCAAGCACAAATAGAGGCTGGGTGGTGAAAAGATTGAGAGCAGCCCTGAGGAGAAAGACTTTGGGGTGTTGGTTGATGAGAAGCTCAACATGACCTGACAATGTGCACTTGCAGCCCAGAAAGCCAACTGTATCCTGGGCTGCATCAAAAAAGTATGGCCAGCAGATTGAGGGAGGGGATTCTGCCCCTCTACTCTGCTCTTGTGAGTTGGATGGGGTCAGGTTGGATGGGGCTTTGGGCAACCTGGTCTGGTAGAAGCTGTCCCTGTACATGGCAAGAGGGTTGGAGTTAGATGATCTTTAAGGTTCCTTCCAACATAAACCGTTCTATGATTCTTTTTAGATATCGATGGATAAGTATTGACATTTCAGTAAAGAAAACAAACATTTTATGCATGAATGTTCTTCCTTACCATGTTTGAGTGCAGAGTGAATGTGCATTAACTTTCTAAAATAGAAATGCAGTTTTTAAGTATGTCTTAACTAGAGATAATGCTAATCTGTTAGATGAGGTTTGTGTCTTCAGTGTGGAAAATAATGTATTATGCTACAACTCACCATCATGGGAAATTCAATAAAATAAGCTTGCTATATGACATGTCACACAGTGACCAAAGAACATATTTATTCTGTCATATTTACTGAATAAAAAGATTAGTGATCACAAATGGTTTTACTGCATGTTTGATGGAATCTTAAGAAATCAATATGCATACATTGCTGTGGATTGAAGCAAATGTGCACAATATTACTAGGAGAATCAACCACAACATACTTTTTGAGGTTGTTAATGAAGCAGGGACTCATTCTTCCATATTAAGACTAGGGGCAGAAAAAGGATTTCTACATTTAATCTTTTTATATTTCCTGCCTCCTTGAGACAAAACTGAAGTAGACGATCCCTGTAGCATGGTGCTTCATAGTTTTGCTTTTGATCCGTTTCCGCATGCTGCTAGGTATATCTCACAGCTATTGAACAGGAACACTTAATATCACAGAGAGCAAATTCAATTTCAAGAACATTGTTGCAGCAACAATGGTGAGCAGAACAGCAAATGAGAATAAGAAATACAATTGTTAAACATTTTCTTTCCTTCAAGAGAAAATTTGCTATTTCCTTTACAGAATTATCCACAGGTCTGCCCCATCATTCATAATATAAATACTATGGCTGTTATTTGTAACTTGGGTCTATGTAACCTAGGAAAATTTTAAAGGGCATTGTTATATTTAATCTAGTGTCATAAACGAGCCTTAAGTATGAGCCAAAACACTAAGCTGCAGCTCCTGAAACTTATGACCCAGAAAAGAAAACTTGGATTCTATAGCTACAATGCTCCAAAGAAGTCAGAAGTTTCTTCTAAGAAAACAAGGTTGTGATTTGTCTTATTGCTGTCAGTAACTGAAAGAGCACAATAAGCACAAGCAAAGATGGTCAACATGATGGGGGCAGCAGAAAATTTGTGTACACCACCTAATAATGCAAACCCAAAAATGCACTTAATACTTTTTTGCCCACGAGCCATGGGACTGTACTTTGCTGACTTTTTAAACATTATTCAGTAGAAGACAAAACCCACAGAGGAATCTGTGCATTGCAGTGAGAGAGAAAAGACCAGTGCAAGTTTCTTATTTTAGGTTAATTATAAGGGTTTGGAGGCAGGACAGGGAAAAGATACAGAGAGCACTCTTTAGTATTAAACAGAAGAAACAGCTAAAACAAGTGTCAGGATTTTTCACTGAGGACAAAAAAGAGAATAATTTATTAGGAACTCAGAAATAGATTAGAAAGAAAGGCATAAGAAATAATGCTAAGCTTCCAGCTCATGATTTTTAGGAGATAAGTCAGAACAGTGAAAAGAATTAGAGGAAAAGGCAAAACAGCTTGTCATAAGGCAAATCTTGTATATACTCCCACGATGAGAGATCAGGTGTCTTGGAAAAGACTGCAAAGGGCTTCTGTAACGGAAGGCAAAGCAGGAAATAAGACATCAGAGGTGGACATAGTCAGCACAGAAGTGATGACTTAAGATTCAGGGAAGAGACGCGTAAGAGAGAAGACCTGAACAGCAAGGAGAGACCCTACACCATTTAATTGAAAAGAGATGAGAGGTGAAGAAGGAACATTCATTGAATATTCACTGTTATAATAGGTACACACACAAATTGATAACTTTTTGGGGCCTAGGGACAACTGCAGAGGAGAAGGAAAGAAGCAAGAGGTAAGAACAGTCAAAAATGCAGACAGAGAATCATTCGGATGGGTTAAGAGTGAGTAATCTCTAGAAAGATTTGAAGAAGCAGCATAACTTCCAGTATGTTGAGTACCTTCCTGGAGGACCCTTTCATTTCTTCTATTCATTATATGAACATTGAAAAATTAACCTGCTCTCTTAAATGTTTGTGCAAGCAACTTAATTACTCCATTTACTAACTGAACAAAATGAAAAGTTTGATTGTGGAAGGTCAAAACCATACCCGATGAAAATGATTTCCATTTTTAACTATTTGTACTGAATGTGAAATATCAAAGAAACTCTTCCGACAGAAGGTTTAATTTATCTAATATTAGCATGCTACTGCATGAGTTAATGTTGTATGCAAAGTTAAGGATAACATGGATAAGTTAGTACCATAATACCATTAATAACTGACAGCATAATAATAGATCACAAAACTGTAAGAGATCCCCCAGGTCACTGAACCTAGTTCACTGCTACTGTAAGGACCTACATTACATGTTAGCCCTAATTAATTAGTACAAGTTATGTACTACGAAATAAAAATTACCAGGTTGCTCACACAGTTTCTATGAATGCATCCCTTTTCTTACAATAGTGTAAAGTGGTTAACAATTTCAGTTGTAAGCACCCATGATAGGGCCTACACTTAAGAAATTATTTCTGCTGTATTCTTCTATGTTAGTACATTTTTAGGCAAGTTGCCTATAGAATTTGTTTCGTTTTTCAGAGAAATTCTGATAGACTTTCTTTCCAAACAGCGTAGAACAATAGGGGTAGGAAATCATTTAGAGACAAGATCGTTTCCTGTTTTGTTGATGTTGAATCAGTAAGGTGGCCAAGCTGATGTCTCAAAACACTATAGTCATAAACTGTAAGTATAAACTGTTAAGAAGCACTAAATGTTACCATTTAAATAATACAAATGCAAATACCATCCCTTTGTAAACTCATCAAGTTTAGAACAAACCAACAAAAGGACATCAGGTGTTCATACCTGCTGGATAACCTCAACTACAACGAAATTAGCAGAAGAACCTCAAGTATAACAAAATTAGTGGAATAAATAAGAACAAGTGTTTTAAAAAAATGCCTCAGTTATGAAGGCAGGTGGATACTTTCTCAATAGTCATTAGTCTAAAAGTTAATAAGTGCATTTTTACGATTCTAAACTGAACTAAGACAAGAAACTAGAACAAGTAAACTATATGCTTTGAAAGGTTCTGAAACAATTTTAAAATAACAGTGGGTGATTTTGATTTTATTTTCTTCATCATATGAAGCCAAGCCAAATTGCAGTCTAGATTAAGTGAAACAGTAAACATGAGTGTATTCAGAAAATATCAGTAAACGGACCAAGCACTGTTGTTTAGGTGACATTAAGGTCAAGGAGACTACTTATATATTTGAAGCTTTGAATATGCTTAAAATTTTTGCTAGGTGAGGGACAACTATGGAAGAGATTTCAGTAGGCATAAAGATATTTTAACATTAGTTTATTAAGCATTGATAAAAAATCATGGAAGGGCTGGAAACAAGAAATCATTTTTGAATCAAAATTATTATAATATGAACAAATAAAAAATAAAAAATGAACAGTAGCTAGTCTTTGATTTCAAAGGAGCACACTTTAAGACATTCGAAAAATAACAAAAATTTGAACAAAGCAGAACCTCTCTTTAAATCAAGGTCACAAATCCAAATTACATTGGATGTCAAACTTCTCTGTCTGAAAAAGATGCACCAGATTCATCACCAATATGACAAAAACAGATTATGTCTTCTTTTTTTTTTCTTCTATGATGCATGTTATTAAAGAAAGGCATTATCACCTATTTATATTAACATCAAAAAAAATTTTCATCATCACCTGTCTATTCTTTGTACCATGACTTGAGTATAGTTAGCAAAAACATGTTCCTTGCTGTCTCAGCTGAATCTGAATCCTGGTTTCTTTTATAGGCGTTATTCACTATTTTATTTTATCTTTCCCCTTACAGGTTTAGACTCTTCCTTATGATCTTATTAAATCTTAACTTTTTCCCTTCATTGAATTTCTCAAACATGCTCAAACAAAACTGGACTTTGGCATTTATCTAACCTTGATCCCAGAGAATCAACAACATGTTCATGATAAAAAGTTGTGACTTTGAGTGATATACACATTCTCATCAAAGATAAGGTTCAGCATCCTCTTACATAGTCCCATTAATAGTTAGCATAATTCTGTTGAGCTATCATAATTTAATTATTTTGAAAAATTTTAATAATAGTAACTGAGATGTGTGAGTTTTATAACGTATTACTTATTCTCTGTGGTTTTATAGCAACAGAGGACAAAGGATTGGCCATCAGTGGTGTGTTTTCTTTGGTAACTGCGGTCATTCATTGTTTTTAAGTGGACTTCAACTTTTAGAAGTTAATGTCCTGTTAAGTCCCACTTATCATTATATTTTATAGTATTAGGTATTAAATACTAATTTCAAATAAATGACTTCTGACTTAGAAAAAGATTACTAATTAAATAAGGTTCTTTTACAGCAAGATGGAGTTTACAGTCTTATAAAACTGTGATATTTGGAGGCTATAACATTTTCTCATAGAGCTACTTGACATTTGTAAAAAGAGGAAAAAAGGTTAATGGAAAAAAAATTAAGGGAAGTCTGATGATCATGAAACATATTTTGGCCAGGAATCCTTATTATAAAATATTATCACTTTTATAGCTTTGTCTTTATTTAAAAAAAAAAATTATCTCCAAGCAAAAAATTAAAGTAGCTAACATCTTTGTCATGTAAGAAGTGAATTGACCCTATATTAAATACTTTTGCAAGTTGAGCAGATGGACACAAGGCCAAGAAGTGAATTGCTAAAATTCAGACTCTCACATGTGAATTTGACTCTTTTTCCCAAACTTTATAACACAGCTACAGAGGCTGTCCTCAAAGAAATGTGGATCTCTTCTATAACAACCCCATTAAATGTTTCTCATTCTGTTGTACTACAATACTATGTGTGTTTGCACGTATGGAGAAACTTTTTCTTTACTTGCTTTTCAGCATCAAACACTGTGACAATTTTAACTGGTTTGAAGACTCAAGGGTAAGTTAGAAAGTGTTGAATAAACTAAGGAGAAGTATAATTTTATCAATATCTTTTAAAAAATAAAATATGTATCATTTAGTATTAGATATTTTAAATATTCAATCTTCTTACTAACTGCTAAAAACATTCTAAAAAAGAGTATTTAAATTGCATGGTCCTTAAAAATATATTAGTTATATGGAATTGAGCTTTAGGAATGAATGTACTATATTAGATAAACCTTTCATATTATCCCTTTCCTGTATCATTTCATCTACTAAGTCTTTTCAAAGAAACTTTGAATATACTGACATCTACAACATTCAATCAATGGCCTTGTGGCAGAGCTATAAATACCTAGTAGGGAGAGGGGGAAGGGAGAGACTATTTGCAGAAACCAACGATTATGGCACATCTGCAATCACCTACAACGTCAGCATTCATACAGTAAAATGGATGATGATAAAAAACATACACCTGAGGGGAATACATTATCTGAAGCTAGCATAAGCGGTGTAAATGCTTCATTACCATGGAAATGGTGCACAGTACATGACAGCAGAGAAAGTCAGATGAGACAGGTCATTTTAATTTTTATTGATAATATGATCACAGGTGTGCTTTTAATCATTTCACCACTTCAGGTTTCTCATCAACTGTCACTAATAATTTCATATGACAAGCACGGTGCCCCTGCGACATTACAAATACAACCTAGAGTTACTTACAATGCCTACTGCCTGGCAAGCCACTCTCTTTCTATTGTCAGGGCACAACTCCAGAAAGTCTATTTATTTAGTAAACTAGAGGTCACCCAACCTCTCCATGATGCCCTGTGGCATTTGTGTTCTACGCAAAGTATGGCAAAAGTTTTGACAGTGTTATCCCTAAGAAACAGTGCCTTCTAGGTGAAGATGAGATGTCAAAGAGGCAGGACACGATTCAGAAGGACCATGAAAGATATAGGATCAAAAAGCTCACATCATTTAGGGACATATCATTAAACTGAAAAACAGAACAATCCTAATCCATAAGGCTTCCTGGCTCCCAGACTCTCTGCTTTAAATTTCAGAAAATCTTAATTGAATTTGCTATATTGCATACCTCAGTTTAGCTCTAACAACACTGTAGTGTCTGAGGTCTAGTTGGAGCCAAGAATGTATGATTCAGGAAGAAGTATTCACAACAGTAAATAAACACTGTATTCTGAGAATGTGAGCAAAAAATATTGGAACTGCAAAAGCAACGGATATTCAATCTCACATACTGTTTAGATAAAGAATCATACAAATGTATGCATAATGTTTTTAATCAGAAACTTCACATCTCCCTTCTTTGCTCTGTATACTTGAGGTGAGTCCCAGAATGAGGAGTTCTACAAAACTTAAGTAGTATGAAGTGTTGTAGTGTTGTCATTTAACTTTTTTTCCAAAATTCAAGTTACCATTAAGATGCACATGAAGCTTTTGGAAACAAATACTGTGGGCAAAGTTAAAATATGAATTTTCTCTGAGTCTACTGATAATATATATCAAGCAAGCTATTCCACCATAATGTATATGTTAAAATTCAGAGCTCATATAGTGTTAAATTGCTCATTTTCACGTATATTTCCTATATAAAATTTTTTACTGTCACAATTAACTTAATCAGGACTGCATAAACACTAATATTATCATTAACAATAATATCGAAATATTAATCTATTTTTTGCATTAATATGCGTATATTTTTCCTCTAAGAATGGAAGGAAATTGTTTTAAAGCAATTTTGTAAGAGGGAAGGGAAGGGAAGGGAAGGGAAGGGAAGGGAAGGGAAGGGAAGGGAAGGGAAGGGAAGGGAAGGGAAGGGAAGGGAAGGGAAGGGAAGGGAAGGGAAGGGAAGGAAGGGAAGGGAAGGGAAGGGAAGGGAAGGGAAGGGAAGGGAAGGAAGGGAAGGGAAGGGAAGGGAAGGGAAGGGAAGGGAAGGGAAGGGAAGGGAAGGGAAGGGAAGGGAAGGGAAGGGAAGGGAAGGGAAGGGAAGGGAAGGGAAGGGAAGGGAAGGGAAGGGAAGGGACTAATTTGGGGAATTTATCTGACCTTATCCAGTCTATATTAACCAGTAATTCTTCAATAATTAGACTATACAGTCAAATCACAATTATATTCCCTTCAGCAGATTTTGCCTTGTTGCACATCTTCGGAGGTTAAGAACCTGGCTTAACATAGAGAAATGTATGTTAGTCTTACAAGAGATTGTCAGTCTAAAATTTACAGATGACTTTATAATACTGTTTTAACATGTGAATTACAAGGAAAATTGCAAAAGAGCTCTTAGAAGCCTCCAATGAATTTCAAATATGAAATGGAGGTCTTCTACGTGAACTTCAGTTAGAATAAAACAACTGATATTCTATTATACGGTAAGAAATACAGTGCCATTTACTTTAGTAATGTCATACTGGAGCCACTAATAACCAGGAGTAAAATATAGCTTCTGTTTGTAAAAAGTGCTTTGATATGTTATTAATAACATATGTGCTCACCTCAGCTTTCCTTCATTCCCTTTATTGTTTTGTTTCATTTGTTTTGCACCTGCTTTTTCTTGTAAATGCATGTCATCTTCATACTAGCATAGTGCTAGTGTAATGTATAGCTAGTATACATGCTAGTATATTTTTTCCTTTCTTAAAATATTTTACTTTAAGATGACAATTATAAAAATGGGAGCAGCAAGATTTAAACAGTTCCATTTTGGAATATTCAAATATTTTCAATGTGCTGAAAATTATTTCCCATGAGAGAAGAATGACAGAAGGAATCTATTCTCTTCTGTTTCTTATTTGCTTAGCACAGGTGTCAACCAAAGTAACAACACAGTGAACAGAAGGGATAAAATCTTGGCTTCACTGAAATAAATGGCAAATCTCCCATTGACTTTAACGGGTCAGAGTTTTTCTAAAACTGTTTTTAAAATCACAGTTGCCAGAGTGTAAGACACTGCTGAAGAGTCTACTTTCTCCTCTGGTGTGAGATCAAGGCAGATTGGATGTACATGGTAGTCAGAGCAGAACACTGAACACTGCCGCTTCATGGCAAAGTTAATATGCTGTAGAGTGCAGAGCTCTTCCAACCAAAAACAATGCATAATTTGCTTCTTTCATTTGACATTGTCTCATAAATAAAAGATAAGAGGATGTTGAATTATAGTTTGTAAACTCCAGAGCCAAATAATCATCGTTGATTGCTAATAAACTACAATGAAAACTGATTCATATCAACCAGAAGCTGGACTGCAGCGATAAATATCTAGGAGGGCACTGTATGTTAATAACAATTATTTTGCTGGTTCTTTGAATATTAATTTCTATTTGCATAGCTGTTAACTAGAAACAAGTGGGGATATATTTCAACAGGTTGAAACAAATCATCCTGTCAACAACTCACTTTTCTGCCATATTTCAAGTTCAAAACATTTCCACTTTGCTGTGATAAATCACCCTGCTTGACAAATGCAGATTAAAAGTTAAAATTAAATATATTGTTGTAAAAATTTAAAAGCGTATCTTGATATCCAATTAAAATAGGTATAGCATCAATACTGAGAAACTCTTTCTTTTTCCTTCATACTCATTGCTTTCAGAAAGCTATTTCTCCATTTAGCAAGGTAATTCTAGTGATACTGGTATTGGAAGTTGCATAGAATGGTATAATTTCTGGCAGCTATGGAGGGTAGACCCTCTATAGTGAATCCCATTGTCAAAGCTGTCGAAGCAAGCTTTGCGCACACATAATTACTATAGCTGATCCAAATTCTGCAGTAATTACAGTATTAGAATAAATGAAACATGGCAGCACATCACCTAAGAATCCCCTGGCAGTACAAAGATAAGTACAATTGCTGTGCACAGCTTTGTATAAGCCTTTTAGGACAGTCTCCAAGATTCTGCTACGTAAGTAGCAAAAGAACCTTTCAGACTCCTTTTTCACTTCCCAACACAATAGTTGCTCATTTTGGTGCTGACTGGAGTTATTTGTGTTTGTTCAGTTTCTTTGAGGCATGGACAGAGTTAAGGAGATGGGACATAATACCCACACAAATATTTTCCTCTCATGTACTTGAGGAAAAGTCCAGCTGATGAAATTCAAAGCTAGAGGCTTGCTTTCTATTACATTTAAAAAAGTTACAAATCCCTGATTACCTTCCCATTCTCAACTCCAACATTTTGTGTTTTCCAAGACCTACCAGTCCAGTGCAGTTTACAATGGGTGACCAAAAACCACAGCGGCACATGTTCCTTTCTCCTTATATTTTGAACTTTTTGTGTTCCCTTGTAGGATGGCCAGGAAAAATAAGGTTAGATCACAGACTACCAAGAATACAGGTGATTCAGCTTAAATGCTAGTAATTTTCCATTTGTATTGATTAGCCTAAAAAGTTAATATGACCTGTTGCAATCAAGCCTATTAGGACCATATACTTTTCCAAAATCTTGAATGTTACACTCTAATAAAACAAAGAACTCCCCACTCACCCCCCACCAAAAGCCCTCAAAAAGAATGGAGGTTCATTTAAGATTTATAATCAATGCAACTGTCATAGCAAAAAAATACCTTGTATTGCCCAGTTTACTTGCAGACCAACAGTACCTGCAATGTAAGAAAAAAAAAGTCTGCACAATTAGTCATCGAATACATATATATAGGTATACACACACGTATACAAAGAGAATATTCTTTTAGAACTAGTATGTGTGCTTTCTGATAGTGTAAACATAGGTATAAAAGCAACTGAGCACTTAAGGATTTCCCTCTTCCTGTCCTGAAAAACATTCACAAAGTATAGCAAGTAACATGCTGACATTAAACATATATCGCTATATTCAGCTAACAATAGCTTGCAGTGTTAGCCTTGCAGTGAACGGCTTCCCTTTCAGAAAGCTTGTGAATGTTTTAGCAGTCATACTGCTTTGGTTTTAATTTTTTAATATGTTTGAAAACATTACTGTATAAAGTACACACCTTTAGTCGCCCATATCTTAAATGGAAAAAAAAGAATGCCTTCCCTCCAAAAAGGGTAACAACAAAGCATCATGTCTATGCAGCTTATATTTTTTCCTGATCTAGACAAGTCCTAATCACAGATGAAAACCACTCTGCACTGGGTCCTGGGGGAGCACGGAAGTAAAAAAGAGGTAAAGATCTTAAAAACCAAGGAAAACCTACTTTTTCTACCCCAAAGATCTCATGTTCCCCTTGCATCTTTCATAAAGTGGGCTTATTTTAATGTTTCTCAATTCAATCTTTTTTTTTTTTCAGATTGAACCATGTGAGTTCAATGTATGTGTAAGAAATCAAACTTTACTAATTTCAAGAAAATATGATGATCATAAGAATTCTAAACATAACATTCAAAACTATGTATTCATAACGGTCCCTTTAAAAGGCCTACAGTGTTTAATTTCCACTTTCTAATTTTAACAATGACAGCATTTGTATTAAAAAAAGACAATAAAAAAAGCTTTTCTGAACCTGAAATAGTAGCACCAGAAATAAAAACCTCTCTTTACTGATGGAAATTGTGTTGCCTACAGCAAGACTCATTATGACCTCAAATTAGTGATCACATATTTCATATACAGAAGACTGATTATCATCATCTAAACCAACAAGATACTCAGTCCCTGATTTATTTCCCATTACACAGCAGTACATAGAGTGGCTAAAGGTTTTTCAAGATATACAGTGCAATATAAAATTCAGCAAGGAACTAAAACTGCTATAAAACAAAATATATGACATCTACTGATAAAAAATATAAGAGCCACAGTCTGTCTTAGTACAGTAAATTCAACATGTGTAATCCAAAATTTTTGCTTCCACCTTCCTGTCCAAGACCAAGGTAAATTTCTCCTAAAACATATTGTTGTTTGCAGAATATAATATAGATACCACACAAACACATTAAAAAAAAATAATAAAGGCACATCCATGAGTTAGATCATGGAAAAGAGAACTGTTCTCTACAACCTTCATTGCAAAATACAGAGCAGTAAAGTCAAAGTGTTTAATACTTAAAAAATAGCATTACATTGGGGGGGAGGGGCGGGGAACCTAGCCATTGTGCCATTTCCAGGCAATTTTAATTTAACAGCACAGTTAGCATCTTTACCAGATTTGTCAGTTTAAGCAGAAACACCTAAGAGCAAAGAGAGAATGTAAGGACCTTAATGGTGTCACAGTGCCAGGATTCTAGATAAAAACAGGGTTTGCAGAGTTAAATACGACTTTTCCGTAGACTATGTCCACTGTGTTATTGAAATCTCATATTCTTCACCTCGGCATTTGGTATATGAGGCAGGTCAAAAGGGTACCAGCAACACAGACACAAAGAACTGCAAAGGCTTATAGTCTTCGGAAGCTCTTTGTCCATGCATTGCATTAGGTTGTTTTGACTCTCAGTTACAGAATTATTTCACTCTCCTTTAGAGAGCAGGGCAGAAAATGATGTTGACTATACAACAAGAAAGGAAAACTTTCATATAGATGACATTTAGAGGTCTACAACAGAGGGTGCTAGAGGATGCTTCTCTTCAGTGTTTCCTTGTAGCGTGATTTTAGGAGTACCTGTACCTCAGTCCTATAAATTATTAGCTGATACATGTCATTTTCATGTGCACACACATACCCACACATGCAACATCCAAGGCAACTGTGATTTACTGCTCAGAGCCAGTACCTGAATGCATGTAAAATGTGTGCATACAGACAGAGCCAGAAAGATTTTCAATGAGCCTAGTAACATAGTACAGTACATATCCATAGGGAGAGAATCAACCACAAATCTCATAATGTGTATGTGTTAGTTATGAAAGTAGTTTTCTCATGCAGACCTGATCAGAAACATAGAAGCAGAGAAAATGAAAGCTTCTGAAAAGAAAAAGCGCCATGTAAGTGACACTTCTTTGAACAGTTGGAGGGAAATCACAACACCACAACATCTGCTTCAACCTTACAAATAAAATTAATTTAAATTAAGTACCTAAATAGCTTGCTATGCACATATCAACGTAATCAATAAGCAACAGACTCCTAATCACAACTGCCATTAAGATTTGTAGTGAAAGATAAGAATAAAGAGATAATTGCAATCAGAAAACATGCTGAGTAGAAATAAATTACAGTGGATTTTAAACATCATTAAAGAAATGTTCAGCAGAAGTTTACTGTAGCAGATGAAAAGTCTCAAAAACATGAGGCCAAACTACACCTTCCTCTCCTTAACCCTCATCACTGTTTTTCTAAAGTGTGAAACCGAGTTCCTTTTCCCTTGCTAATTTTGTTTATAGCTTGAAACAAATGTAGATCTAAACATACCATCAGCTTCAGATAGTCTCTGAAAGAAAAAAACAAACTCTAAAGACTGTCTTTTTTCATTCCATGCTACCATATTATCACATGTAGCTCTTTCCTAGAGTATGTGTCTTGTAACTTTTCAATCTTCTTTTTCTTGCACACAACCTCCCTGTTCACTCTTTTGCTCTATTTTATCCTTTTGAAAGAGTTTTCTGCATTCCATAAGAATGTCTCTGTTACTTGTATCTTTTTGTCTTCTTTCCACCCAAAGTCCCCAGTATCGATTTCCTTTAGGTTTTGATACAACTTTTTATAATGTCTCTTCCCCATACTCCTTTCAGATTTGTACTTCTAGCCTCTAGCTGTAAAGATTAACACATGCTCCTACCCTTCCCTAAAGTCACCTTTCCCTTCCTTTCCTCTTCTGGTATATCTCTTTCACTTCTGTGACAGAGGGTGGACTTGTGGTATTCCTAAAGGGTATTCTGTAGCAGAAATCTGTCCTGTGTGAAAAAAAGGGAAATGGGCAAGATCCTCAAATTTCAGGAGATGCAACACTATTCCTAATTGATTGCCAATTTTTGCTTGTCTTCTTCCTGTTCTCTACACTGATTTCATCTTTGGTGAGCAAATTAATTACCTCTTTTCTTTTCCTCCTATTGGTCTATCATCTTACTGCTGATTTTCCTCTTTCTGTGGCCTTCTATCTCCTTCTTGCTCTAGACAATTCTATGTTTCATCTGTATTAATCCTCATTTTCCTCTGTTCCCCCAATTTATAATCCACGTTGTTAGTTTCCTGTATCTCAGAAATTACAAGGTTTTCACAGGTGTTATTTAATTCACTGTTTTTCTTAATGGTTGTGACTGTCTTTTCTTGAATTCCTTCTCTACCCTGTCCTTCACTAGGATAGCGTTTGAGGGTAACAGAGGAAAGGCAATGACGGAAATAAGCCTTTGCCAGTAGTCATCCTTTATTAACAACAGGGAAAGTGAGCAGCCTTCCACTTCCTCCCCAACCTGGCCCAAATTCAGGTTTCCTCAGTTTCCTATTATTGTGTAAAAGCAATACAGGAAGGCTATATTAAGTATACGGCTTATTCAGAATTGCATATATCCCAATACCAAGGTGATGTTACACACATATAGTTCTTTGCCCTGTTGAGTAACTTCCCCAAAATTATAGGGCTCATAGAAATAGTAAACATTCATTTCAACAAAGTAGTTCTGCTCTCCAGAAGTTACCTCAAATTCCAGTAGCATGTTCTTTATTAACCCTAAATTCTTAAAGCAGCTCAGGAAGAAACAGGATAGGTTCTTCTTAATGATTTCTGCTTGAAAAGATAGTGACTTGTGACATAAACAATTGGGGTGAAATTCTTTGCTTGATGACTTATCACTCAGGGACACTAATGACTTCAGTAGAAAACATGGCTGAGCATCCTAGGGTACAATTTGCCTCCTACTGTTTTCGTGTTTACTGAGACTGAAGATTACTCTAGGGAAGATACTGTATGTGCAGCAGAGAAACTAATTATGTCTGAAAGAGTTGTTGATGGATCAAGAATAAATAAGCAAAGAATTGCACTCATATTCAAATAAAGAACTTAAGCTAATGTCAATATATACATACATAGTTCAACAGTGTAAAAACTATAGCATGTATGCTAGAATCAACCCATATGCTATCATCACTGACATGGCATCTGCTAGGAACTTTAATGCTCCCAGCAGCTTGCAACATATTTGTAGTTCCTGAACACCAAATCTCAGACTTAGGAAAGAGACAAGCTGTGACACTGAGCCAAGAAGTGTGAGACAGAAGTAATGAGAACAAGGAAACCCTTTTAACGAACTGATTACATCACCAGGGTCTTGATGGGAGGGTATGGCCCCTAAACATCACTTGATACAAATTAAAAACTTTCACTATATGACATCATGGGCATAAAAATTCCCAACATATTTGATTTTCTTTTTCCTCACAGAAAAAAGAATGTATTGTAAATTAGTTCAAAAGTCTTCATGTGTGAAAAATTGGCAAGAAGACCAATAGCATCCTTGCTTGTATCAGAAATAGTGTGACCAGCAGGACTAGGAAAGTCATTGTCCCTTTGTATCGAATATTGATGAGGCCACACCTGGAATACTGTGTTCAGTTTTGGGCCACTCACTACAAGAAAGACGAGGTGCTGGAGCACATCCAAAGAAGGCAACAAAGCTGGTGAGAGCTGGGGAAAACAAGACCTACAAAGAACAGCTGAGGGAACTGGGGTTGTTTAGTCTGGAGAGGATAAGGCTGAAGGGAGACCTTATTGCTCTCTACAACTAACTGAAAGGAGGTTCTAGTGAGGTGGTTGTTGGTCCGTTTTCCCAAGTAGCAAGTGAGAGGACAAGAGGAAATGGTCTCAAGTGGAGTCGGGGGAGGTTTAGACTGAATATTACAAAAAATTTCTTCACTGAAAGGGTTGTAAAGCATTGGAACAGACTGTCCAGGGAAGTGGTTGAGCCACCATCCCTGGAGGTATTAAGAAAACATGTAGATGTGGTGCTTTGGGACATGGTTTAATGGTGGATTTGGCAATGTTAGGTTAACTACTGGAATTGATGATCTTAAGGGTCTTTTCAACCTAAAAGATTCTATAATTCTATAATTCTACATACCCTCACTGATTTTTGTCAACATAAAATATAAGTATTTGTAAATTGCACCCATATAACATCTCTAAGCATATGCATAAATGATAATATATTACACACTTTTAACAGCTATAGAAAGACTCTTTGCCAGCTAAAATATTTCATAATAGGAAAACTCAAACACACCAGACAGTTCCTCATTAAAAAAAACCCAAACAAACATGAAATCAACCCCTCCCCACTTCTCAACCAACAAGAAGAAAACTCACAAAGTGTAATGAGAGGCTTTCTCAGTCCATTGGGGAGCAAAAGTATTCCAAAGCTCCTAAGCTGTTCTGACTCACCACAACTATGTATATATAAAAAACCCTACAAGTGACCTCACTATCAAAAAGAACAAGAGAAGAGAGGTGGAGACAGAAAAATGCAACAAAATGTGAAATGTGAATGCAACAATTCTTTACATCATTATATCATCTAAGACAAATATAGACTCTGACTTATATACTTTATGAAAGTAGATGTAATTTCCTTGAAGTTTTATATTAACCTAAAAAATGAATAAATATACTGGTAAATTCTTATCTCTGTAAGTAAAAATTTAAAAATTTTCCACGTATTCCATGTTCAGACTTTGCTGGTTAGCTTTAAATACCTTGATTTGGCAAATCACAATTTTTGTTTTTTTTAAATAATGATACAAGGTACTATGCATAAATATATTGCAAAAAGATATATTATACACATATAATATACCCCAAGCATATATCATACATACATTATATGCACAAGTATATAACATAACTTCATGAAGGGTTTTAGCTTTCTTTACTTTTGTTTTACCTTAGTTAACCTTCAATGAGTGGGAAATGATAATAAATCACAACTTTTGCTCACTTGATCCAGAATTTTGATTCGAACCTATGTCAAGCATCATCCCTCAAATAAATTGTTAAAGACTTTTTTTGCAACCAGCCTGTCACAAAATAAAAATTTTCAATTGTGTATAACAAAAGAGACTTTTTCTTCAGACGTCCCGAAGCCCATTCCAGAGAAATGCAGCACTAGCAGCATCATCAGAAGATAGATTTTGCTGTGTGGAATTGAGGGATCAGAAATTAAGGAAGCAGAGTGAGAGGCAAGTACATAACAGGTAACCATGAAGATTCAAAATTGACATGAGGTAATATATAATTATGAGATAAATATGAGATACTACACTTATGCCCCTTTTCTTCAGTCAGAAAAGTCTGGCCTGCCAAGGGAACTCTCTTCAGGAACCCTACATAGTCTCTTTATGCTAGTGTTAGTTTGTGCCACACACATGCCCTAAATAGTAGTTCTTAGAATATATATGGGCCATTATTAGTGTGAGAAGGAGAGACTTTTCAGAGAAGTGGGTCAGTGTAACCCTCTTCTGCCAGGCTGCTGTGCACAGTGTATGCCTTTCTGATTTGGCACTGCAGTAAAGTTAAAAATACCCTGCTGCTGCTGATGCTCACTAGTAATGAAAAGTCAAATCACTGAGGAATCAAGTTTTTTGCATCAATTTTCCCACCCCGTATGTCAGTAAGCACAAAACCGTAGTACATTGCGTTAGTTGCAGGTGTATAGGTGCTGGCAGCGAGGGGCTGCAGGAAAGCGGAGACCCCTGCAGCCGGCAGAGAGGAGCCCACACAGGAGCAGGTTTTCTGGTGTGTGTGGGACCAATCCTAGAGAAGGGAAAAGTGTGAGGAGGAAGGAGTGGCAGAGATTAACTGTTACGATGAGGTTGGCTGCGACATCCATTCCCACCTCTCTGTGCCGCGCAGGAAGGGAGTAGGTAGAGAAGCTGGGAATTAAATTGAGCTTGGGAAGGAGGGAGTGAGGGTGAAGGTGGTTTTAGCTTTGTCTTTGTTTCTCACCATCCCACTTTCCTTTTAATCGACTGTGAGTTAAATTAATTTTCCCCAAGTTTAGTCTGTGCTGCTCTTGAAGGTAATTGGTAAGTGACTTCCCTGTCCTTGTCCCAACCCATGAGCTTTTCCATTGTGGGAAGGGGGCGTGAGAGAGTGGCTGGATGGTGGTCTGGCAGCTGGCCAAGGTCAACCCACCACATAGGTGTTCAAGGCACGTGGATGTATTATGTGTTTCATCGATGTGTCTTGCATAAGAAACAACATATCTCAGGACTGGGAGAGCTTGTAACTGTGAGATGCCCACCAAATCTTAAGAGTTTTTTGGTAAAATCCCCTAAAAGATCGCATTTCATGCTTAAAATTTCTGTCAGAAAGTGAAAAAAAAGTTGATGTCAGGATGCAGTTTTCAATAAGACTGTATCTATAGAAAAATAACCCACAGGTCCTTCATTAGATAAGAGCATGCAATTCAAACTGTAATGAATAAAGTATTACCTACTGAAGAACAGTTATTGAAGAACATCTTTACATACAGCTTGCTTTTTGATCCAGAAGGGAATTTTCTCTTACTCCCACACTCCCAAATCACACATTTTGAAATATACATAATGTGTGTTGAGGGATACAATGCCAGACCATTTCTAAGTTGACCACTTTGTTTAAGTCATGAAATGCTGCACTGAAAAATATGTAAGTGCTTTAAAAACAAACAAACAAAAAAAAACCCAAATCACTGAAAGATAAAAACTAATACAAAACAGCTGTTATGGATATGGAATACATTTAACAGATAAAACTAAGCCAGAAATATTAGAAAATACTGTAGAACAATAGCAAAAAATAATATAAAAAAAAAGACCGAACCCCAAATATTTACTCGAAAACAGGGGAAAGAAACAAATTCAATATGTGTAAGTACTAATATAAATACTGTTTACTAAGTTGCTGGGCAATAGCTGTCAAGCTCAGAATCATCTGATCACATTATAGCACAGTCAGAAGAGAAAAGTATATTGAAGAAAAGTGAAACCATGGTTTCAGTGTTGCTTTACAAGAGAATGAGCTAAACAAAAGACTAACTGAAAATGAGCTTTCATTACTAGTTAAAATCTTGTCATGTCCATTTCTCTCTCCACCAAGCCAACTCTGACTGTCAAATATTATATATTTATTTTCATAAAATCACTGAAGCATCCTGAAATTGACAGCACCAATACAGGACAAAAGCGTCTGGATTTTCAAAGTGATTAAGGCAATTTCTTGATTTACACCACGGCACCTTTATCTTCAGGGACCCTGGATACCTGGTGAACTTCAGACTAGTTTTCATGTAAGCAATATATTATACTGGGTGGGGAGCAACATGTATAAATCTCTCTCTCAATTTCACCTGCTAGAGAAAGAAGAGGATGTATACTCATGCTTAATTATTTTGAAATAGTTTTAAATATATTTCGTGGTTAAAAAAAAGGGATATCTGATCAGGGCCAACATGAATATTTTATTCGGGAAACTGAATATGGATAATGGATAAGACTAACTGTTCATCACTTGGCAGTAAAGTAAGATTAACTTAGTGAAGACTACCTTTATTAACCACAGAGATATTTGCAATTATTTTGGTATTTCATTTGATTGTAGCCACTTTTGAAATATTACTGCTAGAAGACTTACAAAACTTAAAGTTGATTGGGGTCTTGTGCAAAGAAAATAGCTTTGGTTTTATTTTTGTCGGAAAGCCTGCAAAACAACTAAGAACACAACAGACATACAATGCATTTCTATTTTCCTTTTTTTTGGATAAAAAATAATCATTATTTTACTTTTTCTATAATCATAGCTACATTACTTTCTTCATGTTTTCACCATCCTGTTACTGAAATGAATGTGAACGCCCTGTGTAATTACAATGGATGATCAAGTCCCTAACTATTTATTGGCTTTCTACTTAGGGGATAGGAAGAAGTACTTACATTTAAAAAAAAAAAAAGAAAAAAAATTATAGACTAAAATAGCATTTACTAATGAAATCTACATTGCTAAACAAGAACATAACAAAAGGAAAATCCAGCAAAAACTAATAATGAATCATCCTTTATTTCTACTTCATTTTTGATAGCATGCTAACAGTAATAGCACACATTTTCATGGCAGGAATGCTTTAATTTTTTAACAAAGCTGCTTGTGCATGCAAGGAGTGTTGCAGGTTTACTGTACTAGATACAGTTTCTAATACATTTGCTTTTAGGGAATCTGTTAAAAAAATCAGTACTGGTTTCTGGCTAAAGCATAGATAACCTTATGTTGTGCTTTCAGCACGAAAAATATAGGTCTCACTGGTTGTTTTTCTTTCCTAATGATCTTAATCATTAAGTCAGAATAGAACTCTTTGTTACATGGCTGCTGTAGAAGTATATAGGAAATTTAAAGTGAAATTTGAAGCAATGCATGTTTTTTAATCTAAATTAATTGGAGGAAATAAGAAAAAAAAATCCAGTCACACTAAAGCAGAAATCAAAATAAATAAGGAATAATGAATTAGTGCTTACCCTATAAGCATATTAGATTACATCCCTATCAATTTACAGTAAAAGGAAAACCTCTGCAATTACTTCTGTAGACAACTATTTTGCTAAATATAAAAATGACCAAAGCATAATAGTATTGCTTAAGGGATTTGATTTTTCAAGGCACTATTTTAAATATATTAAATGTTTGTTGAAGAGAGTCAAGTGCATTGTTTCCCTTTACTTGGCACGGATGATGCCCCACCTCGAGTACTGTGTTCAGTTTTGGGTCCCTCACTACAAGAAAGACACTGAGGTGCTGGAGCATGCCCAGGGATCATCCTTATATTACTTTTTTTAAAAATGGAAATCTAATGAGGGGTTCTCTCTATTGTGAAATCTTACAGCATGAAATTACAATTCATTTCTTGCAGAGAGGATTGGATGTGCATTTATATTAAATACAACAGTATAATTTGCCAGATTTTACTCAGTTGCTTATTCAGTTTGTGATAATGTAAATTGTAAATCATTATGCCTTAGGAGCCTGTAGCAAATAATATTGCATATATGTCGATAAAATGAGAATGATATCCTAGGATCTATTTAAGTTATGAACATCCTTTTAAACAGAATTAATTTCTAAGACAAACAGCCAAACTTTTGGTGCATGCCAAACATCTACAATAAGATTCCTTTGGGACCCAAAATTTTTAATAAAAGATAGCCATGATTTTAATTTTACTGTAGACATAGCTGATTATTGTTTTCAAATGTACTCAGCCTTTTGGACTTCCAGAAGATTAAAATCACTGGAGTGGGTCAGGAATACTAAGTCACTAGGGAAACTGGTTTGACATTATTATTCCTTGCCATTTCAATTATTTGCTTGGTTATTACCACTTGGTGATAACTTTTTTACACAAGTGGTGGAGGAACCAACGAGAACAGGTGTGTTGCTGGACCTTGTGCTGACAACCAAAGAAGAACTAGTTGGGGTTGTGAAGGCTGGGGGTAGCCTAGCTCCAGTCACCATGAGATGGTGGAGTTCAGGATCCTGCATGGAAGAAGTAGGGCAAAACGTAGAATTACAACCCTGGACTTCAGGAGAGCTAAATTTGGCCTCTTCAAAGACCTTCTTGAAGGAATCCCATGGGCTAAGGCTTTAGAAAGAAGGAGAGTGCAAGGGAGCTAATTAATATTCAAGCACCAGTTCCTCCAAGATCAAGATCAGTGCATCTCTAGGAGCAAGAAATCAGGCAAAGGAGGCAGGAGGCCTTCATGGATGAGCAAGGAGCTTCTGGAAGAACTCAAATGGAAGAAGGAAATTTACAGAATGTGGAAAAAGGGCCTGGCTGCTGGGGAGGAATATAGGAACATTGTGAGAGTATGCAGGGATGCAACGAGGAAGGCTAAGGTTGGAATTAAACCTGTCAAGGGATTTCAAGGACAGTAAGAAGGGCTTCTTCAAGTACATCAGTAGTAAAAGGAAGACTAGGGAAAATGTGGGCCTGCTGCTGAATGGGATGGGTGCCCTGGTGATGGAGGATGCAGAGAAGGCAGAGTTACTGAATGCCGCCTTTGCTACAGCCTTTACTGCTAAGGGTGGCCCTCAGGAGTCCCAGACTCTGGAGGTAAGAGAGAGATCCTGGAAAAAGGAAGACACTCTCTTGATTGAGGAGGATTGGGTTAGAGATCACTTAGGCAAACTTGACACCAGCAGTTCCCGATGGGATGCGCTCATGAGTGCTGAGGGAGCTGGCAGATGTTATTGCAAACCTGCTCTCCATCACCTGTGAAAGGCCATACAAACTTGCAAACAGGAGAGGTACCTGAGGATTCGAAGAAAGCTAGTGTCACGCCAGTCTTCAAAAAGGACAAGAAGGAGGACCCGGGAAACTACAGGCCAGTCAGCCTCACCTCCATACCTGGAAAGATGATGGAACAACTCATCCTAGATGTCATCTGATGTCATCTACTTGGACTTGTGCAAAGCGTTCGACACTGTCCCACATGATATCCTGGTTTTTAAATTGAAGAGACATGGAATCGATAAATGGACCACTCGGTGGATAAAGAACTGGCTGAACAGTGGCACTCAAAGAGTTGTGGTCAACAGCTCGGTGTCCAAGTGGAGAGCAGTGACGAGTGGCGTTCCTCAGGGGTCGGTACTGGGACCTGTACTGTTCAACATCTTTGTTAATGACATGGACAGTGGGGTAGAGTGCACCCTCAGCAAGTTTACTGATGATACCAAGCTGTTTGGCGAGGCAGACACGCTGAAGGGGAGGGATGCCATCCAGAGGGACCTGGACAGGCTGGAGAGGTGGGCCCAAGCCAACCTCATGCAGTTCAACAAGGCCAAGTGCAAGGTCCTACATCTTTGTTGGGGCAATCCCAAGCACAAATACAGGCTCGGCAGGGAATGGCTGGAGAGCAGCCCTGTGGAGAAGGACCTGGAGTTGCTGATTGACAAGAAAGTCAACATGAGCCAGCAATGTGCGATCACAGCCCGGAACGCCAACCGTATCCTGGGCTGCATCAAAAGATTTGTGACCAGCAGGTCAAAGGAGGTGATTCTGCCCCTCTACTCCACTCTCATGAGACCCCACCTCGAGTACTGCATCCAGCTCTGGAGTCCCCAACATAAGAAGGACATGGACCTGCTGGAGCGTGTCCAGAGGAGAGCCACGAGGATGATCAAAGGGCTGGAGCACCTCTCCTATGAGGAGAGGCTGAAAGAGTTAGGGTTGTTCAGCCTGGAGAAGAGAAGGCTCCAGGGAGATCTTATTGCGGCTTTCCAGTACCTAAAGGGGGCCTACAGGAGAGCTGGGGAAGGACTTTTTACCAGGGCATGTAGTGATAGGACGAGGGGGGATGGCTTTAAGCTGGAAGAGGGCAGGTTTAGATTAAACATTAGGAAGAAGTTTTTCACTTTAAGGGTGGTAAGGCACTGGAACAGGTTGTCCAGAAAGGTTGTTGAAGCCCTGTCCCTGGAGGTGTTCAAGGCCAGGCTGGACGTGGCCTTGGGCAACCTGGTCTAGTGGGAGGTGTCTCTGCCTATGGCAGGGGGGTTGGAACTCGATGATCTTCAAGGTCCTTTACAACCTAAACCATTCTATGATTCTATGATACTATGTCTAAGCATGTGGAGGGAAAGAAGATTGTTGAGAGTGGTCAACATGGATTCACCAAGGTGAAATGACGCTTGACCAATCTGATAGCTTTCTATGATGGTATGACTGGCTGGGTAGATGAGGGGAGAGCAGGGGATGTTGTCTGCATTAACTTCAGCAAGTCTTTTGACCCTGTCTCCCATAACATCCTCATAAGTAAGCTTAGGAAGTGTGGGTTACATGAGAGGACAGTGAAGTGGACTGAGAACTGGCTGAATGGCAGAGCTCAGAGGGGTGTGATTAGTGATGCAGAGTCCAGTTGGAGGCCTGTAACTAGCAGTGTTCCCCAGGGGTCAGTACTGGGCCCAGTCTTGCTCAACATAATCATCAACGACCTGGATGAGGGGACAGAGTGTAACCTCAGAAAGTTTGCTGATGACACAAAACTGGGAAGAGTGACTGACACACCAGAAGGCTGTGCTGCCATACTGTGAGACCTGACCAGGCTAGAGAGTTGGGTGGAGAGGAACCTAATGAAATTCAAGAAGGGTAAGTGTAGGGTCCTGTACCTAGGGAGGAATAACCCCTTGCACCGGTACAGGTTAGGGGCTGACCTGCTGGAAAGCAGCTTTGCTGAGAGGGACCTGGGAGTCCTGGTGCACAACAAGTTGACCATGAGCCATCTATCTGCCATTGTGGCCAGGAAGGTCAATGGCATCCTGAGGCGCATTCAGAAAAGTGTAGCCAGCATGTCGAGGGATGTTATCCTCCCCCTCTACTCTGCCCTGCTGAGGACACATCTGGAGTACTGTGTCCACCAGGTGAGCGCCACCTGGGCTCACCAGTTCAAGAAAGACAAGGAACTACTGGAGAGAGTCCAGTGGAGGGCTACAAAGATGGTCAAGGGACTGGAGCATCTCTCTTATGAGGAAAGGCTGAAAGACCTGGGTCTGTTCAGCCTGGCAAAGAGAAAACTGAGAAGGGATCTCATCAGACTTTATAAATATCTAAAGGGTGGGTGTCAACACGATAGGACCAGGCTCTTTTCAGTAGTGCCCAGCAACAAGACAAGAGGCAACAGACACAAACTGGAACACAGGACATTCCATCTGAACATGATGCAAAACTTCTTTACTTTGAGGGTGACAGAGCACTGCAACAGGCTGCCCAGAGAGGTTGTGGAGTCTCCTTCTCCAGAGATATTCAAAACCTGCCTGTATGCATTCCTGTGCAACCTGCTCTAGGTGAATCTGCTTTGTTGGTGGGGTTGGGTTAGATGGTCCCTGAAGGTCCTTTCCAGCCATTCTGTGATTTTGTGAGTCAAATGATAGATGTGAGCTCAATGAATTGGGTTTGCTGCCTATGCTTACAGAGAACAGTTTCTTTCTCTGCAGCTACCCCAACTGGTATGAAATTAATTTCATTATCTCTTCTGATACTAACAGTACTGACTATTTTTATGGTTAGAAAGCATTTCTCATTACAAACCATACAAAGAATTGCCTGCAATTAAAAAAAAAAAAAGGAAAAAGAAGTAATTGCGCCATTTTTTTGTTTCATGTATTTGGCCAGGATCTTTTGAAAGAAGAATAATTCTAGTCAACACAATTCAATCATTCTAGAAAACAGAATAAGTGGATAAGTATCTTTTTTAATTTATATTTAAACATCCAGATCATCTGAATCTGAAACTGTGCTCAAGCAAACCAGGCTGGAGGACATTAAAGCAGTTCTGTATGGCAGGGATGTGATATTTCTTCACCTTGTCTAACTATCCATATTTAGATACCTTCTGATTTTTTAACAAAAAGTTCTGTTATAATCAAAGGTTACTTCAATCTTAGCAGAAAACTGTTTAGCAAATTTATTCCCCACTTAATCTTATATTTCTTTTTTGTCATGCTCTTAAAGTGACCAGAACTATTTAAAAAAAGTTTGTTTAGCTTTGTTATTGAGAACTTTATCTTGTGACTTGTATAGTTTTCAGAGTATAGTTACTGCTCTAGTTATTGCATTAGGTATTTTTCTACACAAAATGATGTGAAGATTTGCAGCTTCAAGTAGTCAGCTGTTGTTAAGAATAAACTTTAGAAAATAGAGTAGGAAGAAATTGCGTACTTCTCTGGTCTGGAACACCAATGAAATAAATGTATCTACTGGTTTACATAGCTTTTCTTTTTTTTATTATTCATTATTGTATGATGGATATAGCGACATATGTTCTTTGTGCAATCAACTCAGCAAGCAACTGTTGACATCTATTTTACACTTTTCAGTACCATTCAGAAATACTAACTTGGGTCTTGACATCAACAAGGTGGCACCCAAATGGTGCCACATGAGTTAATAAGTCCTTCTTTATTGTCCATCTTTTGTAAAGTTTGCAGAATAAGTCAAAATTTGTAGAGCTGGTGTGGTAGAAAGTTGTTATACACAGCACATTTGGAGAAAATTATGATTCTGTAGATGGGCTTTGATGCCATTAATTTTTGGGAGGAGGAAGGCTTTTTTGAGAAGCTCAGTTCTTCAGATGAAGTTCACATATCTTTGTTTTGCAAACAATGGAATGGAATGGAATGGAATGGAATGGAATGGAATAGAATAGAATAGAATAGAATAGAATAGAATAGAATAGAATAGAATAGAATAGAATAGAATAGAATAGAATAGAATAGAATAGAATAAAATAGAATAGAATATTTCAGTTGGCAGTTACATCCATCATCTAGTCCAACTGCCTGACAAATTCCGGGCTGATCAAAAGTCAAAACATTTTATTAAGGGTATTGTCCAAATGCCTTTTAAACATTAACGGGCATGGGACTTTCTTGAAGTTTGTGGGAGACAACTTCTTGTCACAGGTACTCAGTGAGCTGACTAGGAAAGAATCCTAGATTTGCAATTTTTTTGTGAAATAAACATATTAACTAATTTACAGTGTTTACAGACAGATTTGCACTTTTGAAAATTTATGTTTCTACTGAGCCTCAGTAAACCTAGTAAGATGTCACAATGTGACAAAACTGGTACAATTGCAGAAAATTCTCAGATTCCAAAGTGGGCAGAGACTTAAAGGAGAATTATTTGTATTTTCATATGCAGGACCCTCTACATGGATGTTCTATTTCTAACATTACCATTCATTAGGAAAGAAAATTCATAAACCAAATCAGGAATTCTAAAAAATAAATTCAGATTTAAATTCAGTTCTTCAAAAATAGGCAGAATAAACAAAAGACTTATAAACAAATCTGTCTTATCTCTTTTACCTTTCTGAATCAGGCTTTTCTTTCAGTCTTTCTTTCCAGCTTATTGGTTTATTGCGTCTTCCTGGACCAAACAAATACCAAAAAATCTGTTTTGCATCTGTAGGAAACTCTACTTGTCATCAGCTCAACAGCATGACGGTCCATTCATTGCTCCTCTCAGAGGATGCTGCCATTGGTGTCATGCATTCCCCCTTTACTGGTTCTTAACACATTTTGCACGCGCTATGCTATTTTCCAGGACGTTTCTTCCCTCCTTCTCACAAAATACACATCACTTTACGGAAAGCACAATCTTCCATAGATGCCCATGGAGCTCCTGAGAAAACTCAGACTAGAAAATGCAACATACCAATGGAAGCAGGGACTGATGACCCAGGAATAACACGGGCACACTGTCCAAGCATACAAGGATGGGGTTAGTAAAGCCACAGCCCATCTAGAGTGGCATCTGGTAAGGGATGTGAAGGGAAACATTGTTTTTATGGGTGCATCAGAAGCAGAAGGAAGACAAAACAAAATGTGGGCCCACTGCTGAACCAGACAAGGGTCCTGATGATAAAGGACACTGAAAAGACTGAAACACTCAATGCCTTCTTTGCCTTGATCTCTAAGGGTAAGACTCAAGTACTTGAGACCAGCAGGAAAGTCTGGAGGAAGAAAGACCTACACTCAGTCGAATCAGAAGGACCAGGTTAGCGATCATTTAAACGAATTGGATGTACCCAACTTCATTGGACCTGATGCTTTGCACCCACAAGTGCTGAGGAGTTGGTTTCTGTCATTGCCAGACCACTCTGAATTTATCTTTAGAGTCTCTGTTGAGTGGGAGAGGTCTCTGAAGACCGGAAGAATGTAAAGATCACTCTGTTCAAGTACAGAAAAGCGGAGGATCTGGGGAACTACAAGCCAGTCAGTCTTGCCCTGATCCCTGGGAAGGCAATAGAGGAAATAATTTAAAAATGTGAGGGACACAAACACATTTAGGAGTGCTCAGCATGCATATATGAAGGGTAAATCATGCTTAACCAACTTCATAGCCTTCAATGATGAAATTACTGGAATGGTGAACAAGTAGAGAGCAGTGAATGTTGCTTATCCTGAATTTATCAAAGTTTTCATCACTGTCTCCCCTAACACCCTCATAGGCAAACAGGTGAAGTATGAACTAGATAAATGGACAATGAGGTAGATTGAGAACTGGTTGAACTACCAGGCTACAAGGACTGTAAACAGCTGCACAAAGTCCAATTGCAGGCCACTTACTCCTACTTTATCCAAGGGATCAATACTGTCTAACTGGGTCCAACACAGTTGAACATGGTCATTAATAACCTGTGCAATAGACAAAGTGTAACTCCAGGTAGCCAGAGGGTCTAGAGAAGTGATTGTCCCACTTTACTCAGCACTGTTGAGACCACACCTCGAGTACTGTGTTCAGTTTTGGGTGCTGCAGTGCAAGAAGGACATTGAGGTGCTGGAGAGGGTCCAGAAAAGGGCAACAAAGCTGGTGAAGGGTCTTGAGAATGTGTTTTATGAGGAGCAGTTGAGGGTCTTGGGGTTCCTTAGTCTGAAGAAAAGGATGCTGAGGGGAGACCTTATTGCTCTCTACAACTACCTGAAAGGAGATTGTAGAGAGGTGCGTGTTGGTCTCTTCTCACAAGTTACAACTGGTAGGACAAGAAGAAATGGCCTCATGTTGTGCTAGGGGAGGTTTAGGTTAGGCATTAGGAGAAACTTTTACACTGAAAAGGTTATCAAAGACTGGAACAGGCTGCCCAGGGTAGTGGTTGAATCGACATCCTTGAACGTATTTAAAAGCCGTCTAGATATGGTGCTTAGGGACATGGTTTAAAAGTGGGCCTGGTAGAGTTAGGTAATGGTTGAACTTGATGATCTTAAAGGTCTTTTCCAGCCATAACGGTTCTATGATTCTATAATTCAGCAAGTGCACAGAGGATAACAAGGTGGAACAACAGGCTGACACACCAGATTGATGTGCTGCCATTTAGAGGGACCTGGACAGGTTGGAACAACGGCCAACAGGAATATCTTGATGTTGAACAAAGGGAAATGCCAAACCCTGCCCTTAGGGAGTAATACCTGCCTGCAGCAGCCACCAGCTTGAGGCCATCTGTCTGGAAAGCAGCTCAACAGAAAAACTCCTGGTGGTCCTAGTGGACAGTAAGTTGACCATGATCCAGCAATGCACCCTTGCAGCAAAGAAGCCCAACAGCTTCCTGAGTTGCACTAGGAAGAACATTGTTGTCAGGCCAAGGGAGGTGATCCTTCCTCTCTGCTCAGTACAGGTGAGACACATCTGGGTGCTGTGTCTATGCTGGAGTCCCAGTGCAAGATAGACATGGACATACTAGAGCAAGTTCAGTAAAGGGCCACAAAGATGATGAAGGGATTGGAGCATCTTACATGGTAGGAGACACTGGGAGAGCTGGAATTAAAATAAATAAATATACCCTGAATTACAGGTTATAATTACTAGTAGATGGATAACTCAGAAATTCTGAGATAGCTATTTAATATTTTACATGTTCAGGTCAAAGCTGGAAAGTACTTCAACTGTAATTCCACTTTTAAAGTGTTGCAAAATTGATTGTATAGAAATGTTAATCGTAGTGAAAAGGCATTTAAAATGTAAAGGAAATTGAAAAAAAAACCCCAACCCTCTACCACCAATAACAACAAGCTATTTTTCTTCTTTGTATGTTCCATCTTCCACCAGCTCCAAGCAAGCAAATACATTTCAATTATAGCCTCCGGATTCTTTTAAAGTCTCCTTTTCAATTAGTAAGAATGCAAACAAACAAAGATTCAAATTGCTTCTGTTCGGCTGCAGATGTATGCATCCTGCTACTCTTCCCACAGTGCTCTATTCTGTTTTTCAGTGTATTGTAGAATTGCAGTATTACCTCCTCTCCTTTGATCTTATAGCTACTTTGAGTGTTCTGAGTGACTGACAGTGCATGCAATGACCTTCAGATAGAAAAAATACTTTTTTTAAACAAGATTTAATTCAATGCAATTTGTCACGCCAGACTCAATTTCATTTAGTTCATATATACTTGTAAATCCTTTGCAGTGTTAATGACATTATCTGTCTTAGTGCATTCATTGACAATAGGAACTGTTGTAGGCTTTGTGGATCTGCTTTGAGAGAGTCCAGGTGGGATGAAAGAAATACATTTAGCAGAAAGTGAGAAAAGGAGAAAGAAAATGTGTGTGTGTATCTTCTAGATATCTTTTCTGAAAAAAATACTGAAATCAGTCAATTTAGTGAAGACCCTAAATTAAATCATGCCCATGCAATGACATGCAGTATTTCAATCTCTCAGTTCTAACTAGGTTAAGTTATTAAAAACAAAAAAATCAGAAAATTTAGAAACTGCTATTTCAGTTGTGATGCTCTTTGCTTTAACTACTGTTCTAGTCAGGAGTAAAAATGAAACTAGAAACATTATTTATGTATGCAACTAACTGTAATCTTAAGGTTCAATTTCATATGCTTTAACTTGAAGAAATTATAGTTAAAAATTAATTTTATATATCTGCAATCTATAGAAATAAAATGTTTGCAAATGAATATTAAAAAAGTATTGTAATTTCTTCACAAATTCAGCACAGCTATTTGATTCTGTTTTATATCTTTGCTAAAAATTTTTTCCAAGAAATAACAAACCAAACCCATTCAGTAAGCAAAAAGCAAAGCATATATCTTTGAAGAACAATAGGGTTATTTACTCATTAGCCATAAAGCAAAATTTTCTAACATAACGTACTTTTCAATAGTGTAACACCATCAAAGTAAAAGGAAAAATATATATAAAGTAATAAATAATATAGTGAAACTTACATGTGTTATCTTTACAGAGAAACAAAACCCATGCAGTCTAAAACACTGTAAGCCTGTGATTTTATTAACTTCAACTTCATCCAACAATCAGTTACTGTAATATAAACTCCAAGGTGAGCATTCCCAGTGCCAGGGTATCTCACGGATCTCTTCCTTCTTGAAAGACAGTCAGTCCATACTAGGATATACTTCCCACCTATTTTTGTTTGTGCATGGCAGACTACCTGACAGCAAAGATTTCATCAAGGAATGAGAAATCAACTGCAATGCCATGTGAAGCAACACACATGATACAAATACTTGTTATTGTTGTAAGACTTGTGGTTGTTACATATTATTAATAATTGTACGTATGCTGTCTAGGATAAATTCTTTCATATTCCACACCTTCTATCCCAGTTTTGCTGGATTAGTTGGCTTTTCGATTAACACTGTGTTGCAGCAGCAAAGCTTATGAGATGAACTGAATAGCTTAAAATAAAAAGTTTAATCATGTAAACCTTATTTTAATTTGGTTTTGCTTGATTTTAAAAATTTCTACAAATGCAAAAGAGAAAAATAAAAAAAAATATTAAAATCAGGTCCTCTCTGTCTACTCTGTTCCAAATATACACATAATTGAAGTCCATGAGAATAGAATGAAAACTTTATTTTGTGTAAGAAAAGAGATAGCTAGGCAAATAACCAGGGAGGGAGAATCCATGCCTGCCATAAAACTGCTGTACAGGTATAAAAACACTTACTTCCAATATGGATCAGTTTTAGTTGACAAGGAAGGTAGAAAATGACAGGCTAAGTGTCTTCTGTCTATCATGCCGAGCAGAGAACTTATGAGATTTTCTGTTGCAAGAATTAAGATAGGTGTCTGAGAAGATTAGACAGAAAAAAGCATCATATGGGTGGTATTTAGGTTGCCATGGCAGGCCCAAGAAGACACTCATGGTAGGGAGCAACAGAAGGAAAAAAGTAATCAAATCCATTTTCTATCAGAGCAGTACAGGCTGGAACTGTATAAAAAGTGACTTCCAATATTAAAAGAATTACACTAATTCTTAATCATGGAAGCTGAGAATAACATTCATATACCCCTTTTGCATCTAAAACCTCAATATAAGATATGAATATCCCTCAAATCTTGTAACTCCTGCGCATACAGAACTCTCAACAATAACTAATCCCATAAAGCTTTTTCCTGCCAAAAGGGGTGATAAGCAAACATACAATGAATCATTTATTAATGAGAAATGCTACTGCAGTCTCTGAATCCCTTTATACTCCTTGAGCTGAACTAGGATGAACGTTTTTGCCATCAGTTCATTTTTTTTCTTTGTTGAATGTCAGGAATCCAGGCCCTGGGAGATGATCAGACTGTTTGTCTGAGTAGAGCTGTGTGTCAGCACCGCCCTTCCACATCTTCCTGCACGGGAGGACGCAACATGTGCATGGTGCCTTCATCACCGTGGCAGCCTATTTTAGTCTGCCTCTACATCAGGAGGCTGCCTGCGCTCAGTGCTGATAACAAAGCACTATCGCATTTCAAAGTGACAAGGCACAGTGACATATCAACACTGGAACTTAAACGAAAAGCCCCTTCTAATTTAACTGCTAATCTGCTGAAGCTGTGTTCAAACCTGGCACTCTTGTTTTTAATTAAAACTTTCTTGTAGCTAGAAAAAAAGTTTCGTGTATGCCTTTGCCTTTTTGGGCCGCAGTCAAGTCAGGAAGGAGTTGAAAGGCTAGGAAACAGAATGGAGTATTTTTCTCACTGCTAAATGTCAGGTATTTGTTTGTCAGATAGAAATTGCCCAGGATATACCTTCCGGAAGCTCTTTTGTAGGAGACTGATGGAAGGTTTGTATCAAAATGGGACCCCTAGTATCAACACAGGCTGAAGGGATTGAGCGCAGCCCTGCTGAGAAGGATTTGGGGGTACTGGTGGATCACAACATGGACATGAGCCAGCAGTGTGTGCTTGCAGTCCAGAAAGCTAACTGTATCCTGGGCTGCATCAAAAGAAGCATGACCAGCGGGTTGATGAAGGTGATTCTGCCCCTCTGCTCCACTTTGGAGAGACCCCTCCTGGAGTACTGCATGCAGATCTGGAGCCCTCATCACAGGAAAGACATGGACCTGTTGGAGAGGGTCCAGAGGAGGGCCACAAAAATGATCAGAGGGATGAAACACCTGTCCTGTGAGGACGGGCTGAGAGAGTTGGGGTTGTTCCGCCTGGAGAAGAGAAAGCTCCGAGGAGACCTTATTGTGGTCTTTCAGTACTTAAAGGCGGCCTACAGGAAAGATGGGGTCAAACATTTTAGTAGGGCCTGTTGTGATTAGACAAGGGGTAATGGTTTTAAACTAAAATAGGGTAGATGTAGACTAGGTATAAGGAAGACATTTTTTACAATGAGGGTTGTGAAACACTGGAACAGGCTGCCCAGGGAGATGGAAGTTGTCCTGTCCCTTGAGACATTCAAGGTCAGGTTGGTCAGGGCTCTGAGGAACCTGATCTAGTTGAGGATATCACTGATCATTGCAGGGCAGTTTGAACTAAATGACTTTTTAAGGTCCCTTCCAACCCAAACTATTCTATGATTTTATGGTTGATATGTTTTTATTGGCAAAAAATGCATTATTCAGTGTTAATTTAAAGCTTGTACCACAATTATTAACAGCAGAATGGAAAAGGTTTAGTAAAAATCGTAATGCATTTGGTGTTTTCAGTAACAAGATCAACTGTTACAGTAGATTTTTAAAGCCACAATGGCAAATAATCAGTCTCTGCTTCTAAATATTTTCTTTTGTTTCACTGATGCCTTGACAAGGTAACATACAGCATTAGGTTTTTAGAGAGTTATTTGCAAAAGGAGCGTGTACTGTACTTCAGAAAATAAACAGCTGGTATTGCCATTTTAGAGACCATTTGAAGCAATACCCACATGAAGCTGTTAAGAAATTTGGAAGTGACACTTCCCTTTGGGCAGACAGCAAGTTTTCTGGCAATTTGTCTCTTGGACAACGATTAAGCACAAAGACTGATTATTTCTTTCGTCCTTTTTTCAAAGCGGCTACTACTTTCCTTGGTTCCCTTCAACACATTTTTCTTTGGAAAGCTGTTTCAGTGGACTGGCTACATATCAAAATACTGTCTTCTATGTAATCGCATGAGTCAGCCTGCCATTACTTGATTGATCAAGACCTGGACCTATAAAAAACAAAACATATAGCCTATATGTGGGTAAATACAAACTTAGAATTAATAGGGGCTAGGACCAGAAGTTTGGGTTGGTTGGTTTGTTTGTTTTTTAATTTAGGTAACGGTAATGTAAATAAAAATGCAAATATTTTTATAGTTATGCATTGTCATGTAACATCAATATTTCCTAATGAACAAAATAATTTCTACAATGTTTACAAACTAAAGGCAAATAAAAAGAAACTAGTTAAAGCTGTATATTTATGTTTAATAGCTAACCTAATATAAAAAATGTCTTGAGCGCTTAAAAATCTGAGTATCTATAATAGCATGTACAGCACACTTTATATTTTTTCCTCTGAAAACATTCTTACTTACATCTAATTTTAAAATACAGAAATAAAACTTCTGCAGTTAGTAATTCATGAATTATTTAGAACTCTGTTTCTAATATTCTATGCTAATCCCAATATTATATTTTCCTTTCCTTAAAATTCTGTTTGAATATGTAAATTCATCAGTCTTAGCAACAAGATACAATGAAGTTTCAATAATGAATTACTTTGCCCCAACTTTTGAGACAGAAGTTGTATAGAATTGAGTAGAGACTGCCACTTCTTGAATAATATTTTCATTGTGTATCTATGGTCTTGAGGCAAGTTTTATCAAGAAAGTGTCAAATTCTGTGCTCAACACAATAAGCTGTTCCAAATTTTTTAAATCAATTTTAATCTGTTCTCTGGAAGGAAATTTATCTTAGCTATTGTCCTATCTACATGACATAATATAATGTTCTTTGCTTAGGATTATGTCAGAGAGGAAACCATGGACATACGTAAAAACCTTTCTAGACACTATTTTATACAGTTCTTGCTCCTGGATTCTAAGTCTTTCTCTTTCCTTTCTTCCCAAGCTGTGATTTAATAGTTCTCTATTTTCTTAGAAAATTAATACAAGTTCATTTTGCAGTGCTTGGAAGTTGTGGAGGTGTTTGCTATCTATTTATTGACTATAAATATTATTTCTATCGGTATAAACACATATGCATGCATACATAACTTAGTGTAAGTTAAGCAAATGTATTTTAAAACCATTAGGATAACGTTATATAAGTCAGTCATGTCTATGTGATAATTTTATAGGGGATGACAAGGGACATAAGGAAATATCCTAAACTGCATGGTTTGTTGGGGGAAGGAGAGGATGTAGAAATAACATTTGAAATTAGACCAGATTCCCCAGCTGCTGTGCACTGTCAGAGGAGGAGACACTTTGTAATATGTAAGAAAAGTCCTTGAGTATTCTGACACAAAATGGGTTTATTCAAGTGTATAAAGAGCTGATAGCACAGTGGAAGATTAACTCATCCATGGCCTCACCACAGGTATCCCATCCAGAATATTTTTTTAAATCTATGTTGCACAGTGATGAGGAGCACAACTGCTGTAGGAGTACCTGTAATAACTCTGTGCTAATGGAAAATTGCCCTTAAGCTGTTTTTCCATGAACCAGTTAAACTGCCAACATGGCTATGTCACACTGAATTGTAGAACAGGAAGAAGTTATGCTGATAAATCTTAGCTCTACATAATCTTTTGTCCTTCCTATGTGATGGTAATCTGAATGATTTTAGACAGACAGAGGGTCATCTCACTTGGTTTTAGCCATAAAAGGCCCACTTTGTGAATTAGATCTCAGAAGCTGCCTAGATTTCATAATCCATTGTAGTTTCTCTAGTCCAGGACGTGTAAACTTCTGTGAAAAATCCTGATCATCTGGAGGATTAGCTTCCTAAAAGGGTGTCTCTTGGCTGTTCAGTGTTAAATGACAATTTGCCAGATGACCTAAACCAAATCTTTTTCTGAATTTGACTTATTCATAGGTTTTAATAATATTTTTCAATGGCCAAGGCAGCATGGCTAGGAATTATTCTATAAATGGAATACTTAGGGTGCTAGTTTAAAAAAATAAAAGCAAAAAGAAAAGCATTCTTTTCAAATACGTATCAGGAGGGGTTTAAATGTCTATATGTGTGACGGGAAATCCATTAGAACTTTATGAAAACAAAATCTCAGTCTTCTTTTCCCATTATTACTTTTTTCTTTTATTCCATCCATTTCTCTTTGCAGTTCCATTCTTAATTAATATCTGTCAGTAATACCATTTGCAACTGACGAGCATTATAAAAGGGGAAACTGAAAACAGCTGAAGACAAAGACTTAAGGGAGGGCATCATTTTGGTGAGTTAACCATTTTCTTTATGTTATTTGCCATCACATTTTATCTAGATTTAGAATCTGTTTATTAAGGTAAAAATTTACTATTGGTATAAACTTTTTACCAGCATAAATAATGACATTGTATTCATGGGAAAGATACCCACCATAATTCTGCTACTTGTCGCATTCTAAACCGTGGTTGGAGTCCCTGGAGAATCTCATGTCACACATGAAGAAACACTAGCCAGAGTTACACACATTAGCTAAATACTGCATCCTCAATGTCATTTATCAATCTTTTCATGACAATCTTTGACAGAGAGCACCCTGAAGTTAACTGTAGGCAAAAGTCATAATAAATGTCATTGCCTGAAAATTAGCAGCTAACAAGCAGAATCATAAAATGTTCTATCTAAGCATGAGAACAGGTGCCAAAAGAGACTATGGAACCTCTTACTTTGCGGATTTTGGAAACTCTGATAGACAGGACCCTTAACAACCTGATCTCACTTTGGCATTGGCCCTGCTTTCAGCAGGGAAATGAAATAGAAGATCTCCAGAGGTTTCTTCTGGACCATATTATCCTACTGTTTTGTACGTGTATTCTGTGTGCTGGAACACCATGAACAATACTTGCTATATGACACAAAGCTGGAGCATTAGTGTGTCATAAACTTGTTTGGTGTGTGGGGTCTTAAGCAGGCTTAAAGACATCCCTTCATTGGGCAAAAACAAGACACAAAAGTATTCTGAAACTGTCAAACATTTGACTCTTGACTGGGCAAATATATTTAGTTGTTAGCATTGTCCTGCTTGACAAGGTCAGAAAAGCAGTGGCCCGAGGCATGAGGAATCTCTAGTCCCTTCTGTGAAGAATAAAAAAAAAAGATAAAAAAAAAAGAAAAGGTTTTGGTTTTGGAGACTAAGCGTTACTATACAGACGATGACATCAACAAATGTTTTCAAAATTAAAGCAGATAAAAACTTGCTGATTTAGGGAAGCACCCACCATGAAGAGAATAACCAATTAACAAGTTTTCTATATTTAGTAAGACAAAATTCTGCTTAATGCGTAGTTTGATTTGGCTAGTAACTTAGTTTTCCATAATAAATTATAACCGAGCAAAGTGAAACTGTCTGCATCCACAGTACTGCACTGTTTCTATTACAACTACTAACACTACTGCTAAATAATGAGCTTCAGATATTCAGAAATATGTAAAGGATAGAGGTGGTGTCTCAAGGGAAAAGTCAGTAAACTCTCTGCAAATGAGGTGCTCAGATATTCCATCAGGAGTAATGCCAGCTGGTCATTTTTCAGTGCACAGTTCTGCTCACATACAAGCACAGATAATTTCATGCACACAATTTGAAGTCCCTGTGGTAAGTTAGTAGAAAGCAGGAATGGGAAAATATGAAGAGTGAAATAATAAGCACCTAAACCAAAGAGGCCTAGAAAAGAACTAAGACCTTTTGAGCTTTCATGACAACATTCAATTACAATATAATTTTTTAGAAATAGGATCTCAAATGCACATTTACAGCATAGTTTTAAAGACTATTTCATAAAATAAAAAAAAAGTTCCAAAAAGGAGAGCCCCCCCCCCCCCAATATTTTTTACTTTAGGAGATAAAAGCATCAGGTGGCTGGTTGATTGTGCAATCTTATATAACTGACAAATGCAGTTTAAAACCATAAAGCCTCCAGCAAGGTGGCACAGCAGATAAAAGTCTAATCATTCATTTGGGAGAATACAGTTCAAGTCTTATAACTTGTGATCCTATATAAAATGTGCTATACCTCATCTCCTTCTCAGAATCTTAAGTAACAAAAAAATATGTTACATGGTTTAGAGACCAAATTCTCTGTAGAGGGTATCAGATTAGAACCTTGCACCAAAAGGCATAGTTTATATGAGACACACAGTGAAAGAATAGCTAGAAAGTCAATGCTTTAGCTGTTGAAAGCATTTTGGCCTAAAAAAATGTATGTCCCTTCAGAACATCGGTCTACCAACCGATTCCAAATCCATCCTAATTTGAATGATAATGACCCATGAATTTCCCTTTCTTGCAGAACTATTTGTGGTAAAGTGAAAAATTGTTTTTTTTGAAAATGGTAAGACCCTTACTCCTTTCTCAGTTACACACTCTACGTGTACAGTCTCAACAGCCCACGGGTGACCCAGGCAATTCTTAGCAGCTTGTGTTGTTCTACTGAACAACATTCTGAAGAAGTCTACGGTATTATTTTGAAGCAAAACTTTTTATATGTGACTTCTCAGACTCAAGGTTATTGCCATATAAACTTCTTTAAACTTGTTGATTTACAGATTGTGAATTTGGAATACGAGATAAGGTACAATATGAGACCAAAGCTTTGTTCTGGCAATATACTGCACTTCCTAATAAAACTGAAAAATAATTTGTTGACAGCAAACTGGTGGCAGGTGTGCTTTAGTGTTGACAGCTGCATTTCTGACATGGATCACAGAGAAACTGTAGTGTTCATGCTAGAACATCTGGAACATTTGATCAGATTTCAAGATCTAATTCAGATGAGTTGCCTGTTATCATTTCACAAAATAAAGGAAAAATAATATTATGGTGCAGTGTTCATATTAGCACAAGAAATAAGTCATTAAAACATTCTCTGAAAAATCTTGTATGTGTCTAATTTAAAATAATTTAAAAAATCAATAGAACTACTCAGTGAAGTACCACTACATAAAGATATTTATTTACACTTGTGTAGTGCCCAGAAGTAGCTTGCAAGATTGACATTAAAGAAGTGTAGAACAATAAAATACCTTAAAAAATATTAAGTGGTATACAGTATCTAATATAGAATGTATATCATATAGTAGGTAGGTTCTGGACTGCAGGTTTTTATGAAGGCTGGAAACATCTCTCACAAGAACAGTCATTAAAGTGATAGGACCTGAATGCCTTGGGGTGTTTTTATTTCAGAAGAAGCAAAATGAATACCAGATTACCCTGAAAGAAAGAAATATGAAAACCATAACAAAATGGTAAAATTTGTTACATGACATATGTTTCACCATATTTTTTTTTATAAGACCAGGCTTCCCCAGGTGCAAAACTACTATCCACGTACACGTCAATGTACATATGAGTACCTTTTGCAAAATACATTAGAGTGAAACTGGTCATGTGGCAATGTTACAACAGCCAGTACTTGGGCAAGGATGAAATCTTTGGCTGACTATCTGAACTGGCCCAAAAGTATCTATCCAGTCTGGCACTGTCAAGCTATGAGAGAGTTTTCCTCATTCACATCAGGAGTCTACAGAAGCTGTTGCTCTGTTTGCTTGTATTTCACAAATCAATCAGAGGCACAAATATCCCACCACTCCTGCCACTTACAGTCGTTCTTAGAGTTCTAATTGCAGCAAGATATTCTAAGTACCACAGTGTGCTTGCGTTCTCCTTCCTCCTCCTCCAGGCACAATCTCTTTTGAGCTACTGCCATCTCTTGTTCGCTCTACTGCTGTGAAGTTACAATGGCACCACCCTTGATGGTAGCAGCAGTTTCCAGGGTTGTAGCACTTTGACCTTCATTATGCACCTGTCTTTTGTCTTACCCTTGCACCAGCTCTGCCAAGCAAAGTCTGGTGGTGGGGCTTTCATTTATCGATGGGAGTTAGCCTCAGATTCTAGCCAATTTTGGCACTCTTCTATAGCCATCACAGTCGTCTGAACTCCAGAGTTTATCTCCACCAGACCTACCCACCTGCTCTTTGCAGTTGAAGAATTGGAGCAACCTTGAATGCAGACTAGCAATCACCTAACCGAGGACAATAAAGATTAAGAAAAGACACTAAAGGAACCTGTAACCTTAGGTAAAGTGCTGCAAGAGCATGAATGATTAGAAAAAAAAGATCGTTTTCTTGAAAAGACTTGCATAAATAATGTCTACTTAATCTCTATTTATGAAGTACATTAAGTATTTCAAGATGTGACTTTAAAGTAATCTATATAAAAGCCACTAAATCTGCAATATTGCACATAATTGCTGATAATAACAGCGGTCACCAGGTGAAGGATCAGTTATCAAATAAAATAGATTGACTGATTGCTTAGAATATTCTTTGGTCATTTTTACCAGTGGAATGGGGCAGAAGAGTACCACAGGCATCTTTGAATGCTTTATATCTGTTTTGAGTTCAAGTTATTTTGTTATAAATGCTTGCAGTAAGTGCAAGAGCAAAGAAAACTAGTTCTTGTATAAACATAGGAGCAAGAAAATCATAAGCAAGAACACCTGAATAAGATTAAACTGCAAGTAAATAATTCACTCTTACCACATAAATGAATATTATACTGACAGTGCAAAGGACTAGACCACTGTAACCTTGATGTATGTGTGCCATTTTAAAAGCCTTGAAGACCAAATTAAATTTTGGCCTAAACACTTGTTGTAACCCTCTTCTAAGATCTCTGCATCCTAGTTTATTGAATAATAATTAGAATGTCAATGTTTTTTACTTCATATTGAAGAAAATATGGTGAGCTGCTAGCACATATTAGTATACAACGGTTGAGCCAAGCTGCATAAGATTCCTACCAACTCTGATTAGAACTGCAAGCTCTTCAGGTTAAGCAACTTAATTAAGAGTGAGTAATGGCTTCCTGACTAGCCATTTATTATTTTCTGAAATCACTCTGTTTTTGAAGTCCTTTTTCCTGATATCATCCTTTTCCAGCTTGTTCTGTAAAGAAGCTACAAAAACAATCTTGTTTGGAAAGAAAATGCGTCTTGATTAGAGGTCAAAGAAACAGTTTAAAGGGTTAAAACCCTGAGTCTAACCAGAGTTTTGCTTAATAATTAACATCACTATGTATCTGTCAGGAACCATCTATGAGAAAACAGAGAATCAAGCTGAAAAAATGGCTGCTAAGAAGAAATTATTCATGAAATGATGTCTACAGAAAATATCACTAGCGTTCAACAGCACTACATAGAAGGCAAGAGAAAAACCACTCAAAAACATAAGGCAGGAGGGAAGATGAAAGAACACTGACATAAAAATAATGTTGCCTAACTGTATTGTGAATTTTCTCCTTAATGGAGCCTCTTTGAACCAGCCAGGTGTACTGTAGTACCTGTGTGGCACTGTGAGTCAGCAGGGCACTCATACACAACGCTTGAAATACATGAAAAACTGAGGCATATGTTTATTTTTTTAATTAAATTATTTTAGTACATATTTTAAATAAACAAAACATGAACATGGGGAATTTGAACTCTATTTGAGAAACGTTTACTGTTCAGGATTGTATAGCTAGAGGAGAATAGATTACTGAATGACCTGGGATTACTGAGAGGGCTATGCAAGGGAAGCAGTAGCCTGCAAATTCATGGCAATTTCAGTATTGTCCTCACTGCAATTTAGTCAGAAATATATAAAATTTTGTAAGCCTTCTGTGTTTAGAAAAGAGGCAGAACTCTTCATCTTATCTGAAATGTTTTCTGATCACTGTGGCTCCGCACCTTCGTTTTCTCTGCATGGTGCATTTCTTTCTAAGTCATACTTCAGTTCTTGACAGATATTCTTAAAACTTACAAGCAAAAAAAGACCAAAGCACACAAAAGTCAGAAAATGGGAATAGAAGAATCTGTTAGATCAGAGTCTTCCTTCTCTCCTCCACAGAACTAACTTGTACCCAAATTTAAAATTTAAATGTACAAAAATTATATGACATTTACTGTACCTGATAGTGTTTCAGGACTACAGGTATAGCCAAGAACTACCTGAATACCGATTCCCCATTCATGGCTATATGCTGATGTTCGGTTAATTTTCAGCTGTTTCCACAACAACATTCTGTTCCAGTTTGTTATGTCAGTGATGCCAGTATTTTTACGAAAGAGAGAGACATTTTACACACATAAGCAGGAGAGAGTGAAAGAAAAACGCTGCTGCATTTGCTACAGCTGTGCCATATGTGCTTAAAGAACTGAGGAAAGGTAGAGGAGTGAAAAAGGATTAACATTGTTCCTTGGAAAGTGGGTGGTAAAAATGAACACATGTCTTCATGAAGAAATGTGTATATTTTGATGTAGGTATGACAAATATTCTGCGATGGTTCACACATCTCAGCAGAGTCTTCGTGGTCTGTAACAAGAAGAACGTCATGCACCAGCTCTTACTGACATGAAGGAGCTGTTTTATCATCTTTCACCCTGTGCATGGTCAATTGTACCCAACATGCTCTGTACACAAGGCACCATGCCAAATCCTGTGCTATCGTTCTTCCCTGATCAATAACTGCAGCCTTATGGCACTTTGGTTATGACAGGATAAGATACTAATGCTCAAGAGCTGTACTTAATAAGACTTAGATTATTGTGTTGCCTCACCAGTGAATTGCCTCCCAAATCCACACTTAATACAGGAAGTAGTATTGCCCTATAAAGCTAAAGTGTCACTCCTGCATCCATATATTGTATTTTGGGCATTTATTTTCTGTTCAGAATGGCTTGCTAGGCTGAAAGAAAGTGAGGTAGTAGTTTCTACTCCAGCTAGAAAGGTACTTCTTGAGGCCCATCACTACAGCACCAATGTGTCAATCCTTGCTTAAGGAAAGAGAGCTGCCTGAGAGCAATAATAATCGATCATAACAGACTGAGCCACTGAAGCAAGAACACAGCTCAAAGTTATTCATTATAAGTGTCTGTTCTATTTCTTTACAAACGAGCAGATTGCTCTGGTTGGAAAGGAACAGGGAGGTGACATGACATAACATCATCACAGTTTGATATATTTTTATACAAAGAGTTTTTACACAAAGCATTTCTTGGGCTTTGCTTTTGTTTTGAGAGGATTAACAAATGGAATACTAGCTTACCTACCCCAAAGGAGGAGAAAATAAAATTACTGTAACAGAAACAAGGGGAAAAGTATATGCTCAGGGTTAGAACATGGAGGAGAGTGGTCTTCTGTCTTATGATGAGGGACACATCTGTTCTAGAGAAATACTACATACTACATTTGTCATAAACTCTATTTATATTTTGTTAGTTTTTTCAATGCTAATTGGTTCAGCTATAGCTAGGAAAATAAGCCTTCTGTCTAATTACATCTACTAGAAAGAGGCAAACCTGGACCAACACTCATCCTGCTGAAGGTGAAGGAACTCGTTAAGAAGAAGCCTTTGTGGCAGGCTTGCACTTTCATGTAGATTCAGTGTTATGGTTTTGGTGGATGGGGAAGGAAGATTCAGGCTGAAAGCTCTAGTATGCTCCCAGAAACAGCTTCTTCTTTGGGAACACATCATGCCAGTGTATGTTTCCTTTGGTTTAAACTCTCTTGCCTTCAGGCAGCAGAAAGGAGAGAAATTGTGACACAATTTTTTTCTATATTTTCTCACTTTCTTCTGTTTTTTAAATTATTTTTCAGGTTACGTGTCCTTCCCAGATGACACAAGTCATTGAGGTTAGCTAAGATCTGCCTTACATCTGTTCCACAGGCAGTTTAGGGCCCTCTACACACATTAAGAATTACATGCTTAAATATGTGTTCTGCATCTAGTACTGTTTGGACACCTTTATCCCACTGTTTCCCTACCCACAATAAAAAACTACAAGATAATTCCACAAAAACAGAAGCACATAGTGTGGTCTTCTGAGTTTTACTTATCAAACCCTGAAGAAAAAAGAAGAAATTACTTAAAACAGCAATGGTTCCTCCCATGATTTCTGTAAATGTACCTGAAAATTTAATTCAACTGGATAAATACAATTATAATTATCCTTTTTAAATGTAGATGAAAATGTCCAACTGTATCTGGAGAAGGTGGTGTTTATATTACAAAGGGTGAAAATCTCCCACGAGTACAGAATTCTGTATGCCATATTAAAGCAACAAGAGGAAAAACAGAGATATAAAATGCAATGATGTTAGTGCATAGCTCTTTAAGATACTAAAGGTAGATTCCATTTTTACGTGTCTAGAAACGGATAGATATAAATGGGGGCTGCAGTGTGGCAGTCAAAACAAAAGAAAAAAAAAAGCAAAATGTTTCATATTTTTCAATCAGCTTTTCTCTAGAAACTAGGCATACTTTCAGATGTATGGGAAAGGAGAATATAAACTCAAGATTGACACCTCTGGAAAACTATGAAGAAATGTAATTTGGAGGAATGACATAAAGGAAACCTGATGGAAATCAGAAAGGTACGACAAAAATTTCACTGAAGAACTTAGAAGATGCAATAGCGAATGAGATTGGACACAAGGAAGAAATTTTTTCCGATGAGGGTGGTGAGACTCTGGAACAAGCTGTCCAGAGAAGTTGTGGATGCCCCATCCACAACTTGGATGCCCCATCCCCAAGTTAGATGGGGCTTTGAGTAATCTGATCTAGTGAAAGATGTCCCTGCCTATGGCTGGGGAGTTGAACTTGGTGATCTTTGAAAGTCCCTTTCAACCCAAACCATTTAATGATTTTATGGTTCTATGATTCTTTCCAAAAGATTTAAAAAACATCTGGCAGACTTTGACAAAGAATTATATCCCAGTACCAAATCCAAACTTTTGAACTGAGTCATCAAATTCTATGGGTGTTTCCTAAAGGTTATTGTAGATGATTCACATACAACACGCATGCTGTGCCCAGCAGAGTTGTGATGCAACCACTGAGAGTAGGAAAGTGTCACATTTCTGCCAATTACTCTAGGTCAGTTATGGGTCAGCAGTGGCTGATACTGATAGACAGATAAAGCAAGGTATCAGGTGGAAATACTGCTGTAGTCTCAAATGCATCCCAGAAGCAGCCTCCAGTTAAAAGAGGCTATGAGAGACTCAGTGATGTCAGAGCCTCACATTGCCTTGGAGCTCTTCCTAGTCTCTCTCTTCTAAACTTCCTCTAAAAGTCAGCAGTAAAAACATCAAACACCCTCCCTAAAGAATACCTGCCTCCACCCAACTCCTACCAATGACATGAATTTCAACAAACATTCCCAGATTACTGCAGTCCAAGAGCTTCATACATTTAAAAAAGTGTTATACACAGAGGAAGTTACTACAGCATATCTCCTTACATGGCAGCAGAATTGATACGAACTAATACCTTACAAAAAAATAAATGTATTTTTTATGAAGAAGTAATGGACGTGCAAATGATGCTCTGAGAATGCTCTAACCTTGGTCTTTTACAACTCTCTCATATCATCCTGAGCCTGAAATTGAAAAAAAAAAAAAAGAAAAAACAAGGCAAAATATATGTTCATTTGCCTCGATGTTTTGGTCCTAGCTTAAGATGAGTTCATTAATAATGAGGGTTTATAGACTGGGTTTCATTTTGGGAGGAAGTTTTTGCTAGCTTCCTCCCAAAACATAGTACCTCACAGAAGTTTATCTTGACTACGTTAGCCACTCTGCATGTCTATCATACTATTTAATCCTAAATATTTTGAAATTTGAAGAGAGAAGAAATACATCTAACGTAAGAAAATATTCCCAAAGTGCATAAACAGACAACAAATTAGGCCTCAAAACCATGAAATTTTGTTCTTATTATGCAATAGTTTCACTCTTTACTTCATAAAGAACTACTCTGCACAAAAGGATTACCTGATATTTCATTATGCGGAGTATATCACCTATCTCTAAAGTTAATGCAAATGTTAGGAGGTCTCTCTTACTTTTTTGCATCACTGGGACTTATCTGCAAAGGGGTTCAGTGGTTTTAGAAGCAAGAAAAAAAGATTTAAAGTAAGAAACAAAATGTTTCTTACAAAAAATATGCTTGTGTCTCTCTGTTTAGGGAAAGCTGATCTCTAGTATCCACTGGATTTTTTTCCATGACCTTTCACACATTTCCAGGTTGAAAAATAGTCCTATCTGCTGCAGTCCTCATTCTCCACACTGCAACATGAGTGTAGTTGATTTGTGTGCTACTATTCTGCTGGTGTTCAGAAATATGTTAGTTTTATAAACTGAATGCCATCAACTATATAGCAAAACTACCATGTATATTTTCTGCCTAGAAAAGAGAATGGCTTGTACTGAAAGGAAGAAAGGGGATCAGAGAGCAAGGATACTTAAGAATAAAAATTTAGTCTCAAATTCAGAAATGGCAGTCACTCACGATTCGTATCTACTGATGAGAGTGGCAGTTAATTAATAATCTGTCTTGTAAAACTGACATATCAAGTGCTGAATTCCACTTAGCTACACAATGAAATTTCATCTATTTTATAACCTCTAGAATTACCTACCTTCTGTTGAAAGACTTTTACAGATGTAAACATACTTCAAAGTTGTTTTCTCATGCAGGTTACTTCCTTTTTTCCCACTAATTCCTCACTATCAATAAAACAATCCAACAAAAACCTAATCTTAATCTCCCAGTATACACATAGTCCTAATAAATAACAAGTTTCAGTTCAGATCCAAACTTCGATAAAGACTGATAGGGTTATCAGCAGTCAAAAGTATAAGTGATAGTACATAAATTACTTAGTCTTGATATGGCAGATGGAAAAAAAGGCAAAAAGAAAATTATATCCTAGAAGTTCTGCACACCCATTCAGATTGTGCATTCAGATGTGTTGCAAGCAAACCCCTGTGTAATTTATCAATACACAAACATGACTGAACTGGAAGGAGATGTAAGGAAGAAATTGTACTTGAAGAAATTGCTAAGAATATGGAAATCATATAATTTTCATTTCACACATACACAGAAATATGTATTCTAGCACATGACGTGCTTTCTTTTCTTCCTCTCTAGTTCAATATAATTTTTAAATGAGATCAAATTTTCTAAGGAATTTGATTCAGAGCTGCAACATTCTTTTTGAATTCTCTAAAAGGTTGGTTGAATTTGACACGTAACAAAACGAGAAAATTTACTCAACCTATTGAGTAATGAAGTCTAAAACTGTAAAAATTTCAAATGTTTTTAGACTTACTCATCGCACTTTTCTACTTTTCTATTTCAGTGTAATATATTGAGCTGAGTGGAACCAACAATCTGACTGATGGAAGCTGGAGGCTATTTTGGAAGAAAAATCACCTAGACCTTTACAGACAACTACCACTGGAAAAATCACACTGAGCCAGCTGGATCTTTGACCTGACTCAGAGTCCCAGGGTTCTTTAATGTACTTACTAAAATAACTAATTATTTTTAATTGGAATTTTGTATTAAAAACTTTTGACAGTCTTTTGTTTAAGACTAACGTTGCATTTAGTTATATATTTATTTACACAGAATATAAGTGATTTTCTCCTAAAAATTCTGAAGATTATGGCTGAGATCAGATTTTACAGGGCTCATCACCCAAATGAATGTAGGTGAACATATTTGTTACATCTTTGAAAATAAGGCACTAAATCTTTTTTCCTACTTCTGCCTATGCAGAAAATCATGTATTTGTGGGACCCAACAATCCAGGTGGAATGGAAAAAAGATTGGGTTTCCCTATGCAATTTTTGTTCTATTTCTACACAATTTCTTACTGAGCATAAAAATTCAGAAAAACTCTTCCCAGAACTCACACATACACACACACAAAATAAAGCAGCATTTCCCTGAAAGACAATGGGATTTTAATCCTAATATTGGACTAGAGTTATGAATTATTGAGAAAAAAAACATCTTGGTGACGTATTTTAACATGACAACTCCTAAAATAACTTTTGGAAGGCAACCACAATTGCATATGAAGTGAAAAAAATAGTTTGCTTCTTATGCTATTTCAGCAAAGCAGTATTAATAAAATTTGAGCTGGACTCTTTACAGATTAGCATATGTTTTCAACTCAGGTGATACTTTTCAACCAGAGTATTCTTTGACAAAACTGTTTCCTTCAGGAACAGAAGTGGGATGAAGATGAAAAGGCAGGACATTATCCTTTGAAGTGTGTGTCCAATAACCTAGCAATCCAGTCTATTTTTACTTCTGTATTTTCAATGTGAATTTTAAATGATCAAATATCTGATAAACTTGTGTTTTAACAGCACTTTAACTTTTACAGTTAGTAATGGAACTATTTTCTCTGCTTTCATGCTGAATATAAAATAATAAGAAAATAAGGAACAACAAAGGGATTCAATTCTGACTTCTGATCTCTTAAGCAATAAATCTGGTCCTGCATATGGCATTTATAAAGTTCTTTAGAGTCCTATTGGTCAAATTCCTTCTTCCCTCATTTTTGCAGGGGAATTGCATAAGGCAGTGACTCACTCATTTGTTTTACAAGCTGAGTGAAAATAATTCCTATGAAAAGACATAGATATAAATACCTACATATCTAAGACAGTGTAGCATGTGGACCTGACTGACAAGGACTTCTGTGTAAGATCAAGCTCACTAGAAACGCATGAGAAAGGACTTCATTTACAGGCTACTGACACTAACAGTAGTCTTTTCACTACGTCTTGGGAAAGATTCCAGAAGAATAATTCTCAGTTCTGAAAAATAGTTCAAATATATCATTACTTTTTTCTTCTTCTTCTTCCCTTTTTTTTTTTTTTTTTTAAGAAAGGAAAGGAAATAGTTCCCTTTATTAAAAAAAGTTCTCAAATTTATCCCTGATGTAATGTTAGCAATTACTTCAGTGAGGTTATATGAGTCACTAATTTCCTCTTGCAGCATTACAAAATGGTAGTACAAGATCTTTTGGTCTTGGGGAAAAATTCCTTCTTTCACAGAGTTAAAAGACTTTTGCTGGAGCAAATGGAAAACTTTTTGCTATGTTGCATTTTAAATAATCTCTGTTTCAAATATTCAGTAATAATGTTGGGGGCTGGATGAAAGAAACAATTTTACCTTTAACTTACAATTTACATTTCCAATTCCACATCCTTTGTAAATGGGAGTAACTCTAAGCATATGTAAGCAGATACTGACATGGCCTTTGAATACAAGGCAATAGCTTCAAACTATTTTTCCCTGTTTCCTATAGCCTGACAGCATCCAACAATATTGCTTTTTAGTGAGATGGCTGTGAATCATCAAAGTTCAAAGATATGTCAGGTAATCAGTCTAAGAACAACTGCTAGTAATCCATTGATGACGGTAGTCACCAATGTGCCCATTACTAGTGGACAGGAATCTTGTGTGTCAGGAAAGGCATGTCTGTCACACATTGAATAGTTTAAATAATGCAACTGGGGAAATGGATTCCAAAATTGATGCCTATTTAGCAGTATTACACTATCATTTCTTTCTTGATTGACTTCATTCAGTTCCTGACAAATCTTTATCTTCTAGAATTTGCAAGGCTACATGATACCCCTGTCACTTGGTCCACAAACCCTGTCTCTTGGTCTGTAAGCAAGTTTCAAGATGCAATTACTGTTGGCTGAAAACTAGCAAAATTCCTTATAAAGAAGAGAATATAACCACCACTGCAAAACCCTGAGGATCGTAATATGGGTCTCTGGTTCATGTGAGAAGAGATTTACTCCAATTGTATGTTTAGCTCCATGCACCTGAAAATGAGATTCAAGCTAACTTTTTCTTTTAAAGCTGATTTTAACTTCAGAAATAATCATACTCCCAAGAGGTACAATGACATTCTTAGAGGTACAAAAAACAGAATATCATCAAGACTGTATAGCATCATTCTAATGATAATTTGCCCTACGCTATGGCCATGGTACAACTTTTTAATCAATACTTTCAGAGGATGCTTACAAAAAAATGAAAGCTGTCTTCCGTATAAAAGCATTTTTTTTCCTTTTCACATTCTATGCAAGTTGGTTAACTTTTTGTTGGTGCTATTCCTTAATAAAAATGAATTTGGTGAATATATTGTGCTTCAAATAAATCTTTTTTTTAGGTGATACATTTTGATCTTTCAGAAGGACAGAATATGTTTCAGCAAGAGTAACTTTTTTGTGAATGTCACAAAAGTAAAAAAAACCTAGAAGAACCCCAGACCTCACTGCTAATTTACATACAACCTTTTAGTTTTATAGAGGGATGGCCTGCAAAGTCTCTAGCCATACCACTTTACACACTAGTGAATCTACTACGAAGAGTATTAAAAGAAAATTTTGCTGTATTGGCTTTTTCTGTATTATTACATTTATCATGCTTGAAATTTACATTAAAAGAACAGGTGGCTATGCACTTTTGCAGTGCTTTTATGAAAATATTATCTGTCACACTGGAAATGTATAAATACACAGGAGCATGTATGTCTATCTATAGAGCACATATACACACTTAAGGACTGAACAGGGTCAAATTTAGAATGTATTCAGGAAGATTAATATGTTTTTAAATGCACGTATCCACATATGTTTGTGTTTATGTCCATCCATCCATATACAGATAAGTAATCAGAAGTAAAGTTTTCCAAATACAGTATTAAATGTAGTACCTAACAGCAAGGTTTTGCCAGCGAACATAAAAGCATAGTTGCACGTCATACCTGATAATCTGTGGTACAGAATTCAGAGGGATTTGTGTAAAACGGCATTTTAAGTTTACTTCTGCAAATTCTGTCTTTACATTTAAATACCCTTCATTATTTTTAAATGGAAAAAAGTTTATTGTTTTTTGTTGTTTTATCAGGTTTTTAGATCCAATTATTTAATACTAGAAAAAAAATGACATTTCTGGGATGATGAATTCTGATGGCCCCCCTACAGATTCATAGCCAAGAAAACTGTTTTCTTAATTGCCAGCTAGCAGAAAAAGGCATCACAAGCTGAACATAAAGTAAAACTGAAGCCCACACTCCATGTCAAGTTCCTTCCTTGACATTGCTTTCACTGACACAAAACTATCAAAAATGTGAGGAAGACAACTATGGACAGTTATCAGAATCCATTCAGTTGCTTAACAGCTTAGCAGTAAAGACACATCCTTCAAAACTGCTCTGGTTGCCCATTGTCTTTTACAGCCTCAACTCAGGTCATCTAAAAGATGTCCAGGAAGTGGATGTTTCTGGTTCCTCCCATTGCATATTTTGCTTTAATTTAACAATTGTCTCTAAAGGAATATATTGCACATTTGATTGGCTGATTGGCATGTTTTTGAGAAATGTGGCTAAGGTCCTGAACTTTTATATTCATTCTTTAATCACATGAGGCAATAGATAAAGAAAGAACATGTGTGGAAAGATCCAGATGTGAAGTAGTAAAGGACTAGAAAAAATAGTAAGAAGAAATTATTAAGAGAATAAGAAGGGGGTTTTGGTTTTTTTTTGTTGGGGTGTTTTGTTTTTGGTTGTTTTGTTGCTTTTGTTTTATAGAAAAATATAAATACTGGGTATTAGGGGATGGCATGAACATGACCTTGGCATAAGGTTAGGTAAGTACCTGGTATCAGTTTTCCAACAAGAGGTTTATTTTCATCCATCGTTTCTGTATAAGTTTGTGGTGGTTTTTTTTTCTGATAAAATCCTCATAAGAATGGTAAAGTCACTCTTAAGTGAAGAAGAAATTTGAAAGCATTTGTTTATTAAGTATTTTTTCTTAAAATACATGTATAATTTAATAGCATCTTTGAAAAAATAGTAAGATCCATAAAATCAGTATTTTACTATTACTATTTTAACAGTGCCTATATTACTTAAATTTGTCTGTGCCTCCTTTTTTAAAGTATTTATTACAAATTACGGAATCAGGCATACCACAAGCCTTTGTTCAAATTTCTGTCTCAGCAAAACACTGTTTTAAGTACAGGACTGGTTTTCATCTCTGATCCAAATTTTGCAAGGATTTCTTGATACTTCAGTAGCTGCCTGTATCATTCTAAACTCTGCTTCAGTCATATGCATTGCTTTTATGAAAAGAAATTGCAGGCCAATAAAACAATGTAAGAAAGTTCTCTGACAAACCAGCTATACCTACAGTTTCCAAACACCACTGGGGAGAATCCCATGTCTAATTTACATCATTCAAACTTTGTCAGTTTATGCAAGGAATTAATTAGACTATTTGTCTTTCTACTTTGAATATATTGGAAAGATTATGCTGTTGGAAGTGAGCCCACTTCCATAGCAAACCCTTATCAGCTGTAACTTTTAATTGCTCCAAGTATGTTAAATGTAAGTGATCCAGTTTAAACTAGTGGTTAGAGCTTCTTTTTTTTTTGCTGGATTTTCGCATGAAATTTGTGGATTTTTGTTGTGTATAATTTGATTTGGCTTTGGGATTTTGTTTGGGGTTTTTGTTTTATTTTGGTTTGGTTTGGGTTTTGGTTGTTTTTTTGTTTTTTTTTTTTTTTTTTAATTTGTAAAAAAAACTTACTTTACCATAATTTCATTATATTTATCAATTATTTAATGCAGTTATCTCAGTTGCCTCCTATATTCATAAGCATAAAAGTGCAACATGTTGTTGAAACCCTGGTTCATCAAGCCGTGAGATATCGTGGGTTTTATATACTTCTTTCTTCAAAAAGAAAGCTTTATTACACATGATACACAGACATACGTGCATGTATGTGCTTGTGTGCATTTTATATAGCATAAGTTGTTCAAAGCATAAGAAAAATATCGATCACCAGGAATCTTATATCAAGTAATACACCAGTATTATAATGAGAATTCTCTAACAGTCACTTCAGTATATGGTTACTAAACACTTTTAGTGTTTCCTCAAACACCAGATATTAAGAAACTTAATGAGGCAGATATCTGTACAGTTAATTGTTTTGACAATATTAGATTGCTTACTACTACAGCGTACAGGACCTTCACAAGAATTTGAAGCCCTGTGTTGCTGTACACAATGCAAACTAGAAAAAACTAGATTTGAGGGATTTGGAATTTAAAAGCAGTTTATAGACTTACAATAGAAACCTCTAAAACACCTGCTGCAGGGAAGATCATACAGCTGTGCTACAGTTGTATACCCCACAGCATGTGGGGTAGCAATAATCAACTCTACTCCTCAAGGACTATGAGCAAAAGACCAAGAAAGAATCTCATGGAAAACCAAAAGAAACAGGATGGAAACAAAAAGCCCACCAGACCTGTCCAAATATTAAGATAAAATATTTTACGTGTCTTTTAAATTTATGCTACAAAATTCTAAATTTGAGGCTTTCACAAGAAGCTTCTGAAACAAAAATACTCTTTAACACTCAAAGGTTGTAACTCATTACAAAAACATGACATGGTAAAATATACCATCATTTCTGCTGTGGTGCTTTTTGAACTACCTTCACACTATGAGTGGAATCACAAAACAAAGCTGACAGATCTGTTCTCCTGGGCATAGGTTTTCACTGTCTAGGAACATTGTTTGCTGCCCATGTATGCAGAGTATGACAGCTATTTGTGTTATACAAATGAGGTTTCCTCATGAGTTTGATCTCAATTGCATGCTAATCATATTGTCCCTTGTTATAAAACAAGCACTCAACTTTATTATATTTAATATTATGAAACAAGCTTAAAACACAGGAGAATACTTTGGTAACCAGTTTAAGCTTGTTTGTCTCAATAGCTTTATTATATTACTTATTAAATTATTTCAGCAACATGCTAAACGTCAACATACTTCATTCAAATGACTTCACATTAAACATAACATTTCCCAAAAAACAGTATATGAAAAAGAAAAAAATTAACTACAGCAACCACAAGTTTCCTGTAATTTTAGTTTTCATGGTGACAGCTATGTCTTGTATCACACCCCCCAAAATTGTCATATTAAACTTCTGTTAGTAGGAAATCATTTTGATAAAACTTGTAACATGGTAGTTTTACTGTCTACTGCTGCTTGGTCCTTATTCATTCTGAAAAGATGGTTTCTCACAAGGGACGTAATGTGCAAAATGCAGTTTATGTCTGGAGAACCTCTGTCATTTTTACAGATCATTGCCTCTTTGGTCCGTGTTATCTCTCTCACTTTGAAATTATGTCAGCTCCTGTGTTTGATGACTGTGTTAACATTAGTTCCAAAATGCAACATGGTCAAGTTACATGTGTAGCAGTGAAGTACAGTTATGTAAAGGTCTCTTCAGTCAAACCATACTAAACCAACCAACCAACCAACCAACCAACCAAACAAACAAACATCTATGAAAAAATTCATTTTCTGGTTACACAGTAAGGAAAAAAACCCTATTTCCACACAATCTCTTGAAAAAAGAAAAAAAGAGATTAATTAATTGCTGATATTACCAACTGACATTATCACAGACGGGGAAGGAATTATTTTTGTGCTCCAGGAAGCATAGTCATATGCTGGAATACAGTTATTCACAGAACCATCCAAATTCAAGCTAAAGAAATAACAAAAATAATTACTCACCCTGAGCTTGCAGGTTTGGAACTCAATCAAAAATTCTCTATCCTGAGATCTGAGAAACACAAAACAAAAGCTTTCGATCACCACTGACAATAAATAGTTAGATATTAGATATAAAGCAAAATGAGTAAATGATAGTTCAGTACTTCAAATGATTAACATGCATATATATTATAGAAAAATCAATTGGCTTAAACCTTCAATAGTACACTTTTAAAAAAGAACATTTTATGTCAGAAAAGCAAACCAATAAGAGCCTAAGGTTTCAAGTGTGTTCAGTCTTCTTGTCCCTACCCCAAAACAGTGTTCTGAGGAAAAATCAATTTTAAGCTCTCTCCTGGTACTGAGAATTCGTGACCTTCCATGTTTAGAAAACAAACTACTTTAATGCTGAGAAGATATTAAAAAAATTAGACTACATTCTAAGATTTTTGTTCCAAGAACGGGAAATCAAAATAATCAAAATATTAATAGACAATGTACATTTCATGTTTGAAAGGGATCAGAATGCTGTGCAACAGCTGATGAAAGTGCATCAGAGTAAATGCAATAGAGAATCTGACTGGGTGTAGATGTTTGTAAACCTGGGGATGTAAAAATCGTATTTCTTCTATAAAAGCAGAGGAAGAAAACAGATTAGTACAGCAAATCTCCTTTATGAGCATCAAATACAAATGATTCATCATTGAATTAACATTCATTTCATGGACCTGGATGCATTTCTTTGTAATTGCTAAGATTTGTTAAATTTATCAATACTATAACCATGGTTATTTCATTAATAAGGCTTGAGGTTACCCATTAGCTTAATAAGAACAATCTAAAATTGATTTTCCTGCAGCAAATTAGTTTCACTTTTTGTCTACGGGCATTTTTCTCTTTCTAGTACAACATTAATGAAGATTAATGCTCAAAATTTAAAATCTGACAAATAAATATTAGAAAACACACAAAGTAAAAACATATCTGTTTGAATAATAGAAAAGAAGGATGCATAGAAGAAAATATGCATAAACATCATATTAAATTTATTTTAGTTTTATGCTAAAGGTCATTAACATAAAAGAAGAAGATAAATGCTATAGTAGTAATCTACATGCTTTGGAGGAAATGTGTACGTCTCTGTAATCTAAAGATTATTCAAGACATCCTATTAACAGATTATCCATTCAGTGCTTGCAGTGTTGTGAAGTTCTATCAATTGTTCCATGGTGTTTGCATTAGATAAATTAGTTTTGCATTTTGGGTTTTTTTTATGGGTTGGGTTTTTTTATTGTTGTTGGTTTTTTCTGTTTCTTTATGGCTCAAGGAAAGGCAGATTATTTTTTTTCAAAGTATTTTAGACATCATCAAAAAAGAACCTGAGGATAAAAATGCACATATTTGGCCCTTCTTTATCTTAAAAAAAAAAAAGTCAGGTTATCTTTATTTTTACAGTTTCTAACAAAGTTTTGAGTAGGACATTTAAAAGTGAAAATCACATGGTTCGTTCCAGCAGAACCTTGTCAATGTTAGTTAAACCTGGTTAAAGACCTCAGAATTTCCACCACAACAATGCATTCAGTCTTAAGTCTCTGTAGCTGCTGGATAATCTGTTTTGTCACTGCAGAAATCATCATGCAATATCACCATTTTATTTATAGGGGCCAAAGGGAAAGAAAAGAACCGCAAACCCCATAAAGCTCCTGTTTTAAGAGTTTAACTTACTCTTATCTCTCCAAATAAATTTTCCCCAGAACATTTTTTTGCATTTTGTAATTTTTTCCCCTTCCCTTTTCTTTCCTTATGAAAACAGCAGTATATGAACACTAACAGGAGTATCATAGCACAAGTGAAAAAATGCCTCCAAATATGCTTTGCAAATACTTGGTCTAAAAGAGTCTAAATTAATCTGTAGCTCACAACACCTTTTTTCTATTCTATTATTTTGAATCTGTGTGGGGACAATTATGCTAGAATATTTTGTTATAGTTTTAACCCATCAAAAAAAGAGTTACATAGGATTGAAATTGGGTACAAAAACTTAAATCTTATTACCTTCCCTTCAGAGATTCAATCCATTATAGCAAGACTCTAATCCTTACACAGAAAACCTCTAAGTACTTTAAACCAGGAAACTGTAGGTTAATAAACCTCAAGCATAATCCTAGTTCTGTTGTGAACTAAAATATTGATCTAGAAAAGTCACAAATTCTTTCTGTCCACAAACTTTCCTGCTCCTTAAAATCATCTTGGGAGTTTCAATTAAACTTACTCACGTACTTTGAGATGTTTAGATGAAAAGTGCTATTTTTTTAATGCTAGCGATTATTTCTATATATATAAAAATAAAATATCAATAAGATAGTTCATTATATTGTATTGCCAGCAAATTAATCATACTTTGGAGACAATAGGAACTCTACCTCCTGAAAGTAATTTAGTTTTATTTTAAGTAAAAAATGATTTATTGTCCAAGTTTGCAAACTCACACAACTCAGGGCATTATTCAGCTACATTTAAATGCTTAGCCAGTTCCCGATTTTGTAGAACATTTCTTCAACAATTGTCAAATTTTTAAGACTTCTTTTTCCTGAATTTCTTTAAATTTCACAAGACCTCTGTTGTCTGCATTTTCAAGCTCCTTTTATAACACCCCTTGTTTAAGGATGGCATGGGAACTACCAGGCAGTAACAACTACTGTATGATGACTCAGTACTGGACAATGTTAGTTTACGTTTCTTTTAATGGGTCAGAAAAAAAAGAAGGGATTAAAACTCTGCTTTCAATCATCTTTTTGCATTTCGACTTTAAAACACTGGTAATAAATCATCATAGAGAATAAGCCCCAATACTTTTATGATGGTGGTTACCATTAATTTTCATGTCCTTGTGCAAAGGTTGTGCTAATTATCAACAAAGAAATGTGTGTTTACACACTTATACTTAAATTCATTTCCAGGTAAAACATTGCCAAAACTTATTTCAGTCCTATTAGATAGTATCCTGAAATATCCACACCAAAATGAGGATATAATTCAAAATCAAAATTTTTCCAAGTAGTCTGTGAAAGAGTTAGGAATTTCTAACATTTCATTCAAGAGTAATTTATTTTTTGGCAGCAATTTCTAGTTAATTTTTGTATGTCTAAAATATTTTGCTGCTGTTGGAGAATACAAGGTCCTTCTCTCCCTATATCTTTTTAAGAAATTTCTTGGATTTTTAGAGAAAGAACATAATATAAAAGAGATAGCTTCATAGATTATTCTATTATTCAAGCAGATTGAAATACAGCCTACAGTAAAAGCAGTAGGAGTGAGGGTTTTTTTAGGTCTGCTCTGTCATTTTACCTGATAGCTGTCCCCCCCTTCACTTAAAAAACCCCAAACAGTCCCTATTTATTCCCAAATGTGTGGTTGATCCATGGGCTTTAAATCTCGTACTAGTTTCCCCAACAATAGCTAATTCACAACCTTTTTCTGTTCCTGTCGAATCAAAATCGTTTTCAATCTGATAAAATGTCTTGAAAAGACACAAAAATACCTGCTGAAGAAACCAAAAAGTTCCATTAGATTTTATAATCTCATTTTCATAATCTCTTAATGGAATATTCTGGTTTATGACACAACAAAGTTTTATGTATTTCAAAGCCTAAAAATTCAAAAAGATATCCAATTGAATTATTTTATGGAGATTATCTTCATAATAACCCACATAAACTCCTTGGGAGGTAATCCATACTCGCATAAAATACCTGTCTTTCCCTGTCTTCTCAATATTCACCTTAGAAAATCCAGCTTTGTTGCCAAAACAGTACAGTTTGGGCTCCCTTAACACCGCATAGAGCCCATATTTTACATGACAGTATTATAAATTTTTTTCTATTAAAGGCTAAATTTTTCTTGCTATGTCCCTTTGGTAATGTCTTTTGTGTATGTGAACTGGAAGGGCTACATCTGCACTTCAGGGCAGATGCTCTCTACCTTAACTGTGGTGGTCATGATGCCCAGATACACACTCTACAGTATGTTCTTATTATTTAACAGAGCGAAACCTCACCATGCACTTTCCCCTTTCCTACTTGACATTAAAAGTAATCTCAGTTGTATAGGGCAGGCAGGAAAGTAACTGTAGTATGTTTAAATAGGTCCTGAAGTTTGGATGGTTCGAGAAGCAGTAGCGTGGGATCTATTAAAGGATTTATCTATGCTGTAATGAAACTTGCAGTATTAGGCTGTGTTAAATTTGCACACTCTATCCACTTATTTCTGTTTTGTTTCTGTGCATTTTGTGGTGGTATTCTTGCATTTTTATTGCATAATTTGCAAATATATTTGTGAATTCTAATCCTATCCTCTGGGGCATTTACAATCCTGCCCAGTTGTCTGTCAGCCACAGATTTTTAGAGTTTATGGTTTCTTCCATCATTCAAATATCCTTTTTTTTTTTCCAAACACTGAAAAACAACATGGCCAAAATAGACCCCTGCAGGTCCCCACAGTTGAAATTATTAATAATGATTGCTTGTTAACTGAAAGCAATTTTTCAAATGGTTGGTGGATACAGCTGATTCATATTTTGCAGGTCTACTTAAAAGACTGTAATAGCACACACCCTAAATCCCACTTAATAAAAACATAATTATATCAGATTTACAGTTTTTTCCCCTCATGGAAAAAATCATGCTTTATCAACTCAGAAATAAATTTGCCTTATGGAGACAAAGGCATAAAAAACACTTCAGAAAAGTAATTCTTCGCTCATAATTAGCACCATTTATAAATAGTTTGCATTTTCCTGAAGCTGCAGTGACATTAACATTTGCTTTCATCATAATATCGGTAATTTTAAAGTCAAAGTTGCAAGTGGCTTGCCACTTTAGTTGTACACCCCTTCATAAATGGTTATCTATAAAACCTGTACCATGGGTTAAGAATGTATATACAGGTATCAGAGCACACATTATAGTGTAAATATACACTCCCTAATAATACTAGCTTCCTTATATGTCTATGCTCATGGAATTGATTTTAAATAGAGGACAAACCTAAGCAAACATGATGTAAACCCTTCCGGAGATATTCTATTTAATTTTCAAAGTAAGAAAAGTTTATGTCAATTTTGTCTAACATCTTTCATGTTTGACTCAGTACTTACTAACAACTTGAAATCAGATGAGCCATACAGGTTTTCACAAAAAATGGCTGAAGTCCAACAGTATTTAGAAAAAGATCTGTTTTGGTTTTTCTCTCATGCTGTTGTATGGGTCTTCAAACCGGTAAATGTTAATGGGAAGTGCTGAATACTGTTATGTTGCCATCTTTGTAACTTGCAGATAAAATTGAGATTATTAATTTACTAATAAATGTGTAACATACTAATTACCTTTACAGGGACTGCACATAAATTCTGATTAACTAATTCACAAACATATTAAATGAAACAACTGAGGGGAGTTGTTTTCTCTGTTTAAAAAGTTTGGCATATAATTTTATTGGTTAACAAGCTACTCATAAATTTAAAACCTGGAGTTGAGAAAGAACTGCTGACACCTCCTTAATGGAAGAACTGAACACAACTGTATTATGAATTGGAAGAGACCTAACTTTTGGTACTTACAGGTGTGTTCCACATAATATCATCAACAGTTATTAGAGGTTATTTATATGCTATCATCTAACATTTATTAGACAAAAGGCCGCTCTGAAACTACAAAGATGACTATTTTCATAGAAAAGATTCAAATTTTATTAGCAACATTAAGTCATGTAACGAAGTTATTTATGAATCAAGATCTACCTGCCCACAGAGTCACAAAATCAATTAAATTCTTGAAAATAAAAGTATGAATATTTGACCTAAGCCTTCAGTTTACATGTAAATCAGATTTTGAAGCTGTTCTTTGGAGTTTCTACCACCCAATTACAATAAATTTTCAGAGTTAACCACGTGGCAGAATTTCCATTTCATAAAAAATATTCGCTGTCAGAACCTTAATATCTTTAATGTTTTTAAAACAAAATTAAAAGTATTTTGCCTTTGGGACTGTTTTTCTCTTTCTTTTAATGTTTGAGTTACATTTTTGATCTGGTATTTTTGCAGTTATTGGTCTGCTTTCTATTTAATCAATTTGTCCACAAAGTAGGAACAGGAAGTAACATCAGCATAATCTAGTGAATCTAGCAATTGACCATATAAGAAGGCCAGTTACACATCCTCGACTCCTCAAACCTTGGGGTCTTCTTGTGAGTACAGTCATATCAAAGAAATCTGCTTTTATGGCTAATCTGACTTACAAGTTGTTAAAACAACTAGAAAGTCAATGTCTGTAGAGAATGTAAAAATAAAAAAATATTTTCCCTAAAACAAACCTCCAAGGCCCCTAGAAAAATTACTTACAATGTGGGAAAAAGCAGTATCTTCAGAAACATTTAATCATACAGTTGTGTTGACAAAACCACCCCACAATCTACACAAGGAGCTAGGCTTTGTGTTATGTTCATCTGCCAAAGTGACTGATGTTGCAGTATTATGTGCACTCTGATGTTCAGGGTTCCTATCTTATTCAGATATCCTATGGTATGAACGATTTTAGAACTACAAAATATCAAAGGCTCAGACAAACATCACCTTCAAAACATCCCCTGCATAACCTTAAACAGTTTAAAAAAAACCCCTACATCTTTGTCAGATGACACACCACAAAGACCTGGGAAGATGAACAAAAGAATAGGAGTCTGACTTTGATAACCAAGGCACAAAACAGTGCTGAATAAGTAATATAAACTTATTGGTGGAAATTGTGAAGGACTGATATAAAACCTAATTTTGACACCATTTCTCACAGCATGCTCCTGGAGAAACCGGCTGCTCATGGCTTAGACAGGCGCACTCTTCCCTGAGTGAAAAACTGTCTTGAAGGCCAGGCCCAAAGAGAGGTGGTGAATGGTGTTACATCCAGTTGGCGACTGGTCACAAGTGGTGTTCCACAGGGCTCAGTATTCAGGCTAGTTCTCTTTAATATCTTTATGAATTACATGGACAAGGGGGCTGCATGCACCCTCAGTAAGTTTGCAGACAACAGCAAGTTAGGCGGGAATGTTGACATGCTTGAGGGTAGGAATGCTCTACAGAGGGATCTGGACAGGCTGGACCGATGGGCTGAGGCCAATGGTATGAGTTTCAACAAGGCCAAGTGCTGGGTCCTGCACTTGGGTCATGACAACCCCATGCAATACTGCAGGCTTGGGGAAGAGTGGTTGGAAAGTTGTCCAGCAGAAAAGGCCCTGGGTGTGTTGGTCAACAACTGGCTGAATAAGAGCCAGCAGTGTGCCCAGGTGGCCAAGACGGCAGGTAGCATTCTCAATTGTACCAGGAGTAGTGTGGCAAGCAGGACTAGGGAAGTGATTGTCCCCCTGTGCTCGGCACTGGTAAGGCCCCACCTCAAATACTGTGTTCAGTTTTGGGCCCCTCACTACAAGAAAGATATTGAGATTCTGGAGCACGTCCAAAGAAAGGCAACAAAGCTTGTGAAGGGCCTAGAGAACAAATCCTGTGAGAACCCACTGAAGGAACTGGGGTTGTTTAGTCTGGAGAAAATGAGGCTGAGGGAAGACCTTATGGTCGATCTCTTCTCCCAAGTAACAAGCAATAGGACAAGAGGAAATGGCCTCAAGTTATGCCAGGGGAGGTTTAGGTTGGATGTTAAGAAAAATTTCTTCACCGAAAGGATTACCAAGCATTGGAACTGGCTGCCCAGGGAAGTGGTGGAATTGCCATCCCTGGAGGTATTTAAAAGACAGGTAGACATGGTGTTTAGGGACGTGGTTTAGCGCTGGACTTGGTAGTACTACGTTGATGGTTGGACTCAATGATCTTAAGGGTCTTGTCCAGCCTAGGCAATTCTATGATTTTATGATTCTATGATTCCACAATTTACAGACCCCAGTAGTACATAATAATGGTATTTCATACTAATAGTATAATTAAGACTGCACTCTTCTAAAACAAACAAACAAACAAAAAAAAACAAACAAAACAAAACAAGCAAGCAAAAAAAAAAAAGAAGAAGAAAGAAAACTGTACACAAAAAATTACAATCTAAAATTTTTTGGGAAAACTTATTTGCAGTTTCACTGGAGCATGAAGTCATATGATGGGATGAAGGAGGTATAAGATGCTTAGCCTTTTAAATGTATCAGTTGTCTTCATAATTTCCATCTATAAAACTAGTTATATTAATACTGTTTATATTAATAACTCAGCTTTGGTGTTTGCACATTACTTTAAGAACAGAACTGAAAATATTCAGGAGTCTCCATTAATCCCTCCAGGGCTTAGTCCAATACAGCACCATAATCCTAGTTAGTCCACTATGTAACAATGCAATTACTTGTTTTAGCTGCTTTCAGTGAAAACTTATTCTGAGTAAGAAGAAACAGGAAGAGAGAGAGAAAAACACCACAAAAAAAAACCCCAAAACATTGGAAAATCACATGGTCAAAAGGAGAGCATTCTTTTCGTAGTATTTGTAATACTCTGATTTATGTTAAAGATAATGCAATGATGTGCTGTTACACAATACATAACCTTTCAAAGGAAATTGTAACTGTCCTATGTTTTGTTATCGTTTGGGATACAAAGGAAACAAACCAGTAATATCATAGTGCAAATTCTAAGGCCGTGAGAAAAATCAGAATTAAATGCAGGTGTACACAGCACAAGTAATCATTCTTGGGAGTGCAGAATTTGTAAGATACATCTATTTTATTTACTCTAGGTTATATCAAGAAACATTTCTTCTGTCAATTAGGTTTATGGAGGTGGGCCACTGAGTATGAAAGAAAACATTTATAAAAACTTTTTTACCATGAAGTCTGAAAAAATAGTTTGAACAGCTGGAAAATATATTATATTTTATATCAACACTGTTTTATGTTTTCTTATACACTAGAATTATTAAAAACCAGCATACCTGAGTTACCAGATATTGACAGGTGACATGTAATATTCTTAAAGCAACTGATGAAAATATCAAGCATTGCTGCAGGACAGATTTCCTCTTTATTTAACTTTCTAAAATGTTATATTTTTGTTTTTGTTGTAATGAATGAGACAATTTATGAAATCATATCATAAAAATGGTTGATCTGTAGATAAATGTTTTGGATGAATGAAATATGGTAGCTAAAAGGAAAAGTAAAAAGGCTCAGAGTCATGGAGTATAATGGTAACAGATGCCCATTATTCATAGCTGCCAACCTTTTTTCTTTTGGGTGCAACTCCCAGTTAAAGCAGTGCCTCCAAGCTCCCTCTGGAAAACTGGAGAAATGCGCTTCTAAAACAAAGAGGTTAATGATTTGTCTTCTGCAATATTATTTTACAGCATGTGTATGTCAAAGGCTAAGGTCCTGGTTCACTTCAAGCATGCAAGTGTGTGAGAAAACAATTCTGAAGAACTCAAACTTTATAAACAAGCAGGTCTCTTCTCATCTCACAGCTTGCTTTGTTGTAATTAGCAGAGAAAATTCTCAAGATAAAAATACCTTAGTTATAAATACATCTCAGCCTATCATTTTTAGTGAAGAATTACAAATAATGAAAAAACCCAAAATTTCTTTAAGAAATACTTGGGAAGTATACTTGAAGTTTTATTGTGTATGTATTTCTTTTGGTGATGAACCAATAACTACAAAATACATCTGACAAATCACCCTCAGAGAAAAGAAAATACTCTCTGAAAGTAAAAGCATTTTTTAATACTATGTACTATTCCATGTAATCTTCCATTGTGATCATCTCAAGCACTAGTGAGCGCTAAGGAGTTGGTCTACAGGATTGACAGCTCATAACATTAGGACAACTTCCTAGCATTCTCCTGTCTCAAATCATGGAAAAGCATATATAATGGCGGACTGTACCATAAAATAAGGACATGTCCTGTAAGTGTGATTAAAAAGAATGACGTGTTGTGCATTGCTGTAGATTATGTAACATGTGACACATCGCCTTGTTCATTTATGATGATCACAGAACAGTCTAGAAGATTGAAGCTATTTTATCACATGTTCATTAGGACAGCTAGAAACTAAAAATGGTATTTTATGGAGTGGCTGTCAACAGGGATTTGGAGGGTGCCTGAGAGTAAATGTTCTGCACTTTGGAGGTTAGAAAAATGACTTGGTGGTGTCTAAGTTGCAACATTTCAAGATCTGTTTCAGGAATGTAGAAACTTACCTTTTAGTGGGGTGATTAGTTTGTGGGAAAAGCATGCAAAATGCAAGTTCTTGACGTTATTGCAGTTAACAGAGAAGTGAATGGATCTTTTGCATTTGTTTGTGAAACAGATGCAAGAGCAAACACATCTACACATCTCTGCTGTATCCAGTTCATATTTATTTGCTATGAAATGTGACTCTAAAGCCCACTGGGAAGGACTGGAATTTGGATTTCCATCATCCCTGACCTGTCCCTGTGCCTTTTGATGAGCAAATAAGTCTTTCACACTTTCTCTGAACAAACATACACTTCAAAACCCCACAAATTTTTGTGCAGCAGAATTCCTGTCTCGTGGATGTCCGTTTCATTTTAAATTTCATTATTTTTCACAGTGGAAAATTAAACATGTCACTATTTGTATCAATTATATATTTCAGGTAATATATCAGGAAAGTATTTTGTCCTTTTACTAGGGTCAAATTCCTGTGTGTTTGTCATCATGTGATGAAGCCTACTTGAAGACACTGTTTAGATGAAGGAAAGATTGACTATGTCCGCCTGGCACTGACTGACTAGATAAATGACATTTGAGCTGAAAAATAAAGTAATAGGCAAACTTCTTCACATAACCACTGTGAGCTTCACGCTTCTTTAGGACATCTAGGGGAAGAGACCAGTAGGTAACAGAAACCCTGATAGCTGCTGCTATCTGGCCTTACATGGGGAGAGGCTCACAGAGACTGACCCAGAGCCGCATCATCAGTGCATACTGACTACCCAACATACAAAGTAATAGATAGCAAAGCCAATAGTCCTTTAGTGACGGACATACATCTACAGGTGTCCAATGTTGTGTCAAGGCAGACCCATAGGGTACAGCGGTTGGCCGCCCAGCCAGATTGGATGCACCAGCCATCAGCCGAGTGTCCTGTCCCTGGGACCCTGGTGCTGAGCCTGGCTGGGCCACAATCACTGGGCCCTTGCTCACAAGAATGTGAAGTGTGTGAACTGACTGTAGAATAGAAATATTAGAAAAGAAACTGCAGTCCATTGATATATATACATCCTGCTTATGAAATTCACCTCTGATCATGTCTCTGAGCAGTGCCGTTCTGCTCCCACGGCTGTACCACCAACATTCTCCGTGACAGTATTAGAGCAAGATGAAGCAAAAAGTCTGTTTCTCAGATATGCTTACTCAGGGTTTTAATATCTACCAGGAGGGAGGTTCCACAGCCTCTCTAGGCTACGTGTGCTGGAGTTCAATCACCCTTACAATGAAAAGTTTTTTCTATTATCTAGATGGTGTTTCTTGTGTTACACTTCTTTTTTTAAATGCTACCACTGTGCAATGTTGTGTAGAGCCTCGCTCTGTCTTCTCTGTGTCCTCCCACCAGGCATCTGTAAACACCAATAAGGCCCCCCAAAGGCTGTTTCTTCCCACAAGAAACAGACCAAAGTCCATAGCCTCTTATCAGACTCCCTGTGCTCCAGCCCCTAACCACTTTGGTGGACTCCCTTGGAGTAGGTCTCTAGTAGGTCAGTGTCTGTCCTGTGTGTAGGAGCCTCAGGCCGGGGTCAGCACACAGGTCCTGGACAGCACAGCTAGATCCTTCCCCAAATCTGCTGGCTGCACCCTTTCTCACGTAGCCTGGAATGTGGGGGTGGCTTCTTTGTTGCCTGGGGGCTCTGCTGCCTGATGGCCAACATGGTGTCCCAGATATTAAAGAGATGTTAAATAGAACTGGCCCCAACACCGAGCCCTGGGGAACGCTACTTGTGACTGGCTGCCAACTGTATTTAAATCCCTTCACCACAACTCTTGGTGCCCAGCCATCCAGCCATTTTTTTAGCCAGTATACCCATCTGTATATTCTTTTTAATAGTCATTTAATAATAATTATATTCTTGTTAATAATACTGTATATACGCATATCTTATATCTGATCACAAGCCTTATCATTTAGATAAGGTACATTACACCACATAACAATGAGTAGTTTATGGATTGTTAGCTTTTCATTAAAATTTACCGACTATCCAACGATAAGTGATGGCTCTTGATTTTATGACATTCACATAATTTACTCACTTTCCTAAGTTATTCCTAAGAGTAATAAATGTTAATTTTTTTGCAACAGGTAAAGAAAAACAGTCGTTATTCTACATAAAGTTATTATGCAGGACTTGACTTCCTCTGTGGTTCCTGAGAGTGGCCACTCCAATTTTAATATCTGTAGAAATTTAACCAGCCTGGATCTCAAAGTATCAAATTTAGATGCAAGATTTTTCCCAGATAATATGTTCCAAGAGAATGTAAATCCGAAAGCAAATAGTAGTTGTCACAGAATGCATTCTGCAATATTATATCATAAGTGTAAATTAACAAATCATGGAAAATAGATTTAGATTAAAAAAGTATCATATATGTACTTTTTTGAGATGTATTTATACAGACAGAGATTGACAGAACAAGTGGCAAATGGTGTGCTTTAGTTTTTAATGACAAAACAGACGTAGAAACTAGTGAAATAAATGTCTCTACTCTTCAGTTACATGGTTTAATAACACCTTGACCTGCACTAGAAACCAACAACAGATATCTGAAAAGTATTTTCTACTATCAATCCACACATTCTGTTGTACCTATCAAGGAAGTAGATGGCAAGAAAGCTTTTTCTTTTTTTGGGGGGGGGTGGAGGGGACGAATGGGGGCACGAAGGAGAAAGGGAAGGAGAGTTACAACATAATATAACAAAACAGTTCCCTGGTAACTAAGACAACAAATTTTCCACCAGATCCCTACAAGTGAGAAATGTTATATCATTCACAGGTCACAAAACAAAGAAAGAATTCAGAGCTCCTGGGTGCAAGGGGAAGAGCATAATACTTTGCAGTTCTTTCTGTAAACTGCATGTATACCCTTTTCCTTCCCAGAAAACCTCAAACACTTGTAAAATGCATTTAGGAAAAATGCCCGAGAAGGTGGTTCGTGATTTTTTAACCACACCCCTCTTACACACATTCTGTGCCAACTTTTTTAGTTCTTTTCCATAGACATCACATCGAAGAAAGCAAGCTGCTAGTGTGAACCACACTGCTGTAAATCTGATTCTGATTCACATGTGATCTGACCAGATTACTTAAAATTTGCATGTATCCTACAACAAGATCATAAGCAGTTTACTTTCACTGGGAAAAAGTGTTTTTTTCATTAATACCTCCTATGAAGTCACATAATTAAATATCAATGGGGGACGATGATGCTAAAATCTGACCATGCCTGGAGTTAACAGTCTGTTCTATTTTGAAATGAACACATCTGCTTTTAATTATAAAAATACTTTTATTTCCTTGATGGAGAACAAAGTTCCAATTCATTTACTAAGTGCTATTGTGATGAGAGGAATATAATCCTGAAATTACAATACAGGAGAGCTGGATTCCTTAGTTTGTCACTGATTTATTGTTCAGCATTAGACAAATAATGTTTTTGTCTCTAAGTCTCCTCGTTGTTAAACTGGGAATAACACCTGTTCAATGACTTCAAAGATCAATAGTTGTGAAATGTTTTCTGCTTATAAACACAAAAAAGTCTCTAAGTATTGCAGTTACATTTTTTCAAAGCAGAGAGAAATTTTTCCTTCCAAGTTCTCCTCATTAGCAGAGAAATCTCATGAAACAGAGACAGTTTAAAGAATACTTTTAAATACTTCTAGTGCAGTGGGGTTTCCAGAGAAAGCAGTTAATGAACAGGCAATGATATTCGTTTCTATGGAAGACTCAGTAGCATTTTTATGGGGCAAAAAGAGACCATACAGTCTGACACAGATTAAAAATTTGAGATGAGAAGTAACACACCGCTAAGAATGAAGGGAAAACCTTCTTAGAGGTAACCATAAGAGGAAGATGTAGAGGGTGACTGGTTTTTTGTGCAGTGCCTTATTAATCTACTGTAGTATTTTTGTGTTACTGAATGAAAACAAACTCAGTCACACAAATTTAGAACACTTTGTGTCTTCTTAATTAGAGACAGGCCAGTAAGCATAATGTAAAATGACTGAATAATGTGTAGATTATTGCATGGAGATGACTCAGCCTTATCTCAAGCCACAAACATTTACAAAAATAATTAAGACCTTAAGTGATCCAAGTACAGCAAAAAAAAGACAAAAAATGCAAACATTACTACTATGTCATCATCCAGGCCAACAAGTTCCTGCAATACATATGTGTGCAAACATGCACATTTGTCTCCACACAAACAGTACTTGTGTAAATGAAAACAAAAGTAGTTTTCTTTTTCTGTTTTCATCTACTTGAGTTTAAAAAGCTACTACCTCAAAATTTCTTGTCAAAAGCATTCCTCGCCTTTACATCAATCAGGTGTTTCTCCAGAGTTTACTCTTCAACGATTCCTTCATGCAACTTGTTTTTGGACATTTTAGTTATATACCCGCAGGCTAGCCTATGTTAATTTTAAATGTCAAATTAATAGATCTGATCTTCAAACACCACAGTTCTTTCAGCGTATTTTGCACCACTGACAGAGGTTTCATGGAGTTATTCTGGCTTATTAGTTCTACAATAACTTCCTCAGGAACTGCCACAATGTGCAATGTTACAGATAGCCACCTCCTTTCAAATGGTCTATCAAAGATTCTCTTACCATGGAAGATTTCAGCTGTTCCTTTCTCAAAATCTTAAATTAATCAGTTTGGCAATTACCAGTTCCAAATTGAAAACAGTTGGATTTAAGGCTCTCATTAAGTGAGGGGATTTTGATAACATAATTTGTGGGTGTTATCATTTAAATACATAGTTTGCGTATCTAATGTTTAGATTTCTTACATGATCTTTCACATGTTTTTTGTATGCTTTTTATTAATTTCTTCTTATTATTGTGCAGCTGTTGTAAAGAGTCCTCATTCGAGCTTGTACAATCTGAGTGTATCTTTATCTGTTACTTTCCAAGTTTCCAGAGTAACTTCTCTGGGTTTTCCATTGGTATCATTTTTTTTACAAAGGCCCTTCATTTCTAATGTAATGCTGAGAATTTATATAGGCTAACTGATACAAGGTGCCTAAAAAGAGAAGCCAAAATACTACATTTTCAGGTATTTTCAGGTCTTCTGTATTCCTCTTCCCAATAATGTCCCAGCCAAGAATTAATTCCCCCTCCCATTTTGTGTGTTGTGAACCAGTCTTTCTTGAGTATTTGAGAAAAACTGCTGAAAGGCTAGTGTTAAGACCCAACAACTCTGAAATGAACCTCGGAAAAGCTGAACAGACGTCCAAGGAAATTACTACTAGTGAATTTAAACCTGTCTGGTATCAGAGTCACATAAATATAAATTAGCAATTATAACTCAGCAATTAAAACTGTAGGTATATGTAGAATCATTATCAGGCATGAAAAATACGGTCTCTAAACGATTCTATTAGGATCATGAAGAATTAGCTGCTTCATAGTGTTATGCACATATCCTGTGCTTTATTTGAAATCATTTTAGGCACTAGATACATGGAAATACATAATACCTTTAATATATCTTCAGAATGTAGAACAAAGAAGTCCCCTTTTTTGGTGTATTTCAGATACAGAGCAGTAATATAAATATCAGCACAACATTAAACAATACTTTCTCTCTCAAAGGTTTCTGTAACTCTCTCTTTGTTCGCATTTTGTCTGCAAAACTCACAAACAGGCAAGATTATAAGGTGCGAGGCAACCACAGACCCAAACAATTGTAAGAACAAAGGAAAGATGAATCAAAGAGCAGCACCCACTCTGCTGCTGCCCTCTCCCTCACTTTTTTCCTGGAAGTCTATATCTGACTTTCCTCACTCTGCTTCCTTCTGTCTCACACCCTCCTTCCTAATGGTCTTCTCTGGTTTCACAGTGTTCTGTGCTCAGTCCCAGAGAGGTAGCATGACTCCTGAAGAGGCTGTCAAATACAGTTGGTAGGTACTTTATGAATGCAAAATTATGACTAGGAATTAGGAGATTGTGCTTTTCAAATAAAAATTATGTGTAGGCAGGATCTTGCCCAAAAAGTATTACAGTCGCTCCCTCTCCTCCCCCTTAGTCTGGCTTAGGAAGTAGAGCCTAAAATGTGAGTTTTCAGTGTTTTCCTCATGTACCTGTTTCACTGGGATTTATTTCACAATGTGAGACAGTTTTGTTTAAAGGTTAACCGGCTACCCTCATTGTTCCCTGTGATCCAGTACTTATACCACATGAAATAAATAAAGCCATGAATAGATAAACACCCAAACACAATTATGAAAACACACTGTGACAGCAGAAGTGAGAGCCATGGGTGTGGCACTGGACTGTGTTTTCAATATTGGCAAATATTTTAACTATAAGATCATTTTGTTATGAAATCCTACAGTTATGGTCCATAACTACTCTGCCTACCTCTGTGTTCCATACAGTATTCTGTAAAAATAGTGCTCATTTTTAATGCATTACCTCAGACATTCCTCATGTTTCTTCAAATGTCTGCTATACATTCCATTTATACAAAAAGAGGTATATTATAAAAAAATGAGTTTTTTTGCTGAAGGGAGTCAAAGGTTATAGTTAATACACAGGAATGGTTGCTCTTCTCACCCCATCACAGTCATCTCATATATCACTAGCAACTTTTGGCACATTTTTCTTGAAATGGAAAAATGCATGGTGTATGATTGATTTCCAATTCTTTCAGATGATACAGTGACAAATAAGAAGCCAGAGCAATTTAGTCTGAGGTGTCTGTTAAATATCATAGGATCTAACTTGTTAGAGAACCAGCCCATTTCCACCCATCTAATACCTAAATTTATCTTTACACTGTGTTCATATGAAGAGCAAACAACATGACATAAATGTGCATTAGCAATTAACAAATGAAGATTCTTTGTATTTTTAGTATCACAGCAAATCAATATTGTGCTGTAATTTCAATGTTCATTATTATTCATGTATGGGTATTCTTCCAATTTGATAAAACAGAACATGGTTAAAATTTCCAAAAAGACCTTGCTGGGAAGATTATGGTACAATAAAATAATTATTCATTGTTTCTAATGTTTTGTAATGTCTTCTCATTTCTTAAGACACTGTGACTAACAGCATTTCAATTAATAAGTATTTCACTGCTTATAAGTAAGCTTAAAACACTTTTTATGAAATAAAATGTATGCAAGGTCTTCCTCCAAGAACACATAATGCTTTTTCACACTATAAAAAGATATGAACTGTACCGTCTTCATAGATGCAAAATACAAGTCAGACTCTAAAATTTGTAATGCAGATACATCAAACAATGCTTCAACATATTGGCAGAAGCTTCATGTTCCTGACATTCAGAAAATAGCCTTTTAATAAGCAAAACTAATGTATGAAAGTTCCTAGTTCAATTAACATACATGCCTTAAATATCCCTAATAAAGTTTCAGGGGAAAAAAACTTGCGGTGTTGGCAAGAGGAAGAAGCTACCACCAGCTATATCAGATGAGAATTCAAATTCATTTACAAAATGGCACTTTTGCACATGCACTAATGATAAACACAGCTCATCTGTTTCAGACATACACAATAGTGAAGAGAGGTACAAACTGAAAAAAATCTTCATGGAAGTGTTTGCAAGGCAAAAATGCAATTCATAAGAGGCAGCATCTCAGACATCTGGAGCATAAATTCCACATTGTTATTTGGAAAACTTGACAGATACTTTATGGGATCCATATGTATCAAGAATTTTTTTTTGCTGAGCTGGCCACAAATGTACATTTGATGCCAGTTTCATAAGTGTGTGTGCAGATGGGTGAAATTGACTATATTTCAGTGGATCAGAAGTGGAGGGAAGAACTAAGGGGAGATGGCTCTTTTCCATTAATTTCCTACTCACTTGTTTCTGAAGTCAGAGCAAAGAAGGACTCATCCAAACAAAACACTGAAAGTCTGAACAGAGGTCATGGTCACCCACTTTTTAATAGATGTGAACAGTATATATGTATTTTCTTTGTGCCTGCAGCCAAACAGCTAACACCCATGGCATCAAAGTGAGATAGGGGACAATGTTCAGCTATGGACATTACACATTTTATTTTATCTTATCCTTATTAGATTAGCCTGATTTAGGTAGGTGTTCTCCCTTTCCTTACACCATCGTGTGGATTAAACAACCAGTTCAGCTACCTGTTTTGTGCAGATCCAATTATCTGATTAACAAAGTTCAAAGTGAACCAATGCAAGATTCCAGGAAGCTGGAGGAAAACCTTCTTCTACAAAGCTTCCTTTAACTTTGAGCTTTTCTAAGAGATTGACTTCGTACATAGAAAAGGAGTACACGTATATACATATTTTACACAAAATGAAGATTAGAGCTCCACATTTGTTTTGAGAAAACCACTCAATCACACAACAATCAAGATATTTTAAGAAATGAAATATCTGAAATTCTTCATCCACCAGGAATCCAACCTGGGAATATTCTGAATGCATAGCTTAAATTTTACTTTCTTTATTATTTTTTTCCTGTATAATTTATTTCACATATTTAGGCACATTTTGCATTTTATAAAGGTAAACTATGGTTAAGGTCCACAATCAAACCTCAGAAACTGCAATCATTCCTTTTTTGTTCATGGAGGTTAAAGTGCAGAGAGTTAAAGAACTCATATAAAGAACTCACAATCTCACACTTACAGCAGGTTTTCTCTGAAAGCAGATACTCTGTCTGTGATAACTTTCACATTTAGCCATTTTTCCTGTTTTAACATTTTTTGTAAGTGAAGGCAAAATCTGGTTTTAAGGACTAAGTGCTCACATGTCATTTCTGAACAACATCACATACATAAGAGGAAAAAACATGACAAATGTCTCAACGTATCCTTTTTCTTTTTCTCTTGTGTGAAACTCCTAGAAATATGGTTCTTAAACAGTTGCGTGGAGGGGGAAGAAATCCAGCTTGTTGAGAAAACACAAGCAAAGTAAAGAACAAACAGGTTCTATGGAAACATTTTTTATGTCAAAGTGGTTTAGGAAAGGTTAGGCTGTACTTATGCATTCTTTTTTGTTGCTGGAATAAATATTTGTTAAAATTTATTGAATACATTGAGTATTAAGAGCTTTATGTACTAGACTGTGCACAATCCATCAAGTGTTACTTAGATATATGTAATTCAACTTTGAAGATAGGTATGTAAAGGATCCAGTATTCTCCCATTTGTTAACATCTCCCATTTAATCATATGTAATTAGAACATATTGGATTCATAAATTAATGTACTAGTTTACTATGTGCAATAGAGGATGTTCATCACCACTAGTTCAGCTGTCCCTCTGATCTTATGTCCTCTAGCCAATGGAAACCTATAAAAGCAGCTTTATACACAGCTATAATGGCAATCTGCCACACTTGCATGCCTCTTCAACTATTTCCAAGAACAGTAAGGTCCTTGCAGTCCCATGATGACTCTGTGTTTTCAGTTGAGATGAAAAGAAATAGATGAAAATGTGGCATTATTCCCTTTACAGCCTCCACAGCTATTTTTGACAGCCAAGCACATGATGCGTTAGCACCTTCACCCTCTTCAGACCTGATACAAGCTCCCATTTTTATAAACAAACATATTGAGCTCCCTAAGGATCCTTATACGAGAAATTCACATGAACACAGTATGTGTCTCACTCAACTATTTCTTTATAACTGTGTTTTTAAATCTCAAAACATTAAATACAGAAATAGCTAAACACATTATACACTAAAATAAAGTTTATGGATTTTTTTTCTGCTATGGAAAGGATTGAGTGGTCAAAGAGATCATGTCTTCATTCTTTGTGTAACCTGTAAACACAGTTCTCTGCAGAAACAGCATAGAAATAGGCTAATCTAACTGGATAATCACATAACACTCCAGATAGCCTTACTGTTTGTTTTTTTTTTTTTTCCATTTTGTCAACTTCTTCGAGTATAAGAATAAAAAAAAGAATTTAAAAAACCAAAACAAAACAGAAAGGCCTTGGATTGTACTGTGTTTACTCATAATGAAATGAGAGCAATGCTATTTGCATGTGTTCACTACTGCGAAAGATTAGAAATTATCTATAGATTATCTGCTTTACCTGTTACCATATAAAAAAAAAGGTATGAGCGTTTTTTTCCACAATCAATATGTATACAATCAGTATCATTTAAGTAATTTAAAAAATATGCTGTGCTAAAAGGATACCATCATGTATTCTTAAACTGATACAGCTAAATACTCTTGCCTTTTCTTCCTTCCAACCTTCTTCCCCTATTTAAAGGTCTCAAAAGGAATGAAGTCAAGTCACTGAAGTTTGGGAGGTGGAAAAATCAGACCAAAATGGATATTTCAACACTCTTTAAGTGCATCTTTCTAACTGATGACAAGTTTCTATATGATATGTTACAGAATAACGCCTATTACTGATGGCCAGTTATCCTTCTAGGTGGAAAACCCATTCTAAGAAAAAAAAAATTGCTTAACAGTCCAGAAAATTCTTCTGTATTGCAGTCATGCATGGAAAATGACATCAGTGACAGAACTATTAAAGTAGATGTTTCTAGTCAGTCAAGTGTCAACATCGTCAGCTATGTATTTCTCAATTAAGCAGCTATTCTCCTTTGAAAGTTGTTTTCTGTATAAGAATTGTGAAGTGACTTAGCCAGCTGCCCTATTAAATGTTGCAAGTTATCACTCTCACATTATGATTTTTATAATTTTCCAACAGTCGTAATTGTTATCTCACAACCAAAATAGAATAAAAACATTCTTTTAGGTTTTCCACCTAATACAATCAGATAAATGAGACTATGTCCAAAATATGAATACAACCCCTCTGCCAATAAAATTATGTCATGGTTTAACCCTGGTAGGCAGCTAAGACCCACACAGCCACTCACTCACTCACCCACAGTGGGATGGGGAAGACAGTCAAAAGGGTAAAAGTGAAAAAACTTGTGGGAGGCCAGGCCCCCACCCCAGAGAGTGGTGGTGAATGGAGTTAAATCCAGTTGGTGGCCAAAAAGTGGTGTTACCCAGGGCTCAGTACTGGGGCCAGTTCTGTTCTGAGGGCAACAAAACTGGTGAAATGGCTAGAAGGAATGTCCTACGAGGAGGACTTTGGGTTTCACTAGTTTGTAGAAACAGAATCTGAGGTGCAACCTCATTGCTGTCTGCAGTTTCCTGAGGAGGGTAAGTGGAGAGGGAGGTGCTGATCTCTTCTCCTTGGTGTCCAGTGACAGGACACATGGCAATGGTTCAAAACTGTGTCAGGGGAGGTTTAGACTGGACATTAGGAAACACTTCTTTACTGAGAGGGTGGTCAAACACTGGAACAGGCTTCCTAGAGAGGTGGTTGATGCCCCAACCCTGTCAGTGTTTAAGAGGTATTTGGACAACGACCTTAAGCATATGCTTTAACTTTTGGTCAGCCCTGAACTAGTCAGGCAGTTGGACCAGGTGATCATTGCAGCCCCCTTTCAACAGGAACTGAGTAATTCAATTCTATATTCTATTCCATACTATTCTATTCCATACTGTTGCTGGAGTTTTCCAGTTTATGTTTTTCATATTATTCTATGTTGCAGACATCAGACTGTCACTCAGTGACCACTGTTGCACATTTCGTCTCATAGTACCTAACTTGCTCTGTGATTTGGTGTCCAGAGATGTGTTAAGATTCCTAGTTTCGACTTTGCCTCACTTGCCTTTTTCTTGTATGTTAGCTTTCTGATCTAATTATTGCATATTTCTCATGCAGGAAATTACTAGTATTTGTTGTCCCTCCTCACTTTCTCACTTTTTGGGCAAAGCTACTGAACACTTCAAAACCAAATGGGTGGAAGTCTGTTTGGATAGGGTATTTCTGAGTTATGTGTTTATTATTCACTTAATTTGATTTAAATATTTAATTACATATCTATGACATTAAAAGTACTGTAAAGTTATCCTCACTGTAAGAAAGTACTTTATTGTGTTCACGTGGAATTTCAGTCTTTTACCTTCTGATCGTTGTCTCTTGACCTGTCACTGAGCACCACTTAGAAGAGTCTGTTTCACTCTTCATTCAACCCCTCATCAATGGGTAGTTATACACATTGATGAGATTCCCTTGAGCTTTCTCTTCTCTAGGCTAAACACTCCAAGCTCTCCCAGCCTCTCCTCATATGACAGATACTCCAGTATCTTAATTAACTTTGTGGCCCTTCACCGGACTTCCTTCAGTGTGTCCATGTGTCTCCTGTAGCACAAGAGCTTGTCTTTGTCCCAAAAGCACATTGCTAGTTCATGGTAAACTTGTTGTTCCTCAGAGCCCCTGTGTCCTTCTCTACAGAGCTGCTTTCCAACTGGTCAGCCTCCAAGCTGTACTGGTGCCTGGAGCTGGTCCCTAGAGGCAGGGCTTAGCATTTACCTTAGTTGAACTTTAAAGGTTACTGTGGGCCTGTTTCTCTAGCCTGTCCACTCACCTCTGAATGGCATACCCATCTAGTTTATCAGCCAGTCCTCCCTTTTGGTATCCTCTGCAAACTTGATGATGGTACGCTCTGTCCCATAATACAGGTCATTAATGAAGATGTTAAACACTGCATTTTTTGAGTGAATGCAGTGAATATCTCAAAGCAAAAGCATTGGAAGTCTGTTAGGGTAGGGCATTTCAGATTCATGTGTTTTTTACATGCTGTACTTGATTTAGATTTTAGAGTGCACACCTAGGACAACAACTTTATTGTAAATTCAGGATGGTTAAATATCTGATGGTGTGCATGCAAAAATTCTATCATAACTTAAACTGTACTGTACTGTTCTGGTGGTTAACAGATTAATAAATAACTTAGTTATCAAATAGGAAAAGAGATCAATTTTATAAATTGGCATACTCCTGAAAGAGACACTCAAATACAAATGATTTTTCACAAAAGTGGTGGTCTTGATGGAAAAATACAAAAATCAAGATTTAAGTAATACAGTATACTATGACTCAAACAGAAAACAAACAGACCAAGCAATTATATTTGAGTAATAGCATCTTTTAGGTTTGTAGAAGTTACTATTACATAGTAGAAGCAAGAACACTTTGTAAAGCTAAACACTGAAGAAAACAAGAAATAATTAAAAGCCTGAAAACTGGTAGGTAAACTTTGCCCTCCTCGCTAATTTAAAACACTTTAAATTTATAATAATTTGTCCTTTGAAGTGTTAAATGCACAAACACATTTTTTTCTCTCTCTCCATATTTTTGGGGTCAGAAAAGATCAGAATTATCGAAAAGCACAAATGCTTGTTCTGGGAGTATTTCCAAGTAAGCAGACAACAGAAGTGCAGCGAATCTTACAAGCTGAATTTTTTTTTTTTTTATTATGAGAAAGAGAGAGTGCTTTCCTTTCCTATTTTGCTGACTAAAAGTATTCTCATTAGCTCAAAAAAATCAAGCTAAATTTTACACACCTCCCAAAATCATGCAACACTTTTGGTGATGGGCTGAAACCCCTCTGTTGTGAGTACTGGCTTTTATTTACTCAGTTTATCTACATTACTACATTAATAATAAATATGGTTATATTTTGCAGGTTTTTTATCCTGCTGAAAATAAGAGAAAACCTGTTTCTGCTCTGTTATCATAACAGGGAGTCAATGTAGTCACACTCTCCATCTTTATCTTATCATCCTAACACCACCCTGTGAAGTACACGTACCCTGAACGTGCAAAGGCAGTCCTGTAATATAGAAAAATTCAAATTATTTTCTGTCAGAAACTGAACTCAGGCTCCTGGGAATGTGGCAGAGCCTATGCTGACCATCTTTTATATACGTGATCTGAAAGAAAGGGGAAGGAAAGGAGCATCTCTTACGAAGAGACTTGGAAACTGTCATCCTAGATGTGTATCCACCTCACAATACTTCAATGAGAGAAGAACATCTCCCACCATCAGCTTGGCAGTGATGCTAAAACAAAGCTATCCCAATATTAAAGTTTAATGTGAAACTCCTACATGAAATTTACCTCTCAATAATTTTAATGGAAATCAGGAACATGATAAGTTTTAGGGCTTCTTTGGGCCACTAGGTTTTCCTTGTTTTCCTGCATACATACATTGGAGTGTACTTGTGTTTTTGTTTTGATTTGAGGAGGCACATCATGCTTTGAGAAAACAACAACTCATTAAAAATAAGAAATATTTCACTCCTCAGTAGTCTGATAACTTCTCTGTCATTTCATAGCTCTTTCTCTGAGCTTTATATGTCGATTATGCTGATCCAAAATGACTGTCAACAGGGGAAGGAATAAGTATTTTGGGATTTGAGCTACCAGCCTTTCTGTTTGAACTTAAATCTGTTGGAAAGGCAACTGAAGAAAAGTTGGAAATTATTTTTTAAAAAACCCAACAATTGTAAGATGGTGGCATATATTTTAATCATGTCCATTTCTTTTTGGTGTTTAGCAGCGCGTTGAACCCGCAAAGGAGACCATTGCTATAATAGACTTCTTCATGCTGCAAAACAGCAGATTTGTACAACTCAAATGCCCCCATAATTCTTTTTTAGCCTTTCCAGCTGTGAGAAGCAACTTCCCTTAGTCCTTGTCCTGGAGGTGCTTCAGTGGCAGTTCACAGCCAACAAATCAGAAAGTTAAAGAGATGGCAAAATTTGCACTGTTAACCAACTGGCCCAGGAGGTTGAAATTCTGTTAAAAAAAAGGACCATCTTCTGCTCCAGGTGCATTTGTTGTTTCTCAAGCTTTGTGTTGTACAGTTTAGCTCAAGATTTTTGATAGCTTTTAAAAACCACTCTCACCTCATAATAGCTTTGTGATTCACTGTCAACTGTTAAATCATAGATCTGCTGATGGTTTGCTTTACACACATGTGTTATCTCAGTCTCCCAAAAAGAAGTTTAATTTGCAAGGAAAAAATTACAATATTTTTGAGCTGAAAAGCTACAGGGTTTTTTTTGTGTTTTATGAATTCTTATCCTATGATTAGAGAGGCAACTTTTTAAATCCTTATTTTCATCTTCATTCTTACCACCCCTATTCCCACTTAGGTGTCTGCACAAAGAACACAATACAGATGGTTAGACTAAATATGGCCCCTCTTTTTCAGGCATTTCACAGTCCAGGAAAAACATAAAATTAAGCTTTGATATTCAGTCCTGCATATATCATCCTGAAGACTGATAATTTCCACATCCCTGAAGAAAAGGCTTTTGCATGAGGTTGAAAATAGAGAAATTAAGATTGCTATAAACTCATGGACAGCCTTGGAGACTAAAATAGTCACTGAATTACACCCAGAAGCTCAAGTGAAATAAGCAGAGAGCACAGGCCATGTTCCAGGGGGTAAACCTGTTAATGGGAAAGGAAATGACTGATGGCATAGGTATTTGAGATTATCTGATTTTTACCATAAACACCATCAAGGCAAAAAGATTAAAGAATAGTATATATTATCACCAATAATACATGTAATCAGCCAGAGGAAGGTAGAAAAAAAAACCCAACAATTTTTCCTTAACTAGGAATTACTACCAACTGTCCTGAAAACTTGACTGCTTGCTTAAAGTTTATTCTAATCCTTCTGTCATTGTCATGGCTTTCTAACTTTTTTCACCAAAGTAAACCATAGAATCATGGAATAGTTTTGGCTGTAAGGGATCTTTAAAAGTCATCCAGTCCAAAGCCCCTGCAATGATCAGGGACATCTTCAACTAGATCAGGTTGCTTAGAGGCCTGTCCTCTCTGGGCAACCTGTTCCAGTATTTAACCACCCTCATTGTAAAAAAAGGTCTTCCTTATATCTAGTCTAAATCTACCCTATTTTAGTTTAAAACCATTGTCCCTTGTCCTATCGCAACAGGCCCTGCTAAAAAGTTTGTCCCCATCTTTCCTGTAGGCCCCACTTAAGTATTGAAAGGCTGCAATAAGGTCTCCCCAGAGCTTTCTCTTCTCCAGGCTGAACAACCCCAACTTTTTCATAGGAGAGGTATGACATCCCTCTGATCGTTTTTGCGGCACTCCTCTGGACCCACTCCAACAGGTCTGTGCCTTTCCTGTGCTGAGGACTCCAGAGCTGGACCAAAGGGATCTTTGTTAGTAGGAGCAACACCAAACAATTTGGAAATACGATAGGTAAGCTTCACTGAAGTAATTAATAAAATGAAGGCTTTTCTTAATTTCACTGGTCGAGTAAGACAGAAGTATAAATTACAGGTTTCTACCTTCATGTTTCATTAAGTTTAAATTAGGGAACAACATGCCAGTTGGACGGTTGATTCATGGATAAGGGGAGATCATTAGATGCTTTATAGATTAAATTTGGCAAGGTGTTTTTCACAGTCACCCATAATATCCTTATATTCAAATTGGTGAAATATGTATTAGAAGGGGAAATAAGAGTGGGTGGAAAATTGACTGGACAGCCAGGCCAAAATAATTATGATGAACCCAACTGGAGGCCAATTACCAGTGTTGGGTGTCAGGGTTTGATTCTAGAGCAAATACTGTTTAATGTCTTCATCAGCTACATGGATGATGGGACAGAGTACACTCTCAGGCAGTTCGTGGTGGCATACTGCAGGGAGCACTGGAGCTATTCATAGATTCAGCTATTCAGAAGCATAGGACTGGCTGGAGAAGCAGGCAGTCAGGAACTTCATGAACTTCATAAAAGTGAACGCAAAGCCTGGACCCTGGGATGGACAAAGCCCTGCAACATAACAGGCTGGGCCCAACTGATTAAGAGCAGCTCTGTTAAAAAGTCTCAGGGCCTTGGGGGACACTGGTTTGGCCATGAAGTAGCGGTGCCCCTGGGCAGCAAAGAAACCACCACAACCCAGGCTGCACAACAAGGGTGCAGCCAGCAGATCTGGGGAAGGACCTTGCTTCACTATCCAGGACCTGTGAGATGCACTTGAGTGCTGTCCCCAGCTTGAGGTTCTCACATATAAGAGACACACTGAGGTACTAGATCAAGTCCTAGGGAAGCCGCAAGATGATTGGAGGCTAAAGCACGGGACATCCCATGAGAGCCTGTGGGAGATGTGTCACTTCAGTCTGGCAAGGGACAACTTTAGTGCCTTTTGGTCCCTTTGTTTTTTTGGTGTTTTGAGACACCCAAAGGCCAAATTGTGCACATTGGAAGGATGAGAGGAAAATAACAGTTTGAACAAAAGTTAGCCTGACTTGATGGAAGGAAAACCTTTTTCACCTTAAGGACAGTTAAACATTTGCTCCAATGTCGTGCTTGGAGATACTTAAAAACTTACTGGAGTGGCCTTGAAGAACTGCATTCGCTGTACCTGCTTGTTGAGGTTTAGGCTGGGTTGGCCACTAAACGTATGACAGATGTTTTCAATTAACTTGTCTCCCTTCCCAGAAGGAGAAAAGAGAGAGAATAAGGGAGAGAGACGTATGGGTTGAAAAAAGAACTAATACAGTTTTAATGAAATATTAACAATAAAAAGTTAATAACATTAATAAGAAAATAATTAAATATATACAAATATCTACAAAACCAATATTGACTCCCAGGATGACGACCACATCACCAGCAAGCACTGGGACTGGACTCAGTGGCAGGAAGGAACTGGATTCAGGAACACAAGGATCAGGATCAAAGGCAGAAGAACGGACAGAGGCTGACCCCTTTGATCCCTCAGGTTTATACTGAGCATGATGCAGATGGGATGGAATACCCTGTTAGTGAGTTTTGGGTCACCTGTCCTGTCCACTCCTCCCCATAAGTGTGACCCCTTTACACTCTTTCACTTCTGACCCTCCAATGTGGCACATAAAAAAGTTAGCTGACCTTGGTTGTCACAGGAATAAGAATAAGCAAGAGCCTCTCTGCATACCATTCCTTAGTATTAACTACAAAAATCAGACCTTATCAGTGCTAGAAGCAGACACTGTCTGAAAAACCCACTGTTAATCTCAGTCAGTAGAGACTTGACTGAAAAGCAAAATTACTGCAAAGAAAATTGGTTTTGTTCTATCTCAAACCAGGACACTGCTTCAAGCAGGTCGTTCTACCAGATGACCTCCAGAGGTCCCTTCCCTTCTGTGTATACGTACTGTTTTTGACTGAGATGGAGGTGATTTTCTTCATAGCCATTCGTATGATGCTATGTTTCAGATTTGTGACCAAAACAGTGTTGATATCATACTGATATTTTAGCTGCTACTGAACAGTGCTTATACACCATCAAGTCATTCTCTGTTTCCCACTGTGCCTCACTAGATGTTGGGAGATAACACAGCTAGGACAGCTGACCCCAACTGACCAAAGGGATATCTCATACCATATGATGTCATGCACAGCAATAAGAGCTAGGGAAAAGAATCAGGGGAAGGAAACATTTGGAATTATAGCATTTGTCTTCCCAATTAAAAGTTACATGTGATGAAGCCCTGCTTTCCTTCAAATGGCTAAATATCTGCTTGCCGATGGGAAGTAGTGAATGAATTCCTTATTTTTATTTGCTTGAGTATGCAGATTTTGCTTTACCTATTAAACAGTCTTTACCCCAACCCATGAGTTTTCTCACTTTTACCCTTTTGATTGTCTTCCACTTCCCACTGTGAGGGAGTGAGCAAGTGGCTATGTGGGGTCCCTAGCTACTTAGCTGCCTAGTGGGCTTAGTCCACAACAGTATATCATGTTTTGATGATTCTGTGATTGACAAACCTTCTGCACTTTTAAGTTCTGTACTGTTTTACGAAATGAAACAGGTTTAAAAAGATTGAATTTTTTAAATTTTTTTTTACTTTTACAAAAAATAAATTTCACATCATTTACAGTTTTTAAATGATACACCTTCACTTTTTACTCTTTTTAGTTCTGAACTATCGTTTTGCTCTTACATTCCACCTTCTTCACATTTGCAAACTTTTGTACTTTTCTAATGCTATGCTGAAGTTTCTGCTCTAATCAGTTTCTCAGCTTAATAATTTTCCATTTTCTGAAATGTTCCTAATATATCAAATAAACTTCATTTTCCATATATTACCATTAAGTTCTTTCTCAGAGGTTTATAGGATAATTCAGTCTGGTGGGGAGCTGGGGACGCCTCCAGCCCCAGCCCCTGACCTGAGCAAGTTCAGCCATGGGGTCAGATGAGACTGCCCAGAGCTTCACACAGTCAAGGCATGAAACCTCCCAGGCCAGAGATGGTCCAGAATTCCTGGGCCTTGGCTCCATGGCTGATCTATCCTCACAGGCAAAAGGCTTTGCCTTATCTCCTGCCTGAGCTTCTCAAGTTTCAGCTTGTGCTGCTGCCTCTCACCCTCTTACCATGCACTGCTGTGAAGAGCCCGGCTGCATCTCCTCCATTCCTCCTGTTGTTGGGGATGTTGTTGGGTGTCCCTGAAGCTGTCCCTTCACCTGGCTGAACCAGTCTGACACCGCAGCCTCTCCTCACAGGGAAAGGGCCCCGGTCACCTCTTGGTGGCTTCTGCTGATTTTATTCCAATTTATCTAGGCCAAGAACTGGACACCATCTCTAGATGTAATATAGCAAGCACCAAATACAGGGTCATCCCTTGATGCTGTACCCCAGCTCACACCACCTCAGGTGCAGCTGGCCCTGTCAACTGCAGAACAGCTGGCTTCTGCTGAGATTGCTGCCCAGCAAGACCCAGGGCCATTCCCACAGAACTGCTCCTGGGTCCCACCAGCCCCAGACTGCCATTGATGCGGAGCTCTGGTTTTAGGGCCTGGCCTCTGTGTCAGCTGAATTTCACAGGGTCTAACATTTAGCCAGGTCTCCAGAAGGCAGCCTGGTCCTCCAGTGTGTCAGCTGGTCCACCCTTGCCGTCATCAGCAAACTTGATAAGCGTCCTCTCTGTCCTATCCTCCAGGCCACTGATAGAGATACTGAACAGGACAAGTCCTAGGATAGACCATGCACTACAGCACTTGGTACCAGTCTCCAGGCAGAGTACAACCCAGTTAATCATGGCCCTCTGAGTACAACCATCCAACTGTTTGTTTACTGGTTGTCCTCACATCCAGACTGTGATCTCCTAATTTGGATACAAGGACATTGCAAGAAGCATTATCAAAAGCCTTGCTATAGTCAAGGTAAATGTCACCTGTGTCCACGGATATAGTTATTTTATCACTAGGAGTAGTCAGGTGAAAAGAAAGATAAATCCATGTTGACTGTTTCCAATCACCTTCTCCTTCCTGAGTCCAGAAATATGTTCCCAGGGAAATCACTTCATGATTTTCCTTTGCACCAAAGTGAAGCCAACCCCTGTCTGTAGTTTCTGCATTCGTTCCTTTTGAACTTCATAGAAAATGCATGTAACATGTTCAGCTGCAGGCAGCCCAAGGTGCCTAAAGTTGTTCCCAGGAGATCCCAGAAGCAGAGCCCAGAGGCTGCTGCACAAACAGCAGCTCATGTGGTTCCACGTGCCAGCTGCACAACAGGAGCTATCTGGTGGACACACAGCCCCTTGTTGCTACCCGAAACAAAATCATGGTGTATGCAGTACAGGAGTCACCACTGTCTACCTAAAACATTTCCACTATGAAATCTAGCCAGCTTTTAAGTCTGGAATATTTGTCAAGCAGTAGTTCTTTTTGGTTGTTGCTAAAAAAAGGAAATACTGTGAAGTTCAGATGTAATGGAAGGGAGTCAAGAAATGGACTGACTATGCACTTGCTGTTCCCAGTAAGTTTCCAGATAGACTGAAGAACCACGGAAAATTCTTCTAATCCCTTCTGGATACTGCAATATTAAGTGTTTAAAATACTAGAAGAAGAAATGTTTCATAAAGAAAGAGGTACTTCACATTTGCATTTCCTTTATAATACTAGTGGTAGTCACATTTTTTTCCCATCAAAATTGCTTTCACTAGGAAAAAAAAGTTATGGAAAAGAATTGCTTACAGAAAATTACTAGTTCAAATCTGATGGCAAATATTTCAAAAAGAAAAGCATGTCTATTTTTCTCTGAAATTTTCAAGGTAATTTTTTTACCTTGATAAAATTGATTTATGAAATGCTTTATGCAGTTGTATGTAATAAATTAAAACCAAACCAAAAATAATTAAAAACATGTAAAATTAGCCTGTTGAGAGGCAGAAAGTAAGTGTGAGACTAGTCCTTTGGAATGGCAACAATATTGCATACCAAACACGGTCTAGAGTTCGATAAGTGATTATTTGGTATAGCTTGAATTTCTGTATTGGCAGTCACCACAAATATACTTACAGTTTTACATTCTACCTGCAGTGACAGTAACCAAAACTGCACTTGAATGTTCATTTGAATTTTCTTTTTTTATAAGACAAAAGTATACTTTATATTTCCAACTACATTTTGTGTTTTGGTAACTTTGAAGACTGTTTTTCTGACATACGCATAGCAAAAAAAGAAAATAACCCATTGTGAGCAACAGAGATTTTTAAAAGTTTGTGAGTAGAACATGATTTACTGCAGTACTGTACCTGATGTATAAATGTGATGGAGCACTCTCTTTGGAATGCTTCTCTTCTCTCCTCATGTATTCCCACTTCCTTCATTTCATACATACATACATATATATATATACACACACAGAGCGGGGAGTGAGGGGGGTGACCATGTTTTTTCACTAGCTGATCCAGAAGAGAGATGCATGTAACATCAGGAAACAATTCATCACTTACAGACTGTAAGGGAACATTAGAGGATGAGCTGATAATTTTTAGGTGAGGAAAATTTCATTTCAATGTAAAGAAAATCTGCTCTAGATTTTTGGGTTATTTTAATAATTTTAAAATAAATTATGACTTTAGCTTATTATGAATAAATTTGGAATTCTTTCTTTACTTTCTTTGCCTACTTAGATTTGTGACTGTTATTTATTCTTCATCCTTTTTTTGCTCTGTGAAAACTGAAACATAACTAAAAGAGTAGTGACAGTGCTATAAAAAAGCAATTGATAGAGTAAAATGGTATATGACTTTTCCAAAGAGACGCTAGATTAACAATTTTGTTTGGGATTAGAAAAACTGACATAACATAGGCATAGATTTGCAGAGAGATGTAACCTGGACAACTTTAGGACAGCTTCTGAAGAGGAAATAGAAGGATTAGTATCTCCTTCCCTTGGTTATTCCCAATATACGTCCTCTTTGAGCTAACCCTGTATGTTTAAGGTACGGGACGGCTTTTAACCTGTTGCTGCATTAGTCCACCTGCAGGTACTCCAAACAGCACACTTCCCTGACTAATCCAGTCTCTTTCAGTTTGCTGAGTGGCAGGAGAGAAACTGAAATCCTGACGAGGATGTCAGCACTAGAAGTTAAAGCGTATAAAATTAAATTAAGCAACTATTTGAATCAATCACTTCTTGTAGGTTACGTGGGCAGATCAAAACTTTTTTACTATGTACCTTTCAAACACATAGTGCTGATGTTCTATAAACTGGAAAAAGTCATTCTTCTGCCTGTTAAAATGCAAAGATAAATACAGAAAACTTTATCCACTTTTGTAAATGAACACTTCTTACACATGATATTTAATAGCTACAGTGTAATGATTTCTGCACACAAACATTTCAAAAACACTAAGAAGAATGTTCTGTGTGGTACTGGCCACATTTTAATAACTTTGTATTTGCTTTTCAGAGCTAAGAAATGCCAGAGGACTGGAGAGCTTAAAAGACTGGCAATGGGATGCAAACACTTTCATTAATGGGTCAGTGGTTCAAAACTACCATAGGCCAAACACAACTGAAAATTAACACCCGACAGCAGTCACTGAGGGGTGTGAAATGTATTAGTTGTCAGTCATGTCAATGAGGATGTTTCAAGACTTAAAAGAAAAAAAATAGTTTGCAAAATTGCAATCACTTGGGAATCTGGGCATTATTAGGGTAACCAAAGTTTGACTGTCTTGAAAGATTTTTCTATAGATCCTCCCACTCAAGACAGCTGACAGACAATCTGTATGTCAGTTTGTTTTATTATTGTGAAGGAATCCTTTCATACCTAAGAGAAAACAACAGGCTCATTTTCAGATATTTGAAAGTCTTTTAACCAATACAGGATTTAACCATTTTGGGGCAGAGGTGGTTATTGGCTTGTGCAATGTGTGTCACTGAATGTAAAGAATTCATAGTCCATGGCTAGATTCTGGGAGCTGTGAGAGCACAAAAACTCTCTAGTAAATAGAACTACAAATAATGTTAATATTAAGAAATTATTATTTTATTTGGAAATATAAGATAATGTGGTTTTATAAAGCTGTGAGATTCAACATTCTTGCATATTCCCCAAGAGGATAAATAATTGTTACAGATACTTACAGGGTGACTAAGTTTTTCACCTGATTTCACTTGTCAGTGAGCTGGATTAACACACATAAGTGGACACCCCAGCAGAAAAATATGCCAATATTGTCAAAAAAAGGAGTTTGATTCTTACCATATTTATGCTTAATAATTCAGGTGGAATAATATTGAAGTTGCTAGAGCTGTGTGTGGAAATGGAAGAATATCTACAGTTCAGCTAGGCCTCATCACTGGTCACTAGAAATGTGAAAAATACAAAATTCTATAGCAAGACACATTAAAAACAGACAGGCAAGAGTAAAGTGCATGATACACCATACTTTTAAGGGAATTTAAGTGTAAAGTGAAGCGTGTCTTAGAAGTGATGTAATTTTTTATACAGCAGACACTATTGACAGCTCAGGGTGGCCTGTCATGACATGATGAAAATGCTGTGTATATAGCCAAGAGTTTTCTGGATAGTACTGTTTTTACAAAACACTACGTTTCTCTTGAGGGCATCGTTAAAATGAGGTTTCAAAAGACTTTTAGATGAGTGTCTCAAAACTGTGATCTTACTAGCATGCAGTAGCGCTATAAGCAAAATACTGTACGACTCTCTAGAGGGAATACAGAGTGGGTGCTGGGGCAGAGCCTGATATTTTTGAATTATTACTGTTATGTCTGCTGTACTCAAGTTTAATTTCACCTGTTTAGTTCTCATTAAACCCATCATTCAGAGCTACTGTCTGCTAAGATAAATAGGTTCATTTTCTGCTTTTCGTATTTTGTCACAAGAAGATATATACACCATGAAATGAAATAGTAATTTCAAGGTATGTTTTTGTAGGTAGAATATTGCAGTCTGCATATATCTCTACAAGCCTAGTCTAGATCAGTTCTTAGAGAGACTATCGAATTATAAGGAACTTACCTACACCACTGTTTTCTTTTGTTGAGGAAACGGTTTGTTTATTAAGAAATAAATATTAGAAGTAAGTTTAAAAAAGTATTTAGTGTAAGCATTTTTAGAATAGTGATGCATTTTACAGATTACCACTTCTACTTCCTTGGTTGAGTCTCTAAAGTACTGTCACACAGAGACCATTCTGACAAACCAGCTTCTTGTATTCTGCTGAGGTTGGGATTTCTGAAAGAGGATGATCAAGCTTTGACTTTCCAGGTGCTAATGTCTTCAAGACATATATAAGTGGAAATATTTCCTTTACTCTGCAAAACAATGTATACGAAAAGACAACATTGTTTAAGATGAGAGTCTTGTTTGCAAAGTACATGCTGTCAGAGATGACCACCTATCTAAAATCTAAAGCAAATTTCACAGTTTAAATTTTTGCTTGCGCATTCCTTGTTGTGAATGAAATGGCATTTGTGAAATTGCACTAAAGGGCATAGCCCAAACAGGGTATACTGTCAGTTGGATCTTTGGAAGAGAACTGAAGGGATTGTTATGTTCTTTTTATGCTCTACTACATGATCTAAAAAAGATACAAAATTTGTTTTATGTGTTTACATCATCACAGCTGCAATTATAATATGCAATCAGATTAAATATTACCATTTAAGCTCCACACCATATTGTTGACTGTGGTCAATATGTACATACATATATTTATATTTAGTAGACAGAGTATTGGAAATGGTAATAGAACTGCTTTTTAAGTTTTGACGAGTTTGAAGGAGCATGAGTCAAACTCTACACTTTTACATCAAGGCCTCTGTTTTTCCTGAAAATGGCATATTCCATAGACAGTTGTCAATTCAACCATCTTTACTGACTACACTTAATAAATATAAACAGAAAATGATAGATGAATGAAAGTCATTAATAATAATAATTGTTGTTAATAATATTGTGGTTGTGAAATCTCCATCCTTGGAGATACTCAAAAGTCATCTGCACTGGCTGACCTTGCTTGAGCAGGGTGGTTGGACAATATGATCTCCAGAGGTCCCTTTCAACCTGAACCATTTTATGGTCCTGTGAAAAAGTAATAAAAAATTACCAGTGTAAGGACAGTTACACTGCCTTAGTCCCTGTTACATTTACGCTAACCCACAAAGAGAAATTGTGACCAAAAAAATAAAGAGGAAGCTAAGTCAGGGGATAATCACAGAAAATCAGTTAGTAGAATACGTACATTTCTGTATCCAATGAATCCCCACAGGTCTTTTGTGTGTGGATTTATCAAATATTTTTTAAACATCCCTTTGTATTTCTGAAATCACAGGTTACCCTGCAAAGTATCTGTGCAATACTGATAGGCCTTTCTGAAGCACATCAGTATGAAATATCCTGAATGTTCACATCCTATAAGAGGTGGCAACTCTTGAAGAAAGTTGCAAGCATAAAGCATTTATTTCACCTTAGATGCCCAAGTTCTTCAAGAAAAAGGACTACCACGCTAGCTGTCACTAAAGCAGCCTTTTTAAAGCTAGGTGCTTTAAAATGTTGCCATAAGCACCGGCACAAAGCTGAAAGATTTGTTTGCCTCAGGTCCTAAAAAAAGGTTTAGGCGACATAGGTTCTTAATCTAATTCTGTTTCAGACTGAGTGAGGGTTCAGTGATGATGGTGTAGATACATGACTTGTTCCAGGTTGTTGAAATGGCATCAAGAGAGGGAGAGAGGCCAGGTGATTTTGACCTATGATTTATATTTCACAAATGAGTCTACAGGACACCTGGTAAGCAGCTGGACAGCTACCAGATCCATTTATCAACTGAAGAGTGTGAACATCTGTGGCAAATGATTTAAGAATCCCATCAAAACTATATTTGGTAATTCAATCTTAATATGATGTTTTAATTTTAAACATTTAATGTGAAAAAGTCTGCTTTAATTTTTGAAATAGAAAACTGTTTTATTTCTTTCAGACACATACTTTCCTTCTTTATTCTAAACTAATATTTTTTCCTTTTTCCATATGTACCCTTGTTAATTTTCAGGATATTCCCTGATATTCCCTGTCTCCTCTTCCTCTTTTTCAAACAATTCCTTAAAACACAGGTGTTCAGTTTCATTCTTTTGCTTTATTATCAGTAACTCTGGTAATTTCTTTCTCAGGGTGTAAACTGATGATTGAGTTATCAACAGTCACATTTGTCTCATTCAGGTCTAAGCTTTGGAAAGAGAAGAGAACTAGGAGTGGAGCAAACGTTGGTCATGCATTTTAGTTGATTTAAACCAATCTCGACATAGACTGTTTAAGCCACCACAATGTTCATGGGAGTCAAAGAGCTCCTGCAGGTCCGAACACCTTCTCAGAAGTCACTTGCTGAGGGCTGATAAAGTTGTTTGCAAAATAGAAAGAATGTTACTCAAGCTCCAGAGATGATTTTAATAACATGTGTAAGATCATAACAACTTTAGATGACTTATGATATTAGTGAAGACATGTCTTCTGATATTAGTGATGACAGAAGCTATCAAAACACAGCCTTTTGATTTACTGTAATGTAATGACTCTGTATTTTCATGCCTGTGTTCTATTACTTTAGAGATAGTTTCATTTCAATGGTGATTAGAGATCAAGTTTCAGAGACACTAAGCAATGATATTTCCAGAAAGAAAGGAAGGAAAACCATACACACACACACATACGCATACAACAACCCAGCCAAACTGAATATTTGATCACTAAGATACTAATTTTAGAAAGATATTTCCAGAGATTATATCCTCTATTTGCTGAAATTGCCAAATTCTATCAGTATTAATAATTCTGTCACTTTTTCTGCCACAATATATTTGCCAGAGGAGAAAAAAACCCCAACAGTTGCTTACAAAGACTGGCATAAACTCTTCCTCCTTCAGACTTTAAAATCTATGCATGTAAGACAACAATTAATTTAAAAATTATTATGCTTTAAAAGCCTTCATAGCCAAGATGAGCATAGCCCTGCAGTCCCTTAAAACTTAAGATAATGTCAGCCAGTTAGATCGTTTCTTCTTCTTTTCTCTCTAATATACATACAGACAATAATAAATGACCATAAAATATTAACTTGCAGAGCTGTGTTGTACCCACAAGATTAACTATTATTAGTGTGTCTAATGTAGTTTTATTTTCTAGCTCAGCCACAGTCTTGTTATATAAAATTGAACAAGTCCTTAACTTTCCATGGCCAACCTTCTCTTTCTGTGACAAATGGCTGAGACTATCTAACTTACGTGGACATTAAAAGTATTGTATTCATGATTGTCAGGTACCTGACAGTCCTCTACATTTTTTCTCCTGATGTTTAGTTCTCCCAAGAATAGTGTGTTTGAAAAATCATAATTTTATAGTTCTTTCCATTAAACTTGTTTCTGATGTGTCAAAGTAAAGTCTCTAGACCAATATTCACTTTTAAATATTTATTTCTATTTTGTTTGCCTGAATGCCTACATGCAGCAGGTGGTTAGGCAAGATGAATTTCTGTGAGGAAAACATGTCTTTTACATTACTATTTTAGTAGAGAAACTAAAATACTGGTAAATCTGTTTTTTTTCAAAGTGTAAGGCTTGTTTGTTTGTTTGTTTTAAAGATGCTAAGTTCATTAAACATTGTGTATGCTGTGTCTAGTACAATAAAAGAAAATCAAAAACTCATTGCTGATTTAGCAAACCATGTTCCATTATTTATCTATTTATCCGTCCAAAGGTACTCTGTTGGGAAAAAGTCACTGAAACTAAAGTACATACACAATTTTAAATGAGTTAATGACATGGGTGTTAAATTTTTTCAAGCTGCAAGCAAGAGAAATCAGGAAACAATATATTATTCTCCTGTTATACCAAAATCAGTAAAAAAATGAAGTTCATGTTAAGTAAGTTGCCTTTTAATCTGGTATGACTTCCTCAGCAGACAGAGCTGTCGTGTGGCAGGTGTTCCCAGGTTGAGGAGCTCCTACGCTTAGTGATGGAACTCAAGGAGGAGGTAAGTAGGTTCAGGGACATCAGGGAATGTGAGAGGGAGACTGATGCATGGAGTCGCACCCTGTCAACCGTTACAGAAACCCAGCAGGCAGCTAGAGCCACTGCTGTAGAGAAACCCAACTCCTCTCCCCAACCGGCTGAACAGGGTAGCTTAGAGGAAAGGGGACAATGGCAAGGTGTTCCTGCCCGACACAACAGGCGCCGCAGGCACATCAGTCTGCCAACCACTATACCATCTGAGGTCCCATTGCAGAACAAATATAGTGCTCTGCAAGAGGAACCGAGTAACAGTGAGGATGATAATCCTCCCCGTACGGAGGTGCCATCGAGGCCTTGTTGGACCACCCCCCGACTTAAAACTGCCTCAACAAAAACCAAAAGATGGGTCATTGTAATAGGTGACTCGGTTCTGAAGGGCACGGAGGGCCCGATTTGTAGACCGACCCGCTATATAGGGAGGTTTGCTGCCTCCCTGGGGCCCGGGTTGATGATGTTAAGAGGAAGCTTCCCTCTCTAGTAAGACAATCAGACTATTACCCCCTTCTAGTTTTTCAGGTAGGAAGTGATGACGTAGTGAGAAGAATGCTGAGGACAATGAAGAAAGATTTCAGGGCCTTGGGACGACTGGTTAAGGGATCGGGAGCACAAGTCATGTTCTCCTCTATCCCTCCAGTTGCAGGGAATGATGAGGGGGTAAACAGGAAAGGCCAGCAGGTCAATGACTGGCTCCAAACCTGGTGCTACCAGCAAGGTTTTGGGTTCTTTGATCACGGCCTGATTTATAGAACATCAGGGCTGCTGGTAGCAGACGGGAAAAGCCTATCTCACAGGGGGAAGAGGGTTCTAGGACTAGAGTTAGCAGGGCTTATTGAGAAAGCTTTAAACTAGATTGGAAGGGGGATGGGGATGTAACTGGGCTCACCAGAGAGGCACCTGAGTGTAGTAGCTCAGCACTTGTGGGGCAGGATGTTGGAACTGTTAAGGACTGGAAGGCCCACCACCTCTCTAGGGCTACACACTCATTGGCCTCTCTGAAATGCCTATACACCAATGCACGCAGCATGGGGAACAAGCAAGAGGAGTTAGAGATCTGTGTGCAGTCACAGGGCCATGATCTCATTGCAATTACCAAGACATGGTGGGACAGCTCGCATGACTGGAACGCTGTCATGGAGGGCTATGTTCTCTTTAGGAAAGATAGGATGGCAAGGCGAGGTGGGGAAGTTGCTCTTTATGTGAAAAAGCAACTGGAATGTATTGAGCTCTCCCTGGGGGCGGATGAAGAGCAAGTTGAGAGCTTGTGGGTAAGGATTAAAGGGCAGGGTAACATGAGAGATACAGTTGTGGGTGTTTATTACAGGCCACCTGATCAGGATGGGGAAGTTGATGAGGCCTTATACAGACAGGTGAGAACCGCCTCACAATCACAGGCCTTGGTTCTCATGGGGGACTTCAACTTCCCTGATATCTGTTGGGAAGGCTACACAGCTAGGAACGCACAGTCCAGGAGGTTCCTCCAGTGCATTGATGATAACTTCTTGACTCAGGTGGTGGAAGAGCCCGCAAGAAGAGGTGTACTACTGGACCTAGTATTGACAAACAAAGAGGGACTGGTGGAGGATGTTAAGGTTGGGGGCAGACTTGGCTGTAGTGATCATGAGAAGATAGAGTTCAGCATTAAGTGCAGTATGCACAAAATGACAAGTAGGCTTGAAACCTTAGACTTCAGGAGGGCTAACTTTGATCTCTTCAAGAAATTGATGGGAGAAATCAAATGGGAGAGGGCTCTAGAGGGTAAAGGGGCTCAAGAGAGCTGGCTGATATTCAAGCACCAGCTCCTCCAAGCTCAGGATAGGTGCATACCAAAGAGCAAGAAATCAGGCAAGGGAAGGAGACCTGCATGGCTGAGCAGGGATCTTCAGAAAAAAATCAGGTGGAAGAAGGGAGTTTACAGGATGTGGAAAAGGGGGCTGACGACTTGGGATGAGTACAAGAATGTTGTCAGGGTATGCAGGGAAGAAACGAGAAAAGCCAAGGCAGCTTTGGAATTGATCCTGGCAAGGGATGTAAAGACCAATAGGAAGGGTTTCTTTAAGTATATAGGAGACAAAAGGAAAACCAGGGAAAATGTGGGCCCGCTCTTGAATGAGATGGGTGCTGTGGTGACGGACGATGCAGAGAAGGCAGAGTTGCTGAATGCCTTCTTTGCTTCTGTCTTCACTGCTTGGGCCAGCTCTCAGGAGTCCCAGACTTTGCAAGTAACAGAGAAAGTCTGGAGAAAGGAAAACTTTCCCTTGGTTGAAGAGGAACAAGTCAGAGAACAATTAAGTAAACTGGACACCCACAAGTCCATGGGGCCTGATGGGATGCACCCGCGAGTGCTGAGGGAGCTAGCAGAAGTCATTGCTGGGCCACTCTCTGTCATCTTTGAAAGGTCCTGGAGAACAGGGGAGGTGCCTGAGGACTGGAGGAAAGCCAATGTCACTCCAGTCTTTAAAAAGGGCAAGAAGGATGACCCAGGAAACTACAGGCCGGTCAGCCTCACCTCCATCCCTGGAAAGATGATGGAACAGCTCGTTCTGGGGGTCATCTCCAAACATCTGGAGGAAAAGAAGGTTATCGGAAGTAGTCAACATGGATTCACCAAAGGGAAGTCATGTCTGACTAATCTGATAGCCTTCTATGCTGGCGTGACTGGATGGGTGGATGAAGGGAGGGCAGTGGATGTTGTCTACCTTGACTTCAGCAAGACTTTCGACACTGTCTCCCACATCATCCTCACAGACAAGCTTAGGAAGTATGGGTTAGATGAATGGACAGTGGGGTGGATTGAACAGTGGCTGACAGATAGAGCTCAGAGGGTTGTGGTTAGTGGTGCAGAGTCTAGTTGGAGGCCAGTAACTAGTGGGGTCCCTACTGGGTCCAGTCCTGTTCAATATACTCATCAATGACCTGGATGAAGGGATAGAGTGTACCATCAGCAAGTTTGCTGATGACACAAAACTGGGAGGGGTGACTGACACGCTGGAAGGCTGTGCTGCCATACAGCGTGACCTGGACAGGCTGGAGAGTTGGGCAGAAAAAAACCTGATGAGGTTCAATAAAGGCAAGTGTAGGGTACTGCATCTGGGGAGCAATAACCCCATGCATCAGTACAGGTTGGGGGCTGACCTCCTGAAGAGCAGCTGTGTGGAAAGGGACCTGGGAGTCCTGGTGGACAACAGGATGACCATGAGCCAGCAATGTGCCCTGGTGGCCAAGAAGGCCAATGGCATCCTGGGGTGTATCAAGAAGAGTGTGGCCAGCAGGTCGAGGGAGGTCATCCTCCCCCTCTACTCTGCCCTGGTGAGGCCGCATCTGGAGTACTGTGTCCAGTTCTGGGCTCCCCGGTTCAAGAAGGACAGGGAACTGCTGGAGAGGGTCCAGCAAAGAGCTACAAAGATGATTAGGGGACTGGAGCATCTTTCTTATGAAGAAAGGCTGAGGGACTTGGGTCTTTTTAGTCTAGAGAAGAGAAGACTGAGGGGGAATCTTATCAATACTTATAAGTACTTAAGGGGAGGGTGCCAGGTAGATGAGAATAGCCTTTTTTCAGTGGTGCCCAGTGATAGGACTAGAGGTAACGGGCACAAACTGGAGCACAGGAAGTTCCATCTTAACATGAGGAGGAACTTCTTTACTCTGAGGGTGGTGGAGCACTGGAACAGGCTGCCCAGAGAGGTTGTGGAGTCTCCCACACTGGAGACGTTCAAAACCCACCTGGATGCCGTCCTGTGCAATGTGCTGTAGGTGTCCCTGCTGTGGCAGGGGGGTTGGACTTAGATGATCTCCAGAGGTCCCTTCCAACCCTGACGATACTGTGATACTGTGAATGTAAATTTCATCCATATAAATAGAATACTTGAACCTTCTAAGGTATGTAAGAACTTCATTTTGAATTCAAAGTATTCCCTTAAAATATTAGAGAGCAACAATTGGGAGGGACATACCTCATATGCCAACAAGAATTCAAACCAGTCAAAAACAGAGAAAACACGGCTTAATTACAGGATATTTAAACCAGTCAACACAAGAACAGTCAAATAAAGGCGACAATAATGTAAGGACAGAAACTTGCAATTATATCTTGCAGGATAAATCTTCACAGTTAGGAAGAATATAGCCCTGATTTTATTTGTTCATATTTATAAAGTGATGCTGAACTGGTAAAAACAGATTAAGGTAAAAAAAGAACACACAAATAAACTAAAGCGAACTGTGCAAAGTGACAACTGAACTCCTCAATGTGAAATTCCATGTGTACACAAGAGATTTCCAGTGTTACAAAGAAAACTCTGCTAAAAAATTTTGCTGGACTTAGATTCTGAATTAATGCTTTATTACATTAATTTCATAAATTTTTAAAGTAATTTAATCTCCCCCATTAGCAAAAAAAAAAAAAAAAAAAACCCAGCCAAAAAACCCAATAAACAAAACCAGGCAAAAATACATGAAACTGTTTCTAAATAGAATCATATTTTCATAAAATGGTTTAGGTTGGAAGGGACCTTAAAGATCACCTAGTTCCAACGCCCCTGCCGTGGGCAGGGACACCTCCACTAGACCAGGTTGCTCAAAGCCCCATACAACCTGGCCTTGAACACTTCCAGGGATGGGGCATCCACAACTTTACTGGGCAACCTGTTCCAGTGTCTCACCACTCTCACAGTAAAGAATTTCTTCTTAATATCTAATCTAAATCTGCCCTCTTTTAGTTTAAAACTGTTATCCCTTGTCCTGATAAAGGGCTCCTTGCCTTCTTTTCTGTAGGCCCCCTTTATGTACTGGAAGGCTGCCATAAGGTCTCCCCAGGAGACTTCTCTTCTCCAGGCTGAACATCCCCAACTCTCTCAGACTGTGTTCATCAGAGGTGCTCCAGCCCTCTGATCATCTTTGTGGCCCTCCTCTGGACTCACTCCAACAAGTCCATGTTCTTTTTATGTTGGGGTCTCCAAAGCTGGACACAGTACTCCAGGTGTGTTCTCGCAAGAGCAGAGTAAAGGGGCAGAATCAACTCCCTCAACCTGCTGGCCATGCTTCTTTTGAAGGTTGGCTTTCTGGGCTGGGAGCTTCTCATCAATGAACTCCCCCAAGTCTTTCTCGTCAGGGCTGCTCTCAATCTTTTCACCACCCAGCCTCTATTTGTGCTTGGGCTTGCCCCGACCCATGTTCAGGACCTTACACTTGGTGTTGTTGAACTTCATGAGGTTTGCAAAGGCCCACCTCTCAAGACTGTCCAGGTCCCTCTGGATGGCACTCCTTCCCTCCAGCATGTCTACTGCTCCACACAGCTTGGTGTTGTTGGCAATACTTGCTGAGGGTGCACTCAATCCTGCTGTTCATGTCACCAACAAAGATGTTAAACAACAACATTCCCAATACCAGCCCCTGAGAAACACCACTCATCACTGTCCAGTTGGACATTGAGCCATTGGCTGCAACTTTTTGAATGCAATCATCCAGCCAATTCTTTATTCACCGAGTGGTCCATCCATCAAATCCATGTCTCCAGTTTAGAGACTAGGATGTCATGCAGGACAGTGTCAAATGCTTTGCACAGGTCCAGGTAGATCACAGAATCAAAGAATGGTCAGGGTTGTAAGGGACCTCTGAAGATCATCTAGTCCAACTCGCCTGCCAGAGCAGGGACACCTACAGCAGGTTGCACAGGACAGCATCCAGGTGGGTTTTGAATGTCTCCAGAGTGGGAGACTCCACAACCTCTCTGGGCAGCCTGTTCCAGTGCTCTGCTACCCTCAAAGGAAAGAAGTTCTGCCTCATGTTGAGATGGAACTTCCTATGCTCAAGTTTGTGCCTGATACCTCTTGTTCTATCACTCAGCGCCACTGAAAAAAGACTAGTCCCATCACCCTGGCACCCTCCCTTTAAGTATTTATAAGCATTGATAAGATCCCCCCTCAGTCTTCTCTTCTCTAGACTAAAAAGACCCAAGTCCCTCAGCCTTTCCTCATAAGAAAGGTGCTCCAGTCCCCTAATCATCTTTGTAGCCCTTTGCTGGAGCCTCTCCAGCAGTTCCCTGTCCTTCTTGAACCGGGGAGCCCAGAACTGGACACAGTACTCCAGATGCAGCCTCACCAGGGAAAAGTAGAGGGGTAGGATGACCTCCTTCGACCTGCTGGCCACACACTTCTTGATGCACCCCAGGATGCCATTGACCTTCTTGGCCACCAGGGCACAGATGATGTCAGTTACTTTTTCCTTACCCATTAATGCTGTAACCCCATTGTAGAAGGCCACCAAATTTGTAAGGCACAATTTGCCTTTAGTGAAGCCATGTTGGCATCCTTGTTTTCCTTATGTCTTAGTATAGTTTCAAGGAGGATCTGTTCAATGATCTGGCTGGGCACAGAGGTGAGACTGAGTGGCCTGTAGTTCCCCCAGTCTTCCTGTTTTCTCTTTTTAAAAAAGGGGGTTATGTTTCCACTTTTCCTGTCAGTAGGAACTTCACTGGACTGCCATGACTTCTCAAATATGATGGATGATGGCTTAGCAAATTCATCCCTCAGGACCCATGGATGAACCTCATCAGATCCCATGGACTTGTGTACCTTCAGGTTCCTTAGAAGGTCTCAGACTGGTCTTCTCCTACAGTGGGTGGTTCTTCATTCTTCCAGTACCTGCCTTTGCCTTCTGTGGCTTGGACGGTGTGGCTAGAGCACTTGCTGGTGAAGACTGAGGCAATAAAGTCATTGAGTACCTCAGCCTTCTCCATGTCCTGGGTAACCAGGTCTCCTGTTTCCTTCTGGAGGGGGATGACTATCCCCGGTCTTCCTTTTATCACTGAGATACCTGTAGAAGGTTTTCGTGTTGCCCTTAATATCCCTGGCCAGATTTAACTCCATCTGGGCTTTAGCTTTCACAACCTGATCCCTGGCTGCTCAGACAATTTCTCTGTACACCTCGCAGGCTACCTGTCCTTGCTTCCACCCTACATAGGCTTCCTTTTTGTACTTGAGTTTGTCCAGGAGCTCCTTGTTCATCCATGGAGACCTCCTGGCATTTCAGCCCAACTTCCTCTTTGTTGGGATGTATTGCTCCTGAGCTTGGAGGAGGTGATCCTTCAATATTAACCAGCTTTCCTGGGCCTCTCTTCCCCCCAGGGCTCTATCCCACAGTACTCTACCAAGCAGATCCCTCACGAGGCCAAAGTCTGCTCTCCTAAAGTCCAGGGTAGCGACTTTACTGTGTGGCCCCCTCACTGTCCTAAGGATCTTGAACTTCACCATTTCATGACCACTGCAGCTAAGGCTACCCTTGAGCTTCACATTCCCCACCAGTCACTCCTTGCTGATGAGAACAAGGTCCAGCATGGCACCTCTCCTTATTGACTCCTCCATCACTTGGAGAACGAAGTTATCATCAATGCTTTCCAGGAACCTCCTGGATTGTTTATGCCCTGCTGTGTTGTCCCTCCAAAAGATATCTAGGTGGTTGAAGTCCCCCATGAGGATCAGGGCTTGTGAACGTGAGTCTGCTGCCCTATAGAGAGCCTCATCAGTTTGGTCAACTGACCTGTAGCAGACCCCAGCTGTAAGGTGACCTGTACCTGACCTGTCTTTGATCCTGACCCGTAAGATCTTGGTTGGCTCCTCATCCATCCCCAGGTAGAGTTCCATGCCCCCCAGCTGGACATTGACATATAAAAATAGTAAAAATCTACTTCTGAGTGTTTGATATGTCACTAAATTACATGGCTTTCAGAACAGAACTGGAATGAAAGTAGCAGGTTTTTAAGCCTATACTTGAATAGCAAACTGAAGTCCATAGAAAACTTGTTAATATATTGAATTCAGTCAGAAGGACACACTCATGCAATTTTATTTTGTCCATATGGTTGGGGTTTTTTTCAGTGAGCTTAATATTCTATGCTATATCCAAAAAGGATCAAAAAAATAAACTTGAGAGGAAAGCCATATTTTACTATAATACTTCCCCTGTTTATACTTTTTCCAAGCATTTTTTGCCTACTCATCTTTCAGAAGCACTTACTAAAAACTTTATATTTATGCCATCCACTTATTTTCAGCAGACCAGCCAGTCTCCCTGGTTCTGTGTAATTACTGAACATCCATTTTTCTACTAAGTGTTGTAGATCATCCATTACACACGCACACAAACACGTCCTGCCCCGGCTTTACTCAGGTCTCTCTAAGGGCTCTGCGTTCTGCATTACTTCCATGATGTGCCCTTGTTAGTCACCCTATTTTCTCTCCTTCCCCTCTCCAAGCAAATTCGGGAGTAATGTCACAGCAAAGGCAGACAGAAGGAGAGGTGGGAAAGCACGAGGGAGGCAACACACTGCACTCAGGCACAGTGACTCTCCTGCCAAGGCATCATTTGCGAGACTTCCCCACAAATTGCACAGCTGTTACGCTCATAAGTTTATAAAACAACCACAGACCTACACATGGGTTTCAATTTTGAAACAAATAGACAGCCCTTCTTTTAATTTGACTGAAGTTGGATGTTATATTGAACTGTTTTCTTCCTTTTTTGCTTACGCTAGTATCTAATACTAAGACAGTGTTCATTCAGCCTGAGAAGGGCAAAGGGCTGAAGAGAATGGAAGAGGAGCTGAAGAGAAAGGAGGAGGGACTGAAGGGGGCTTAGTTAGAGTGTTGATTATCCAATGTTTTCAGTATAATTTCAGTAAGGACCAAGATATTAATATCCTGAGATATTAATGCACGTAAAAGAGTGTTTTCAGCAAGGGCAGCAGTCCTTCTATTGCAGAGGCATGCAAGTGGTCAGAGTTTAGGCTGACTTAGAACCTAAACAGAAATTCTGGCTTCATAGCAACACAGATCTGCTATGGGGAGGTTCCAAAGTCCATTCACATTTCTTGTCCCTTGAAAATTCTTTCCTGGCAAGATGTATGGTAACAGCTTGACACCATTCACACCTCATTAGCAACAATAGTCACATGGTCTCTTCATCTTCTTATTCTCTTTCCATATACCTGTCCCATCCCCTATCAAATAATGAAAAATAGAGGGACAGAACACATGTGATTGTGGGTATACAGGAATTAAGGCTCTGGGTTTGTACCTCACAGAACGGCAGCATACGTTTTTCTCTTTCATTAGTGCTTCCCTAATCAGGTTTCTCCTGTAGAAAATTGTCTCTGCTTCAGCTGGCTGTATTACATATTGTTTAATTAAAGCAACTCAGACGACACCCCCTGGATATAAGGAAGGATGTAATGGTAACTTGATTTTGCCATATTAAAATTATGTTGGAGAACCACACAGAGTACACAAAGAGTAATATACAACTCTAAAACTATGCAGCAACCCTTTGCTTTTTCAGATAAAAATTAGAAGTGGTGATCTCAAAAAGCATCACATAGAAGTCAAAGGTTTCTTGGACACAAGGTTATAGGCAAAAACAGAACTGAAATTTTCAAAATGGTCTAAAATTGATAACACTCACTTGTTTTCAGTTCAGTGGAAAGTGTCAGTCTAACTTCCTTGGTCTCTTCTGTAGATATATAAGCTGTATTTATGTATTGGAGACATATCTGTACTGTGGCAAAATTCACATTTCTAACCTTGTAGCAATATTAAATCAGTTACTCCAAAAAAATTAAAAATGAAAGCCCCCAGATTTTACAAATGTCTCCCAATACTAGTCTGTTGATGAAAGCAAATGCTGTAGTTCTTAAAAGTCTGTTTCTATTAAGTAGGGTTTGAATACAGGAAGTCTGTTAATATCTAGTATATTAATAAAAGCAACATTAAAAAGTGTTAATTGTTTTCATCAGCATAATTTTGACTTTATACCTGACAAATTCTGATAAAAAGATTACTTATTGATGACTTTCAATGTAAAACTAGCTATTTGTAAAGGTAAGGTTAAATATCTTTCACTTCCTAATTGAAAGATGGTAGTATTTTTAATTTTATTAAAAAAATATTAAAAAAAAAATGTTTTAAATTCTGCCCTATTATTGCCTCCTAAATTGTCTACAGTCTTTATTCCTCATCTTGTAAATCTATACATTTAGCGTAATAATTAATGTGGGGAATCTTTGAGAACAACACTGTTCAATATAAGTTAGGACTACATAATGAAGCCATTCACAAAAATTTTAGGGAATTAAGGAAAGCTACAAAGAAACCTGATCCAAGATACAGAGCTACTGTTTGCAGTCTTGGTAATTTGTATGAATCCTCTACTTTCATGCATGCATAACAAAATTCAAAACAATACATAGAAAGGCACCAAGTGAGGAGATACTACAGGATTCTGAGCAGCCATAAGATACATTTTGTAATAGAAGCTTTAAAGCAAACGTACCCTCACTATAAGGAAAGAAAAAGGATGAAAATACCATAAAAATGAAGATGGCAAAACAAGGACTTGAATTAAGGTTAGACTGGGGTAAGGTACAATATTTTCCTGGAAGAATCAACTGAGACATTTTGTGGACTTCTTCATTTGTCTATACCATTTATCAGTCTGTTGTGATAACTTTCATAGCAAATTTGACATGCAAAAGGTATCCTTTACGATCCAATTCAAAACTTCTGTAGGAATATCTGAAAAATATTTTCTGCATAAGCCTCTTACACATGCACTTTATTTAGTAGCAATCATATTTAATGTTTCCTTTTATACCATCAAATCACTGAAACAACATAGTTTGTCCTCTTCCCTAGATAAATGATATGCAATTCTCTTATTTCCTTTCATGGAACAATTACCTTACATATAAAAATATATCATTTTCCACATCTTCCTGCTCAATCTACATAAAGAATGAAATTCTGTGCCACACCCTGCACCTAAAGTTGGGTCAACTCAGCTGTTGCTAATTTCAACAACAGGTGCTGCAATAAGCACTCAACCAGAACAGACAGAGTGTGGCTAATTTTGCAGTGTGAAGCACCTAAAGTGCTTTAATATGTTTTTCTTCTGTGGGTAGCTGCATTATAGAAGAATTGTAGTACAGGAAAACATTTCAATAAAAATTAAGGAATCAACTTATTCAGAAAATCAAAAGCAAAAATACTTGGTTTTGTGAAAGTATGCTGCTATTTGGAGAGCCACTTTGTTTATCTCAGGTATCTGACAAAAAACAAAATATTTGGGTGGTGATTCATGAACGCAAATACTATCTTCAATATCAGCATTTAAGGAAATAAATGGAAAGTTTAGTACTTCTTTTAACAATATCTTTTTCTTCAACATTCCTGTTAAGGATTTTGTTCAGCGACAGTCATTCTGGTTTTAGGTCTCCTAGCACAAGTTCAACAATGATGCCATGTGGTCCACAATTTAGTTTTGATGAAAACTTAGTCTGCCAGTTCAGATTTTCTATAAAAAGGACCAAAAGTAACACTTGCACTCAAATGAACATTATACTGAGCCACTTTAACTTTATGCAGCGTATCATGTGTTCTGCAGAAAGTGCAAGCTCTATATTCTTTTTTCTGGACATTCCTTATTATTTGGTCTGACTAATTTATTCCAAATGTGGTTCTGACATTTAGTTCATATCATGTTTGTGATTGCACAGGTCAGATACCAATACTGAGGAAATCAGAGTCTTGCACAGAACAACAAAATTAACTAGGCAAAATTAGCAATTTGGTATGAATATGGTATGCACTTCCTGTCCTTTTCTAAGCTCTACTTTCCCCTTACACTTCCTGCATAGCTTTGGATAAACATTTATCTTCTGATTTGTTTTCAAATACTTTTCTCCCTCCTTCTCTGTCTTATGTCAGACATCCAAATACATTCCTGTCATCTAAATACAAGAGGCCACTTTATCCCATTTCCTTCTAAGTGGCTTGACCCTGTCTCAAAGAACAGAGCAAAAAACCCCAGAGAACTGAAAATATTCTGAGGATTAGGATGCAGAAATCATACAGGCATAAGGAAATCATAGAAACGTGAGTATCAAGTGTGTCTTTTTCATTTAGCACATTATTTGTGGTTTCAGAGGAAACCTCTTATCTGGAACTTTCTCCTACTAGTAAACACTTCTAACACATCTTGCTGAACAATAAGCAGGGATCAAGCTCTTTGAAAATTTGCCTTGGAAAAAATGATGGATTGCACTTCATCAACATGTTGTAGTAGTTTAAACATTTGAGGAAGACATGCGAGTCCAAGGTTCTCTTCCTCCTTTGTAACCAGTCATTAAATGGAATCTATGAGAAATGTTTAGAGAAGAAACTAAGATTCTGACTTAAGCAGAGGGTACAACAGTATGGCTTTCCTTTTCTTTTTGTTATGAACCCCAGGAATTTTGAATTTATTTATTTGCTTGTATGTTTGTTTGTTTACTTGGGGGATTTTTGTGCAGAAGCACCCTTTCCATAAAAGGATACCCACTTGACATTCCACCTATGACTCGAACTTGGAGCTTCTCTTACAAGAGCAATCTGAAAATTAGTCTCTTACATCACAGGTGAATGGTCTAATCATTTGGCTATTACATAGAAGAGGTTGGCAATAATATATTGTCTAATTGAAAAATATATAAAAGGTATTATTATTGCACTTAATGACTGTGTAAACCTAATGGAAACCTGTCATTCTATCGTCATACATGGTAAGTGATGTCCTCTTGCTAAGTAATAACATTTTGTAATGTTTTTCAATCACCAAATAGACGAAATTTAGGAAAAAAACACAGACTACAAAATATATCTGAAACCTTATTTTACAGAATTTGGAATAAGTTTTAAACTTAATAAGGCTTAAATACCTTCTTTGTGAAACATGAGTTACATCCATCAGTTTGCATATAAGACAACCCTGACTGAAGAAACAGATTAAAAATGGGATCTTAAATTTGAAATATAAAATACTGAGATCAAAGGACTCACATGTTCAAAGGACTCTTTCATGAGTACTAACAGAGTTAGTACTATACTTTCCTTCTAGTAAACGTGTTCTCAGGAGAGGCAAGTCTGTAAAGGCGTTAACACACAACTCACGTGTAACACAGTTCAGGGGTAATGAAGGGATGGCATAGTCCCTTTACAGGCTTGAGTGGAAGTGAAGGTAACCAGAAAACAGACCCAGTCAGGGATGGTTGGACATAACTGAAGATAAAACATGTAAGGCAGCCAAAGATAGTGGTTTTTGTTAAATTTTCATTTGGTAGCATATTTATCCTGGATTTTAACAAACTTAATGAAAGCTTCTCCTCAGAAATATATCCTGAATTATATTTATGCATCATCCATATTTCCACCCATCTGAGTGGCAAATGTGTTATTTGGCTGCAGTGATATGTCTGACACGGGCATTCTTCATCTTTATTAACAAGTGAAACTTGGTTTCGTATCCATATTCAAATGATGTGAAAGAGAGTTATTTCTCCTGTTATCAGATCAACAAAAAATTTCCTTGTCTGAGCCATAGTATTTTAATTACCAACTTAAAAGGTTTTGACGTTGGGGCAAACCAGATGAGTAACTTAATCTGAATTTTAAGGTTTCATGTAATTTTTTTAAATGTTATTTTTCTTTGAAAATGAGTTATGGATTCACATCTCAGCTGCTTCTACTCAAAACAGAAGAAACAATGTAGTGTTTATAAAAAAAATCATTCTGTTGCTATGGAAAAGATTGTGAAACCAGAAATTTAGAATGATAGTGTCAGAGAAACATCTCCTGCACACACACATTTGTTATCTGGAGCAGGAATTGGATGGAATATTAGAAAACATAAAGTGTGAATAAAAATTAGATTTAGTGTCTTTTAAGGTTGAGTTCTTTTCCTAACAGTAATGAAGACAAAATAAAGCATCAGACATCCAAGCATGCAGTTTCTCCCTTTCTGAAACTATTTTTAATTCCTATACCTAACAATATCACACCATACAAAATATCACATTCTATGCATCATACTTTTTTCTTCTGTGCAAACTAATGAATAATAAGGAAAGATCCGGAATTTTCAAAATGTAGTAAGACAAGTATATTACTTTCCCAGACCTATTTGCAAATCCAGGATTTACTAAATATTGCTATAGAAGCAGAACCAACTTCTAAATACTGTTCAAAACACTTATTTCCTGACTTTGTCTGTTGTATTTTTACTTATTCTAGGAAACCAGATACTGGTCCATGGTTAATTATCAAATTGACTGATACACACATGAGGGGAATGCAATATTCTTTCCTCTCTGTTAAACCGGTATTGACTAATTATGTTCTTTATTATCACAGAAAATAATTGTATTTATCACATATGAAATTACTTACTCATATTTTGGTATCATTTAGCGCTCAGTAGAAGGGGGCTTTTGTCAATTTATTTGAGCTGTATAAATTTGAGAGAACCCAATTGGCTTAAATCCAAGAAAGTAACCTAAACTGAGTCCTAAAAGTTGCTGACTCGAACAATAAAGGTAGCACTGTAATGAAAGCCTGACAACAATTTTTTGTAAAGACCAATTTAAACAAAATACGTTCAACACAAAGGACAGACGTTACTCCTTCAGATAACACGGTTAATATATAATGTGGAAAAGGAGTTGCAGTGTGGTCCCTAAGCTAGTCTGTTGATGTTACTCAGAAAGTACAGCTTCTTGAGTTGTTTTTGTTTCATCAAAATCATGATACTCTTGAGTGTTGGCAAGGAAATATGAAGTAATGAGAATGCAGTGAACGTGCCTTTCATCAGCTGAAAATCTTTAATTGTAATTGCAGCATGTAATGGTGTAATTAGTTGTCTAAGTGACAGGATAGGCTTGAATCTTTCCTGCTGTTTTTCAAAAAGACCATTTAGTTCCCAGAAACCTTTCTTTAGACTACAGCAGTGGCAGTGAAAGACAGAAGGGTTTTTTTAACCCCTAAGCGTCAAAAGTAAAAGAGGGACTTTACCTTACAGAATCTCCAGAAAAGCCCAGTGAAGACTCAGTGAATCATGTAGAGATACTTGCTTATCAAAATCTTTTAAAAATTTTGTGAGAATCCTTAATTTGAATCAAGGAGAGCAACACAGAAAAACAGTGTGTAAGGACATGCCCAGGAAGCAGCAAAGAGGAGACATTTGGAAATCATTCTCTGACACTTAGGAGCAGTCAAGACTGGTTAGTCTTGACTATCATGAACATGTGTTCACAAATAAGATCAACACAGAACAGGCTAAAGGAAGCATATCTTTTTTCTCATCAAAGAACCAGTTAAACATCCCTGACTCATTTTACGATATAATTTTGTAGTGGGCCCAGTAGCCTCAGTTTATAGTTTATTGTAACTGTTTTTCTGCCTCTTGAATTTAAATTTAGTATTCTACCATGGTGAATATTGTTGTGTTTTAAAAAAAAAAAAAAAGATTTATTCTGTATTCCCTAGTTCCCTGATTTATTGAAGAATATGTCGTCCAGGTGGGACAGTCATCAGAACTTCCACCTCCTCATTCCTCCGTAATTCCATTGCCTTCTTTCAGATGGCTTCCGGGAGGAACTGAGGAGAAGGATGGGGGAGCAAACCATGACTCAGGTCCTTGCAAAAGCAAGATACATGTCTAATCTGTTGTTGTTGCTGCTGCCTGGTGGCCTCTTTAGGAAACCTCCTGAGAAATCTTCTCTGAGAGCCTGAGAAACATATGTCAGTGGGTATCATTCACATGTATGAAATGATGGGCTTTGAAGCAGATACTAAAAGGACACCTCAATAAACATAGGTTATTAACATTTACACTGAAAAAAACCCCAACTTGACAAACCTCTGCACAGAATTAAAAATCTTGAGGAAAAAGAATCAAGATCCTGTAATTAATTTATTGAACACAGTTTAACATATAGAGCTATGCACATTACAGCTGTAGAAAAATGTTTAAGTAGAATACGTGCTTAATCTTAGTTTACTGCAATGTTAAATCAAAGGCAGAATTTTAATGACTAAATTAGAATTTGACTGGTAGCTCTAGTGCTATGTTGACACATCTTTCCATTTAGTACCAAATACCTCACAGAAAATATTTCACTTGCTGTTATAGGTTGTAGCAGAAGTAAAAAAAACCAATAAAAATAGTTTCCTTACAGAAAAATAAACAAAGTGTGCAATTTCCAACTTATACTTATTTCAGAACGCAGCTTCTTTTTCTAGCCTTCTCTCTTTGTACAAGCAGAAAATCAGTGCCTGTCTCAACAGATTTGGCAGGTGCTCATTTGAAAAACAGCTCAGGAAACAAAGTTTCGTTTCAGAAATGAAGTGCTCAAAAGTCTTAGCAAATCATTTTTATTTATTTCAAAATTTCATACTTCATACATGCACACGACTCACTCTGCATTTCAATAGTTTTCTATTATCTCCTAATCAGACTAGAAATTAAGAAATAGATAGTCCTAATATTGATATTTTTAAAATACACATTTTAAGCTAATATATTTTTCTTTATTTTTCAGGAAAAAAATATGTCTAGAATCATATAGTTCAGTATTCAAAACAATAACTCATTTTGTGTATATGTTGCTTAAAGGGCTCTTTCTCAACTGTGCAAAATGCAACTAATTTTAACAGATATATTTGTATACTACAAAGACATGATTTTCAAAGCTTTCCTTTCAAAGTTCTTTTCCCCTCTTCTAATACAAAATTAGCTTTAAATATTTATTTTTAAACTACTATTTTAGTTATTTAACATTATTAGGAATAATTACACTTTATTTCTCTCTGGGAAGATTTACTGTAACATTTTGAAACCTTTCACCTCACTAGTTAAGTGCTGATTTTTTCATTGCTTTATAATGGTACATGAGAAAGGATTCAGGTTTAAATCTCTGCTAAATATTCTGTTTCACCACTCATGCCTGAAAATGGCAAAGTGACGATAAAATTAAAAGGTTTTAAGGAAGATTAGGCATTTCTGTCTCAAAGGCTTTTGATACAAAAAGAAGGTACCCTTGGATGACTACAATTCTATTTTAAACATGCAGGGTGACTGTAAGTCCCAATCTCCAATATATAGGAAAAAGTTAGCCTTTTCCATGGTAATATCAGAAGCTGAGATTTATGTATCACTTTTCCAAAACTTGTGGTATAGGGGTATTCCTCTCCATCTTTCAAAAATCCAGGCCCTTAAGTTGCATAAAACATTGTAGTTCTGACAGCTGATTAATCTGTTTTGTCAACAGTATTCAGATTGTCAGCATATACCTTGAAACTAAAACGCAAATACAAAAATCCAAATTCCTCATGTTTCCCTAATTTTTTTCCTTGATCCTTTCCTCCTTTTTCAGTTACTAAAGAGTTTATTTTTAGGCATAAGTTAAACTGATACCAGTGTCTCAGTGGTATCACCTAAAAGTCTCTTGACTACATGCAGCATCCATTGCATTTCAGGAAATTCTACGGAGGTTTAAGGAATCACTATAGCTGGTTTCACACAAAACTGGGAGATAAACAATTACTTTTCTAAAACCTGCTCCAGCAAACCCTTGTCCCAGTCAGCCACTAGTACTTCGCATATGAAGTGTAATTGCAGAGGTTTTCTACTAATACAAGATACTATTACTTAAGAAAATAGCAGTCCAGTTAAGAAAAAAGTGGTCTATTGAAGACTTCATAATTTAAGTGATTGACAGAGATAACATTAGGAACAAGCAAATGGGAGGGTACACAGAAAAGGTGAGATAGTAATTGTAACAACACTTGTACCTCGTTTGAAAAAAAAAAAGCATATCTAATTTTGGTAATCTCTCAATGGCCTTTTTCAAAACACAAAGACACAAATCTATGAACCTGAGAAAAAACCTGATATTTATCTTCCACCTAGATTTCTCCAAACAAAATAAAAATGTTCATTGTAGTAAAGCTCAGGCTTTTATTTTCTAATCGAGATATACTAATCTTGTGGCAAGATATGGTTACAATTAAGCTCTTAATACACAATGAAGAATAGCTGTCACTGACCAGTTATTCCAGATCCAGCTGTTAAAATGGCAAGTTAACTTTACTTAAATGGCTACATGCTTCAATATGAAACTAGTATTTGATGGTGTTATAACTTCACTGACTGAGGAAACCCATACTTCAAGATTCCCAGGGTTACTCAGAATGTATAGATTTGAGTAAGATTAAAGTCAGGAAGTTACATAGCCGTACATAAAGTTAATTTTTCACCTGAAGCTAAACTGTAAAGCAAAAATAAAGTAACAATTGAACTGTACTGAACAATATGTCTTGAATATGCCCTTTTGTCTACCAGAACTTTAGACAAGAAAACAAGTATTAATTAACTCCCCAAAAGATAAAATCTCTTCTGTGAAAGTTTCTTACTGATACACCAATCTATATCCAGAAAAAAACAACAAACCCAACAAAAAGCAATCAGTTTAATCAGATAACCTGTAGGAGTATTTGTCATAGGAAACTAATTCTGATTCAAATAATTTACAGAAAGGAATTATCTTCATATTTTAACTGAAATCGCAGAATCATAGAATCACTCAATCGAACAATACTTTGGCTTGGAAGGGACCTTTGAAGGTCACCTAATCCAACCTCCCCTGCAATGAGCAAGGACATCTTCAACCATGTCAGGCTGTTCAGAGCCCCATCCAACCTGATCTTGAATGTTTCCAGGGATGACGCATCTACCACCTCTCTGGGCAACCTCTTCCAGTTTTTCACAACCCTCATTGTAAAAAATGTCTTCCTTATATGTAGTCTAAATCTACCCTCCTTTAGTTTAAAACCATTATCCCTTGTCTAATCACAACAGGCCCTGCTAAAATGTCTGTTGCCATCTTTCATGTAACCCCCCTTTAAGTATTGGAAGGCTGCAATAAGGTCTCCCCGGAGCCTTCTCTTTTCCAGGCTGAACAACCACAACTCTGCAGCCTGTCCTCATAGGAGAGATGTTCCATCCCTCTGATCATTTTGTGGCTCTCCTCTGGACCCGCTCCAACACGTCTATGTCTTTTCTGTGAGGAGGGCTCCAGATCTGGATGCAGTACTTGAGGTGGGGTCTCACGACAGCAGAGTAGAGGGGCAGAATCACCTCCCTAGACCTTCTGATTACGCTTTTTTTGATGCAGCCCAGGGTACGGTTGGCTTTCTGGGCTGCAAATACACATTGCTGGCTCATGTCCAGCTTTTCATCCACCAGCATCCCCCAGGTCCTTCTCCTCAGTGCTGCTCTCAATCCCTTCACCCCCCAGCCTGTGTTGATACTGGGGGTTGCCTGGACCCACATGCAGAACACTGCAGCTGGCCTTGCTGAACCTCATGAGGTTCACATGGGCCCACTTTTTGAGTTTCTCCAGGACTCTCTGCGTGGCATCCCATCCCTCACGTGTGTCAACCACACCACTCAGCTTGGTGTTGTCTGCAAATCTGCTGTGAGTTTCACTCAATCCTACTAGTTATGTTGTTGATGAAGATATTAAACAGTACTGGTCCCAATACGGACCCCTAAGAGACACAACTTGTCACCAGTCTACATCTGGACATTGAGCTGTTGATCACTACCATCCAACCAATTCCTCCTCCACTGAACAGTCAATCCATCAAAGTCATCTCTCTCTCTCATTTAGAGAGAAGGATTTTGTGGGAGATCACGTCAAAGGCCTTACAGCAGTCCAGATAGCTGACATCAGTAGATCTTCCCTTGTCCACTGAAGTAGTCAGTCCATCACAGGAGGCCACTAAGATGGTCAGGCAGAACTTGCCCTTGGTGAAGCCATGCTGGTTCTCTTGAATCACCTCCCTGTCCTTTATGTCCCTTGGCATAGCTTCTAGGAGGAAGATCATTTTCCATGATCTTCACAGACACAGGTGAGGCTGACAGGTCAGTAGGTTCCAGGGTCCACCTTTCTACCATTTTGAAAAATGGGTGCAATGTTTCCCTTTTTCCAGTCACTGGGGACTTCACCCAACTGCCATGACTTCTCAAATGTCATGGAGAGTGGCTTGGCAACGACATCAGCCAATTCCCTCATGCATCTCATCAGGTCCCATAGATTTCTATAAGTTCAAGTTCCTCAGGTGGTCACAAATCCAATCTCTTACAGTAGGAGGGACTTTTTTTCCACCAGTCCCTGCCTTGAGGTCCATCCACTCAAGAGGTGTGGGAAGAAAGGTTGCCAGTGAAGACTGAGGCAAAAATGTTTTTGAGTAACTCAGCCTCCTTCTCGTCCATAGTTACAGTTTGCCAGTTGCATTCGTTGGAGGGTACTCTTTCTTTGACCTCCCTTTTCTGGCTGACATACATGTGGAAGCCCTTTTTATTATTCTTTGCATTCTTTGCAACGTTCAGCTCCAGCTGCACCTTGGCCTTCCTGACCCCATCCCTACACAACTGGGCAGCGTCCCTATACTATTCCCAGGATACCTGTCCCTACTTCCACTGCCTGTGCATTTCCTTCTTGCCCTTTAGTTTGACCAGCAGGTCTCAACTCAGTCATGCCAGTCTCTTGCCTTCCTTTCGTGATTTCTTACTCCTGGGCATTGAGAGCTCTTGGCATTCTACGGAAAGTGTCCTTAATGATCTGCCAGCTTTGTTCTGTTCTGTTCCCTTGTCCCTGAGGGCAGTTTCCCAGGGGGTCCTATTGACTAATTTCTTGAACAGCTGGAAGTTTGCTTTCCTAAAATTCAGGGTCCTGACTTCATTCTTCACCTGACCCATATCCCTCAGGACTGCAAACTCCACCAGTGCACAATCACTGCAGCCCAGGCTGCCTCCAGTCTTGACATCACGGATGAGCTCACTTGTGTTGATGACCATCAGGCCCAGTATCGCATCCCCTCTGGTAGGGCAGTCTGTTACCTGGCTTAACCTCGATGCATTCCAGGAGTCTCCTGGGTTGCCTACAGCTCCCCCTGCCACTTTTCCAGCTGATGTTGGGGTGGTTGAAGTCCCCCAGCAGGACAAGAGCCTGTGAGAGCAATGCCTCCTGTAGCTGGAGTAAGAAGGCTTCATCAATAGGCTCCCCTTGATTGGGCGGCCTGTAGTAGACACCAACCACAAGCTTGCCTTTGTTGCCTTGGTCTCTGATTCTTACCCATATATCTCTGATGAGCACCCCACGTTAGGTCATTTTCACATTGGTTTGGCAGAAAGAGAAAGAAAAAAAATCTAAAAAACAATGTCATTTTGACAATTTCTACCTGAAAATATTTATTGAATGACAAACTTCCTGTAATAGAAACATCTTCATTAGAATAGCTGAAGCTGGTAGTCATGTCTGGAGATTGTCTAGCCTCAGTCCTGTTCAAGCAGAGCCAACTATAAGAGGTTGTCCACAGCTGTGCTGAATTGGCTTTTTAATGTCTCCAAGGATGGAGACTTCACAATCTCTGTGGAAACCTGTTTCATTGTCAAAGGGTTAGTAACTCCAAAGAAAAGGAAGGGGGAGAATCCTTTACAGGTAAAAAAAAAACCCTATCAAATATTTTCTTTGTGTGATTTTAATATTTTTGTTCGTGTTCTTATTCTAATGGTCATTAATTATTCTCCTGTCCTTACACCAAAGCTAAAGTGAAAGTCCTTTTCTCACGTCACTGGGCTTGGTTCATCTGAGTCATCAAGTGTTCTGGGTAGGAATAGTTTAGGCAAAAGAACCACAGCTACAAGTGTGCATTGGATTATTTTTTCTCCTCCATATTATTGAAAGGATCAAAGACATTCATAATACAGATGTTCCGATTTCCTTACTGCTTCCCATGGTCTTTAGAGGAACATGCTGTGTTTGAATATGCAGAATTTAGGCAAGAAATGCCAGGTATTTCTCTTCAACTCTTCTGTGAGTGTCCTTTTCCCATTTCTATATGCGGACCAGACAGCTCAGCTCCACATGTCACTTTGTGTCTTATGTCATATCTGCCAGGTACATGAAGGTAACTTAGATATCCCAAGAAGTCTAAAGCAGCACTAAATATTTATGATTGAGCAAATGAATTCACGTCTCTTCCATATTTTAATTAATTTATGATTCAAGCATAGCTCTAAGTCAGATCTAGAGAGATATGGACAGTAATGACTTTTGAAAGTTCAAAGCAGCTGCTTTATAGATTTATGTAACACTATGCCTCCTTGGTAGGTCAGTGCAAACTACTCTCATTTTAGTAGAGCTGGAGGATATGAGATGAGAAAACAAGCTGCAGGTCTCTTGCTAGAGAAAGGTAACGTTTACAAAGACAAATAGCTGTTTTACATTCAAGACTTGGTGTTAAATATTTGGGAACTGTTTGAACTTTGAATACTATTTATACATAACAGGAAAAGTTTGTTTAACATAAGAAATAAAGCTTTTTTTTTTTTAATGTACAAAGCAAAAAGCACATGTATGATCATTGGCACATGGCTGATCAAACAAGGTAACGGTCAGAGGGTGCTTGGGAATATTACCTAGCTATAGGACAAGGTACTGTAAATACATGGACAAAAGCACCTTCCTACAGTCTGGTACTCAGTGTTTGAGTGGATCTATTTAGAATTTACTTTTGCCATCTCTATATTCTTTTCTCTAGCTCTAGGAATCTTCCGATGAAAATGCTGAATATCACTACCTTTCACATCAACATGTTAAATGGCAGTTGTTTGTGTGAGATGCTTACCTTTCCTCATAGATCATGAAGGAAGGAAAGTTAGGTAACTCACCTCCAAATTCTGGGTTTTGGAAGGTTTATGAACACTAAAACTAACAAGGTTGGTTATTTATTCTGATATGTCCTTTAGTGCTAAAAAACTTTGTAAATAACATGTTCATTCTTGTCAGGAAAATTGTGTATTTCCTCATGATTCATGTAACAGCACTGTTAAAACCCAAACAAAATCATGTTAGTACTCTTGGTTTTACAGTGTTTATGTTATCAATATTGAGGTCATATTTGAAAACTACTTACTTGTATCAAAAATACACAGTGAATTGCGTGTAACTTTTCATTTTCTTCATGCAAAACAAAAATATAAAATCAGAACACTTACTGAATTATTATCTCAACTACAATTAATTAAATTTTATGATTAACTAATCCTGCACATCTGTCTTTGTTACACTTCATAATCACAGCTGAGATTTCATAATGCAATAGAGTATTTATGTCTTTCCAAGCTCACAGTGCAGTAGGATGCTTACAATTGCTAATGATTATTCATTTTTTCCCACACAAAATTACGAAAGGATAGCATGGATTAGGATAAAAGATTATATTTAAAGGTGTTTTTTATCTGACTGCAGGAAAGATGGATATCTACATCTAGATCCTATGGTGCTGCTGAATGTATGAAGAATACATTCATATAATTAGAGAACAGTAACAGTTCAGTCATTGAACTGATGAAGCACCTTAAGCACTCACATTAAAGATGCTATCTATGCTCACTGTAATTTTTGTTACTACATTAGCTAATGGTTTAAATTATCTAAACAGGGAAAAAGACTAGCATAACCAATTTCTTTTATGAAGTCTTGATTTAGGAAAATATAATTCTTCGGAAAAATAGAACATTCTTTCAGAGAAAGGCTCAAGACTCTCTTAAGACTACAGCCCTGTCCAAGTGAGTTTTAAATCTGTATGTTTCTTCTGCATTTACACTTTTCAGCTTCCCAAAACCACTCCTGAGCTATTTGAGGGGTTACTACACAAGCCCTGCTGACAAGTTTCTTTCTTGGGTTCTTCCTGATTTCCTGGTAATATAGTTCATATCCTACCTTCCACTAGCACCAAACACAATAAATGCAATTCTGCGTGGTCACCATGGATTGTTGTTCATAGAATCATAGAATGGTTGGAGTGGGAAGCGACTTTCAAAATCACCTAGTTCCAACCCCCCTGCAATGGGCAGGGACACCTTCCACTAGACTAGGTTGCTCAAAGACCCATCCAACCTGGCCTTGAACAATTCCAGGGGTGGGATATCCACAGCTTCTCTGGGCAACCTGTTCCAGTGCCTCACCACCCTCAAAGTAAAGAATTTCTTCCTAATACCTAACCAAAATTACCCTCTTTCAGTGTAAAACATTACCTCTCATCCTATCACTACACTCCCTGATAATGAGTCTTTCCCCATCTTACCTGTAGTCCCCCTTTATGTACTGGAAAGCTGCTATAAGGTCTCCCCAGGAGACTTCTCTTCTTCAGGCTGAACAGCGCCAGTTATCTCAGCCTGTGTTCATAGCAGAGGTGCTCCAGCCCTCTGATCATCTTTGTGAGCCTCATCTGGACTCAATCCAACAAGGCCATCTCCTTCTTATGTTGGGGGCTGCAGAGCTGGATGCAGTACTCCAGGTGGGGTCTCATGAGAGCGGAGTAGAGGGGCATGGAGAAGAGACCTGCTGGTCATGCTTCTTTTGATACATCCCAGGATGCAGTTGGCTTTCTGGGCTGTAAGTGCACGTTGCTGGCTCATGTTGACCTTCTCTTGTTCATAAATAACTTGGGGCAAATCATGTCTCAGCAACCTGATGGCTGTTTGTAATGAAGTTGGCAATGGAGAGTAGTGGATACTGTTTACCTTGACTGTAGAAAGGTCTTTGGCATGGACTCCCAGAGAATCCTTATAGTCAGATTGGTGAGATGTGTACTAGATAAATGGATTTTAAGGTGGGTAGAAAATTGGTTGGATGATTGAGTTCAAGACAGTATGAGAAGCAGTACAACAGCTGGATATGACTGACATTCCTCTGGGGTCAACACTGGAGCCAAAAATCTTTATTGATGACCTAACAATGGGACGGAGGGCACCCTCAGCAAGTATGCAGATGGCACCTAACTGAGAGGAATGGTAAATACACTGGAGGACAGGGGTCCCATTCAGAGGCACAGGGCAAGCTAGAGAAGCAGGCAGACAGGAAGCCCATGACGTTCATCAAAAGCAAACATAAAACCAGGCACTTGGGACAGACAAAGCACATTCCCTTCCAGCTCCTTTACCTCATCTTATCTTTCCACTTCTTCCTTTCACAACAGGTACAAACAAGAACTCAGTTGTTTGCCTGTTTTTAGTTTCCAGCCAGAAGTATTATCTTCTTTGTTCTTATCCTCTCTCCTTTTAGGTTTTCTACAATTTTTTTTTTTTTCATTTTCTTTTCCCTTTTCTTTTTTTTTATTTTATTTTATTTGTTTATTCTTTATTTCTCTTTGTTTCACTCTGTTCCAACCATGGATCTTTCCAGCTTCTGCCCAAAAGGGTGACCGCTGCCATCCACTTCCTGATTCCTTCTCTGATATTGCAGAGTGGATCAAATGGACTAGGACATTTGCCTATGCTATGGATTTATTTTCCTCTTTCAGGTCTGTCATGTTTCTTGCTAAATGATTCCAGGTTTCTAAATGAATGCCAGCCATCACTTTTCCATCTTGATTCTGTTCTCATTCTCTTTTTACCTCCATTTCTTCTTCATAAAATGTCTGCTTAACTTCTTCCAAGAATACAAAGGACAAAATATGAAACTTTCTTGTTCTTTTCTCAGTGTGGTTTCTTTTTTCCATAAATCTCTCCTTCTTTTTGCCCTCCTGTTCTGAGTGATCTCTTTCAATATTCCTTATTTTATCTGCCACCATCTTTTTTTTTTCTCTAATGGGTTTCTCCATTTCTTCTTGCTTTTTGCTTGCACATGGCTAGTGTCTTCAGACTCAGAAATGTCTGTCCTTGAACACTATTTCATTTTGCACCTACCATCTCTTTTTTACCTTTTTTTTTCCTCCAGTCACTGACAACATGTGAAGACTTTCTTAAAGAATCTCTCATAATCTCTTTTGACAGCTTTTTTATCCAAATCTGAGAGACAGGATGCCACTCTAATCTTGAGTAATAGTCAGACAAACTGTTTTCCTTTTCTTCCATGACTCTTCTCTTGACTAATTTTTATTTTTGGAAAATATTCCTCAAAGAATTCTCTTCACTGTCTCTATCCACAGCAGTCCCAAAGTGCTCTCCAACCCTAGTTAAATTCTGGGTTTTTTGCATTTGAATTCTGATCTGGATAATCTCACCCAAATATTCAACTACTATCTTTAGGAAAAAATCATAATTTTATGTTCCTGTTCCAGGCCTCTCTAATCAGGTCCATATAAAATATTCTAGCCCATAGATAATAATCCTCACATCATGGTCACCATGGTTAACAGAAAAATCTTGACTTCTTACCTGTATTTGACCCCTGCAGTTACCTCCTTTTCCTCAGGCATTGTGAATACCAGTATTGTGCCTATTGATCTTTCTGTGCTTTATAAATTCAGATCATGTCTAGTCTTTAAGATGTATGTTCTCCTTTCCATTCATGTGCAAATATTGTGATTCAGGCTCTCATCATCTCATATGCTGTACTCTTTATCTTCAATACTTCCAATAGCTCTTCTCTCCTTTTATCATATCAAATATTAACCACTTGCCTTCATTTTCAAAATTCCTAACTTTTAATCATCTCTATGCATGATCAAGAAGATATTTTCTACCTCTTACTAGCTTATGATGTTAATCCTCATCATCACATTATTAAATTTTCAAATAAACATCTTCCACATTTTCATTTGCACTTGGGTAGAATTCCCTGTAAACATCTTCGAAGCTATTTTCTTTTAAACTCCTCATTAATACTCTAATTTTCTCTGATGACTAAAACCACCCATAGAAGTGCTTATGCTCTTGAAGGGCTGTACTACTATCTGCCATGATGACTGTCATTGTCTCATTGTTTCCCTGTGATTTCCAACATGTCTTTATCTGTATGTTTTCTGTTTTGTTAGAGCATACACTCTGAACAGCACTGTCTGTCTTTTGGTTCCATGCTTGCACAAGTCCTACTATCACAGCATTTTGAGTCAGTGCTTGCTTTATGATGATTAATAAATATTTGGTAAGCATTCACTGAACAATAGCAAGAAAACACAGGAAGCAGAAAAGTAACAGAGAGTTAATCTTCACTTACTTATCCATCAGAGACATGATGAATGCTGCACTGATTCCAAGAAGTATCTAAATATGTGCACGAACAGTAAATGCAGATGAACCAAACTGATTTATTTTGGCTCCTTCTAAAATAAATGCCGTATAGTTTTTGTATTTCAGAGAACATAAGAACTCTCTCATACACTTCTTCTTTGTGTAGGAACAGAGCTTCATAAATATTTTGATAAAGTTTTCTCACTGTATCAGGCACTTTTGTAGGATATTTATATCTTTGAAAATAATTTAATAATATGTATTTTTAAAAATCAGAACATCCAGAGTCACATCAACAGATAGTGTTTAATCAGCTAAGATTTGGTTGTTTTTATAGTATTTGCCCACCCATATACTTCTCTTCCTTATTAAGAAGTGTCTTATTTTAAGTGCCTCAGGGTCACAGACAGTAATTTCTAACGTTTTTATAGGACTAAACATAATGTTATGTTGTGAATTTAACCTTATACCATTGTATATTTAAAGTGAAAATACAATTTTATAGTTGTTGAAGAGTGAAGACTGAAGTCCAAACCTTTTTTTCTTTAGGCTCCTGAATTTGAGCAACCAATCTAAAACTTAAATGTCCTACTGAAATAATTTCTTCCTTCTTGAAGGAATGAATAAGTATTCCACTTCTCTATACTTAGGATGCATTGTTCAGAGAGCTTTTTGATAAAAAAAAAGTCTTGCTCTATAAAATTGGCATAACTTGAAATGTAAATAGGAAAATACAAACAAAGATATCTTTTCTTCCTGAAATAACAATGTACTGTAATTATAAAGGGCAAATGATTACAATGAGCACAAACACTCATGTAACTTGTCATATTGCTCACTTGATGATTTGGGATGAAGGAGTTTATTTTCTTCTGATGCATGTATATAGCTTAAACCATACATCAACAGAAGAATAAGCCTTTAGATGTAATGAAACCCCAAAAAAATTTATGTAGTGTGTGGGGTGAAGATATGGAATCCTTACAATGGGCTCTGGAATATGATATTTTTTCACCAGACTCTCTGTCTTATAATCAAGCTTTCATCTAATGGAAACTACTTGCTTCCATAGCAGCTGTAAAATTAACACTGAGGGTGTCATATTTTTACTGACTGTCTTGCTCAACTTAAATTCTATTTTGTTTTGACTCACCCTTGATCATGCAGAGTGTACCCATTTATAGTCTGGTTTTAAAAAAATATTTCTCATTAAATTATTGCTCTTTTCTACCCTACTTTCTACCCCTATATTTTATAAACAAGGATTTTAAAGTACTTCCATTTCTTTAGAGTAAAGATAGTCTCTTTAAAAGAAATTAAAAAAAAAAGTTTATCTTCCTGGAGAGGACAACTGTTCTCACAGTCTTCACTCAGTGCATGGCAAGCTATATCATATTTTTTATTTACAAATATCTGGAGTGCCTGAGTTCATTCAGAAGTGTGTATATGCTTCAATGTGGAGCTGCACATAGTTGCTGTTAGCATGGTGCTCTAACTATAGAATCATACATGTAATTACCACTGTCCTGTAGACTTCAAAACCAAACATAATAAGCTACTTTAGTCCCACACTACATTAAAAATTTCTGAGAATGTTTAAAAAAGCCAGAATAGATTAAAAAAATCAACGTACAAGAGTGGTATAAAAAGCAAAATAAAGTTAATTCCTTAAATAAAACACACTTTTTTTGTACCATATGTCTGTGTTATAACCCCCATTCCAAGGAAAGCTAAATTAGAAAGATTGTAAAAGATAGTGGTCATGTCTTTCATTCCATAGTTAGCACTTAATCCAGAGGTTATCAACCACCACAGCTACCACTGTCTTAAAGTGTCTAATTTTGTGGAAAAAAAAATAATGACATTTCTAGTATAAAACCTTCTTCTGTCCATCAAATGAGTCATTTCAATTTTTTTTCTGTTAAAGAAGTCACTTAACAGAGAAGACAACTCTTGAAACTATTCTTTCTCCTAGTACATGTCTCATTATTTGAGGAGATTGAGACAGAAATTTGATGCAGTATAGTTATGAATTTTCTGGGGTTTTTTGGTATCTTATGTATTGCAGGTTTTTCAATTTTAGTGTACTGGTGATCTTTCTATCATAACAATATTTTCAAAGAGGTATTGTAGTCATAGGCTGTCTTGGATTCATCAGTTTGCAGCAAAGTTCAGCTACTAACTACTCTCAGTAGAGCCAAAGGACTAACTAGGATATAAGTCCCTCTTCTGACCAGATTTAGCTTAGTTTAAAAGCGCTAAATCAGGCAAACGAGGCGTTTTGTATATAGTTCACAAGTTTACAAAAGGTCCTTGATCTTGAAGGTTACTAAACAGGTTATTTAAATTCCTACCATTGTTTATACCCTTTCCTGAACTGAAGATAAAAAGTCTCTTTTTTTTTTAGTCCAGGAAGAGTTTTAACCTAGTGAGCACAACAAGTCTCTCTGAAGCCTTCTTTATTAAAGATAAAGATGTGCTATTTCGGAGGACCAATGATCAGAATATTCAGAGCTTTTAAAATTAATAACCATAATGGCATGCAGAAGTAAAAAGATCATGGAAAAAGAGATGTTTTGTTGTGTGATGTGTTTATAGCACTCCACCTTATTCACAGAGCAGAGGGCTCCAATTGCAACATCTACAGTCTTCAAATTAAGTTTTGTGTTATAATCTGTATCAACATCTGAGTCAAATATTCTAAGAAAACTCAGAGAGGATACCATTTAAAAGGAAAGAAAAGCACATCATGACAATCAACAGAAATTGACATCCACAGCTATCATGGTTTAGTTATTTCTTCGCAAACAATTATTGTGTTAATTTTGATTTTGGAAATTTTCCAGCTTTGTGTCTGGATGTGCTGTGACAGACTTTTTCTTCTGACCAAAAAAAAATATTATTGGTTTTCCAACTGTTTTTATGAACTACTTTTGTAGTATTTCCCAAAGCTAGGCTTGGAGTTGCTACTTCTAAGAAATAAAAATATTCTTATTTCCAATATTATTGTTTAGCATTAGGGTTTTTTTTTTTGTTCAAATGCAGCAATATTTTTTCTGAACTATAAGTATATATAGATAGTATAGGTTCTTTTTTTTCCAGCTTCTGGAATAGAGGACATATTTGAGAGATTAATTGGCCAATTCTTTTTGTTGGTTTTTTTTTTTAATTACTAAGAAACAAACATGCCAGATTCTACTTAGACATAAGCTATAAACCACTTTCAAAGACAGTATTAAATATAATGCATATCAGGGACTATGAAAGAAAACAACAGTGTAGGTAACTACCAAATATGTTGCAGCATAGCAAGGAAGAACAATCAAAAATATAAATATTGCATCTGAATTAATATAAGCTAAATAAACACAACTGCGGTAGCATATTTCACCAAATTCTGAGTCCATCCTCTTTTCTCTTCTGTCTGTGTCTTTTTTAAAATAGTCAACAGTCCAGCATGAACAGTCAAGGTGTCTTGCCCATGGTGACAGCTCACTACATACTCCTTTCACTGTCTATCTCCTTGAATTTATTGCTGCCTTTTCTTTCAACACCCCTTGCCACCTGTAGAAGAAAATTACCTGCCCTCTGGGACAAAGAGAGCTTTTCAACTTCATGGAAGTGCAGCACTGAGCACAAGCGATCTATATTTCCCAGCAGGAATCTCTGACTAAGCAATCTCAGGCTTCACACTGGAAGCTTTTAAGGAGATTGCATATCATGTATTGGTGTTTACAGTACCTTGAACTCTGCGTATTCAGACATTGCATAACACAAGTTAGAGAAGCACATGTAACTGTCCCACTTCATTAAGCTGTCTTAACTAAACTATTAAGTAATGCAGTTATACTACAGAATTTTAGTATCCAAGAAAGGAAAAAGTACTTACAATGGTGATACACAAGGCTTCGAGCAAAAGATATTACATTAAAAAATTCTAATTGCTTAAATAAAACCCTAGAATTTTTACCTAAAGGAAATTAAGGTAGTGATTTTACTCTGCTAGATTAGTACCTCATCTTTACCAAACCAAACTTTCCTCACTGATGCCTATACTTCAAAATCTGGTATTAATTTTTGAATTGGTCCTGATTTTCTTTTTATTCTGTTTCCTCCCTTTTGCCTACTGTCTGTGCTTGTTTTAGTAGGACATTACTTAGGGACTGTTAATGCTAAAGATAAAACCTTCTACTTAATTTTACTGTCTCTTTTTTATTGCCATGAAATTGAATAACAGTTTGAACATAAGGCTTGTTTGAATGGTGTCTAGCTAACTGATATTATACACAATCTTTTTACTTTGTCTCTAATGTAGTCAGAATATTATGAATTTATTACTTCATTTAGAAGGTGATCAAAATCAGACTAGGGATACAAAACTGAAATCTCTCAAGGCCATTGTGTTGGATAAAACACTTCTTCAGAAAATAGCATACTGGTCTCCCAGTAATACACTGTCAGGAAGGAACAGACTTTATGCAACTACAGGCTACAGTATAACTGATTCATTGGTAATACTGTCATGTAGGCAGGTAGGTTACAATTTTGAACTTTTTGACATATTTTCTTCTCTCTGGCTTCACCAGTTTTGCAGATAATGTAGCACAGAACTATACAGAAATATCTGTCAGTATATTGCTGTTCAACTTAATCTAAAGAGGTTTATTACATAATAAGTTGGGGTTTTTTTCCTTTGGTAAATTTTGCTTACAACAAAGAAACAACAAAATGTTATATATCTAAATCCTCATGTGCTGGGGGAAAGAGCAGCTACTCTCCTTTAGACCAATGTAAGAAGAAAGGTGAGATGACTGAAACAAAACAAAACAAGTAGCATAAGTGGAACTGACCAATGATCCCTTTATCCAAGCTCTGACAGTGGCCAATTTCTGGTGTTTTTCAGAGAACTGTAATCTTAAGTCCTCCCATAAAGTACCTAATAGAGCATTTTTAACATAAATAAGTGATTGTTTTGAATAACACTCAACACACTACACATTAATATTGTTTTTTCTATCACTTCTCTTCAATCTGTTCCTTTAAAAAAAAAAATCTAATAATATCTTCATTTATAAAAGCATCTTTAAATCTAAAGGTATGTGTTTATTTCCTCTAGAAAAGATGGTATTATCAAAATTGAATACAAAAATGTAATACTAAATGTAGATTTTTTTTCAAAATCATATATATATGGATTAAATATATCTGACAGAAATGTTGACAGCAGGCAGAGATCTTACAGTCATCAGCCTAGAACTTGTTAAACTGAGGATTCCTCTAATATTAGAGTCTCTATCAATTGATGTAAGTACCCTTTGTTGATGTTTTAGAAATTATGTAGAGTACAGTATTCCTCAATACAGATTTTTAATCTTAATCAACATATTGCTTTACTTTTGAACATGATTGCACTGTATTAATTGAAAATATGTTAGCAGGCAAGATGAAATTCATATGTCTTTTCCAAATGCCATCACGTCCCTTTTACCCATGCTGAATTTAATCTGCTGCCATGTTGCCAAGCATGCAATTGGCTAGATTAGTGTGAAATGGCTCTTTCCTTTCTCAACCTTTGCTTGGAATAATTTTTCAGCTAACAGTCATCTCCATTTAAGTATACGTAATAAACTTTTTTTTCCAAGTAAGGATTTTAATTTACTTTAATCTGAAAACCATATTCAACAGTTATGCTCCATTATTTTGGCTTGCATCTGAAAATCAAACCTGCTCCTCCAAAGTTTCACACTGACAGGCAAAATTCTGCTTTGTGTTCATACATTTCTAGAAAGTGTACATGAAAGCAGAACTGCAAATCAACAAAGAACAATCGTTCTGATAAGTATTTGTAATAGTATGTCTATTTCTCAGACATGATTACTTTTTACCTCTGTAGACACTTTAAATATTGATTGAAAGCGCAGATTGATGTCCTATGGGTTTTACTCACTAGCCTGTAGTCAATCCTTCGTTGAATGCCATACTTCACAACATCAAAAATCTTATCCAGCCATCAAAATCCCTAATGTAAAAATTTTGTTCCAATCTTATATTAACAAAACAGAAATTAAGGAAGAGTGACTGGTCTCAAAATCCATTTAAAAAAATGTGTGTGTATGTTTCAATTTCAAAGCAAAATAAATTAATTTTCAAATTAGAATGCAACACAACCTTTCAAAATTCTTCATCACAGCTACGGAGATGCTGCCTGTGTGACATTTGTGATTAAGATCCAAATTTATGCTCTACCTTCTATTTTTCACCTAGTGGATGGCAAAGCCTGATCACCAGCATCCTGGTGATTCTAGGAGGGCCTTTCTTATGGGATCAAATATTTTAACCTGGATTTGAAATAATTTCCTCAATTCAAGTTCAATTAAAGCATTTTATATTCTCTACAAATAAAACAATTTTATTTAAGCAAATTCATAATTTATGCCAAAACTATTTATTGAAATATATTCATTGTCTTTAAGGGAGCATACAGTTTTTATCGGGTATTCTAGAATAATTCATAAATGATATAAATCAAAGTGGAACAATTTTCATAGCCAACTTCTTAGTTTGCTTTTTTTTTTTTTTTTTTTGGTAAGACAGTATTATACATTACAGTACTTTCCTTCAAACCAAAGTTTTGGTGGCAAAGATGTAAATTCATGATTCTTAGATTATCACTGGCCACCTATCTGTAGATGGTTATCAATCAGTCACGATATCATTTACACAAAACTGGAATTCAAGGCATATTTACATGACTACTAAGAAAAATCAAAGTGGAGTACTTTCCTTCATGACAGTTGTCATAGAATTAGTAGAACTGTGCTATGTTTTAATTCAATGAAGGAGTTATACATACAAGGTGTTGCAATGAACTCCTGTGGAACTTAACATACATTTTGGGAGAAAAGTACACGCTTCTAGGAGCATGTATATTTTTTCAAATAAGAGAGGCTTGTAACATGCATCTAAACTAAACCCAGTATTATAATCTCTGGCAGTTTACTTCAGTAAAAATCTTTGTTGAACACTTTCATAAAAATTTAGGCAATTTATTTTACTGGGGAAAGAACTAATCAGTAAAAGACAAAACTGTATTCATAAGGCAGAGTCAGGTCACTGGATTACTCATGAAGTGTTATTGCTAAAACAGAATGTCCTTTTCAAAGAGTCTTGCAGTCATGTCGTAAACTGATTAAAAATAAGAAAATAAGTAATTTTTAGATTTTCTTTTGTCAGTACCCTAATTAATATGATTATCTACATGCTTATTACTGCTAGAAATGGTTTAATATTATACTATTCGTAATTAATTATTTAGGGTTTCTGGTTTTCTTCTACTTCCCTGGTCTTTTTCTGAAATGTTTTATATGTAGCTGGGCAGAAATATAAGTTCTCTTGCTAGAATATTTTAAGTTATCTTCATAAATATATCAAATACTACTACTCTTCTGGAAATTTTCAAGTAGAACCTTAAAGGATGTAAGCAGTTTCAATTCTTCTGACTTCAGCTAATTATTTGGGAACTGGGGGAAACCTAGGTGGTATGTAAACATTTGCCACTTGGAAATATTATAAATTGTTAGTGACAGTTTATTCTTTAAAGGAGATTCTCTATACATGTGTAGTTGTATCTACAGCATTCATTATTAGTACAAAACCATATTCTAGTCCTTTTTTTTAATGAGAAACTACAGCTAACAGCTGCAATGTAGTATTTATCAAAAGCAATGACAGTACCGAGTCTGCACACTTTCCACTGAGGTGACTGACTGCTGTTACAGAGTGGTATAAAGGTAGCAAAGAAGTAACTTATCCACCTCAGCTCCTTGGCAAAGGTATGCAGCAGTGGACCCTGAATACATAAACACACAGTTGTGCACAGCATTAAATGCAAAATATGTGTTGTAGTGAAGACTACAGGCCACTACACGTTTCAAGCCATTGCCTTGCTAAGAAAACACAAATTTTGCCTCTCTTTTCTGCTGTCTATTCATTGTTGTAAACGAGGCTGGAATTCTGAAATCATTTTTATGTGAAAACAATACAAAACATTTTGGATTCTGGAGTAAGACGTGATGTAGAAGATTCAAATTTTGTAGCTTACCAAGTAGCTAATTAGTTAAATTATTATAACATCCTGACAGACTTAAACGCACCTTTCGATATAGATTATATGCACCTGCCTTTAGGGATGAGTCATTATGATCTTGGTCCAAGGTGCTAATGACACTAACACATTTTCTATGCCACAGCAGAAATCTTTGGTTTTTTGCATACCTATGGCATGTGCAAAGGAAGAAAGGATTTTTAGAAAGGATTTCAGTTTGAGGAAATATATCAAATCTCTTGTAGCCATCAGAAAAATAAATCTAAAATTTCTAAAACGATTTTTCTATTTCTAAGAAGTGATTCCTATAAACAAACCTGACAACATTTCAAATTTTGTTGAATAATAGATCACTGATCTAGAATTTCTTTGTCGGCAACGAATGATGACCTGAATACATTCAATAAGGTCAAAGAGAAACCTACCAAAACCTGTAATATGTACAACTGGAGCTTCCAAACACCTAATATCTTAAAGTGGAAAGAAAATGTAAGTGAAATGGTTAGCAAAAATAATTTGTGTAAGAACTTATAAGAGGTAACAGAGGTTGTTTAAGAAGAGTTTACTAGATGGTAAAAAAGTCCTGGTTGTATATGTCCTCAAGAAGATAAGATTCCTGGTAGTAAACTAGGGCTGCTTGAGTATCCTGGAGGTTCTATGCAAATATACCAGTAATTTAAACTTAGGTCTGCAGTTTGTTCATTCTCAGAAGAGATGACAGAACTAACCAGTTATGAGCCAGCTTTCATAAAGTACCACTTTTTATAAGCAATAGGCACTAGATGAAAAACACTTGTTTTTTAAAAAGGCAGTTTACAGACACATTCATTTAGTGATATTAGCTACATCTCAGCCAGGTTTGTGAAAGCTATTATATTCTTACTCACCATTTCATTTTTCCAGTGGAAATAAAAACAGTAAATCCTTTATTGGTGAGAATAATAAATAAAAAAATAAATAAAAAGCAATAGAACTAGGTAAAATCAATCACTTTAGTTCATTTCCCCATAGAAAAAAAGGATCAAGGGCTCAGGTATCTACATAATCTACACTGGGAATTCTCATTAACTGTTTCTCTAAGGATTTCCCATGTAACCCGCCTTCTGATGTTATAATACAAAAAGTCTTTATAGCTTTTGTCCCATTACTCTACAGTAGTCTTTCAAGTCTCTTTGCTTCAGAATATCACTTTGATCACTCAGAGAAAGCCATGGAGCCTGGCTGTATATACAATGAAGCTGACATGTAGGTTGTCCTTTAAGCAATTGCCTCTTCTGCACAAAAGAGTTGCTTAGAAATTCATATTAAATCTCTAGCTAGTGAACTGGTGATTTGAGAGTCTGAAGCTCCATAAAGAAACTAAGGGAGCCTTTGCATATTACCTGATTTTCTGTGTTAAAATTTCAGGTGCAGATCCTCAGCAAAGGTTGAAAATTTTTTGCCAAAACTTTGGAAGGGATATAATAGAAATTTCAACTTGGATAAAAATTTAGTAAAACTATAAGCAAATTTAAAAGTGAGAAACTTAAGTAAAAGCTTCTACTTATACAGCTTAGCTATAGGGTCTGTTACTAACTCCTCCATATGATTTTCAACAAAAAGTACATTTGCATGCACTTAAAAGAAAAAATATTTTTGTTACTTTCGCTTTCAAAAATTTCAGGAAGATAACATCAAAAAATCCTATACGAACAGATTATTTTCTTCTGAAATCATAGTTCATTAATTTTTCAATGATTAGAATTTATCCAAAGGACAGGAAAGAGTTGTCGAGTATAGATGTACTTCTGGAACATTGACTGTTTTTCTTCTATCACCTATAAATACCACTAGTATTTCATAGCCATCTGAATGCAAATTATAACAACTCTGTGCTCCAGAACTCATTGAGACATACATATTCCACCAGTCTTCCTTAATATGTAAGCAATTAACTTCCAATAACATTTACTCTATCATGGTATAGCAATACAGTTCAAAAGTATTGAAAAATACTAACTCCTCTACAAACTGACACTTCTTCCACCATAGCATCTACTAAAGCACCAAGACATAGTCACCTAGAAAGTCAATAAAACAAAAAAAATGAGATGACTAATGCAGATGCGGACTTCTCTATAATACAGTGCACACTCACAAGTCACAAGGTCAATTCTGAAATGCAACATGCAGCCCTTGAAATTGAGGTCATTGTTTTTCGTAAAGATAAATACACATCTTTTTTATTCCAAACAGTACAAAATCTATTCAACTTTTGGGCAGATTTTAAAACAGGGAAAATCTGGTAAAATATTGGGAAACAGCACACATTAACAGATCCTTGTCTCGTTTAAAGACAGAGATTCTTTTTATACGCAAAGCAATTCTTCAATTATATGACTGTGGTCAATCTTTCATCAGAACTACATTTCCAGTTAAAGTGCTGGAAAGACTGTAAATTCAGTGCCACACAAACTTAAAGAGATCAGCTTGTGGCATGTATTCTACATGGATGTTTTTTTTTCATATCTTCTCTCCTCTCCTAAGCCACACTAAACATCTGGTCCAGAGTTTTCAGTGGTGTTAAGTGATAAAATCCATGGAGCTTCAGAAGCTCCAATATGGCATTTTATTCATTATCATACAAAATCCCCTAAGTGCATGGTTATCATATTGAATTCAAGATCAATAAGAAGATTTTTACATCATTTCAACAAGCCTCTAGAAGTTAATTGTATTTTCTCCCCTGAAAATTGTCTTTATGTCTTCATATATGAAGTGACCAAGGATGAGGAAAAGGTTGAGGTACTTAATGCCACCTTTGCCTCAGTCTTCAACAGTAGGACCAGTTGTTCCCTGAGTACCCAGACCCCTGAGCTAGAAGATGGGGATGGGGAGCAGAACGAAGCCCCTGTAATCCAAAGGGAAATGGTGAGGGACCTGCTTCAGCACCTGGAGGTGCACAAATCTATGGGGCCAGATGGGATCAACCCAAGGGTACTGAGGGAGCTAGCGGAAGTGCTCACCAGGCCACTTTGCATAATTTACGAGCAGTCCTGGCTAACTGGGGAGGTCCCAGCTGACTGGAGGTTGGCAAATGTGACACCCTTCCACAAGAAGGGCCGGAAGGAGGATCCAGGGAACTACAGGCCAGTAAGTCTGACCTAGTTGCCTGGGAAGGTGATGGAACAGATCATCCTCAGTGCCATTACATGGCACATGCAGGAGAACAGGGTGATAAGGCCCAGTCAGCATGGGTTTGTGAAAGGCAGATCATGCCTGACAAACCTGATCTCCTTCTATGATAAGGTGACTCACTTAATGGATGAGGGCAAAGCTGTGGATGTTATCTACCTGGAGCTTTGCAAAGCTTTTGACACCGTCTCCCACAGTATTCTCCTGGAGAAACTGGCTGCTCACGGCCTGGACAGGTGGACTCTTTGCTGGGTAAAAAACTGGCTGGATGGCCGTGCCCAGAGACTGGTGGTAAATGGAGCTAAATTCAGCTGGTGTCCAGTCACAAGTGGTGTCCCCCAGGGCCCGGTGCTGGGGCCAGTTCTCTTTAATATCTTTATCAATGATCTGGAGGAGGGGATTGAATGCACCCTCAGTAAGTTCGCAGATGACACCAAACTAGGTGGGCGTGTTGATTTGCTTGAGGGTAGGCTGGCCCTGCAGAGGGATCTGGACAGGCTGGACCAATGGGCTGAGGCCAATGGTATGAGGTTCAACAAGGCCATGTGCCGCGTCCTGCATTTGGGTCACAACAACCCCATGCAGCGCTACAGGATTGGGGCAGAGTGGCTCGAAAGCTGCCCGGCAGAGAAGGACCTGGAGGTGTTGGTGGACAGCCAGCTGAATATGAGCCAGCAGTGTGCCCAGGTGGCCAAGAAGGCCAACAGTATCCTGGTTTGTATCAGGAACAGTGTGGTGAGCAGGACTAGGGAAGTGATCATCCCCCTGTACTCGGCACTGGTGAGGCCCCACCTCGAGTACTGCATTCAGTTTTGGGCCCCTCACTACAAGAAGGACATTGAGGTGTTGGAGCGTGTCCAGAGAAGGGCTGCAAAGCTGGTAAGGGGTCTGGAGGACAAATCTTACAAGGAACGACTGAGGGAACTGGGGTTGTTTAGCCTGGAGAAGAGGAGGCTGAGGGGAGACCTTATCACCCTCTACAACTACCTGAAAGGAGGCTGTAGAGAGGTGGGGGCTGACCTCTTCTCCCTGGTGACAAGTGATAGGACAAGAGGAAATGGGTTTAAGTTATGTCGGGGGGGTTTAGACTGGGTATTAGGAAACATTTTTTTACTGAAAGGGTTATTAAACGTTGGAATAGGCTGCCCAGGGAGGTGGTGGATTCACCATCTCTGGAGGTGTTTAAAAAAAGGGTAGATATGGTACTTAGGGATATGGTTTACAAGTGGGTTTTTTCAGGTTAGGTTAATGGTTGGACTTGATGATCTTAAAGGTCCCTTCCAACCGCAGCAATTCTATGATTCTATGATTCTATATTTGGGTGGAGTAAAGAACATTAATTAATAAACTATTTTAAGCTATTGCAGATAAAATAATTGTTAATAGTAAAACTAGAGTAAATCGAAGAACTTAATACCAAAAAGATTTTTATATTGTTCAAGCTATATTTATATTTCTGCATGTAAATTTTAGCTCTTTGTAGTGTCTTGGTTTTGGTTCAAGGATGATTAAGCAATATTTAGGAGAAGTTGTAGATCTCCATGAGGTTTGTTCTTCATTTCCCTAAATCTTTACTTCCTGTAACATCTACCTCTTAAAGTGAATTATTCTGATGAATCAACTTTTATTGTAGGCATTTTACTGGATGTCCTGGAGCTGCACTTACAGGTGTATAATGCGGTGCCTTTCAAAATCTAATAGTCATTTTATTTCTTGTGGAAAATGTAACTTAAAGAGGTACAGTTTAAAAACTTCCTTTTCTTGTTTTGCTTGTGAAGTAACTCTTGATTACAACAATACAACCTATTTTAATGGAGAAGTGTACTGGAAAAAAGAATTAAAATGTTGCTTTGTGTTAATCTGTACTGTATTATATATGAGAGCTTCTCTCAGTGTGCCTTTTTTTACAGAGGCTGAACATCTCACTCGACCTATTTGCATTCCTTGATTTTAATAATCCTTTCTATAAGAGTTGCAAAATTCTGTTCAGAGATATGTCAGCTTTCATTAAGACAATTTTAGGCAACGGTTCCACAGCTGTTTTGAGATTTATTTCCTTACAGTCTAGTACTGCCATAATTATTTGGTGACTTGGAGCTTACTTGAGTTGTAACAAAACTACTAATCTTGAAGTAGAAAGAACATATCCTCAGATGAAGCCATCTACAAATCAGAAATACTGTTTTTTCTCTGCAAAGCAAGACCAATTTTCCTACCATTAGGATCAAGAATCAGACCTCCTTATCGCCACAGAAAGAGAAATTAATTTCTATACCAAGCCATTTACAAATTACTCAGGAAATCATAGTCTGTGAGCAAATCCTATTCATTGCTATGGTAGCTACAAATTGTCACACTATGTAATCCTTAATGAATAATGATAATAATAATTAAAAAAAAAAAAAAAAGAAAGAAAAGAAAGAGAGAGAGTGAACTGACCAAGAGGAAGTAAATTATACCTGCAGCTGTAATATCTCCTTTGTATATTTGGAAAGCTTCAAAGCCCAACTGCCTTTTCTAGCCTTGGTCAAAAATTTTCTGTAATTTCAAAAGAGTGTATTTGAAATCTGAACTTGGCTTCTAGTCACTCATGAGATCAGTGACTTTGTCAGGTAGACTAATCTACATTGTGCATGTTGCACAAACGTATGTGTAGACCTGTACATATAAACATATGTATGTACTTACAAACATAAAAATATATATGGAAGCATTATGCATCTGTGCACACACACAAACCTCAAAGACCAAATCCTTGTTAACACTGAGCTCCTGCAAAACCTGTTGACTTGTATGGGAACTGTGCAGTTTCTCAGAAAGTAGGCAAAAATAAGGACACGCTTTGCATGTTTAAGCAAAATAAGCTAGAAATATAATAATTTACACTATGCATACTTTTACTGACAATGAAAAGGAGATAGCCATGGCATTGGAAAAACATCGTACCTTATGAAACTAATATCTGAAATTTAAGAAAGATTGGCCACTGTTTCCTTTACAGTTGTAACAATATTGCTAACTTTTGTGTTCTAATTGGTACCTTCACAAGCTTAAATTTGCAACATTTTGTTGTTGTTGTTGCTACACTGTTTTGTTTCAAACAGCACATGCAGTAAGAATGAGAAGACAGGGAAGAAACAAATCAAACTTCCCAATTAACTTTACCTGCCATGCCAGATAAAGAGAGTAAAGAGAACAGTAACTATTTTAAAAGTGTGAGAGGTCATTTGACTTTAAGGGAAGCATGTCATCTTGCACCAAAAGAGAATCAGATGTGATCATTTTAGTCTTTTATGGTGTATTTGATTTCACAGGCTATCCCAGTGCTTTACAAACTGCAAAATCATACTTATGTTCTCTTTTGCAGTAAAATATGAAGGAGCATTAAGATTTTAATTTTCCACTGACGATAAGTAGAATGCTTGGAAAAAAGAGGCCTTTTCATAGATAACTATTGCATAATTATGCAAAGGCAGGTGAAAGTTGACTAAGTGGTCTAATATGCTTTTCATACATCATGAAAATGTGTACATCATGCATAAACAAGGCAGTCTGAATTGTCATTACTTTCCCTATCATGCACCTAATAAAATACACAGATCACAGTGTTAATTTTAATAGACATTGTTTCCCTTCATTAGACATATTTGTGCTCAGGGAACTCCAAATGTCAGCCATAAGTTAGCTAGTAGTACAACAACAATGGTCAAGTTAACAGGTAGGAACCACCCAAGTTAGTTAAACTGTATCAAAATACAAAGAAGCAGTATTATTTTAAGGACACCTGATCTAATTCTGAAGTTTTAATCAGATAGAAGATAGAACCCAAATAAAAAGGGACTTAATTCCATAGAAAGCATGAAATGCTTTTACAGTTTATCAGCAAAACCAGTTATTAATTATTAAATATTGGACAATTACCTGGTAAAAGTGTCAAAAATCTATTCTATATCAAAATTTAACTTGAAAAAAAGAGTAAATCAGATCAGTTGAATTCTGACTGAATTATATGTAAAGTCACTAGTCATCTGCTGTATAGTTTTCCTTGTTGAGTATATAAGCTTCCATGTAGCATATCTGATTGCATCCTATTTTATTATAGTTACAAAGTAAAGGAGTTAAATGAGTCAGCTGCTGAAATTAGTCTTGCTATGATGGAAAAACTTAAGCAGGGAGGTTTTTTTCCCTTTGATTTTCTCTGTTCACTCTGTTTCACAATGTTTAAACATTGTAGATGTCTAGAGATCACAAAATAAAATAAACTGAAAAGTGCCTACTAGTTGAAATTACACGAGGGCAAGAATTCCAGTAGTAAAAATTTTGGTTAGCACGTATCTTGTAACATAGGCTACCCAGGAAAGAAAGAGACTCTCTCTTTTGATGGCTTTTTTAATCACTTTATCTGGGAGGAGTTCACCTTAAGTGTTAGTGAGAGTTTGCTTCTTCCTCCTTTTACATCTTTAACCTTGTTGAGGAAACTGATCTTTTCAGTATTATCCTTTTGCAAAAGAAAGTAATCTTAATAATAGGAAGCTGCATGTCAAGTTTAACAGTTAATTAAAAAGGTGATCACAAGAGGGTTGGCTTCTTTTAGCTGTATTGGTTTTAATGTTGAAAATAATTGTCACACGATAACTAGCAGAGAGAATCCACTTGGAGGGTGTTAGCTGTACTATATGACACAGAGATGCTGCAACAAGGTTCATAATTTTCAGGTAGAGGTTGCTCATATCCATGCTTATTTGCTGCTGTTAGCATTCTGCACCTTAGCAAAGACGTCACCTTGAACTTTCTTCCTGATGATTACCCATTTTCTCTCCCTAACAATTGACAAGCTTGACAGACTTGTTAAACTGCCAAATTTGTAATTTGCGGAAGACCTTCCTCAATAGCACCTGGATAACAGCAAAGAAGTGCTATAACATGAACCTAGCATGCATTTTAATGCAACTCTTATCTTAAGTCAACTGCTGGCACAGCAACTGAGGATTTTTTACTAGTCGCAGAGAAAAAGAATGTAACAAGTTACAAGAAGTACCTGGGCTGTGATTCTCATCTCTTTTAAAACTTTTAGCTCCATTTAGTTAACAGGTTTATTCTTAATTTCTTTTGTTCAAAAGAGGCTAAATAAAACCTTCAGCCTTACCCCAAACGCTGGTCCCTAGCCTCCTCACCTGTATGTAGCTGGTACTTAATGTTACATGTACACAGTTTCAATAAACAGGATGAATCAAAATTCATACATCATTCAATCTGATCCTTTTTTCAATTTTCTTGCTATCATTTTCTATAGATTGCAGAAAAATAATTTAAAAAAAAAGTACTCTGCTTTGCAAATACCACAGGTAATTTCAACAACTCTACAAAATCCACATTGTGAAGTTTCTAAAATATGCAGCAATGCTGTGAAGGTTCAGAATTTGAGGGAAAGAGCACTCATAGTCCAAAGAGAAAATGAACCATATTGATGGATTAGTTTCTTCTTGTACTATGTTGTCTAACATATTATTTAAATATTGTATGCTTTTCAATGTTATGAAGATCCTAGAATTTTTGATTTCCAAAATGGAAAGCATTGGTAAACATGAGGTGCAGTATTAACACGTTAAAATGATTGGTGTAATGGGACATGCAATTGCACCTTTTCCACCAAAAAGGCAAGTAACTAATATTCTAAGGAAATTGCAGGTATATGTTTGACATGCAGGTGTTGTCTCTGGAACTTATTGACCAGAGAGTACAAGAAACCTAGGCATGGAAAAGCAAACAAAGCAACTGGAAAAGAAAACTATTAAAAGCAGCATCAAAGTAATTTCCTACACCCAAGTTTCAGACACAGCTCTATTCACAAACATAAACCCTGTTATCTTCATGGTATATTTGCTAGCCAACATATACATTCACAAATATACTTGGAAGACAGAGGTTAAAAAGTAATAAGAATAACTATTGACACCAAACAGATATAGATAAATAAAAAAATCCTTCAGAATCACCAGGTTTTTCCAGTGACCCTCTTTATGTATGATTTTGATTTGTTTTTATAAGGCATCCTCTAAATAATTTGAGCTCAAAACTCTTTTTTCTTGCCAGAGTTAGAGGTTGGAGAACCTAAATGCAGCCTTGACCAGAGGGCCATGTCCATGTCTGTTTAATGACAGAAAGGATACAATTATGAAATATCAAACAAATGTTGAAGTTCAAAAAGGAAAAAAGGGGATAAAGGGGCACAACTATTCACAAAGACTACCATTTTAAAGCATTAATATTCATACCCATAAGGACGTGTTTCCCATGAATACAAGCCAAGCCTGCTCTGCAAGATACAGATGGAGTACTCTAGCTTTTTAGTCATTTCCTTTGATTATAATGACATATGTTAGTAAGGGCAGAGGTGGTTGACTTTAATGTTACTGAATCCAGAATATGAACACTTAAAATGACAGAAAGTGTCTCTGCTTTTTAGGTTAATGGGAACATAATAGACCTCAATAAACCTGTTTTCCCCTCCTTACATCAGTGAAGGCCAAGCTCACTAATGCAGCACACAGTATTTACGAAGTCAGCAGGAGCTTGACTTAACCAAGGTCGGACAGGCTAAAGCTGTCTCTGTTGTGCCAAGGAGCAGCTAGAATATTTGCTATTTTTAAATGTTTGAAGATTATTATTTTTTTTTCCTGAAATGCTTAACTTGCTCTGTAGGCAAATCTACAGGTAGCTAAACCATTGAAATATGATCTATTTTGCTAGCTCTAAATTGCACGCTATTTCAAACTATATTTCACCAGATAATTCTTCTAAATTAATTGCTACAATTTTTTGTGCAGTTGTATAGCCCTAGTCCCTAGAATATGTCTTTTTAGCAAAAGAAAGGTGTGACTGCAGCCTGCTCCTGACGTTCTTGTGCAAGCTCCATCTACCCGATCAAGGCAGCTCAACTACATGGTAAGATGAGCTCTAGCACAATGTAGAACCACAGCCCTCTTTGCCTCATTTGAGATTTTTTTCCTTTTGATGTCTGGGACTGCAATTTTCCTGCTGCTTTTATCCATTCCAGGGGGATCCAATAAGCATAGTGATGCTGCAATAACATCTCTTTTTTGTATTGAAGGCTCATACCTAGGCCACAGCTGTCTGGCTGAAGACCAGAGCACAGAATATACATGTGGGTATTTAATGTCAATGTAAAGTGCTAACAACTGCCTGTCAATGAATGGTAGTTAGCCTGCCTAGCTACAGAAACAGATGGTAGTATGTGCAAAATGTTTATGACTAGCCCATGACAAATGATGCACCAGCATAGTCTTACAAGAGTTTTCAACTGAGACACTGGTTATGAAAGTTTAAAATTACTGTTTTCAGAAAACTAACCCTTCCTTAGTATCTCAACTATTCTTCCACTGATAACAGAGCCATGTATACATAGTTATAAGAGTGGCTGAAAATCATTTGTTGCACTTTATTGGCCTCAGAGGAAAAATAAGAACAGCCCTATAACAACATAGATAAGCTAAGGGTGAGGATTTAATCCAAAAACTAGATGATGATTTTAACTGGTAGGTGAAATAATTTTACCAGAGGTAAGAATATGTGCCTCTGAAAGTTCATACTTCTTTTTATGGAAGGGAAAGTGAAAGGAAAAGGGGAAGGGGAAGAGACATTCTCTTTCGTTACTGAGAGATTTAAAATTTCAATTTTGTTTTGGATTGGAAGAAAACAAAGATGTTTTAAAACAGAAACTAAATGAGCACTCATACATAGGATAGAGTTTACACAGTTTTTGTAATACAGAAACACCCGAATCCTCTATTGTACTTGACTAATGCTTACTATAGAATTATTCTTTTTTTTGGAAAAAAAAAAAAAAAGTGATTCATAACAGTCAAACCCTTCTGCGGTTAACAAATGAAAATAACAAAAACTTGTGGGCTACCAAAATAGTTAATATTCCTTTCACATTAATATTAACTTTGACTTGATATTTGTATGTATTAGTCATATCCCTCAATCTCATTATTGCTCTACCCTTTGAAAAATAGGTGATAAATTTGTTATTGGATAAAATATTGTATTTTAAGGAAAATTCATGGGTGTAACATGCTTTAACCTTTTCGGTGAAAGATAAATCAAGAGGTCTATTTTATTGCTTTTTTCTCCAAAAATGTAAACTAATTGTGATATAATGAAACCAGGCATATGAAAGGCTTAAAGCAAGGTTTTTCACCTTCTATCCTAGCAGAGGGCTTTATGGCCAGGCTTTAAATCAAGATTCTGCTCTTAAATACTCTAGTCCAAAGATGTTGAAAGACTTCTCCGATGAGTATGGTGTTAAATCTACAACTTTTTCACAAAACATTTCATTTAAAAAGAAAAATGAGATTGTTGGTTTGTTTGGTTGGTCTTTGTGTTGTTTTTTTTTTTTTTTAATGAAAACTATGCCTATGTATAAATAAATGTATGAACTATTTTAAAAGCTTATGAAATAATCTTTAACATTTTCAGAGTATCCTAGGTTACTCCACGGAGTATATCAGGCCATCTTTTTAATTATTCAATCAATTTTTCTAACCAATTTATCTCACATATTTTTGGAGACTATTGAAGGTGAAGCTTAAATGTTACACGATCAAGGAGATATTCCCTGTACACACCCAGTATAATTTTTCACCTTTTTAGTTATCTTCTGAGATTTAGACCTTTTTTTTTTGTGTTCTCATTCCACTAAGCTTCATATATGCTTTGCAACCAGCAAATCAGAAAGGAAATCTGAAGAATGAATCTGAAAAAAAATGTGGAAAATCTGAAAGATACAGAGAATGTACCAGTAACATCAGCTGTAAAAATTTACTCAGATGTGGGACTGTTTGTGACATGAATGACTTATGAATGGTCAAAGGTGAGATGTTAGAGAAACTTACAATTTTGGGGGGGAAATGTAGGTTTATGTAACTATTATGTAGGCTTATAAAACTATTAAAAAAAACCCACCTTTCCAAATCAGCTAGGTGGTTTTTGTTTTGGGGTTTTTTTTTGTTTGGTTGGGTTTTTTTACAACTGTTTCACCAATGTTATTCTCCACATTCAAAATAATAAAAAACAAATCATGAAGTCTTAGAAACTTTTCTAGTTGTAGTTCTAGCAACAGTTTCAAGAAGGCTTTATCTACAAGAATGCTATTTTGACTGAATTCTATTTTCTTTCTTTTCCCTTGTGAGCATATATGAAGTTTGGACTACTTTTTTAAAAGAAGCTTCAACATTCATCAACTATGTCTCTCTGACTATCACCTCAGCACAATCTCTGACCTCTTATATGTTATGCATTCTATTTTATGTACTATAAAATCCTGCTGTTACATGTGATTTAAAAAATATGGGGTTTTTTACTGCTTATTTGTCTGTGTACTGCTGTTCCTCTTGTAATACTGACTTTTATGATCCATGTTCTGTTTTTATCTACTCTTTCTTCATTATTCATACCACGTCTAGAAGAGCTTCTATAAAAAATAGCATAACTGTAGCTTATTGTTCACAAAATCACTGAAAAGACATAGCAAAGGGAAGTGATGGATTCTTCATCTCTTTAAATCTTCAGACCAAGATTGTATGTATCTCTGAATGGAATTCATTAGTCAAAAAAAGGTTACTGAGGGACTAACAAAACTGATCTGTTGAGTTACATAGTGAACAAGAGTAATTGAATAAATTATTGAAAAGATGCGCTGTGCCCTAAAAATTGTCAAACTACCTTATAGTATAAAGTTTAAAATAATCTTTTTTTAATGTTGAAGATAAATTTTGTATACTTTTAATCATAGTCATCACTATATATGTCACATAATATTATTGTTTCAATCATCAATATAGATGGTGTAAAATTCAGCATCTCAAAAAAATCCAATCTCAAACAATTATAATTTCCTTTTCTAACACAAAAGAGGTCATAGAAGCAAGGCCTCTATTTGCTAACAACCATGTTTCCTCTACTCTTTGAAATCCAAGGAACAATTAAAGTTGCAGCAGTTAAAAATTATCCATTAATTAGAGCTGGAAGCAAGCACCCATGAAATACAGGTGATAACCATAAATCAGAACAATTAGTCTGTCTAAAAAAGCAACATGATCAAATCAGAAACTCTCTACCAGATGCTCATTTAATCTTAGGTTGCGGTGTTTTTCTGTTCTGAGGAGACAAATCTGTATGGGATGATGTTGAAATTTTACAGCTATGCGTCCCTCAAGGTTATACCTTGCAAGAAAATACAGCCTGAGTTCCAACTCTTGCTAAGATTTTTGCATATAACCACCTTTAAAACTGCCAGTAGTTTCAAAGAAGCATGAATAAAATTAAGAAGAAACATGAATAAAATTGAGACCTGTGTAGTTTTTTGTAAGTCTGAGTGAAATATGTTGATACAGTCCACTTCCCAAAATCATTTAAATAGATAGCAGTATTCAGTGCTATGATGAAATGTAACATAATCATTAGAAAGAATCACAAGTGAAAGCTACAAGTACTGCTACATTAATGCGAAAGAGAAAGAAAAAAAAGAGACCTTATATAAAGCTTCAAGACTCCTGCAGTGACATGGAGACAAACATAAATAGGAAAGGACAAAACTAGAGAGGCAAGGCGACATATGCCATTTATCTCTTTACCCTAAGCGCTGTGCCTATCATGGAAGGACAATTAGTGGTGTGACTCAGACTCTATTAGCCCATTAATTTTATTAAACATGAGCTCACCTTTATTTCAAAGTAATGTCTTTTTTTTTTTTCAGGTCTCATAAATAATACAAAATTTTCAAGGAATATCTAAATATCTCTCCACTTTCCCGCAAAAAAAATGCAGGGACAAGTAGGAATTTCTCACAAAAAAATGAGTTGTTCAGTGGGGCCTTTGGGGAGTCCATTTATTTTTTCAAGACAAAATAGAAAGAAGGCATATTTAGATAATGATTTTTCTAATTATTACCATGCCTAATTTTCTTGCTCCAGTCTCACTGATATCTATGGATTTCACAACAGTTCGGAGAAAGAGACAGATGGCACTCCACCCTCTAGACTATTGCTGTTACAACTCACCCTCATTAATACTTCCTATTCCCTCTCATCCTTTGAAAAAGACGAATGATAGAAGAGAAAAACTTCTGTTACATGTAAGAAACTGGCAGGATACTACAAGTCATTATCCATTAGAACTACTCTGAAATAAAACAATAAAAACATAATACTAAGTGATAATTTTTTTTCTTTCTCTCAGCAAGATTCTATGGTTGTTGCCTGTTACTGCAGAATAGCCACTGGCCAGCACACTGCTAAGAGATTATTAGTCAGGGTGACTGGGACCTGTTCCTGAAAGGAGTAAAAGAAAATAAAAAAAAATTTAGATAGTGAAAATTATGAACTGTAGTCTATTTAAATTATTTAAGCTGAACAAAGATGCAAATATGTGAAAACTTCAGTACTGTTTGGAAATAGAGAGTAATAAAACCATGGAGAAAATCTAATAACGTTTCTCTTTTTTGCCCTCCCTAAAAGGTGGGATATAGTTGCAGCCAAAAATGCACCCTTCTACAATCATATTCCAGTCTTCAAAAATAAAGTCACAATTGAAATAATCCTCTTTTGTAGTTTCATGGGACCAACTGTTTCTTTCAGTTAGTTCTGTTTAAACATTGCAGAATGTCATATTATTGCTAGTAACAAAATTAGTTTCTGACCCTAAATGAACAAAACCAGAGAATCCTTTCTCAAAAGATGGCAAATACTCAACTATATTTTGGCTAGAAACTATAAATATAAATGCAGTCAGTACAGTCAAACCAAGAGCAAAATTGTACCAGCATATGCATTGTTTCAAGTTTACTGTATTAATATCCTTTCACATATCATGCTTTACAGGCATGTTGGTCAAAAGCAAAAAATTTGCAGTGGAGGCACTTCAAAATCACAGTAATGAAATGGGATCTGTAAATACAGAACAGCCATGATGGAGCAGGGGCGGGAAGGGGGAGAGAGAAAGAGAATTCTAAATAACAGTTTTCTATTGCTTCTTTTTCTTCTTCTCCTGGGAATCAGTCTGAACATTTATCTTTTATGCTACAGGGAGCCCTTTGTAAAGAGCTGGAAATCCATCTTACATACTCAGCTGTATCTTAGGTCAAGTACTGCTCAGTAAACATTCATAGCATTGCATATGACAGGTAATATTTCATAATGGCTTCTTCAGTCCTAAGCTGCCCATTCTTTAGTACTGAACTACCATAACTGAATTAATATTCATCTGAAATTCAAAATGTATAATTACCTATTTTATACCAAAATTAATTTAATTATGCGAGGAACTGAGCAGAGAAGCCAAGGTTTGGAAGTTCATACTTTAAGCTGAAGACAGAAATATTGGAGATTCCTTCAGAAAAAGCAATATATTCCTGTTTCTTTTTTTCCCCCACAGTACTAGAATGTACTTCAGTATTAGTATTAATAATCATAGAGATAAATAGTGTCATCAATACGCATAATGCTGTTCAGTAGCTGATTGCTTGTTGTTCCATACAAATAATAGCTCTCTACACATAGCAATCAGAGGCACAAAGTGGTATAATTTGGTACAGTAAACCTCACAGTATGTTTTACTTTTCAGGAGGAGGGAACACAATACAACCTGAGTGCTGTGGCTTGCATAGCACATAGTAACACAATACACTTGATTCTCTATTACAACTACACCTTGTACAGTCATTTACCCCTGAGAAAACTGAGGTATAAAATGCTGCCAGACCATAAGTATAGCTTTTCACACCTACTTTGTAAGATAAATGACTACATCAGCTGCAATTGCATATAATCAAGTGCATGATTACTTCTCTTTGCAGGACAGTATTGTCAGAGGTGAACAGTTACTCAGGGTGTAGTTCCGGGATAGGTTTTATTCAGGGGAGAAACCAGTTTAAGAAGCTACTTATTGCTCCTCTGAAATGGAGCTAGACTTATGAATTGAACCAAAACTGTTGTTTGCAGGGGAAGGATTTATTGTTAACACCATTACATAAATGTAAGAAGGGTTAGAAAAAAAGAACCATATTACTGGGTTTTACCCCAGTCATTTCAGCTGTCTGGTTTACAGCACAGTCCCACATAAAGCTCTGTTAGAACAATTGAGGCAGAAGTAAACAGGTGTGAAGATAGAAACTGATAAACAGGAGCAGAAGGAGAAACATTTATACTGACTGCTTACCTAAAATTTATTCTTTGTTCAGCTGCAACATCACTGAAATTGTCCTACTGGAGTCAGCAGAAAAAGTCAGGTAAGTGCCCTTGTACATTAGGATATAATATTTTTCCTTGCAGAATCCTTTTAGTCCTTTAAGACAATCACCTGAGCAAAATGATGCTACATAAAGTTAAGAATCTATGTCTAATGTAATAATTTTGCAAAACAAAGGAGATATATCAGAGACCCTAAAACAGGATAGTAATAGTCTGTCGTGCTCACCGTGAAATATCAGGGACATCATTTACAAATAAGAGAACTAGTGGAAAACCATTGATTTTTAATGTTCATAAATGTTATTGCTTTTCTAACCTGCCTGAAACAAAGGGGAAGCATGATTTTTCTTATTTATAGGTTTTCAGTATACTCTGGGCTAGGAATATAAAATACAGAGGGCAAACTGCATGATTAAAAATGAATGCAATTAACAGCATTGTTTTAGTGTAAAATCCTATGAACAGAATACAGATAAAGTTTTAATCAAATGATTTCTTATATTCTGATCTGAAGCTTTCTAGGTGAGGACACACACTACTTGGGGGGAAAAAAAAAGGAAGGAAAGGAAAGGAAAAAAAAATCACTTCCCCTGAAGGGAACACTAAGCGAGAAGAAAAAAAACAACACAGCAGCCTTGCCAAAAATCTTTTCTCCCCCTTTCCCCCATACATTTTTATCAGTCAGTTCACAAGATATTTTTCTATCATAGCTCTTGACTCCACGAATGTAAATTCTGTAATCTTGCAGGGTAGGACAGCTTTCATAAAGTCTGTTTGTTTACAAAGTTCCTAATTCAATTAATCTGTCAAACAGGCAAAACAAACACCCAAACCTTGTTCTTACTTACTTCAAAATTTTACTGCTCAATACAATTTAAAATAGAGGTTTACTCTTTGACCATTCCCTTCCTTTCCCAATCTAGATATCTGAATCTCTGTGTGAACATACTCAGTTTCCCAATGCAGCAGAAAACTATTCTAGATGATTTTGAACTGTCTGATTAATGGATCAGATGAATATTAGATCATAGTCCTATATAGGGCTCATTTTTCATACTTGTTAAACAAAATTATGCATCTACCATGGTTGTAAGTATGGGAATAGTTAGGCAGAAAAAGATGACCTTGAGAAAGATTTCCAAAAAAATTTCATGATAAAATCATTTATTTGCTGGCTAGCTTTTATTCCCAGTGGTGAATATATAGTTATGTTTCAGATTAATCTTTAAATGACACAAATATTAATTTTAATTTCATTTTTTAAAAATCCAGACACTCTTTGTACAAGTGGAAAAATTGAAACCCAGAACTATGGCGCATACCTCAGAGAAGTAATCTGGAAATATTTCCAGACTAAGCTCTCTCTTTTTTATTTAAGAATCACACAGTGATGCATTCAACGAATAAATCTAAAGTTGCAGAGCACTACTGTAAAGTTAGGAATGCCATTAGTCACTGTCTATACTGCACTCCATGGGCAATCACTTTCTCTCCAAAGATACAGACAATCCAAAACTAGAAAATTTATTTCTAAATTAATTGTTGTTAAGATTGTCATACTACATTCATTCCCTACTTTTTTTTTTTTCCTTCTGCAATAATTTTACAAAATATTTTAAAGTTTAGTTTTCCTTGGCTTCTCTTACAGTTAGCTCATGTTATTTAAAATAGGAGCTAACATTTTGTGTTTCAATGTTCAGGGCACTTTGCCTGACAAGATGGTATAAGGTGATACAACACGTCAATTTTCTTTTTTTTTTTTAACAGAAATTGCTAATTTAAATGAAATGTCTATAGCCAGAAACACTTTAACATGATAGAATTAGAAAGTAAATTTATAAGAGGAATATCCTTTTCATTTAAATTGTAGCAAAGATTTTAAGCAAATTCAACAGTTTTAGGCCATCCCAGAATACTTGCCTGAAAAAATAGATAGCTGTGTTACGCTTTTGCACCTGGTCTTCACACACGTAAATATGGGAACCAGAATAAATTAAACACATAATGCCATGTATATAGAGCCTGACTGACTGACTAAATTGCAGTGAAACCATATTCAAGTCTTTGCTAAGAAGTGAGTTTCCCTCAAGAAAATAATATATATTGTCGTGCATTATTTGTTACTGTATGAATGAACCTCATTCCTGTGTGGAAATCTGACAGAAGACCAACTGTGTATTTTATAAATTATTAAAATGATTAAAAAAAAGAGCAGATGAGGATTAAAATACAAAAATATGTGTGCCTATAAATCTGTACATATACATGTCTCAGGACACGTGTGTTTATACATGTGCGTGCATATATATAAGAAAGAAGAAAAGCTTTTAAATTCTGATATTTCCTTTGGCAGATGGTACTCCTAATAATGCAGAAATTTTGTCTGCAACAACCACCAACATTAACATTTTTCTGGAGTTTGTCAAGACTCTCTACCTGTCTTTTCCTAGGAGATTTTAGCAGTCTTGTGCTCAGGGCTTTTTTTTGTTCTGTTTTGATTTTCGTATTAAAAAATATTGAGAAAATTAAGTAGGTATTTAAATCATTTTCTGGTGAAAGCATGCTCACTAGATGTCCTGGGGAATGCCTTTGCCTGTTTATGCCTGCTTTCACGACGGAGAAAAGGAAAAATGTTAATTTAGAATTACTTTAACTTGTACAAAATTGAGCAACACATGCCAAAAATTCAAAAATTGGGGCCTACAGAAAAGATGGGGAGGGACTCTTTATCAGGTAGTGTGGAGATAGGACAAGAGGTAATGGTCTTAAATTGAAAGAGGGTAGATTTAGATTAGGTATTAGGAAGCAATTCTTTACTCTGAGGTTGGTGAGACACTGGAACAGGTTTCCCAGGAAAATTGTGGATGCCCCATCCCTGGAAGAGTTCAGGGCCAGGCTAGATGGGGCTTTGAGTAATCTGGTCTAGTGGAAGGTGTCCCTGCCCACAGCAGCGGATTTGAAACTAGATGATCTTGAAGGTCGCTTCCGACCCAAACCATTTTATGATTTTATGATTCTGTGAAGTGAAAGAATCAGTGATACAAGCTAGATGCGGAACAGTAAAAAATAGAAATAAAACTGATAAATTACTGTAAAACAAGGAAATTGTAATGAGCTATTTTGATTTATGTTCTTCATTTTCATTTTACATAAGTAATCTATATTAATACAAACACAAAGCTTTGCCTCTGCTTTATGAAGTAATACATTTCACATTTCATGCCTTTAAAAATAGAAAAAAAACCCGAAACAGTATTTGGGTAATGTAGCAGATCATTTGCTTAAGATTACCACAAACTGAAATTTAAGCAACTTTCAAAGAGATAGAGGTGCTACTATTGCTTCTCCACTGTGTTTGACTTTGGCTTGAGTTTTAGTCCTGATGCTGAAAATTTTAGCAGACAGCTATAACTGGTAGTATTATGAATATGTCATAATACAGCTATTACTTTCTGACCTTTAGATAGGCAAAGTTATAATTTCAAATAAATTCTATCAGAATAAATTCCTGTGACTTTGCATTGACTAAGGTCTTGTCTTTGTGCTGACTGTACATAACATTTCAATTTTTACTTCAAGACTTCAATTTTATTTGATAGTGCAAAGTATATACTACACTCACAAAATACTCTCTCCAGTAAGAAAGAATGGCTGAAAATTATTTGTTCACTGAGGTACACTAAGCCACTTTTATTCCAGAAAGTGCTAATCTCTTAATAAGACAGTTGACTGAATTAACATTAATATAAGGGTCAAACTAGGCGTGCTGTTGTGCCTATACACTGAGGAGATCAAGGCAGAGGAGGTCTCTGGCCTTAAGTGTAAGAAATGCTGGCTGTCACTAGCCTGGAGAATACAAGAGAAGAACCAAGATGGTGTCTCACAAACATGCATACAAGCATGCCAGGGTAGCACAATGCAGTAGTTTGTGCCTTTAAAATCTCTTTTTCTTCCTAGGGTAAAAAGGAATAGAAAAAATAAACCTGTATAAAAGAGGAAAGACACTTTTAGTCATGAACCATGTGAGATATTAATCTCACTGCTACTGATGCCCTTCAAAATATGATCAATACCTGATCTCAAAATGTTATTTGTAACAAATGCTGCATAAGCATGAGTAATTTAAAGACTATTATATTTTGGGGATGTGAGCAAAAGTGTGGAATAACCAAATGCCAGGTACTAGTGCAGTACATTCATAGAAGTTATGTATGTCTTTATGAAGTTGGTGCAGATTGTATTCTTGATCAGATATGATGTTTCGTGGAGGAAGTAAACTCAATTAGTGTTGAATGTGCTTCCCAGCTGGTAAAAATGTCATCCCACCCCAGAAAGGCACACAGCTTTGACCTACTTTAAAAAACTTAGTTTTTCAAACTATATAAAAATAGCAAATCTTGCGCTGGAAAGGGGAGACACTTTAAGACAACTAACAGACGCTGGTTGAGAGGGTAGTTTTGGAATTTTCTGTTTTTTCAAAGTTTCTAAATGCTGAAAAAAATGTGTTTTTTAGCCTGAAGTGTTTTCATCTATGTATTTTCTATTTTCAAACTATTCAATAAAAAGAAAAAAAACCACTTCAAGTTGAAAAGTGTGTGAAATTGCCTTTTTTAATGGTTGGACTTGCTGATTTTAAAGGTTTCTTCCAACCAAGATGATTCTATGATTTAAGAATGAAAATTACAGCACACTTTGAAACAAAATAAAATGGTTTATAAAAAAAAATTCAAAAAAATCTGAACTTGTGCAAAGCATTTCACACCTTCCTGCACAACATCCTTGTCTCTAAATAGGAGAAACATGGATTTCGCTGATGGACAATTCAGTGGATAAGGAATTGTCTGGATGGTTGCATTCAAAGAGATGTGGTCAACAGCTTGGTGTCCAAGCGGCAATCAGTGGTGAGTGGTGTTCCTCAGGGGTTGGTACTGGGACCGGTACTATTTAACATCTTTGTTGTCGACATGGACAGTGGGATTGAGTGCACCCTACGCAAGCTTGGTGATGACACCAAGCTGTGTGGAGCGGCCAACACACTGGAGGGAAGGGATGCTATCCAGTGGGACCTTGACAGGCTTGAGAATTGGGCCCATACAAACCTCATGAAGTTCAACAAGTCCAAATGCAAGGTCCTACATGTGGGCTGGGGTAAGCTCAAGAACAAATAGAAGCTGGGTGGAGAATGGACTGAGAACAGCCTTGAGGAGAAGGACTTGGGGGAGTTGGTTGATGAGAAGCTCAACATGACCAGGCAATGTGAGCTTGCAGCTCACAAAGCTAACTGCATACTGGGCTGTATCAAAAGAAGAATGACCAGTAGGCTGAGGGAGGTGATTCTGCCCCTTTACTCTGCTCTGGTGAGACCCCACCTGGAGTATTGTGTCCAGCTCTGGAGCCCCCAACATAAGAAGAACATGGACCTGCTGGATTGAGTTCAGAGGAGGGCCACAAAGATGACCAGAGAGCTGGAGCACCTCTCCTGTGAACACAGGCTTGAGAGAGTTTGGGATGTTTAGCCTGGAGAAGAGAAGGCTCCGGGGAGACTGTATAGCAGCCTTCCAGTATCTGAAGGGGGTCTACAGGAAAGATGGGGAGAGACTTTTTATCAGGGAGTGTAGTGATAGGGTGAGAGATAACAGTTTTAAACAAAAAGAGGGTAGATTTAGATTAGATATTAGGAAGAAATTCTTTACTCTGAGGGTGGTGAAACACTGGAACAGGTTGCCCAGGGATGTTGTCCCTGGAAGTGTTCAAGGCCAGGTTGGATGGGACTTTGAGCAACCTAGTCTAGTGGAAAGTGTCTCTGCCCATGGCAGGGGGATTGGAAATGGATGATCTTAAAGGTCTCTTCCAACTCTAACCATTCTGTGCTTCTATGATTCTGTAAAAAGTAGATGTTGACATTTATTTACTGCAAGATGTTTATTTTTTTTGGTGAAACTGACATTCCTATTGATCGCTGTGGTAATGCTAAACAGTCAGGAGTTTACATTTCATTGAGATCTGTTACTGACAATTATAATGCTTTCCACTGAGCAAAACATTCTTTCTGCAAGGCAATTTGTACTAGTATTTGTGAAACTTCACTTCCACTGGACAACTCCTCTGTTATAACTTAGAAATGAGTAGTTGACATTTAACAGACTGCTGAAGGGACCAACTATAAATTTGAGTAAAATAATTTTAGAAGACTAATATTTTTACCCATTTAACAGACAACCCTAATTCATAAATTGAAATAAGATGAATTTATGAGACTTTTGATTTGTTTCTAGATTGGAATAATAAATATAGGAAATTCCATTTGTGACTACACCTGCAGAGACCACAGGGAAGCTTTTTTTCTAAGAATCAAAATGATGGGTGACATTTTGGCTCCTCTTTAGTTAATAGAGCAAATGTTTTCATTTCATTGTGACTATTTCCCAGAGCAAAAAATTCTAACAAACTATTGCTCTGACATTTTTCTTCCATTTAAAATATAAAATGGCCATTTTCTCATGTTAAAGTGTACTTTAGAACCAGCATTTTTATTTTACAGTGTTTTTGTATGCTGAAGTCTAATTCCACACTCAGTAGTTCTGTAGGAAAAAAAAAAATTAGTTTTAAAGACACTTTATTAGAAAGTGTAAGGACAGCTTCTGTTACCAACACTCTCAGCACTCACAAGTTTGCCAACATTCAGAAGCCCAAACCATGGCATTCTTTTATCCTGGATACTTACCATCAGAGCTTGTCACAAAAGGTCAAATACTGGAGTGTCATGTATACACTTAACAAATATCACCAGCAAAAATCTAAATAACAAGGTCACTAGCTTTCTTAAAATGTCTTGCACCTAACTGGGCGAATGACCGTGGAACAATATTGTTAAAAAGAACTATGCATTATACATCAACTGTCCAGACTTTCAATAGTAGTTGCATTGTCTCTAAAGTATCTGGAAATGATATTTTAATAAGCTAGAAAAAATAATCTTACCAAATGAGATATTATATTAGAAGAATGGAATAAATAAATCAATGCGTGGTTTTTCAGCAGCTGTCACATACATGACTGAAGTACCCAAGAATAGCTCTAGAAGACTAAATCCATAGCAAAATTTCTCTTTTGAACATGTGCACTGCAAATTTTTTACATTTTTATTCTGTTAACCACAACCAGAATTCATGGAATAATTGTTGTTTTGGGTTTTCAGCAATAATTTAAAGATATAACATTTTTGCTTTGCATTTGTTGACTTTCCTTCCTATATCAGAATATCAAATATTTCCCATGAACAGGCATACCTGAATTAGCATTTAAGGAAGTGAAACAACATTATTCTCTTTCTAGCTCTTTAATTATAATAGTACTGGAAGGTGGCCTTGTCAGCAAATCATCTTTAGAAACTTGCATTTGGAAACAAATAAAATCTCCAGTCACCATGCAGCAAAATGAAAAATCTTACAATGCCATTCACTTTTGTTTAATAGCGGATGTGTGCCACATGTGGAAATGGACAATTTCTCAGATTCCTAATTCCTAATTCTTAAGTACATTGTAGAGGAAAACTTATTCATACAGATTCATGAGCTATTGCAAAATAATCCTGACTGTTACCTCATTATGTTATTGCAGCATCAAACCTTCTTACACAGAAAGATGTCCCAAGAGTTATCGTAAACTTTTCTAAATTCTCCTTTTTAAAAAAAAAAATTAAAGTTTGGAAGTCTCAAACAATGCAAACTTTTCCAGCTATCTTTTTTTTTGTCGACTAAAAAGAAAAAAAAAAAACACCACATAATTTTTCTATACTTGGCTTACCCTTCTTGCACTTACATTATTTTTCCCTCTCTAAGGGCCAGTGGTGGTTGCTGGCCAGATTGAAGAAGAATCTAAAAAACACGCTACCACCCAGACACATATCGTCTTCCTGCTTAAGGGAGGCAAAAGCCACACACAAATCCCAGAGACTGATGTGCATCTGAATGTCACCTTAAATAATTTCCTGTGAACCAACACATGATGAAGAAGGAACTTCTATTGATGTTGAATTCTTTATTTGCCAGGAACTGTCCTTTAATATGTTCTCTTCTTCAGTTTGAGTTCCTATCTGTCTGTTTTGAACCTAAATATTGCAAATTTTATTAGAAGACTTGTCAGTTTTAGATTTTTCTGGAGATTTAGCAGAAAAGAGTGAGAATACTTCATTTGGTTTTTTACACTGATTTCAGAAGTAGCAAGGACAAGCCCCAGGTGTTTCGTGTGACAGAAAAATGTAGGAGAAGAAAAGATGTAGGAGAGGGATGCAAAAAGAGAAGGGAAGAAAGGACAAAAATTTCCTTATTTTTTTAATCTGTGAACCTTTTGCTAAAACTATATTTCTTTAAATATAAGTAAGTAATAAGTGTGACTACGCTTTGGAAGTAGAAGGCCCTTCATTTGGAGAAGCAATAGTCCTCAGGCTAGGGGATATTTGATGAAAAAATTCACTATAAATATTGTTTCAGGCCAAAAAGTTTCATGCAAAAAGTGATCATGCATATTCTTACAAGTGCAAAAGAGCACGCAGAAAAGGTAGAATAAAAATCGAAAACTTGAAAATTATTAGTCAAGATTTGCATGGCACAGTGTCACATGGGGATCATGCATTAGATCATGAGATCATAGCCTCAGGGAGTTACTCTGTGGCTAGCAATCATAGAATCATAGAAACATTTAGGTTGGAAAAGACCCTAATGATCATCAAGTCCAACCATTAACCTAACACTGCCAAGTCCACCACTAAACCACATCCCTAAGCAGAATGTCTACACATTTTTTAAATACCTTCAGATATGGTGACTCAACCACTTCCCTGGACAGCCTGTTCCAATGGTTGATAAACCTTTCAGTGAAGAAATTTTTTGTAATATCCAATATAAACCTCCTCTGGCGCAACATGAGACCATTTCCTCTTGTCCTATCACTTGTTACTTGGGCAAAGAGACTGATCCGCACCTCTCTGCAGCCTCCTTTCAGGTAGTTGTAGAGAGCAGTAAGATCTCACTTCAGCCTCCTTTTCTCCAGGCTAAACAACCCCAGTTCCCTCACTTGCTCCTCATGACACTTGTTCTCTAGACCTTTCACCAGCTTTGTTGGTCTTCTTACACCCCAGCACCTCAATATCTTTCTTGTCGTGAGGGACTCAAAACTGAACACTATTCCAGGAGCAACATCACCAGTGCTGCATACCGGGTGACAATCACTTCCTTAATCCTGCTGGCCGCACTACTTCTGACACAAGCCAGGATGTTATTGGCCTTCTTGTCCACCTGGGCACACTGCTGGTTCATGTTCAGCTGGCTGTCAACCAACACCCCCAAGGCCTTTTCTGCCAGCCAGCTTTCCAGCCACTCTTCCACAAGCCTGTAGCATTGCATGGGATTGTTGTTACCCAAGTGCAGGACCTGGCACTTGGCCTTGTTGAACCTCATACAGTTGGCCTCAGCCCATCAAACCAGGCTGTCCAGATCCCTCTGCAGAGCGTTCCTACCCTCAAGCTTGTTGACACTCCCGCCTAACTTGGTGTCATCTGCAAATTTACTGAGGGTGCACTCGATCACCTCGTCCAGGTCATTAACAAAGATATTAAACAGAACTGGCCCCAATACCCCAATTCCCTGGGGAACTCCACATGTGACTGGCTGCCAACTGGATTTAACTCCATTCACCATAACTCTTTGAACCCAGCCATCCAGCCAGTTTTTCACCCAAGGAAGAGTATGCCCATCTAAGTTATAAGCAGCCAGTTTCTCCAGGAGAATGCTGTGGAAAATGGTGTCCAAGTCTTTACTAAAGTCCAAGTAAACAACATTCACATTTCCCTTATCCACTAAGCAAGTCACCTTGTCATAGAAGGAGATCAGGTTGGTCTAGCAGGACCTGCCTTTCATAAACCTGTGTTGACTGGGCCTGATCACCTGCTTGTCCTGTACGTACCGTGTGATGACACTCAAGAGGATCTACTCCATAATCTTTCCTGGCACAGAGGTCAGACTGACAGGCCTGTAGTTGCCTGGATCCTCCTTCTGGTCCTTCTGGTACATGGGCATCGCATTTGTTAACTTCCAGTCAACTGGGACCTCCCAGTTAGCTAGGACTGCTGATAAATGAAGGCAAGTGGCTTGGCTTCTGCCAGCTCCCTCAGTACCCATGGGTGGATCCCATCTGGCGTCATAGGCTTGTGTATGTCTAAGTGGTATAGCAGGTCACTAACCATTTCCCCTTAGTTTATGGGGGCTTCGTTCTGTTCCCTGTCCCTGTCTGCCAACTCAGGGAGCTGGGTTCCCTGTAAACAACTGGTCTTACCATTAAAGACTGAGGCAAAGAAGGCATTAAGTACTTCAGCCTTTTCCTCATCCTTTGTCACTATGTTTCCTCCCACATCTAATAAAGGATGGAGATTCTTGTTCTTTTGTTGTGAATGTAATTATAGAAACGCATTATGGCAGTAGCTAAATTAAGTTCTAGTTATGTTTCAGCCCTTCTAATCTTCTCACTGCATAACCTCACCACCTCCTTGTAGTCCTCCTGAGTGGCCTGCCCCTTCTTCCAAAGATCATAAACTCTCTTTTTTCCCCTGAGTTCCAGACAAAACTCTCTATTCAGCCAGGCTGGTCTTCACCCCTGGTTCATCTTCCAGCACATAGTGATGGCCTGCTCCTGCACCTTTAAGATTATGTTCTTGAATGTCCAGCCTTCCTGGACCCCTTTGTCCTTCTGGACTTCCTTCCAGGGAACTCTGTCGACCAGGCCCATAAACAGGCCAAAGTCGCCCTCCAGCAGCAGGCTATACCCATGCCCCCTATCATGCCATCTGTATCGAATTGTCCAAGAAGAAACTGCATGTAGCCAGTTAAGACAGTTCTTTGTATGACTGGAGATCTTCCTTACACTGGAATTTCTGCTGACTTGAGATTTCAGTATCCTTTGCATCAAGCTGACTCAAATAAAAAAAATAAAGAAGAATGTATCACTTAGGTAAACCAAACTGATGTGCTTAGAGAAAAGCAACTTGATCCTCTGCAGCATTTGAAAAAGGCAAGACTGCAACATGCATCCCTAGTAAGAAAGAACCTCCCAGAATAATATTTATGTAAATAGTTTCATCCATAAGGCATCCCTTCTGAGATTTGTGCTATATAGGAAGTAAGACATGTCTAAAAACATTTCCTAGATTTTATTTTCCAAAGGTTGCACTCCACTGCCACCTGTTAACTAAAAGACTCAGTGTGGATATTCTGTGCCAAGAACATATCATATACAATACTAAAACAAATGAAAAATTCAAATATATTCTTTATTAGACATTTACAGAGCATATTATTTTAGTATTAACTAGTAAAATTGGTATTGGGGATAAAGAAATGCAATGTCATTTTGCTGATTAAATATGTATCTACATATACAATTATGCCTATATATATGTATAGTTATTTTTCTGATTTTTACATTAAAACATATTGCTTCTTTGCTGATTATATTTATTATATATATAATAATATTTACATTTCTATGTGTATATATGCTTATTTATATAAAAATCAAAATAACACTACTTTTTAAATAAACATTGTCAGAATAAATACATTTTGTATGTACATATACTTTTATATGTGCATGTATACGTATATATTTGGCCAATTCTGCTAGTTGAAGTAGGAATGGGGGACACTATAAGAATGTACAGCCCCAGACAAAAAACAAGGTACAGTAGCAAAATTTACCTTTAGTTGCACAGAAAGTAGGCACAATTATTCAACAATCTTTTAGCTTTGCAAGCAACAGGAAATCCAGTGGATGATTGGGAGAACAAGACTGTTTGCCTTGTAGTGGATGGAAGCAATTACTCTTACAATGATAAACCATTTTCTTTGGATTATCAGACACTTCATTTATAAGAAAGAGATGAGAACATATGAACTGCCTGATATTGTCATCTGTAGCACTCCCACAGAAGAGAAGGCATATTCCAGGAGAGCCTCCTTGCCCCCAAAAAAGAAAAAAAAGTGGAAAAAAAAGGAAAAAAAAAAAGAAAAAAAAAAGAAAAAAAAAGAAAAAAAAGAAAAAAGAAAAAAAGAAAAAAGAAAAAAGCAAAAACTAATGATAAGAGCAGCTATTTGTTCAAATACGAATTTTGGGTTTGGGTTTTGGTTTTTGCTTTTTTTTTTCTGCAGATAAATCTTCAGTTGTCATGGAGGTCACAAATTGCAGTTTTATGAGGATAGAATGAGGAAAAAACTCTTATGCATTCTGAATTTTGGCACTCCTGTCACTCTGTGCATTTCTATGAAATTAATATCTTCAACAAACATTAATTTTAAGCCTTGTGTAGAAGTTAGAAACTGATAAGGAACAGATATCTATGAAAATTAATTAACTACACTTTGAAAAAATATTCTGAGACAAAAGGATAGCCTCACTATACTAGGAATAGCATTATAATCCAGGTTGCACATAGGGTGAATTCAGTGAAAGTTATTATAAATCCCAAACCTCTTACTTTTTGCTACTTGCTGTGATCTATAGCATTTTCCTATATTTGACCTAGAAAACACAGCACGCACAAGAGGGACATAGAAAACTTTATAGTACTATAGATTAATATACAAAATACATTCAATCTGAGTAAAATATTAGAAATGTTGCTATTGCATTTAGGTATGTCATTCATCTAGTGAAATTTAACATGCTAATAAAAAGCAATGCCAGCCTAGGCAACGCTTCAGGGCTTTAAGCTGCTTTGTGCTGCGTGTCTCCCTTGGAGTGTTATATTCTTACTTGATGAATCTAACTTTCATATCTGGGCATTCCTGAACTTCAGTATCTTTATCTCCATTTGTCAGCTTAGAGCCCATCAATGCACAAAATCAGAAATAAACATTGACTGTTTCATCACAACACAAACGCGATAGTTGATATTCTGAACTTCATGCACCATGAGTTAAGAATTGGCAGTACAGCAGCATCACTATAATCCTGTTGTGACAGAAGAGCTGAGTCTCAAATCCTCTCTCATGCTAGATCTGCAAATACAGATGTGTGAAACAGAGGTCAAAATACAACATAAATTTTATTTCCCTTCACTGAAGATCTAAAAGCATTTTTTATTCAAAGGGCAGGATTGGGATCCTTAGTATGTAATAAGTAGTGTATTATAGATCTACACTTCTTTTCAAAATAGAACAAAGAGAGGATATTCCACATTTCTGTGATGTGAAATTTCAGAGGGTTTTGAAGCACAAAAGCGACAGGTGGCAGACATTGAAGCTCTGAAGTGAGAGAGTGTGTGAGGTCACAGGCTTCTACTCTGGCTCTGATTAGGATCTTGAGAATGATGGAAAAGTAAAATTAGCACAACCTTTGAATGACCCCGAGTCACAGTGATATGTTTCACCTGCATTTAATCCATACATTGCTTGACATTTTCACTAGCCTCCTACTTTATTATTCCTCCAAAGAATCATACTATCTTCAGTCATTAGCTTGGATGGAGTTAGACATTTGGTGTCCGGGCTACATACGCTGATGGTAATCAACTGAGTTACGGCATTAAGATATGCCTTTTAGGGCATTGTTACCCCAGAACTTCCCCGGGTAGTAAAACTGATTTAAGAAATTTCTCTTTACTTCATCCAGAGGTAATTATTCCTGCCTCTGTGACATGGTAAATGCCCCCCCATCTACTGTGTTGACCCAACTGCTGTTGAACCTTTGAGTAAACAGGATGACAGAAATTATCGAGTTCAGAACGGGACGTTCCCACTGTCAGAGCTTCCCCTGCCCTGAACAGCTGTGTTACACATGAACTGAGGGAGTTATTCTCATCACAGCATTCGCAGAATCAGATTTTCTGAGATGTGAGCAACAAGTTTTTTGAGGTTCAAAACTGAATGACTTCTTTAGGAAAGGAGTGGGGAGATGATGCAAGTGTTAAGGGAAAAGGCAGAGAGAGAGTTATGTGACATTAAGAAAGGACACATAGTTGGGGTTAAGACCAATGCTGAAAGCTTGCATCATTGCAGTTTACTTCATTGCAGTTTTGTTGACTTGTTGGTCTGCTAAAAGTCTTAAGTCTCTATCCCATGACTGAAAATAGATACCTGAGTTACACCTGAAATATGTCTGGAATCATGAGTAACAGTTAACTTGCTGTAGACCTGTTCATCATTTATAAATACATACATCTGGACCTCCTCGAGTGTTGTGCAAGTCACATTTGAGCTTTAGGACCTCATGGGATTTGACAGTTTTGCATAGCTTCCCACAGCATATATAAAAGGTTAACTACAGTCACAAATTTAGAAATTTTAAATGAATAAATGAAGTAAAGTCTTCACCAAAAGCCTAGCAGTTCAGCCACTGTTTAGGAAGCTGACTGCACCACAGCTTTCAGCAGTTCTAGGGCTACTTATTTCAGCACAAATATGGGGAGAAAACCAAAGAGGAACAGAAATGTTGTCTGACATTATAAACACTTTTGGTATTCAGAGCTTAAGATTTACTCTGATGTTCATTTCCAGATCATCCATCACAAACAGACATCAGAGAGATGGAAGTTAAAAAACCCCAATCCTCTGTTTCTGGACGCTTGGCTCGGTTGGGGTTTTTTGTTCTTTTTTTCTTCCTTTCTTTCTTTCAGTTTATTTTAATGATTCATTTTTAATATATCACTTACTAGTTTCTGACTAAACAAACTCCTTAATCCAAAAAAAAATCTCAAAGTCCCAAAACCTAGCAGCAAAAATTTCTTGAGGTTCAACTAGCTAGAAACAGAAATACCCTGCAACAACTTCTATGATTGCACGGTGTGTGTAAAATGGGGTTTATATTTCTGTGTAAGATGGGCTATAAGGAAGGAGAGATAAGAAAGATGCAAGCACTTGTTGCTCATCTTCAGAATTTTTGCCTTTAATTTTAGTATTGACTTTAAAAGTTCTCCCCCTTGCTTCTGTGATTATTGCTTACTTACAATCACATAAATATAAGGCCACATATTTCTAAGTATTTTTTTTTCTGTTAAGAAACAGAGTCCCAGGAGAGCTAGCCTTCAGCTGTCACAGTATTGGTTGGGGTGACACAGTGAACAACATCACTGTCTCTTTTATCATGACTATGGGCAATTATTTTAAATATATGATTGTCTTGTGTTTTGTTTTGTTTAGTTTCATTGAGAAAATGTCCTTAGACATAGGAATTTCTGCAGTCAAAGTAGTATAATTAAAAGTCCCTTCCAACCTAGACAATTCTATGATGCTATAAGGCTATGTTTGTGTATTCTTTCCTACTGGAAGTAAATCCAATCCAAGAGGTGAATGACTCATTTTTATCTTTAGCAGCTTTTTTCCAGCTCTCTTCCAGGTGGTTACTTCCACCTCAGTTCTGTAAATCCAATTTTTGTGAGGTGTTGTTGTTTGTGTTTTTGGTTTGGTGGGGGTTTTATCTTTTTGTTTTTCAACACATCACAAAATTACTTTATTCTTTTTTTAAATGCCCAATCAAAACACAAAGAAATAGAAAAAGAGTGTTTGTGCTCTAAACATGAGTCTTTATCGACTGATAGACAAGCAACTGAATCTTCACAGCTGAGTCACAGGATCTGCTGGTGAGATGAAAGGAAAACATTGGGAAGATTGTATTTTTAAAAATTTACTATTATCACAGTCCCATTTTTTCTCATTAATCCTAATACAGAATATCACCATGTAACATCCTAATCCAAAAGGGAAGAGTATGCCAAACAGACTCACAATTGGTGAATTATACAGCTGTCTTGGTAGTACAGTTGCGGCAGGTGGTTATTTCTCATACTCTTTCCTTTTCCCTTTAGATTAATACTTTATTATGTCTGATGAATGCAGGCTGTGTAGACATTGTACTAACTTAAATAACTGTGGTCACCCATCATAACAACCAAAATACCGCCTCTGTTTAATATACTTTAGGAAAACCATTATGAAACACCATTACAATAGCTACCCGGGACAGGGACAACCTATTTATGTCAATCTCTCTATGTGATTTATGAAATATATATTTTAATGCATCACAAACAAATAGAATTAACAGATTTTTGCTGTGGTCTTAGTGTCAAGATTCCTTTTCAGTAGTTGCATATTCTTGCCCCACAGTTGGGAGATGCTACACCACAGCAGTGCCTCAATATGCAAGGCTAAATTTATGTGATAAGATCAGTTTCATTAGGGAACAAATAAAAGAGACATCAGTCCATTATGTTAGTAGCTGAAGATATGTCAGAACCAATCATGTGCTGTACAGCACAACACTTCAATAGCAGTGACTAATGGGACAGCTTCTGAGACTATGCATGTTCTTTTTTCATCATCAATGCTTAATATATAAGCACTAACCAGATACATAAACTCTAACCAGACAGAACTAATGACAACTGCCTTATTGCTAGCATTAACAGGTGTGATAAAAAGCAAAAATAAACATCAGGAGGATTAAAAGTGGAGAAGTGTGGGCAAGACCAAAACCCTTCTTGGAGCCTGCAGCTTCCAAACATGCCCTCTTCGCTACTTTGTGGCATGTCAGTATACTCTTCAGGTTAAGACCAGTGATAAAAAGGTGGTAAACACTTTTTCCCTCCCAAAACACTTCTCCCAAATGAGCCCATGTAGTACTGGGGGTGTGGGTGTGTGTGCGTGCACGTGTGTGTGCATGCAGCCTTTTACCCTTAGGACAGTCTGAAGGAAGTGCTGTAGAACTGAGGTTTCAAACAGTTCCCAAAACAGAGTTAATTCTAACTCATGAAGGAGACAGTACTCTTCCAGCCTGTGTAAGTCAGAGAAATATTAATTTGTCTTATCATTCAAAATCCAGTATTCTTAATTTCTGAACAATTTCTTTATTCAGTTAAAACTTCCTGCTGCTTCCTTTAGAAACGAAGTGTGCACCTTTTAGTCTGAAGCATTACCTCTGTGCCAGTACGTATGTTTACATGCACAACTGATAGAAAAGAATCTAGGTGGAATAGATCTTTGTACCTTATTGTTCTTGACTAGCACCAAGCAGGAAGTAAGCTGTTGCTTTGACACGAAAATGATCTTTGGGCAATTGACTCTCCTCAACTTTCTTTGAGGAATGTTGTAAAATTGTGGCACACTCCAGAGGAGGAAGCAAAGGTTGATCGGAGCTATATCTCCTCTTAGCTTGTGAGCGGCTACACCCGTGTATTAGTCAAAAGTGCTCTTGTATTATAGTGCCTTTGAAGTAGATCTTCAAAATGTGACTGATGGAAAAATGGGGCTCCTGCCTGCTCCTGTGTCAGCAATACTATTTCTTAGTCACTGAAGTGCCTACCTATTCATTTTGAGTAGGCTTCCTACAAGAAAACTGGGCTAAAAGATTTGGACTTCTGTCTTCAAAACTGAAGAACCTGACCAACAAAAGGTATGTACTCAACCTGGACTAATAACTTATAACCACTAAAAATTATTAGAACTTCTAATTGCAATCACAAAGCAATTACAAGAAGAGGCAACATTTTTAATTTTATTTTTTTAAGTGGAAGAGCAAAGCTTTTCTAATGTCAAAGAAACCAGTGAAAATGAAATGATCTAAACCAAGGTGAACTCTGAAAGTGTGTCTGAAAAGCAAGCCCATAGGAAGCTCATGCCTCCCTCATCTTCCATCTTGTTCTGTTACATCAAGACATGTTAGATTTAGACTGGATATCTCTGCACTACAACAGCTTGTCCTGTATGAATGTAAACTAATCACAAACACCAAAGAATAAAGAAGTGTGATTTCTACTTCTAAACCCGAGTTAAAATATAAGGAAAAAATGTAAAATAAATCACCTAGCAGAAAATAAATTATTTAAAATCTATGCAACCTAAGAGAAACAGAGTTTCTAAATGGTTTATTATTGGGTGAAATCCAAACTACTGGCAATTGTTTGAAACACTGGCAGTACTCTGAATGTATTCTGATGTGTACTGATTCTGATTTTTTCAGTGTTGACTGCACATAACTTAAGAAACAGGACAAAGTGATACAGCAGCATACTGACAGAACAGTACATATCATGAAATTAAGACATCAGAAATCTTAGAACAATATTAGAAGTAACATTGTATATCAGCATGATATTTAAGAATCAAATATGTAACTTTTAAAGCAATATTTACATCCAGACCATACTTTCCATTCTAGATAATCCGAAAAACTTTCTGGCTCCTTACCTGCTCATGTTTTTACCTTTTATGGAAATCAAAGTTATTAAATAACTTCTGATAGTGATGTGCAAGCACCAGAATGACTGAGTGCCCATTTCAATAGAACAGAAGGTTTTTTCAGACTTTAAACTTTGTAGTATAAACTATGCAAAAATAAAAAGATACAATCTGTCATTTATTTCCTTTGAAACAAATTTATAAATCAAAATATTCTACTGTGAAAATACTAAAGCTGTGTATTTTTTTTGTAAATAATATTTAGTAAAATTTGCCTTTTTTTTTCTCAAACTGCATAGGCTCAGATAAATATGGTGCTTTCTATTGAAATACTGAACAACAAAAAATTGATACATCATGATAAGCCTTATTCCTAATACTCAACATTTAATGCAAGTATCTGTTTTTTTGTGAAAACTGCCTAGTGTGTTATATTGTCCCTGACATTTAGTTATTCTGTATTTTTATCATTAGATCCATTATCTAATGAGGGGCAAAATACTGTGTAGTGTAATGCTACCTCTAACACTTTTCTTTTTATCCCCAGAGCTATTCACATATTTTGCTCATTATTCTTCTATGAAAATTCTTTATACCCTGGCTGTTTGAGGAAATACCACATATTACATAAACGAAAAGATTTCCTTCACTGCTCTGGGAAATCTAATATTTTAGCTCTTGGGCATTTGAGTCATTAAGGGGATTTTCATGTTCAGTACCCTGCAACAGATTCAGCCTTGCATAATGCAAAAAAAACTTCACACCACTTGTGGTAAATGGTCCATGCAGGAATGTTTGTTTTTCTTATCCATTCTTTCCCCTTCCTCACAGACGATTTTTTTAAACCATTTTTTAATTCTCTTTCTTCAATTAATGGGAAAGGGTAAAGTGGTATCAACCGATTATCACAAAACAACTACAGATTGTTAAAATCTGAAAAGTTCTGAAAAGTTACGTTTATCTGCCAGTTCTCTGCAATTAACTGATTGCCATGCTGTCTATTTAATACCTTCATTCTCCACAAACATCCAAGTGGGAAAACCTCTACAGCCGTGTGCAGTCCCACCACAATCAGTTTGGCAGGCCTGAAGCTTAGTGTTTTCCATGATTATTTAAAGTGAAAAAAATTCTGAAGAGCTTCTAATCAGGATTTACTGGGACAGTTGAAATGAAAACTTTAGCCTGATTAGTAAGAAAAAAGTATTCTTAAAAGAGCATACAAAAGGAAAGAAGGATATGAGACATCTTGAAGTATGGTCAAAGCAGGAGATGAAAGTAGTGATAAAAGACACTACACTAAGCATAGGTCAGCTGACCTAAGAATTAACTTTTCTGGATTTTTTTTTAGTTTTGGAATTCACAGCTTTCAAAAAAAGTCAATAATGAATCAAAGATTATTTAGAATTGAAAACGTGTCAAAACCCCATGAAATCTACTACTGCACAGGGATGATATTTCTTACAGTACTGCAGAGATGTGTCTTGTGTTTAATGACTGAATAATGTCATTCAGCAGACCTTTTCTATATCTAACTACATGTCGCTGTAAAGGAAATTCAGAAGTGAATCTAGTCTACTGTAAGTTATATTTCCCTTTTGCCCACTTTCTAAGTAAATTTCTCTACTTTAGGTTTCTTCAAATTCTACTTGGAAATACATCCAGTTTAAAGAGAAGAAAAGTATTGTAGTTCAGAAATGTTCACTGAGTGTAGCTATCAAATGAGTGAATAATATAATCCACCAAGACCACTTTCACTTTTGTTTTTATTTTATTGTAGCTTGGACCTCTCTAACTCAAAGGGCTAAATCAGAAAAGTTGTAAGAAAGTGTAAATTTCATGTTAATGGGTTGCTGTCACTATAGACAAATTTTCAGGGAAAAAAACTGCAAAACCCCTCTAATTTGCATGCTCAAATAAGTGGAAAAAATATCTTGTTAAATCTTTCCTAATTTATCTCTGAATTTGGCCCTATCTCAGGATTGTACACCTGAATTCCACCATTATTTCTAGCATAAATATCTGAGAAGAAGGAGATTTTCCAGAACATAACTATCATTAAAAGAAAAATTAAAAAAAAAAAAAAAGAAGAAAACCAGGAAACTCCAAACCAAACAGTGAAGCATTAGTTGTAAGGGTGTATGCTTGGAGAAACACCTGGAAAAACACAGTTTGATTTAGGATTGCAACTCAGGCAGGGGAGATCATGCTTAATTACACAGCAGCCTTTGAAAATATTTCTGTTATGACAGATAAGAGAAATTCTCCAGATTCTGTAAAATTACTCTTTCAAAATGCATCTGAAAAGTTTTTGTGCAGGAGATAAGTGGTTAACATAAATCATACTGCATGTAGGAAAACAACCAGAAAGAGTTTATATTCTAGTAGATATTACATATCCTTTCTTCTCTTCTGAATTCCCTCACCAACATAAGATTATGTAGCATAGGAAAGAGAAAGAAATAAACTATGGATTCTCAGCTACTCAATCACTTTCACTACTCTCCATTGTTGAATGGAGCAAAAGTGAAGATAGTATTCCAGGAAGAATTTACATTTAAAATTCATGTCAGAAATGACAAGACTCTCTCTTTGAGTCAAAGAAAAATGCATAGCCAAATTAAAGCACATCTTCCATTTCATTAGCAATTTCTGTAAGGAGGAGATTTGAAAATTCACATTTCATTACCTTATCTCTTATTTCTACATTTTCTAGTGAGCTCCTAGTAAAAAACTCTCTCCTCTATTTATTTATTCAAAGTTTGTTAAGCTTCTGTAGACCATAAAGGTAGTAAACCAACACTGTAATAAATTCCATTTTGTGTGGGCTTTTGTCGTATGGAGGGAACAGCAGAACTGGGGTTGCCCTATAATGCTGTCATGAATTAGTCCTTAAAATTCTGTTTCAGATCATGAGCAATCCAAATTAGGAGTTACCACTTTTCTAAATTTGCATAGGATCCAGAACAATAGTAGTTTATTCTTTAAATGTAGGTGTCAATCGTTTTTGAGAGGGAAAAAAATCAAAATGTGTAGGTCAGTCTTTCTCTCCTTACTTTTAAAGACCTCCACCTTGCTCTTCATGAAAGTAAACATTTTAATCTTTTAACAAGATTTCGAGTTCTTTTGGGTAAGGTGGGTATTAATACAACTCTCTAAAATGCAGGAAAGTCATGATGCATACGCTAGTGCAGACAAAATGACAAGCCATGTTTCATACAAATTGAATAGAAATTGTAAAGGAAAACCAAAGCATTTAACGAGAGGCAAAAAATGCATTTACATTAAAAATGCACTATTTTTTTTAAATAAAATCAACTTTTTAATAAATTCAACTACTAGTAAGTCAGAGAATAAGTTTTTGTTTTTCAGGTAGGGGTTTTTACTTTGCCTTCATTCCTCTCAAACCACAGCTCCCCAAGAGGAGAGCTCTTCTGAAGGAGTCTTCACAGTCAGACAAACTGATTCCAGCTGTAGAGCACTGATTAATAGACCACAGTTACCACTCTGAATGCACACTGAGATAAAGCAACTAAAAAAGCATACTCTTTGCATACAAGTGTATGAAATATTATCCATCAGGTTAGAAACTTTTGTATCTGTCTACATTTGGAAAAAGGATTAAACAGAGAAATATAAAACAAAAATGTGCTTTTCTTCTATTTCTTCTGGCTAGTTTTTCAGATTTGTTTTTCGTGAAAGCTAAACAAAACTTGCTAAATTAGAAAACAAATTTTTAAAAATATCATTTACACTCATAAGAAATAATTGCATTAAGTGATCACATAGTAATCATATCTGCAGAATATTTGTTAACATTTGGGTTTTGTTATAATAAATCAAAAATTCAAAGTTGAAAAGACCACTCCACCTTACTTTGGGGGGAAAGCTTCTGAAATATTGGGCCACTTTATGAAGGCATAAAAAAGTCTTAGATTACTCACAAAATTCTTAAATATGTGTTATCTTTCTTTTTTGTAACCTTCTTTTTTTCTTTTTTTTTAAAGGTGCCACGTGGGGAAACTGCCCACTTTCTGCCTGGCAGTTCGTCCAAGAGTTTTTAGAATTCTTGGTCACATAACATTTTTTACACAATAATAAACAAAATATTGCTAGGTTACACATTTCACAACCAACAAGGTATGAATCACACACAGCTAAGTGTTGATTAAACCTCTCTTACTCATTCTAAAACACACTTCTGTGTATCAGGGAAGACCTAAAAGAGAGCTGGAAACCTTTGGAGACCAACTTAAGACACAAAAAAATTTTAACAAAAGCCAATTCTCCAGAAATGTCGTTGGAAAATTGTCCAGGTGACCAAAATATGTAAATGTGACAGGGATTTGTGGAGTTTTGCCAGCCTGCAGATGGTGTGAATCTGATAGTACAAGATTCTTCACACTTTTGCAGTCCTTCTTACATACCTGATTCTTTCCTATTTCACTTTTCACCTTTTTCAGAGCCTGCCTTTTTTTTTTTTATTTTGTTATTCTCCACTAACATGTCTGTATATGCCAGCAAGCCCTGTGCTCATTTTAGCATTTCTTCAGAAATCTCAGTATAACTTCTTACAGCCTTTTTCCATCCTTTCTCTCCACTATAACAAAGACAGACAAACAAAACCTATAGCCCAATGCTACCCCTAAAGCAAATAAAACTGCTATTGTGAAAAACAGCTTTTATCAAACTGCTTATTTTTCCTCTTGGAGCTGTACCTCAGAGTTTCTTCGGCAGCAATGCTTGCAATCAATGAAAACAGTGTTCCTAGCACCCTAAAGCAGAAGCAGTCAGAACCTGCACTAGCACAGAGGAATCCACAAGGCACAATGTCATAGTGGGCTGCTGGGTGAGAAGGAGATAGCTGGAGACTTTAGCAGTGTGGCAATTTATGGGACTGAACTGCAGGCCTATGGTTCAGCAGAAAAAAAGCCAAAACCTTCGCTGAAACAGCAGGCGTTTCATTTACCAGGCATTTCTAGATAAAAGACAAACAAGCAAAAAGGTGGCCACACTTCCATTCAGATGTCAGAGGGGCTGAGATCTGAGGCGATTTTTATCTGTTCCAGGAAAACAAAAGTAGAACACTTTGCTGACCTCCTTTTCATCCAGCCCCCAGGAGAGCTGTGGTAAACCAGAGAGGATGGAAGGAATATCCTTGGAAACCTTTCCTTTTAGAAACTAGCAAAAAAAGTGCTTATCAGTTCAAAAAATAAATAATATATCATCCTGGTTCCCAAAACACCAGGTATGTTTTAGCAGCCTGAATTCTGTTATTGACCTTTTAAATATTGTTTTTTTTCCATTTTAGTTTTACATGGAGTTTACTTTAAGGTATACTACAGAATTAAACACATTGTCTAAATACATAAAGCATCAAAAGAAAGGCAATTTATAATTTATAATTTTCTAATGACACTCTTTGTGACCACCATTTTGTTTTAGTTCCTAAATTCCCTGAGTTTTTCCCAAATTCACATACACTAGAAACGTAGACTCTAGAAGGCTGGAGTCTACATTTTTCACCGACTTGTGGGGCTTTAAAAAAGCAAAATCAGTTAAATCTCTCTTCTTCAGAACTTATTTTTCAATTTCAAAATGGAATTCTGAACTGATTTTTGTTGCTAAGACTAAATCTTGCTAAATACGATATTTTATGTACTTATAGCATGGTAAGGTCTCTGTGGGACTACATATTGAAAGATGGAAATACTGGAAAATACCTGCCTTTGCTTTATTCAGTAAAAAAAAAAGAAAGAAGAACGTGGCACAGGTTATGGGTTTTAGTTCTTTGAGTGATTCATACTACATTTACACCTCTTCCTCTTTTTTTTCCATCTTAAAAATTGCCATAGTCTTTAGCTTTACTGGCGTTTATCTCCCAAAAGTAAATTCATAGTGGGTATTATAATGACACAAATAAAAAGGTTTTAATTTCCAAAACCTATTAAAAAGCTGTCTCCAAAAAAAGAAAAAGGGTTTGAAGTTCAAATGAAAGACAATATCTGAATAACACTAATCCTCACGAGAATGTATGGCACCCGCCAGACACTGTAAAGGTTTTATAAATGTTGTCTTCTGCAAAGTCGACTGCAAACATCATAAGGCCTTTGGTAAATATGTCTACCAGGGTTTTTGTTTGAGCAGAAATATTGGACTTCCTGCCATTATAATTATAAAGTAGAGAAGATTATTTCAGATTTTTTTAAAAAATATTTGATTAGCGGCCTCTCTCTTTTTCCTTTGGATCAAGTTTCAAATCACACACAGAGTTAAGTGCCTGAAAAAAGTCTTCCTTAGCAATACAAGGCTGGCAAAACAGTCTATTTAGAAATCATTTATGAGTAAACATATAGAAATACTAAGGCTGGTAAAGGAAAAAATACCTCAGCTGCCTGATCTAAAATATCAGCATAAGCAGGCAAAATTCTGGACTGCAGGAAAATAATATTGTTGTTTATATTCCATACTGCAAAACATTTATCTCTTTGGCAAAGTACCACATTTTGTTTGTCTACAATTATCTACTGATAACTGCATTAAATTAATTTTATCTGATTATTATTTCAAGTATAATGTTCATAGTGTTTCCCTTTTTTTAAGAAAGCCAAAATAAAATAACCTAATAAAAAATCAGTAAAACAACACAGACTTCAAAATAAGCATAGTCAAAAGAGTTTCACTGAATTATATTGATATATGCTTTATAGAAATGTTATCATTAAGACAAAACTTCTACACTTCACATTATTTTGCCTACTTGCTGCTGTTATAATAATACAGTCAGAAAAGGGAGCAATTTAACACACTACTGTTTAGACAGTGACAAAAACTATATTGCCTTACAATTCTTCATAATACATTTCTAATTATTTCCCCTTTACTTTGCTTTGAACATGGAAAATGCCACAGTGCATGTACCTCAAGTACCTCAGGGAAAATTTTTCATCCAAATAAAAGCATTTAAATTCCTCATCTGACCTCCTCATATCCAAACTTCAGAGACTTTTCCATCAGTATAAAATTCACACATTTGAATTTTTGGCCCTGCCTAGCATTAAGACTGTCAGAAAACATTTTACTGGAAGCATTCTGAATATTAAAAAAGAAAGGGGACAAAACCTAGGAATCTTTGTGACAGATAAGACTTGCACTTGACTACTGGCCTTAAGAATCAGACTAGATTGCAACTTCCTTCTCCCAGACATGGCATAGGAGCTCTCCGAGGGTAGCTTCTTCACCTCTCATTTACTGAGCTCAGATATGAGTCACATATAAGAGGAGAAAAATATTCTGTCATTGTTCATCTTTACCTTTGTTTTCACTCAGGAAAAATGAAAATGGTACTTATATTATATGGCAATAATTTTAGCTTAATTTCAGAAACTTACCATCAGAACTAACCGCGTTGATCTACACAAGATTAATTATTACTGCCATCACACTATCAAGCCTCTGTAATGTTCTGCATTCTTTTTTAATGTGTTAAATTAATAATCAAATAATTAACAGAAACTCTGTGAAGCCGTGGTAACTAAAATCTGAGATCAGTCTCCTACACAAAGCTTATAACACCTTAAGTATCAAAATGTAAACGGCCCGAACCCAAATGTACTGCTTTTATATTATGTTTATAAATTCAATATGCTGTAAAGACTACAAAATGAAAACAGCCCTTTGAGAAAGAACTGAAGAAGTTTACTCAGTAGATGTATTTTATAGAGGAGAAACATACTGATGTGTATAATGAATTTAGTAGCACCTGACATGTAAGTTTTAGAAGATATTCTTGAGCTAGTTTCACTCCTGTCTTTCACACACAACTTTCCTGATGAATTGAAGGAATTTGTGAATTAGTAATTTCAAAAAATAACAGCTGACTGGGATTTTTCCATGGACATCAGCAGATCATACAGAAAAGGAAACTATGTAGGAAATATGTTGTTCGTGTTGCAGTTATAAAATACCATATCCTGGGGTAACAGTGACTGCCTATAAACTTCTAAACATGTGGAGTTAACACAAGTACCACAACTCTAAAACCTTGCGCTGAGTTGCCTGCCATACATTACAAAGTATTTAGGAACTTGTGACAGTTCATTAATACACAGGAGGTCTTCTGTTTGTGCTTTTCAGAGAGAGAGACGTTCCCTTCCTGAAGCTGAAAATATTACTCATTTCCATCCTAGACACGTGGGTTGCCTCTGTTTGTTGAGATCTCCCCAAGGGGAGGTTTACTTCTTCTTTTCCCAAAACGTAATTGGCCTGATTATTTTATTGTTGTTGTCATTGTTTTCTACTATTTGATGTAAAAAAAGAGTGAGGTTATCTGATGTGGTCAAGTATCACCTTTGGAAATGTCTTTGAAAGATTAACAAACCTTACTTTTGCCATTATAATAAATATAAAGTTTTTGCACTGGAGTACGTAAGGGGAAAAAATTACTAATTTTTTAGCACCTTTCCAGACACAATAGAAATAATATGATAGGGGTTTGGGTTTTGAAATCACTTTTGAATAAGCAAGGAGGAAAAGAAGTGATTCATAGGCAAAGACATAGATGTAGACAGGTTTTTTGGTTGAGCTTTTTGACTACCTCAGTTTATACCTATGCCATTTTTTTTTCCTGTGATATTTAGGTGGGATGCAGATGTGTTTTACTAAATAGTGCACAGTTTTTAACACATTTAAGGCTCAATTGCTCTCTTATCTCTTTTGTTTCCCCTTAGAAATAATAGTAATATCTTTCTACTTATTTGGCTGTAATAAATAAAAAGGATTAGAAATGCTAACAACTTTTGTTTAATTAAGGAACACATAATATATAAAATAATAAGAGAGTCCATAAATTTATTAACAGAATACTAGAAAACTTTATGCTGTATGCAGAGATGTAGATGCAAAACTGAAAAATATTTACCTCTACAGCAAATCATTGAAATTTGCTGCATTTCATTGCTCAAAAACTACACACACTGGACTTCAATTCAGAACTGATTAGCTGAGTAGAGGTTTGAAAGAATTTTGCTGGAACTCGTATTAACATGATGGTCTCAATTCATATTGACAATGAAAAACAGATGTGTGTATATATATATATATGCTAAAACACTTCAAAGCCTAAAGAATGCAATTTTTTAGCTTGTTAAGGTACAGATGGTGAAGCATGATGACACAACTACTGCTGTCATGTGCTTTAATTAATAACAATTATAATAGAATCTGATCAACACTTTTTTTGCGAGCAATGTAAATTTGGTTACAACAGTTCATGTTGAAAAATCACCTTTTCATATGATTGTGCCAAAACTGTGACAGAACTTAAGCGTTTCTAAGTTTTTTTATACGAACCATTTTTTTTTGTGTAATAGATTTATTCCTAGGTTATTTCCTTCATTCCTTTATTTCATTCACTTCCTTCAAGTTTATTTTAACATAAAAAGTTTTTCAAAAATATCAATCTGAAATTCAACTACATAACATTCTTTTTTTCTATTTCTTTGAAACAGGCAGCGTGTCATAAAGAGAAAAAATAATCTGCAAATTATTACTGACATTAGACAATTTTATTATATATATTTGTTTAAATTTATTTAATGTTAACTATGTTATTGCATAATAATAGTTGTAACCAGAACTTTAACCTCTCTGCTTGTGAATAAGGAACATAATTATTCTCCCTTGCCAAATACTTCTGCTGGCTGTTCAGAAGAAAGGTAAAAGTTTTAGAGTTAGAGTTGCCTAATGTAACATTTTTGAAAAGTTTAGTTGACTTTAGACAATGATATGATTATGTCAAAATAATAATAAACCTTACAGGGAGAATTTTCAGTCATTTTGTACACACTACATTTCTAGTAGGTTTTTAGTCCTAATATTTTTAGAGATCCAGATTAGTTTTATTAAAAGAAAGACAATACTATGTCCTTATAATAAGGGGAATAAGCTTTAGAATAGACCATCGATTAGAAAATGTTCAATGTCTCCCAACTTTGAAACATGAAGCTGTTTAAAACAGTGATCAAAGTAATTTTAAAATTAATAATGTATCTGCTTCCAGACACTATTGTGTATAAATTTTGCAGAGATACATTAGCTGTTAATCACTTCTAATGGAGTTTTATATTGGTCTGACTGAGAAAGAAAATACTCAAAAGGTGTTAAAAGTTTTTCATTTGACAGGATAAAGCAGGATCAGTTAAAAACTAAATTTCAGGTCCCCCATTTTTATTTCTCCAGGAAAAGACATGGTTTGGTTTTTGAAAGAAAATTCAGCATCCTGTTCTCCCATATTCTAAAGCTGTTCTTTTTTTTAAGCATCCGTGTTAAGTATAAAGACTTTTTTAAGACTTCAATTACAAACATTTTTATTTTGTTAAGGTGCTTTGCATTTAAGTGCATTCCAGGATTAATCTGATGACCTAAAATTTTGCAAAGATTATCATACGACTTCTGTTGACACAATGTTAGCTTAACTCTGTAATCTGAACTCTGTGTGAAAACGTGTTTATTCTAATGAAACCTTTACTGGCATGAAATAATAGTCTGCAAATTAGTAACTTAATTTTACGTGCCAATAGCAGTAGATATGACACTTAGGGACATGGTTTAGCAGTGAACTTGGCAGCGTTAGGTTAACAGTTGGACCAGATGATCTTAAAGAGTATTTTCCAACCTAAATTATTCTATGATTTTATCCTATGATTCTACCAATACAACTTTAGTACATATCTGAAATGGGTAAAAGGTAGTAAGGCATTCTGTTGTATTTTGAATCACAATACTGGGTTTATGACATAACTCACATTTTCCTTTTCACTATCCCTTTTTTCATCCCAGTTTGCCAGAAATGTCTTGCTGGCATTACCTGAAACTATACAAAGTAAACTGCATCAATAGAATCTGCTGTCTGAAAATAGCTTCTTGTAGGAAAAGAACAGTTATCCTTCTAACACCTAAATGCATGGTCCAGACTTTGCTTAAGAATGTTCTCACACTTGCAGCATAATAACCTTAAGGAGAGAAAACTACATTTTCCCGTCTTGCTTTGCTTCCTCCCATTAGAACTTTATCTCTGCCCATCCAGTTAAAATATTTTGAGACATTATTAGGATACAACTGTGAATAGTAAAGACTAGCTTCAGAACAAAAAGACATTTATGAATTGAGTGCGATACCAATTTCTCGGTAAGCCTAAAAGAAGCATAGCTCCAAAACTGAACAGTTTATGCCAAATGCTTCTTAGAGCACCCTGAAAATGTGACTGGAAGTATAGTATATTCTCACAAAACACATCAAAGGAAGGGAAAAATGTAACTCATTAATTGAGGGAATAAAGATTTATGTTCAAGCAGCGAGGTGATGAAAATTAATACCACTCTGCTGAATGGAACAGAACTGTGACAATTGAAATGAATTGAAGATATACCTCAAGTGATTTCAGTGGCTGTAGGAGATTGCTTTTATATTTGGGGAAAGGAAAAATGAAAGATTCTCCCAGGAGCCAGGCACAGATGATCTACTCCTGGTATTGTTCCTACGTTCAATCCATTGCATCCTTTTTTTTGTATGTGCAGTGAAACAAGATTCATTTTCCTGGTTAGAGAACTGTTTCTTTAGGGACTGGGGTTAGTTTTTGGTCTAAAATCCAAGTCCTAAGCTCATGAAACCAAAGGCAAAATTCCAAGTGTGCTCATGTTTTCTTTTAATAACTGCAAGATTATAGTGACTTTACTTTTTCCTCTCAAACACACTTTGTGGTATCTTTAACAAATAGAAATAAGGATTAGCAGCCAGCATTGTAATGTAGCATCATACCACTTGGAAATCAGCATTTCTTACATTGCACTAATTTTGCTGTTGAAAAACAGCATGACAACTTCTTGACTCAGCAGAGACTTGACATAGCAAAGACTTGCTGCCAGTCATTTCCCTCAATACTAAGCAGTTAACAAATACTGTTCATTTCTGCTCAAGCTATGTCATTGAGTCACTGGCTATTGAACCTGCTGTTATTGGGATAAAACAAAACAGTACAAAATGTGGACATGAAAAATGCTTCCATTTTAAAACTCATCAAGTATTCTATGTGTGAGAGAGAGATAAATTTTATATTAGCCTTATGTAATTTTTTTTTACAATAAAAAGCAACTTTCCAAGCACTGCAGAGAAGATAGCCATTTCAGGCATAGAGAACGGAGAAAGCCCAGTGATTAATAGGTAGCTGAACACACAAAAATTATTTTCCATATAGTCTTTACATATGGAAGATGTACATCAATGAAAAGACACTAATAAGTGTACTTTATCACTTTATTTGTTTCTTTGTCTGTTCTATAAGAAAAGCTCATCTTCCTTTGGGTTTCTTTTCTGGAGGAATGTTACTTGAAGCAACAAAATCACCTAGGATGTTTCTCTATTCATAAAATTTTAGGAGATCAAGGGAAACACAGCTGTTTAAATAACTAACAGTAATTTACTAAAATTTTTAAGTTTATATTCAATGTACTCAAAAGAATGTTGCTTAGACAAAGCTCCTGCTGAAATGGAGGTCAAGTCTGAATACACAGTGCGGGAGTTGGTAAACAGGAATCAGTGGGAGTGGCTTACTATTTTTAAAATTCATGGATAATGGATTAACTTCATTGAAACTCAAGATGCAGTATCCAGTTATTATTATCATGGAAAAATATCAAGGACGAGTGATTTTTTCACTTACTCTTCTCCGAGGCACATCCTGTTGTTGTGTCTCAGGATAGAGATCTAAAAAAAATAAAAAAGCATTTGATATTACTGGTAATAACAGTCATTGTCAAATACCATGGTTTTATGCATACACAGTTTTATGTTTGTTGATTAGAATAGTCAGAAAGAATTATTACTCACGAACATTGAAATACCTGATACATACCTGAAAAGAACAATTAGCAATAAAAGTGGAAATGCACTTCTGCAGCTTTTTCTTTCCTCTTTTTAAATGTATCATGTTTCTGAATTTTCTTACAAGTCTCATTATGAATTTCAAATCATATCAGAGAACATTTTTAATTGCAATTTTCATAATTGAATGTTTAAATGATGTCATAAACGAAAGTTTAAAATGACACAGAATTCAATATTTGTACTATGGGTCACCATTTCCAAATATATACCTTTGCAATTCTTGAAACATTTTTTCAGACTTGAATCAGTTTACAGATTTTAATGACATTTAAAGACCAACTCAAACAAAAACTTTATAATGTAAAGCACTTAAATGCACTGTTTGCAAGGCTGCATAAAACATTCTGTTAAACATATAAATAGTTTCAAGGTTTTCTTTTATTTATTTTTGGAAATGTAAGACTGGAGTATATAATAACTAGATAATAATAACCAAGGTAGGCTATGAACATTAACTTCAATGTTCCGACATCTGAGTCTTTGATATTGTTGCAACAAAACTATTCATAAGTAGACTTTTGATATGCCATTGCAGAATTCTGCAATATTTCATAATAAAGGATGAAAGTTTAATCAGATTGATTTGAGAATTGGCACTTTATTCATAAGTGATTTGACCACATTTAACATCTTCACTGATATTTCTAATGTGAACATCTTAAGATCTTCATGCATTGAAGAGGAAAATGATCAAAAGCTCTATTCATCAATTTTCCTCACCTCTTTTTCTATTGGTATGACTATATATGCACCCCTAGCATAAAACCTATATACATAACGTTCACATAAGTATTCCAAATGTTTATATTCAGGTTGTTATAAGTGTGAAATTTTAAAGGCTGCAAGGCCTAAGAGTAACAACAGATATGATTAGAACACTGAAATCTATCATATCAGTGCATAAAGATCTTGGGTTTAGCCCTGCAATAATTAGAAATGCTGAATTATAAGTGTCCAAACAGGAGAAGATTGATTGCTTCCAGGAGGAATATTTCACTTTACAGAGACAGAGGAAGAAACTTTTCTTAAGCCATTTGACTGTATAAATAATGAATACTTGAAACAGATCTGGGATCAAGATTCTTCAAAGATATTATTGGGGATATAGAGAAGTGGGCAGAAAGCAGACAAAAGTAAAAATTGCAATCAGGATTTATATCAGAAATTACATATGGTCAGTTCATGACATGATTGACTACATGGCTTATTACTGCTCTATACATGCAGCTGTTGGCATAAAATTACCGACAATTCTAGTTCCTTGGCCAAAAAAAAAGCACAAAAAACCTGACAAAAGCAAGCAAGCAAACAAATTAAAAAAAAAAAACAACCCACAGATTTAACCAAGGGCTCAGAATGCACAAATTTATTTCATTGTGTTCATGCTAGTTAGGCTTTGAATTAATTTACTTCAGAAGCTGAACTGCACTCCTGTGAGTTATTCACACTTTTAAACTTTGCAAGGTTAAAGTTGTAATTATCAGTGACCTTAATGTAAATTATTGCTTTCCTCCTTTTGAAACTAATGGAATAACCTAGACACTCTTAAAACCTCTACAGCTCACTTTTAAGACCAGTGACTGATCTTGTCGCTTGACAGATTTGTTGGAAAATTTTCCAGTGGGGCTTACTGGTCAATATATATATGGAGGGCATGAGAAAGAGTACATCATATTCTGCAAGAATTCTTTAACTGAATTCTCCGGTGCAGGCACGTCCGCAGCGGAGCCGGCTGATCTCAGCGAAAAAGGGCCTTTTTCAGAGCTTTTTTGAGACAGGGAAGCGCCAGAGCGGCACAGGGACCCGCAGGGCGCCGGCGGCTCGAGGGAGAGCAGCTGACGTGAAGGGGCGGGACCAGCGGCAACGGCGGCTCGCCCACTCCCATAAGAAGCAGCCCTAGGGAGCGCAGCGACCAGAGCGGGCAAACAGGGCGTGGCGCGGCAGTCAGGGCGTGGCGCGGCAGTTTGCGCGGAAGGGCGCGCAGGAAGGACGCTGAGGGTGCTGCAGGTTCCAGAGGAGGGTTCACCCAGTAAGAGGAGCGCAGGCATGGTCCCCACCCGCCGGAAGGCCGTGTCCTCAGCACCAGCCAGAGCAGATGCAGCGACACAGACAGTGCTCCCTCGGAAACACACAGGCACACAGGCCTCTGGCTGCAGGGAGTGCCACAGCCTTGCTCTACGAGCAAGTTGTAGCGGTAACAACAGCTGTGTCAGGTGTGAGCAAGTGGATGATCTGCTGAGCCTGGTGGCAGAGCTCAGAAGCGAGGTTGAGCGACTAAGGAGTATCAGGGAGAGCGAGAAAGAAATAGACTGGTGGACCCAGGCCTTGAGCTCCGTGAAAGAGAGACCGGGCCAGGCATCAGAAATAAGAAAAGACCACGGGGATATCATCTCTATGCCCTCTAGGGCTGAAGGGACGGAAGGCAGAGGCCTACCGAAAAATGATGAATGGAGGCGAGTCTGTGGTAAGCGCAGCAAGCGAGCCCCCTCCTTGCCCGCCCCCCCTCCCCTAGTACCATTATCCAACAGGTACGAGGCCCTGGGCACGGCAGGACAGCCGGAGGACAACAAGGTGGACAGTCCTAATACATCACAGGAGACGCCAGGACTGGGAAGACCCGCTCAAAACATTAAGACCGCTGCTACAAGGAAGAAAAGGAGGGCTATAGTCATGGGCGACTCAGCACTGAGGGGGACTGAGGGCCCAATATGTAGGGCAGACCCCGCTCTCAGGGAAGTCTGCTGCCTCCCGGGGGCACGCGTTAGGGACATCACTAAGAGACTCCCTAGCCTGGTGCAGCCCTCGGACTACTATCCGTTGCTCCTGTTTCATGTGGGGGGCGATGAATGCGCAGAAAGGAGTGCAAGGATGATTAAAAGGGATATCAGGGCTTTGGGACAGTCACTACAGGGATCTGGAGCACAGGTGATTTTCTCATCCCTACTTCCTGTTGCGGGCAATGACATTGAAAGGAACAGACGAGCTCAATCTGTTAACATGTGGCTCCGTGGATGGTGTCAACGACACAACTTTGGGTTTTTTAACAATGGAATGACCTATGCGGCATCAGGCCTGCTGGCATCAGATGGGGGCTGGCTCACTCAGAGAGGGAGAAGGGGTTTTGCCCAAAAATTGGCAGGGCTCATTAACAGGGCTTTAAACTAAATTCGACGGGGGAAGGGGGTATTATCAGGGTTGCCCATGAACAGCCAAGGGATGTTACATCAAGGAAAGGGGAACAGGGCGCTGGTGAGGGCCTGCAGCCATTAGCTCCAAGATGTGCCAGCTACGCTGCAGTATGCCCAAACCTTCACGTAGATGAGCTAGGAGCTCCTGGACCAACGGGAGTCAATCGGGAGGCACTGTTAGTACAGGACAAAGGAATTACAGCTGCTCCAACCAAATCGGCCGCAACGAAGACACGGCTGAAGTGCCTCTTCACAAATGCACGGAGCATGGGGAACAAGCAGGAGGAATTAGAGACGTGTACACGCCTCCAAGGCTACGATCTCATCGGCATCGTAGAAACTTGGTGGGACGACTCCTATGACTGGAGCGTCGGCATGAAAGGGTACAGCCTCTTCAGGAGAGACAGGCAAGGGAAACGAGGAGGCGGTGTTGCCTTATATGTTGATGAGCAGCTGGAATGTATGGAGCTCAACCTGGGGGAGGATACCGAGCCAACTGAGAGCCTATGGGTCAAGATTACAGGGAAATCGGGAGCAGGGGACGTTACAGTGGGGGTATGCTACAGGCCACCCGACCAGGAAGACCAAGTGGATGAAGCCCTCTACAGACAGATAAGGGCAGCATCACGTTCACAGACCTTGGTTCTCATGGGTGACTTCAACCACCCTGACATCAGTTGGAAGGATAACACAGCCAGGCACAGGCAATCCAGGAGGTTCCTGGATTGCATTGAGGACAACTTCCTTCTCCAAGTGGTTGAGGAGCCGACGAGGAGAGGAGCCGTGCTGGACCTTGTTCTTACCAACAAGGAGGGGCTGGTTGACAGGGTTAAACTCAAGGGTAGCCTGGGCTGCAGTGACCACGAAATGGTTGAGTTTGAAATCCTCAAGGCAATGAAGAAGGTGCGCAGCAGGCTGACGACCCTGGACTTCAGGAGAGCCGACTTTGGCCTCTTGAAGAATCTGCTTGGTATGGTGCCGTGGGATGAAGCGCTGGAAGGAAGAGGGGTCCAAGAAAGTTGGTTAATATTCAAGGACCACCTCCTCCAAGCACAGCAGCAATGCATTCCTACAAAGAGGAAGGCAGGCAGAAAAGCCAGGAGGCCTGCGTGGATGAACAAGGAGCTCCTGGAACTGACCAAAAGAAAAAAGGAGGCCTACAGGGAGTGGAGACAGGGCCGGGTAGCCTGGGAGGATTACAGAGGAATCGTTCGAGCAGCTAGAGAGCGGGTTAGACAAGCTAAAGCCCAGCTAGAACTAAATCTGGCCAGGGACATTAAGACAAACAAAAAATCCTTCTATAGGTATATCAGCGAGAAAAGAAAGACTAGGGAAAATGTAGGCCCTCTCCGGAAGGATACGCAAGAACTGGTCACCCGGGACAGCGACAGAGCTGAGGTACTCAATGACTTTTTTGCCTCAGTCTTCACAGACAAGGACAGCAGCCGCACTGCCCAAGACGCAGATTGCAAAGGAGAGGATTGGGAAAACGGAGCACCGCCCACTGTAGATGAAGATAAACTGAGAGACCACCTGAGGAACCTGAAGGTGCACAAGTCCATGGGACCTGATGAGATACATCCGCGGGTCCTGAGGGAACTGGCAGATCAAGTCGCGAAGCCACTAGCCATCATATTTGAGAAGTCGTGGCAGTCTGGCGAGGTTCCTGCCGACTGGAAAAGGGGAAACATAACCCCTATTTTCAAAAAGGGAAACAAGGAAGACCCGGGGAACTACAGGCCAGTCAGTCTCACCTCTGTGCCTGGCAAGATCATGGAGCAGATCCTCCTGGAAACTCTGCTGAGCCACACAGAAAACAAGGAGGTGATTGGCGAGAGCCAACATGGCTTCACCAAGGGCAAGTCATGCCTGACAAATTTGGTGGCCTTCTATGAAGGGGTTACAGTGGCAGTGGACAAGGGAAGATCTGCTGATGTCATCTACCTGGACTTGTGCAAAGCGTTTGACACTGTCCCACACGATATCCTGGTCTCTAAATTGAAGAGACATGGATTCGATAAATGGACCACTCGGTGGATAAAGAACTGGCTGGATGGTCGCACTCAAAGGGTTGCGGTCAACGGCTCGGTGTCCAAGTGGAGAGCAGTGACGAGTGGCGTTCCTCAGGGGTCGGTACTGAGACCCGTACTGTTCAACATCTTTGTTAGCGACATGGACAGTGGGGTAGAGTGCACCCTCAGCAAGTTTGCTGATGATACCAAGCTGTTTGGCGAGGCGGACACGCTGGAGGGGAGGGATGCCATCCAGAGGGACCTGGACAGGCTGGAGAGGTGGGCCCAAGCCAACCTCATGCAGTTCAACAAGGCCAAGTGTAAGGTCCTACATCTGGGTCGGGGCAATCCCAAGCACAAATACAGGCTCGGCGGAGAATGGCTGGAGAGCAGCCCTGTGGAGAAGGACCTGGGGGTGATGATTGATGAGAAGCTCGACATGAGCAAGCAGTGTGCGATCGCAGCCCAGAAGGCCAACCGTATCCTGGGCTGCATCAAAAGAAGTGTGGCTAGCAGGTCAAGGGAGGTGATTCTGCCCCTCTACTCCGCTCTCGTGAGACCCCACCTGGAGTACTGCATCCAGCTCTGGAGTCCCCAACATAAGAAGGACATGGACCTGCTGGAGCGCATCCAGAGGAGAGCCACGAGGATGATCAGAGGGCTGGAGCACCTCTCCTATGAGGAGAGGCTGAGAGAGTTGGAGCTGTTCAGCCTGGAGAAGAGAAGGCTCCGGGGAGATCTTATTGCGGCCTTCCAGTACCTAAAGGGGGCCTACAGGAGAGCTGGGGAAGGACTTTTTACTAGGGCATGTAGTGATAGGACGAGGGGGAACGGCTTTAAGCTGGAAGAGGGCAGGTTTAGATTAAACATTAGGAAGAAGTTTTTCACTTTAAGGGTGGTAAGGCACTGGAACAGGTTGCCCAGAGAGGTTGTTGAAGCCCCATCCCTGGAGGTGTTCAAGGCCAGGCTGGACGTGGCCTTGGGCAACCTGGTCTAGTGAGAGGTATCCCTGCCTGTGGCAGGGGGGTTGGAACTCGATGATCTTCAAGGTCCCTTCCAACCTAAACCATTCTATGATTCTATGAATTTAGAAGGGGGGCCAAGGAATTTAGAAAGGTAAGGCTACTGAATTCCTTATATTCAATAACCCATGCACTTCTTTTAAGTTAAGAATCTGTAAGGATCGGTGAAAACACATTGGACTATTTCGAAGTGTCTAATTCATCGCATCTTAAAAAAAATTAGAAGGCAGCAAGCGTTTCTTTCACATGGCAAATACCTAACTTCAGGATGTTAGGACAATAAATATGCAATAGAGCACCAAGCATTTATTCTTCAATACGGGCAAATCGGTCATGTCCTGGGGTTGCACCTCACCAAGTTGACGTCTGTTTGGCAGCTAAGTGACATGTTTCCTCATGAAACAGTTACTTCCTTCTGCCATCCTTCCTAACCCATTCCTCAACATACAATTTTTTCAGTTGTGCTCCTTTATCATTTAAAATCAGAGGTATTGGACAATAGTCCTTCCAGTTAACCTAGTAATTGGCTTCCAGTAACAGTCCAACCTCCTCTCCCCATGTCAGTTTTCCTAGAGCTGAAGATAAATTATGTTTTACTTGAAGGACTAATGTTTACAAGAATTCCAGAAATAGAGTTAGTATCAAGAAGAGTGACAGGAACTGAAAAAAAGAGTCGTGCACTGAACCTAAACAGAGATCAAAGATGTTTTTTAAGCTTTTATTGATCATTTAAGAAAATAAACAGATTTCTTGGCAGCAAATGAGTGACCTGTGTGATAGTTGGTCAGTGTGCATTTATTCCTTCTTACCTTATTTACATTATTGTGAATTGAAAACAAGGTCACTGAAGTTGACATGTTGCAATGATGAAAGTAACCACAGAAATTACAAGATTTCACACTGAAATGGTAAACTGACTTGATTCACTCATAAAAGTCCAGAGAATACTTTAATACAATACATATTTGAGAAAAGAAATAAAAATTTGCATGAATATAACCCCTACCAACTGGCAAAAATAGCTTAACCTTTTATGATGCTTTCAAATGGTTTATGGTAACCTCTGATTGATGAATTTCAGCCTCACTTGCTTGATTTTTGGGAGCTTTGTGAATGAAGGTTGAGGGGGGATGTCCACCCACTTTATACCTGAACAGAAAAGAGTCTTCTCACACACTTCCTCTGATCAAACAGTAAACTGTGATCGAGCTACTTTATAGTCCTGCTGCTTTCATGGTGTGTAGAACCAGAAAAAAGAACATAGCAGCTTTGTTCTTCAAAGAACTCCCAGTATTTTGCATGGTCATTGTATTTGTGGTAAGAAAAAATATTTTCTTTGACTAGCAGACTTGTCATGCTCTGAACTCCAAGGCCTGTTATTTATCTTATGTCCATGATGTGTATCATATAGAAAAGGAAAGAGCTATTCTGGACAGTATATTGCTGTCCCCAGGCATAGTTTTGTCTGGCTTTGTCTTACGCCTTTTCTTGATTGTTATTAAAGATGCCTAAACTCTAAGATTTTCGGAAGGTATTTCAGTACCTTAAAGATAAATGTAGATTTGCCAAAATACTTAATCATCTAACTCTTATCAATGTGATTTCTAAAAGCACCTGTCCAGGTAAGGTGTTTGGGTGCTTTTACAAGCATGCAAATGCCTTTGAAAATACAGTCTGCAAGCATTATTTCAGAGTTGAAAATTAAAGGAGTGTTGCCATGACTAGACAGATGTTAATGGCACCAACAGCTATTCTGAGATTTATTATGGAGGCATCTTAATCAAGAGCATCTGATCCTTCTTTTGGGACTCGGACTGATGGGAGACTTATGGTCTCAGATATTGCAGTTCTGATGATGTGTGTGTGAATGTTGCTTCCATGGATATAAAACCACCGAGTAAACATTAGCTTTATTTATGGAATGCTATTTCTTAATAAAGTTGCAGCTGGAGGCCTTTAAGCTAAATCTGAATGTTGTATCCTTACTTGTGCCAACTGTGAAGTGTCAGTCAGTACTATAAAATATTTACTATCTAAGGGAAACTCTGATGAAATAGAAAGCAAAAAAAAAAGAGTCTCTATCAAAATTAAACCTCTCTTGAAAGCACACTCAATTACTGTCAAAAGGCTTAAAGTATTTAACCTTTAATGTATGAATATTTGCCTCATGTTGATTTATTAGGAATTTTAAGCTAAGAAAATGTGTGGTGTTTCAGTTTGTTGATTGCATTCAAGGATCTTCTTTGCAAAGGCCAGCTAGCTAGGGAGTACCTAATTCCTTGCAACAGCTTGGCAATTATAGGTAAATACACACATTGGAAAAGCAAGAGGGTTCAGATTGTGGGCAGTAAACTAAAGAGTTATTTTGCGTACCAAAATCTTTCTACAAGGTGAGAATGAAGTGGTATCAACAGATAAAATGCACAGCTTATAAACACCTACATAATGAAAATAAATAGAAAAGCATTCTCCGAGACATGGGTCCATAAACACATTATTAATTCACAGCAGAGAGAAAAAAAAGAGGAAAATATATTCAAAATGCTGTCTTGGGATACCATCCAGAAATCCTTATTGTATTATAGTTAATTTCATATCTGTGTAAGTGACTTTCCTTATATAAAACAGTACACAGGAGAGCGGAATTTGATTTCTTAAATGCTGTCTGGCTGGATGTAGAATTGGGACGGAAATTAATCGCTTCTAGTCACAGTATATTAATCTCCAAAATCTTCTTCATATGTTACACTAAATGATAATTTTTAAATATTAATAGATCTTTGGAAGCACAGAAGATGCATGATCTTTCTCTTCCTACTTAACTACCTATTATCTAATGCAAATATTTAACATTCAGTTAAAGGTATTACATCTTCAGCTTTGTATCAGAATAAGAAAGCTGGATAAAATGCTGTCTGTTCTCAATTTTTGATCTTATAAAAAGAGAAAACTGCTGGGAAGTCAGGCAATATACTGACTTAAGTTTATAGGCACAAAAAATAGTCATGAGACCGATTTAGACAAGATTTGTATGACTGTGTTGTAGTTTAAAATAAACAAGCAACATCAGTTGTATTAAGTATCTTTATTTTCAGATAGTCTTGTCTTTAAATCTAAGGAGTGCTTTAATTCCTTGTCTTCTACCTCAGCAATGCTGAATAATTGTTCATTGTCTAATTCCAATATTTTCCATTATTACCAGGTCCATAAGAAAGTTACTACCATTTTCATTCACTAGCTTCATTAGTAGAATTATCCAGAAATTTAATCCTGTTTTGCTATTGCAACATAAATTTGAACACACAGGCCAACTTGATAATCCAGAGGTGAGTAACCCCATTGGAACATGCAGATTGGGCCCAAATCACTGAGGTTATTTACTTACAGTTCATGAAAAGTTTCTTAACGATAACGAGGCAGAAAATTTAAAAAACAGTGCATGTTTCAACTCCAGAACAATTATTCTTAAAGAAAATTTAGAATTTTCTGTATGATCATGCTATATTTGACTCCCATTCTGCTCTTATACAGATCATACAGCAGTATTCTTAATCATTATATCATTAATGACCTACTAAATGCAATACCTCTTCATCATATCCACACTACATCATACTCCTAAAAACACATCTTAACATTGTTATTTCAAAATTTCTACAGGACTCTGCTGCTGTCAGAGAGAGTAGTTATATTAATGTGCAATGACAGCAGTGTCAGAATTATGCCCAGGCTCATTCATATTAGTACATAAAAGAGTATCAGAACCTCTGATAGGGGGGTAGGGGGTCAGAATCTGTGTAAGTGGTCTGTATTAGTTCTGGCAGCTGAATTGCACCTGCAAGTGATAAAATGGTAATTGTACCATATTATCAGCCTGCAACACTGACATTAACATGTCACAACACTATACCATTGCATGGATGGAAAGGTAATATTTGCCTTTGATTTCTTTTTAATTTTTACCAGAGAAAACATTTTCTCTGCAAGACATGTAACATAAAATAGCAAAGGAGGAGTATTTCTACAGATATCAGAGTAATATCTATGCATCTGCTTTATTATGTTTTTCTTTATTAGGTTTATTTTGTTTTTTCTCTATGTAAACCTGATGTATTGTCTTCTCAACAAACAGGCCCAGACAGCACTACTCGTCCACTAAACAAATTCAAGCTATGTGGTTTGTCCTCTGTCTTTCACCATGGTAAACTCATTGCTGACTTCAGCTACAGCAACTCAGCCACCTTCACAGCATCACTTAAGACCTTTAAGCACCTCTGTTCTGAAGTCTGGATCTCAGGTCATCACATCTCTAAGAAGAGCTGCACGACATACCGACTTTTAGCATAGGGCTAAAATATCCACAGGTACTATCTGTTATCATCTCAGCTTGTCTATCTCACTTTTAGTTTTTCTGGAAGCTGTTCCCAGTAAATAGTCAACCTTATCTAAGGAAAGGTTGTCTGTTAGTGCTAAAACTTACCAAAAAGAAAGATGATGACAATGACCTGTGTGTAAACGTTCTCATCTTCCCTTAAGTCTTATAATTTTCTGTACGTTTAGAGGTACTCCAACTACTTCAAACATTTGTTAGGCATGTCCTTGTGTTTACATCTCTCTGTTCTCTCAAAAAAAACACCTCACTGAAAGCTTTGCTTTCATCCACCTCTCCTCTGCCCCTTCTCTCCAAATAGTCTTAACCATTCCAGTTTTCTGTCTCTCTCCAGCCTCTCAACTTTAGTAAATAAGCTGTGTAACTGCGTAATATCTTCATCACTAAAAGCATGGCCCTTTTTTGTAATTTTTTTTTTTTTTTTTTTTTTTTTACAAGGTAGCTTATTTACATCTACTTCTTTTTCCATTAACCCCAAATAACTTGACAGGAATTATCTCATCAGCTTGTTTGGACTTTATTTTTAACTCTCCTGGTGATGTACAACACATTAAAAAGCTTTTCACTCTACACAGTTATCTTTTCTGTTCTAGTTTTAGTCTTATTTCCTTCTGAGGAAGTATTTCAGAGGCAGCAATCTCAGTCCTCTAAAGGAAATGGAATTTTCTACCCCATCTCTTGGCTGCAAACATTTTCCTTCCTGCAGAATTGTAGATTGAAGATGATAACTTTCAAGAGATGCTTTTTCTCAATGTGAATGAATCTTGACATATCATTAATATTAGTGGGATAGGAAATTTTTATTGTTTGATACAGCATTTACAAAGGACAAGGAGGAACCTCTTGTAGAGGAAATAAAGGTAATTCTTTATGTTAATGAATTAAAAAAAACCCCAACTGCTAAACTTTTTGACTTGAAGGCATATACAGTAAAGAACTGATGAAAATATTGCTTCAGTAAGCATACAAGTGGTGATATGAGTAAATGACAAGGATATAAAAAAGCTGCAAAAATACTCCACCACCACCACATAACAGCATCAAGCTGCAAGTAAGAGAGTACCTTCTTGCCAATGTTTGCTTTTCACATTACACCATTCTGTGAAACCACTTTTTAAGAGACATTATACTTCTGAGTCAGCACACTGCCTTTGAGTTCAGGGTTTGTGCAGGACACAACCTGCAAGACCCAAAAGGACAGCTGATGACACTTCCTGCTGAGTTAGCTTTAGTCTGATCCTATAATGTAGTGGACTTTCTTCCAAAGAGGATCTTCTTTTGCTTTGAAACAAGTAAGTGGAATTCTAATGATTTAAACATTAGTGTTTCAGATTCTAATGATTTACACATTAATGTAGCACAGTAACTGCCTCATTTTCCCTCTCCCCCAACATTAAAAAAACAGGAAAAGGAATGTATATTAACTCTAGTATTTTGGACACTTTCCAGTTTGGATAATTGCATTCTGTCTACTAACAATTCTCCTGCAGTTTCAATTAGATACAATGTTCTTTTTCACTGTCCTGAGCTCTTGAGCAGTATTGCTGTTCGCTGTTTAACAGCTGCCACATTTCACTGGGGAGGTGCTTGCATTTCAGTATTTAATGAGATGAGCCTTATAACAGGGCTTTCAATTAGCTACATTGTGACTTTTAAACTGCAATCTGTATCAGAAAAATTGGATACTGTGGGAAGGTAGAATTCCTCAAAAGAAGTTCAGATAGCTTAGGAAAGATTCAGATGTCCTGTACCACACAAAGATGCACAGAGAACCTGAAAATCAGGGTTTCTATCCACTGAAATAAGCAGTAGGGTAGGGAATCACAGTCACGCCACCCTTCTTTGAGCGTATAGAACTTTTAATTTTTTAATTTTTTTTATTTGTTGCATTCTGTGCAAACTGGAGTGGTTTTTGTAGGGAAGGCTGAGCATAACCTCAGCCCACAGCTGTTAATATCTCCTACTTTCGTCCTTCTAGTGAAAACAAAACAGATCTGCTTTTGAGTTCCATCAGAAGAAACAGACAACTGGGACAGCTATGTCTACCTACCTGTCTATCTAGCTACAGCTTTCTCTACTAGCTGTAGAGGGAGGGAGGTGTGATTGTCATTGTTATGTGTTGGTGTAAAGGAATGACCCTAACTAGGAGAAAGGTCTCACTAATTTTTGGAAGACAGCTCAGAGTAAAGAACTGAAGAAGATACTTGTGCACATCAGTTGGAAAGATATTGAGACACTGGAGAAAACCTGGTACAAAAAATATATTTGTCCTTATCATTACTTATAGTCCAGCTACAGGTAGTTTCTCAGTGTGGTTTTTGTGGATTTCACTGCTTAGCTCTCTGCACAAAAGTACAGGGGCCCTAAAGCAAGCATTCAGAGATTCAAGAGTCAGATTCCAGCATTCAAGATTCAAATTCAATCCCTGAAAACTGGTACAACACAGGCATATTAAAGGCCATGACGTAAAAGACTGAGGTAATCCCCAGTCCATGCTGGGACCCTGCATCCAAACTATAGGTGACTCAAGGCTTTTAACTGAGATTAACTCCTGCCTATCACTCAGTAATGAATGCCCACTAACAGTTGGGTCATATTGTGTGCACTCCTGAAGCAGATTTTGCACTTCAGTTTCATCTGGAAGCTATCCAGTTTGCAGACTCAAAGACTGGTCAGTGGAGACAGTCAGAAGATTCACTTCAAAAACCTGGTCCAAATTCTAAAGCTAATGTTAACACTGTGTTTGTAAAATGTTGTTGAAACCCAGTTTACTTGTAAATCTTAAAGTTAAAAAAGTGAACTTGACATTTGCAAAAGATGCAAATAAAAATTAAAAACAAACGGACAAGATAATCATTCCAAGATCCCGTTGCTTGGACAGTTCTGGAAATATTATTTCTAAAATGCTGCTTTTTCTCAAATTCTCAGTTGTATACACTCTAAAAACATCTGGTGATGAAGCAAGCCATAAAAGTGAGTTAGTTATGATGTCAACAGATGACATGATGTCGCAAATGTTTAAAATACAGCAAAACCCCAACAACAGATGGATTTTTAGAGATACCTACATGAATTTTGTAGCAAGATAGGGAAAGAATAGGTATGATTTTTCTTAAAATCAAATTATGTTGGAAAAACATAACTATCTATATTCAAATCACTTCTTAGTTTTAATCAGTTACATATCAGTTTGGTTGATTCACTTCCCTTTTTACTTTTAACTCTAGATGAAGGAATTATGGGGCACCAATGACAGAAACTATGCAAACATGCAGATATACAGACAGGCATTTCTTGGAGCAGTTTGAGATATACACAATTTCTGAGTTTATCCATTTATCTGACCAGGTCCAGCTTGGATCTTCATAAACAATACATAATAAAATCACAAAATCTTTACTTGACGTACAGCACCAACCAGTATTGCTGAATTAAAATCTCTCTAGCAAGGAATTAAATATTTTGTTGGTATTTTTCCTTTTCAGACCAAGAAACAGACAAAATTGTATGTGATGAAGTGAAATACACATCAGAAAAACAGTCTTTCCTGTATTCCTATGTGATACAAGTACTCTTGCATACAAAATTTATTTCGTAATATGTTCCATAAGGTTGAAATCGTCTTTCTTTTTACTAATCATCTCACCTTTCAACAAGCTTTGTTAGATCACTGAATCATGACCAATGATTCTTTACATATTAGGATACTTAGTTCACAGTGATGAACTAAGAAATTAAAATGTAATGTGAAATGATGACACTGAGAATATTAGGGACAGTCCTTCTGTGGGGAAAGAATTCATAATTAGACCAAGATTTGCTGTTTAATTAAAACATTATCTGAATGATAATGCTGAATGAAATGCAGCAGTGAGGAATTCAGTGAAATAACATTAAAACGACAAGAAGCTATCACATATTTTTTGTCCTGAAGCAGCCATATTTCATTACACAGTACTGAAGGTTAGAAAGCAATCAAGTGTGTTTTGCCATCCCCGTCTCAGGCTAAGGTAATTATTAGTCTGAGAGTTTCTCTCTCTCTCCCCCACCCCCCCTTATTTTTTTAACTGTGCTTACCCAAGAGGAAAATGAACCACAGTACTTATCAGCACAATGCATACATCAATGATACTGAAGGCAACTGACCATGGCTGAAGCCATAGGTTAGCTGCAAATCCATTAGTGATTAAAAAAATAAAATAAAAAAAAAATCTGTGAATCTAGGCTATAGTTGAGTGATAAGAGTAGAAAAGTCACAAAACATGACAATGTAATTTGCATTAATATTGGATGTGAAAGGCTCTTAAAAGGCCAAGTAACAGAGTTGAAATGTTATCCATAAGGGGACTGAAAACTAACTTTCTAAAATTATAACAATGTCAAAAATGCTTCAGTCATTTAGTTATTTGCAGTCAGTCTGAAAAAAAATATTAAAAAAAAAAAACAACCACACTTTTTTTCATGAAAGCATAATTACAAAGATTGTAAAAAGAATAAAATAGTTAAATGACCCTTAAGATCTTAAGTGGGACAATGAACTTAGACTAAAGAGACACTAACATTTCAGATTAAAAGCTGAAGATCATGCAAGAATTTAAAAATAAGTTGTATTACATTTTCTGTTTTGTTTTAGTCTTATTGGTTCTGTTTTAAGTTCAAGTTGTGCAAAATGGGTTTTAGCAATGCTCATTTAATTTCATATTTTCCACAGAAATCTCCGTGTGTTAAAGCCTGTGGTTTTTATTTTTTACCATTAGCTATTAACACTTTGCAACATTTTTAAATTTTCATGAAATTTCATGAATGGTCTACTTCCACCCCCACCACAAAATATTTCTTTTATGTATTACATTACATTAAACTTCAGTGATAAATTTTAATAACTCCTTCTTCCAGTCAAAAGAAACTAAGAAGGAAGAGGCATCATTTCATACGCAGTTATACTTGAAAAAGGAAAAAATTCATTTACCTACCAATCATGTCTCCATATAGTCTTTATATTATCCAATATTTAGATGTAAATAAATGCATGTTTGTGATCTATATTTATCAAGTCTTCATTTTATCAGAAAAAGAATCTTAAATCATCATATCCAAGGATTGATACAAAAAGTATAACTGATACTGACATTCTAAATTGGAGAGACATAGATTTGATCGATGGACCACTCAGTGGATAAGGAATTGGCTGGATGCACCCATAGAGATGTGGTCAATGTCTCGATGTACAAGTGGCACCCAGTCGCAAGTGGTGTTCCTCACGGATTGGTACTGGGACTGTTGCTGTTTAACATATTTGTCGGCGACTTGCACAGTGGGACTGAGTGCACCCTCAGCAATATTTGCCAGTAACACCAAGCTGTGTAGAGCTGTTGACACGCTGGAGGGAAGGGATGCTACCCGGGTAGACCTTGGCAAGCTTGAGACATGGGCCTGTGCAAGCCTCATGAAGTTCAACAAGGCCAAGTGCAAGATCCTGCATGTGGATCTGGGCAGTCCCAAGCACAAATAGAGGCTGGGCAGCGAATGGATTGAGAGTAGCCCTGAGGAGAAGGACTTGAAGGTGCTGGTTGATGAGAAGCTCAACATGAGCCTGCAATATGAGCTTACAGCCCAGAAAGTCGACTGCATCCTGGGCTGCATCAAAAGAAGCATGCCTAGCAGGTTGAGTGAGGTGATTCTGCCCCTCTACTCCGCTCTTGTGAGACCCCGTCTGGAGCACTGCACCCAGCTCTGGGGCCCCCAACATAAGAAGGACATGGACCTGTTGGAGTGGGTCCAGAGGAGGGCCACGAGGATGATCCGAGGGCTGGAGCACATCTCCTATGAACACAGGCTTGAGAGAGTTTGGGATGTTTAGCCTGGGGAAGAGAAGGCTCCAGGGAGACTTTACAGCAGCCTTCCAGTATCTGAAAGGGGCCTACAGGAATGATGGGGAGAGACTCTTTATCAAGGAGTGTAGTGATAGAACAAGGGGTAGTGTTTTTAAAATGAAAGATGGAAGATTTAGAGTAGATGCTGTGAGTGTAGTGAGGCACTAAAACAGGTTGCCCAGGGAAGTTGTGGATGCCCCATCCCTGGAAGTGTTCAAGGCCAGGCTGGATGGGTCTTTGAGCAACCTGGTCTAGTGGAAGGTGTCCCAGCCTATGGCAGGGGAGTTGGAACTAGATGACCTTGAAGGTCCCTTCCAACTCTAACCTTTCTATGATTCTGTGTTTCCATGATTTTACTGACTTCACTGAAGGATCAACTATACATTCCTGCAAGATGGAAAACCCTTGTTTCTATAAAAGCAACCTAGGTAAAAGCTGGATTTCACAAAATAATTTTGTTTCTTTAACTTATGCATGCTCACAATTTATGCTACTTACTATGAAATACAGTCAAATAGATTCTGAATGCACAACTTTTTCTTATAAATTTCACCATTTATAAAGTACATCAAATAAGTCACCTAAAATCCAGTTGTCCAAACTACAGAATTATGTTTGTAAATGCTGGTTGAAAAGTTTTAGAAACTAAATTAACAAATTCACCAGTTGATATAATAAAAGGAAGGTATGAAATCCCTTCCTAAGAATAATTATAAATATAGAGAAACCACAGGGTTCAATAATAGTAACTGTTGTCTATCTCAAAATAAAACAAAATATCTTCTAAGAGAATAGAAATTTGAGAAACTGGTATATTTGTATAGCATAATATTGTCTTCTTTTTGCCTGAAGGGATGAGAGAATTGGGTTTCTATGACTGTTTAGAAGAGTGTCAGGAATATCAACATTTGGATGTCAAAGTGTTGCGTGTGCACAATTTCTATTTGAACATTATCTTGGTTGTTGTTTTATGGTTCTCTTCTATGTGTGGAAATGTCTTTACCTCTTCCACACATTTCCAAATATGCATTTTAAAGTTTAAGTGGGTTTCGCTCTACCTTTTTTAATGAAACTTACTGTTGCTGTGTAACTGTATTATTGGCTGGTTAAAACTTGTATAAAATGCAATCCCAAAGACTGATCTTCTGCACCAGCTTGACTTTCTTGAGAAAACTGCTTCTCATGTGAATCTTTCCAACTCTCTGCCACTGCAGTGATCTTTGCACAGAAGGGTATTTCACAACAGATTGCACACAGAAGAGAATATACCCTTTTAGATGAACTTACTGCTGAGCACAAACCCACGACTTTTCTGTCCGCTCATGTGTGTCTGTGCTTGTGTGCCCTTTTGTATGTCTTGTGTGCCTGTACGGCACGCTTTTTGCCCAGCATTCAGGTTGTGGTTACAACCTGCTCCTGGGCTTGCTGCAAAAGACAGCTTAATGACTTTTGCGTAAGTAACTTCGTTACTCATTTCCACTGACTCATAATGTCTGAGCATACTATTCATACCTAGAATTAAAATAGATAGATTTATGTCTCAACACAGTTGACAGCCTGGCTAGTTACAAAGTCACTGAATACCTTAGGACAGGTGTAGGAACAACATCTGGTTGTTTCTGCTATAGTTATAAAACCATTGGCTAATTTATGGTGGAAAGTATCTTTGGAGGTCGTCTGGGCTGACAATCGCTATGTGTGGTCCACCAATTGCAGCCAGCACTGTTGGCCCAGTAAAGCAGACGCAAAGAGTATATGAAGAGTACAGGCCCAGCAGAACTTTGAGAGTGGTACTTTAGGTTAAATAGTTGGTTTGGTTTTTTTTTTTCTTAAAGGATGAAACTAAATATTCTTGTATTTTTAGTATGTAAAGGTTGGTTTCTTTCAGAAATGTGTCTCAGAGGATGTTAGTCAGAATCTTACTGAACCACTTCAAAACGGTCATTTAAGAACAGGGAAGACAGAGCAAGTCCTGCCTGTAGTCTTCACATATGCCAGCATTATTCCAGTTCCACCTAAAACTTGCAATAATTCAGAGCCTGACTTTAATGTGAAACAGAGACCTGGAATTGTTTGAACTGTTTAAAAATTATTCATTGCATGTGTATTTTTCAGGTAAATCACAGCGCATTACATACCAGAAGCAATTGACCCTGGAGCCAACAGAACTCAGAGCTTACTGTGATGTCACAGGGTAATGAGTTTGGTGCAGGAGCACCCCTAGCAATGTCATGTGTCTGGTTCTGCCAGTGCTTTCAAAGTCACTGGACTGGACTGTTGTCTGTCCTCTGACCATAAGCTTTACTATTTCCCTCTGTTGCTTTTCTTGTTCATTTTCAATACATCTTATTCTGTGGGGACACATTCTTATTCTGTGATACTGCTCAAGCAGTACAAAAGCACCACTGAGCAGAAGCTACGGCATGCTGACTGCCAGAAAACTACCCAGAAGATCCATTTCCAGCTAGTTTCTCATTTGCCTTATCCCTGAAGAGCTTTGCAGAGAGTCTGCAGCAAGGGAACAGCTGCTGAACCTTGAGAGGGGAAAAGAGAACAGCAGAGAAACCGCATCAGTAGTAAAAGAAGAATGTAGAACTGAAAAGCAAAAGAGAGGTCCTTTAGAAGTCAGAAAGAACAAAAACCAGTGTCAAGAGTGGGCTTCTAAGGGTGGAAAGAATACCAGTGTTTTGGACAGCAAGAGCTGTCAGTTGTTATATTTCTGGCATGTCTGCATTTGTAAGGAAATGGCATTTTTAGGACTCTCATGAATATGTGATCCTGCAGACTCCTGTGTTCCCCTGAATGAGGTGGTGCTGCAAATGAGGACCTCCACTTAAAAACGGAGGATAAAAGACAGTTCTTCTCGTTAGTGAAGGAGATTACTCCATTGAGGAGAACAGGTTTTCTAGAAATTGAGTTCCTAAGCCTGGATATTTCTCAGAGTCCTTTACTTCTGTCTTGGGATGAAATTTACTCATGACACCTAGACTTCTCAAATGTTCTACTGAGAAACCAAGCAAAGTAGTTAGTGTTGTGTTGTCTTTTTGATGTTCTCCCAGTGCTGGCTAATGCTGACTTTTTTAATCTTAAAGATAGTGCTTATGGGTTTCTTTGTCTAGACTTTAACATCTTTCTTCTCTGTAGAAGAGTAACAATATTTCTGTCTCTTTCTTTTGTGGAACATGACTTCAGCAGCTAAGGACTTTGCAGTGTATAGCAACTTTTTGATCTAAGCTAGCACAAGTTAAGTTGCACCAGACGTTAACAGATTAGAGGAGGGCCTCAATCCTGCTTTCAGGAGGGACAGAGCTAATTTTATTTCTATTAGCTGCCGTGGTTTGGATTTAGAATGAGAGCAATGTTGATAACATATTGTTTTGGTTGTTGCTAAGTAAGGTTTACATTAGTCAAGGACTTTTTCAGCTTCCCATGGAAGATGAGAGGGAGCATAGACAGGAAAAGCTGACCAAAGGAGGTTTCCATACCATGGACATCCTGCTCAGTATATAAATGGGGGTTGGCCGGGGGGCAGCAATCTGTGATCGTTGCTCAGGATGGGCTGAGCAACTGATCATCAGGTGACGAGAGTGACTTGTGTTGTATCACTTCATTTTGCATTTTCTTTTACCGTTATTGTTATTATTGTTGTTATTGTTATTATTGTTTTTATTATTATTATTGTTTGGGATTTTTTTTCCTCTTCCATTACTGTTCTATTAAACTGTCTTTATCTCAACATCTCAACCAATGAGTTTTTTTCCCCTTCCTTTCCTCCCTCTTCTCCCTGCCCTAATTGGGGTGCCAGGGGAACTGAGCAAGTGTCTGTGTGGTCCCAGTTGCTGGCTGGAGGTAAACCATGATAGCCTCCCAGAGGAGGCCACAAAGATGATCAGAGAGCTCAGAGATCAGAGCAGTACCTCCCCTATGAGGACAGGCTGAGAGAGCTGGTATTGTTTAGCCTAGAGAACAGAAGGCTCTGGGAAGACCTTATAGCAACCTTCCAGTACATAAAGAGGGCCTGCAGGAAAGATGGGAAAGACTTTATCAGGAACTGTAGTGATAGGATGAAGGGTTTTAAACTGAAACTGAAAGAGGGTAGATTTAGACTAGATATTAGGAAGAAATTCCTTACCATGAAGATGGTGAGACACTGGAACAGATTGCCCAGAAAGGCTGTGGATGCCCCATCCCTGGAGGTGTTTAAGGCCAGGCTGGATGCGGCTTTGAGCAACCTGGTCTAGTGGAAGGTGTCCCAGCCCATGGCAGGGGAGTTGGAACTAGATGACCTTGAAGGTCCCTTCCAACCATGACCACTCTATGATTCTGTGCTTCTATGATTCTATGGTTCTTGAGCTTTATCCCCAGCCAGCGACTTAGTACAACATACCTGCTTACACGCTCCCCACAGTGGGAAGGGGGAGTGAATTATAAGGGTAAAATTGAGAAAATTCATGGGTTGAGATAAATAAAGTGAAAACTACACATGCAAGGAAAGCAAAATAAGGGATTCATTCACTACTTCCCTTCAGCAGGCAAGTGTTTAGCCATCTCCAGGAAAGCAGGGGTGCATTACATGCAACAGTTAGTTGGGAATACAAATGCCATAACTCCAAATGTCTGCCCCTTCCTTCTTCTCACAGCTTTTATTGCTGAGTGTGATGTCATATGGCATGGGATATCCCTTTGGTTAGCTGGGGTCAGCTGTCCCACCTGCGTCCCCTCCCAATTTCCTGTGCACCCTCAGCCTACTCACTGGCAGGGCAGTCTGAGATGCAGAAAAGGCCTTAAGGCTCTGTAAGCATTGTTTAGCAATAACTTAAACAACCTGGTGTTATTAACACTGTTTTCATCACCAATCCAAAACATAGCATCATTCAAGCTACTATGAAGAAATTTAACACTATCCCAGCCAAAACCAGCACATCTGGTGATTCTAAATGAGCATCTCCTAATACTAAAGCCCCATCTGCTTGGACAGATTTCACAATGTTGACTATCTACATCACTGCTTCCACAGGTTCTGTTTCTGTTTTGTCCAGGAGTGGTGAAAAACCAAAGCAGAATGCCTGCTCTGCAAGCAATCTTTCTATTCTATTTTCCACAGAATTCGTGATGAAGATGGCTTTAAGGAGTACATACTCTGACTTTCAGAAAACAGCTCTTTTGCCAGCCCTGATTGCTGAATATTTCCTTAACATAACACTCTAACATGGGAACACCATACTTCAGCTGAATTCTTCAGTCTTGCCATATCGCCTTTTAACTTAGAAGCATATGATCAGCATACCAAATATGACTGTCCTGCTCCACTGTATGATTAAGAGAGCTGTTCAGACTCATCAATTATTACAATATCTCCATATGAGGCAGATTCTCAAGAACTAGATCACAGTTCATTTGTGACTGGTATTGATCAATCCCCCTTGGGTGATGAAACTCCAGGGCTATCATGTTCCATTTCAGGAGATACAGGTTCATGCAACAATAAGTTCTTCTCTAGAGGTTTCAGAAGGTGATGACTTTGCTGTGAGGAGAATTGAACAGTAAACCCAGTTACAGGTTAATGCTGACTTAAAGGGCAGTGATTGCTCTTTGGACAATTGTGTTATTGTTGGGTATGTTAAATCACTAGCTGAGAGGACACGGCTGAGCTGTCTTTGGACACTCAGGAGTCAGTAGGGAAGAGAAAAGGGAAGACATGAAGAAGCAGCCGCAGCTAGCTCAGTTTCACAGTTGTAGTAACAGTGAGCCAAGAAGAAGTTCCTTGCCATACTCCTCCTTATATTCAGAGAATGTAGGTAGGTGTAAAAGCTGCTCATCCCCTACAGTTAAGAAGAAAGATGCTAAGAATAAATGTAAACTAGAAGAACTATATCCATAGGAATTGATCTGGAGCCTGTCTGCAGAAAGGGACAAAACGTACTCTCCTTGTAATAACAGATTGCGCAGAAAAGGAAAGCCCATGAGTCCACAATTCTTTTCATAGCACAGTTGAGGCAGTCATGACTGTAGGACTAGGAAGGAGCATCATGGCAAAGGTTAACATAACAGACATGATCAAGAAACAGAGATAGCAGCATACACAGGAGCAAAAGAAACAAGATGATGTTGAGAACTCATGACACCAACACCTCTCAAGAAAGCCAGAGAGACTCTCTAAGTCATGAAAGCACTACATCCAGAGAAGTAAGTAGATTATGAGCTTGTAGCAAAGGCTGTGACAAAGGAAGCATAGAGTCATCATTATTTTATGACAGAAAATTGCCAAAGCAGATACCAGGAGGGTTCTGCTTTATATAGTCAAAACATCACTGAAGATGTCTATGAATCCTCATGCAGGAGGAGAATTCAGTCTAATGCTCACTATGCAAGGCAAACTACTAGTCCAGAATACAGTATACAGTCTTTTACTGAAATTATAGGTCTACATGGCTGGAGGGGACACCATGAGGCACACTATTGTTATTAGGAAAGCTGCAGGTCAAGGAGTCAATCAAACAATAGGTCAAGGACACCCTCTGGAAATACTGACAGAATTAGAAGTGAAAAGCCTGTTGGAAAAAGGAAGCAGAAAGCTCACCACTTGGACTATGCAGTCAAGGACAGCACAATTCTAGAAAAAGGAAATGATTGCAAGAAAGCTTTATCAAAATTCACTGACTGCTAGAAAAATGAAGATAGCCTTTCAGACAATGAAGCAAGTAGTAAGACAAAGCGTAAGAAAATGAAAAAAAAAGATATTAGGAGTCCAAGTGTGGACTTTCCTGTGAAGGAAGAAAAGGTGAAATGGGGCATCATAAAAAGAAAAAGAAAAAGCAAATTTGTGTTCAAACTTGTGTTTAAAAAACAAAAACCCAAACAAAATCACAGAAATGGGTCACTAGCTTTCTTTGACACATGGTTCTCTTCTCTCTTCACTTGTAATTGGGACAACCTTAATCAGAGAGCCAAAATTGACTCACCTCTTTCCTAAATGTACAGAACAGGGTGGGCTGTAGAACTGACCCTTATTCTTGAGCCTGCTTGCAGCTACACAAGCTCGATCCCTGGCAACACTTCCTTTTCATTTATCTGGGGGCAGATTTGAATGTTAACTTGTTGTTGGTTTTAATAGGGCACTCACTAGAACAATGATTTGGAGCTGTCAACCCATTAGCGCACTTTGCATCCCATTACTATCCAGGGTGAGAGCACAGACACTTGAGCACAAAGATTCCTCCTTGATCGAACACACTCAAGGTCCGGAGGGGAGGGGAGCACAAACAAGGAACAACAAACAGGCTATCTTCCTACAGTTGTCACCCGGGGGGATAACTACTGTAATACAAACCACTTTCACTTTAGTTTGTCTAAGAGTTTTACTTCTGGTTGAAGCAGAGGAGCAAAACTTGCAGAATGCACAGTAAAATACTCGACACCCACACTCACTGGCATTTGGATACAACCGCACTTACAACCAGCCTGCTGTGCCAATCCCCAGGTGGTCAGAAGAGAAGCCCTGAAGGGTTGGGGTTTTTGAAGCAGGCTGTGTCAGCGTGAAAGATACTGCCAGCAGTGCCAGCCCTCTTCCCTTGGAGAGCTCTTTGGCCACCAGACTGAGTTCCTGCTGAAAGTTCCTGGGCAGCCTGACCAGTTGTCCCCTCTGCTGCAGAAAGGCTGTAGTCATGTGGCCCGACTCTCTTAGACTGGAGCTATGCTTCCTGTCTGGGATGTGTAAATCCCTCTTCTGGGGCTGGGGAAGGCGGAGGGGTGGCAGGTCTTTGGCCAGGTCTCACTCTTATCTCCTCCATCACCCTGGGGAGCTACAAAGATCACCTCAGTTTATGCAGCAGCACAGACAGCAATGGTGTAGGAGGACAGTACCTCCTTGACACTCTGGTTGGGTACCCACTGGTGGAAGTTTGACCCTGGGTACCAGAATCGTTTTACTCCTCTCTGATGTTTTCAGTTTTCTGAACAGTGGTTGGTAACCCTGGAGATTCAGCTGCCGAAGAAGGAAAGCAGGTGGCCACTGCTGAGATGCCTGGACAGTGGCCACCTTCAGGAATCCTTTGGTGGACAACCAGATCGGTCATGGTCATGGAAAGCATATGTCTAACGCAATAGGAGAAACCTTGATGTTCTCTTTATCAATGAACAGTAACACTTAGCAGGGATAGTTCAAAACTTATGAAAAGGACTCCTGGGTTGCAGTATCATGTATCACAGGAAGGTTATGAAAGTGTGCCCCAGGGAAAATTATTTCAAGGAAGCATTTCGTTCTCTTAGCAGTACTAAGGTATATCCAGTGTACAAATGTAATCTGCGGGACCAGGAGGCCCTCCCCAGTTCATGGATCTAGGAGCATATCTTGCTTACTGAATGCTGTGAAGGGCCATAAATACTTGTTTTCTGTCTGCTGCCATAGCCCTATTTCCTTTGACTGGAGAGACCCAGACATGCTGAAAGGGAGCATGCAATATGTACCAACAGGGCCTGCTGTGTTAACGGTATAGGCACTCCTCCTCTAGAGAAATTGCTTTTTTCTTAAGGTTGGCAAATATTAAAAATGATTGCATATTTTGGAAAATCTAGTATGTGGGTTAAACGGATTCGTAGAAAATTGCACAGCTTTCTCTGAACATTTGGAGGAATGTCCCTAAGAGATAAAAGCATACAGACAAATGTAAAAAGTTAATTCCAGGAACTACACATATAGTTTATAGATTATGAAACCGCTGATCTTTGGTTTTTGTTTCTAAGACCAACTCAATTGGGATAGTAACAGATAATTTCCACCAATTTAAGTCAAAAATCATTGTGTATTTGTCCAAGTTCAGATAAGATTCTGCTTTTTTGTTTTGGAGAATGTATTCAGCCTTTACTCCAGATGGATTATGAATGCTGGAAATGCTTAAATAGCATTTGAACATCTACACATGTGAGCATAGTTGTTGGCCATCAATGTTTGTGAGATGAGCTTTAAAATTCACTGGCTTCAACAATAGATGCTAACTTCTCTTTTTGTATACTGAAATTGAGGTCTAAAAAAATTATTCCTGTAAGAAAGACCTCTTTAATTCCCTCCTGGGGTGGTCATGGATTGCCAGGGCAGCAGATGATCATACACTTATGAATTCAAAGAGTTAAATAAGGCATGCCGTTTGATCTCGATGCCCCTGAAGAAGAGCTCCTTCTCCAGCATCTGAACAACGGATTTTTTTTCACTAACCTTCTCTTAATGTTGAAAAACAGTGGTATCACCAATGTACAAACCTGGACAGAGCTCGGAAAGTGTTTGTTACTACCTATTGCAATTGTAGTGCAATGGAAACAGGGAATAGCAAGAAATGTTTTGTTTATATATATGTATATATGTGTGTGTATATATATATATATACACACACACACTATCCTTCCAAAAGACTGTGTACTTCCTAGTATCCAGCTGCTGTTAGAGAAGCCCTATCATGTAAAACCAAAAGCACATCTAGCAACATATTCTGATTTCAACAGTGGGCAACAACAGAGACAAAGGTTAGAAGATAAAAGCTAAGCATAGAATATATGCCTAGTATACCTTCTTAGCTTCCAATCTGCAATATGTAAGTATGTGTCAAGCCTCTATGGGCAGAAGTGCTGTACAGGTGACAGGAGATCTCTCATACATGCATAAATTTTTTAGTGTTCTTTCTGCAGTTGCATTGTAGTACACTGAAAGTTAATAAAGGTTACTGTAAGTGCTTGGTGTTCCTTTCTATTCCTCTTGGATTAAAGAAATATATAAAAATTATATTAAATAAAATTTTGAGTTGTTATATCAAGTGTGAGCTCACAGCCAAATAAGCAACAGTTCAAATTAGAAATATGGACTGACCTTTGAATTAAAACATTTATGTTTATTGTTTCATTGTTAAACAAGAAAATGTTTTCACCGTCCAATTATCTGTCCACCAAGCTGTTAAACAGGTTGTTTTTCTTTCTGTTTACAACAAAATACAACATAGCCAGGCTTGTTTACCTATCTGTTTGCATATTAATAATATTTTTCATTCCAATAGAGTGTTTGAAAAATAAGGCAAAGAAAAACTAACATTAGACAGAAAGGTAGACAAATGTAGAAATTGTATGCAATCAATGAGGTTGGTGTTAAAGAACGTAGCTCAGTTTACCCTAGAGAACCAAAAATAAATTCATCATTGCTTCTTGGCTCACACTCCTTCTAGGAGAAGAACATGGAGAACACACATAATTCATAACATCACAACCCACAATTTCAATAAATGGCAATTATTTCTAATTTACTGATGGTTTCTTGTATTTGATACAGTTTTGCCATGTTAGCAATTTATCAAATAATTGTACTAACACTAGGCCCAGAAAGAAACGACTAGTTTGTGGTGTAAAGGTTCTGAGAAAAACAGCCATTGGTTTTTCCTTCCTCACTGCTTGTCTCAACTCACTCCTCACAGTAATTCAGTGGTGGATTTAGGAATTAGTGAGCAGGCAAATGGTATTTTCCATTAAACTACAACTATTTCTAACAAATCACATTTTGGCATTATTTTTTTCCCACTGTCCCCTTTTTAAAATATGTGAAAGATATCCATACTTCAAAATTAGTTTAATACATCCAATCCAAAAGGTTCAGAAATGCATTTTGAAGTATTGTGATATTACAATACCAAGACTGCCACAAGAACAAAGAGTTTTGTTTTGTGATATTTCTGTTCTCATTGTTCTGAGATTGTCATGAAGATGGATTCTATACACTTTCCTGCTTTATTTTTGCAGTCTTTGTTATGAATATGGTCTGATTTTGTGCCAACCTTTGTCACCAGAATGAGAATCAGAATACATTATGAAAACTAAAATGTACTAAGCATTAAAATTCTGTGATAGCTCATTCTTGTGACAAAGAGATCACTGGGAAAGAATGGCACAAAATTAATCAATTATAGTGACAGTCTCACGATTGTAATAAGAATAGAAAGTGGCACTACATTTTGTGCATTTACATAACTTAGGAACGTTTTAAAATTAACTCATTCATATCTGGACATTCAACTCTTTTCCTGGAAAACCAGAACTGTTGTACTTTAACTAATGACCATAGACAATGAACATAATCTGATATAAAAAAAATTACAAATTCTGCTTATTTTTGAGTCATTCCCCATAATCTCTTTCTAATAGATATATTCTTTCTTTTTTTCTCCCTGAAAGAGAAAAGTCTCACCATCAGCTCCCAGTGTATAGCTATACACTCTGGAAGTGCAGCAAGAAGGAAAGCAAAACTGTTCCTTTGCAATATAAAAAAAGAGAAGGAAAGCCCATGAAATGCTCCTTTTCAGATTCTTTTCTCTTATGCTTATTTTTTTCAGATTCTTTTGTTGCTTGCTTATTCTGATTAAAAAGAATACATCAAAAAGCAATTATTTTCAGGAATATCAGAAAAACACAAAGTTAATGGTATTTAGAAAACCCCTCTGTCCGGTTATTGGCTCTTTCTTCTTTTCTGGGTTATGAGGTAGAATTATCAAACTGCAGCAAGAGCCCAGGCATATAGATCAAGGCCTCAAGCTTCACGGTAGATTAACTACCCCATGTAAGCAGATTTTTTTTTGACAGAAAACAATTATAGCACCCTTCACAACTAGACAGAAGCTTTAGAAAGCCTACTTCATTGAGGAGACACTGAAGGGCAGCACCCAGAGTCGTTCTTGCTAGCTCCTGGCAAAGCCAAGGCAACTCAGACCATTGCAAATTTTAAATAAATTCTGAGAAACATACAAACACACTCAACAATTGGTGGAAGCAACCTCCAGATAAGAAGAAACTACCCTGATACACAGACTGAAAGACTGTTGGTGTGCAAGTTTGAAGTTTGGGCAGGGGTTTTTGGTACTTTTCTCAGTATCCTGCATTTAGCACTTGCCAAAGACAAAATAATCAAGATGGACCAGCTGATTTGATTCAGGTCAGCATGCTTTTGACATCATTGTAAGCACTATCTTTACTCAGATATGTATTCATTTACAGATGATCTTGGACTGGTGATTAAAATGATACACTGTTCTTGGCCCTGCCTGCATGTTATAAAAATCAAAGAAAATAAGATGTTCCTTGGTTCCAGTGATCCTGCTGCTTCATTAGATTTGTGACTATGGAACTGGAAAAATGATCCAGTTTTGTTTGTTAGATGGATATCTAGCAAAAAAATAATAGAATTCTGCAGAGTTCTCTCCTACTGTTTGAATTCTTTCCATCATAGCACAGTTTCATAGAACTGAAGGTGGGATCCGAGACGAAACTAATCCTCTTTATGGATAAATGTGCTTGTCAGGTTATTACAGTGGTCCATTTTCTCTTCATTAGAGTTGTCTTACAGTGAGCAAATTATACGAAGTAGGGCTTCTAATATAATAAAGCATTCTTAACCATTAGGAAATAGATTCCTTTCCTTCTTCCTGCCAAAGTTCACTGCAGAGATACGCAAGTAAAGATACAATGTTGCTCACAGAAAAGTTAGATCTCAAGGAAATGGGCATAAGATCATGTTTGGGTCATTTTTTTAATATTTTTGAATGAAGATATAAGAAGGAAAAAGATTTTATGCCTAAAATTATTTTTTACTGCTGATAATCTTCCCTTTGCTATGTGACTTATTAAAAATGTACTAAAAATCATCAATTTTAGAGTTTACACAGTTGCCATATAATCAGCAAAGCTAATCTGAGTTTTAATTAATTTAAGTATTTTTGCCACACAATTGTCATGTTAGTTCTATTTCTAAATCTATTTTTAATAAATAATCTAGTTACAGTGGTTAAAAGATGTCTTTTATATCAGTGAAAGAGTGGGACAAAACACAAAATGTATCAGGCAAGAATAAGCTTCCTTGGTTTGGAATCTGAAAATGTTTTGACTGAATGATATCCAGCCAAATTGGTAGAATAGCAGAAAAAATTTGTATTTCAAATTACAAATGGAAGCCACCACCATGTATTAGTTTTTTCTTCTTTTAATATTTTTGATTATCTTGATATTTGGGAAGTAGGAGAGGGAACTTGTTAAAACTTATGGTAAAGAAGGTGATGGTTCTTAGACTATATTATTAAAAACTAATTTCAGACAGTAAGATAAATTCTTCATAATGTGAAATACAAGTAATCATTTAAAGGAATAAACATAGAGTATTTCTAAATAATAAATCTATAATTGTGAAAGATCCTGATTTTTTCCAAATTCATAATTTTATTTTATATGCTGTTGTATTTTCTTGGTGGTTTTAAAAGATATGATTTAATTCCTATATCTTTATTTTCTCCGATAACTTAGGAGGACAAACAAAGAAGTTGCAGAAAATGACCTTGACCTTGACAACAAACGACTAATGAGAGATGGTGGGTGATCAGTCTGTTCATCCCAGTAAGAGACTGTATTGGGAATTCATAGCACTAGAAATCAGTCTTGGAATAGCTTCTTTCTCAGTTTGATGAGTGAACTTAAATACAAAAGTCACTTACCCACTAATAGGTAAAAATTACACCAGGTGAATTATTTTATTGTGGTTTTAAAAATCTTTCAGTAGATTTTCTTGTCTTCATACACACATCTCATAGCTAATGGCTTCAGGAGGCAATTCCCTTCCTTTGACAAATAAATTTTCCATAAAATCACAAAATTTTTTTTTTCATAAACTTGCTTGAAACAAGTCTTTTTTGCTGAAGCAGATAAAGATAACATTTTAATTGTTTAAATATAATATCAGCTGCTATCCCAAATTACATTGGATTGTCAGAAGAACAGAGCTAAAAGCTGCACAAATGCCATTATTGTACCTGAAAAGGAGACAGAGTGATATATTCCATTTGCTTTCTAGTTCAAATCAATGTAGTGCTAAACCCTGTGTAAGTATAGTCACCTAAACACTTAGCTGGTTCAGTGTCAAACTTAAAATAGGAAGCAAATCTAATATTTTTTCCCTAAAATATCAGAACTTATTTATTTGCTGAAGAAATTAAAATGTGATTTGCTGCATATCACTGTGCGTGCACTGTTGCCTTGTGTGTGGTCCCAGGGTAGTTCATTAGATTCTCAAGGATCCACAGTGCTAAACACTTGAGCTTAATTTGCCCATGGGAAATAATATGCTAAATAATAGTATCATCCGATTAAGTCTTCTCAGGCAAAACATGTGCTTGGTGGCCATAACATTCCAAATTAACATCCCACAACAAAATTAAAATTGTGTGATTACCTCAGATAACGATAACATGCTCATGGCATTTAGTCAACTCAAGCATAATATGGTGTCCTGATCATAAAAGTAAAGTACTTGTCAAAACTTGTATTAAATTCAAGAAAATATGTGTTTCACTGTTTTTTACATTTTTATACCCTTTCAACACACAGTAAAGAAAATGTAAAAATACCGAAAAAATAGAAATCTCCTGAACTTTTGAAGCGACCCTTGCAATTCATTTATTGAGGCTGAGAGCTCTCACTCTGACACAACAGTAGTTTGCAGAGCTAGATGAATGTCTTGCTAGTAAGATTCATAGGATCTTCAAATTTTGGACAGTGAGGGATGGTTCACATATTTTGGACTAACATGATTCAGATTCACTAAGGATTTTTTACTGTACAACAGCCTCTGGATCTGCTATTAATTATTCTAAGGCATCTCTCTTTCGTTTTTCCTTGCAGCTAAGTAATGTTTTTTCCCTATTGACATTGTTGGGAGAAATTTGTGCCACTCTTGATTTTTTTGATTTCACTCTCTGGAACGTTAATAAAGAACTCATAGCTACTCCACCAGAAATCCTGACTAATTCCTCCCTCAGGGGAGGGGTACATTTGTGTGCCCCATCCTGCAGCAATGAAACTAGAGCCTGGTAAATACTCGTTACTAATCGGGAAGTCAGAAGGCTCCTTAAAATTTGACTTAAATAAAAATATGCATGCTGTTAGACGGTTTTCTTGAATCCACACTGGGATTGAAAGTGGAGTAGAAAAGCTTCAATGCAAAAAACAGTAACAGACCGCTGCTACAATACTGGAAACGGTATAGCAATTCTTGGGAATGTGGAGGCCTCTTTTGCAGACATTGTCAAAAATTGTTTCATGACTGGTGGTGTCATGAAGACCCTGAGTGGGCAATAGAAGTTGCCAATTCCCTCGTATATATTTGAAAGTAAAAGATTGCTGAGACTTCTTAAAAAATGTATTTTGCAGAAACTAGGGCTTAGGAGCAGACAGGAGAGACAAAGATTAAAGAGTAAATTAACTACCGATCACTGAATAGCCTGGGAATGTTTTAACTTCACCATATGATGAAGACAAGTGTAAAAAACCCAAATTTTTAAACAATCTTATTGGTGGCTGGCAGGTAGGGTACTCAGGACTGAAAAACATGTATAATGTAAGAAGCTTACTGGATTTGCACAGGGATGGTGCTCTCCATGGTGAAATACTGTATTTTGGTAGATGAACACAGAATAACTTTGTTAACAGATTACTGTATTACTCAGTATGAGCTTTTTTTCTTTCTTAATTGTGAAGGCATGTAGAAAGGACAGCAAAGAGTCTGAAAGTATCCCTTTTCCGAAAAGAACAGAAATAGTCTGAGATCATGAATCAAACAAACTAACACATTTTATTATCCCTGTACATCTCTTTACCATACTGAGATTGTTTTGTTTTGTTTTGTTTTAAACAGGACTCTTTGACAATGTGATAACAAGAAGAAATGTGGTGCAGTTCATGACCCTGTGCTTTACCAATTTCTCATACAATCTAAGGACAATCAATGGCATGAAATGTAGGCTGGAAAGGTTGGAGAAGCTTCCCACTTCAGAATTCTGCTTGTCCAAGTGACATTACCTGAGAAAAGAGATTTCTTTTCGCCACCAATGTGGTGAGTAGACAAGACATAAGAAAGTGAAAAATCACATGCTGGGAAGATTTCTGCTTTATTACTTTTGTCATGGCACACCTGTCACCTATTCCCGTTTTCCCAGATACGTCTGCTTACAAAACACACAGTGTTCGAAAACATCTTCTGCAGTCTACATATATGTTTGTGTGTAAGTACGAGGAAGAGAAGAATACACTTCCAAACACTAGTTTCTTTTAGATTTTGCTGACTTTGGAGAGGAGAATGTCAAAAGGGTGCCTAGGAGTGCACAGAGAGACAACTGAGCTTTATAGTTTAATTATAGTTTAATTTCCAACAGACTAAACCCAAAAGATCCCCCAAGCCAGGCAAAAGAAAACAGCATTGTTCACTGCAATTCAATTCTCTTGCGAACCCTTTCAAGAAAACTCAGTTTTCTTTTTCCTTCTTCTCTGTTTCCATACATTTCTTTTGCATAATGACACTTGTCTCATCCTTTCTTTCTTCTAGAGGTAGTATGGTTTGTCAGTGGGAAAAGTGAGCCTGTAATTAAGGTGTTATAAAAGCTCAGACAGAACAAAAAAGTCACAAAAGAAACAGAGGAGAGAAATGAGGAAAGATCTAACATGGTATAAGGAATATAGAAGGTAGCAAGAGGTATGGATGAAATGAGAAGAAAAATCTGAAGAAACTTGAAAGAAAAAATGACAGCCACATTTATTTTCCTATGTAAATCTAGAGGGTGTCACACTGTTGTTTAAAGGTCAAGTTGTACAAGGAGCTGGGCCACACTCCTTTAACGCTCACAGTCTAGAAAGAGAGGCAAAGGAGAGGTTATAACTGATAAATAACTGTGAAAGAAAATGGACCTGTAGCAGTAAGAGTGAGAGTTTTAGGCCTTAAACAGGGAAGCTTGTTTTAGACTGAAGCCTTGACAAACAGCCAAAGGTACACCCAGCTGCTCACTTACTCCCCCTCCTCTGCAGGACAGGAAGGAGAAAATAAGATGAAAAAAAGCTCATGAGTCAAGGTAAAGGGAGGGAGATCACTTACCATTTACTGTTACGGACAAAACAGACTTAATTGGGCGAAAATGAATTTTACTTATTGCCCATTAAAATAGATCCGGGTAGTGAGAAACAAAGACAAACATTAAATCACCCTTCTTCCCCCCCTCTCTCAGGCTCAGGTTCACTCTTCACTCCTGACTCCTCTAGTTGCCCCAGGCAGTGTGTCAGGGGTGGGGGTGTGTGGTCAGGATGCAGCAGTTTCTTTCTGCTGCAGCTTCCTTGTAACTTAGAATCATAGAATCATAGAATAAGTGAGGTTGGAAGGGACCATTAAGATCATCAAGTCCAACCGTTAACCTAACCTGATTTAAAAACACCCACTTCTAAACCATGTCCCTAAGCACCTCATCTACCCTTTTCTTAAACACCTCCAGGGATGGTGAATCCACCACCTCTCTGGGCAGCCCATTCCAATGTTTAATAACCCTTTGAGTGAAAAAATGCTTCCTAATATCCAATCTAAACCTGCCCTGACATAACTTGAACCTGTTTCCTCTTGTCCTATCACTTGCCACGTAGGAGAAGAGGTCAGCCCCCATCTCTCTAAAACCTCCCTTCAGGTAGTTGTAGAGGGTGATAAGGTCACCCCTCAGCCTCCTCTTCTCCAGGCTAAACAACCCCAGCTCCCTCAGTCGTTCCTCATAAGGCTTGTCCTCCAGACCCCTCACCAGCCTGGTAGCCCTTCTCTGGACATGCTCCAGCACCTCAATGTCCTTCTTGTAGTGAGGGGCCCAAAACTGAACACAGTACTCGAGGTGAGGCCTCACCAGTGCCGAGTACAGGGGGATGATTACTTCCCTACTCCGGCTCACTACACTATTCCTGATGCAGGCCAGGATGTTGTTGGCCCTCTTGGCTGCCTGGGCACACTGCTGGCTCATACTCAGCCGGCTGTCCACCAACACCCCCAGATCCTTCTCTGCCAGGCAGCTTTCGAGCCACTCCGCCCCCAGTCTGTAGCACTGCATGGGGTTGTTGTGACCCACGTGCAGGACCTGACACTTGGCCTTGTTGAACCTCAAACTTGTAGGATTCAAGAGGGAACTGCCCTTGTGGAGTGACAAAAACCCAGTGCAAAACTAACAGCAGCATGGTCTGCTTTTAAACGTTTAATTCCAACATCTAAAGCACTGAGTAGCTTATGCACCACTACATTGCTGGTGAATTACAGTCCTAGTCTTTTCTCCATTGAATTTACTTCTCATCAGGTCTCATCCTAAGTGACCAAAAAGGCAGTTTTTTGGGGGTTTTGGTTGTTTGATTGGGTTTTTTAAATCTGATTTTTGCAGACTTTTTTTTTGTTTGCTGGCTGTTTTATTGATACCTAAATACTTCCTGAAATGTTTTGCTTATCACCTAGCAGGTGAAACAAATAATTATTATTTATTAAGAAAACACCAGTATTCTATAGGTAAAATATATGATTAACGATTTCTAACTGGTTTTCATCTAATACTTGTCAGAAAGATGAAGATTTATCACTGATACCTCTAAGAGTTTAAGACAGCATTTATACAGACTTGGGAAAATGCACTTTTTGCAAGTTTTCCTCTGGTAGCATACATAGTTTTTTTGTTTGCTTCCTTGCTTATATTTTTAAGGGAACTGCAAAGTTACTATATTTACAAATAGCTATAGTTTTATATTACCAATTAGTAAAAAAGACATGAATGAAAAGAAATTCTGAAGAAGATACACAGTAATTTTAGCACTTTCATGGAATAGAAAAGCTGTCTGCAGGCCTTTATAAATGCACAGAAAAGTGCTTAAATACAGACAAATGTCATCATGAATGTAAATTGTTTTTATTTGGGTTTTTTGTAGCTTTGAGATTTGTATTTGTGCGAGAAAACTGTTAATCCGAAGGATTAAAAGCAAAACATTCACTGCAAATCTGGGACTGGAACTAGGTTTTAAGCATGACAATTTTACTTAAAATAGCAAAGCTAGTGATTATAAGCAATGTGTTGTAGAGAATGGAAAACAATGCATTCAGCTCTGAACATTAACTTGTCCTCTTTTTTTATCTTCACTTATTTTAATTTTCTAGTATGTAAGGCCCTCTAGTTCCAGCTCCAAACCAACAGATTTGTTTGTGTTGAAATTCTGTGTACTTTGCAAGATGTGCCTTTAAAGTAAATATTTTTAAGAAGGAAAATTAACTCTGAAAAGACTTTATATGAATACGTGGTCCGTATCGAAATTGCACATTTGGTATTGATCCAAATTTTTCATTATCCATCTGCATGTTCAGAATTGAGTAGCAATGGCCAACTGCTTTCTATATGTTTACTTTTACTGCAGAAATGAGATCAAACCTATTGAAAACATCTGAGAATAACAGGCATTGAGCTCTCCACCTGCATTTTGGTGATTCTTTTAATATCTTTTGAGGATTTTTTTGTTTTGTTTTGTTTTGAGAAGCTTTTGGAATGATGCACACTTGAAGTCAGTGAAGAATCCACTGAACATTCCCACATCTGTTTTGTCTAACCTTTAGTATTTAACAAAGAAAGATGCTAAGGGGATACAGCAGAAGGGACGAAGAGGCAGGGTGTTTGTGAATTCACAATTTCAGGTTGTTTGAAAGTGTTTTATTTTTGGAATTGTTTTCATGTGTGTGTGAACCTCTGTGGGTATATGCAGATGTTTACAATTGCTTTCCTAATATTTTAAAGAAATGTTATTTCTCTAAGAAAAGAATGAACTTCCTTTAAGGAATGTGTATAGACCATGTAAGATATTCATAACTAAGCGTCTCATCCTGCTTCTGATTAATATTTTGTAGACTGCATATTTAACATATTTTTACATATTTCCTCTATAGCTTGCCAAAATCTTTCTTCACTCGAAGTCAGGTATTAGCAAAGGAGATTTCACTCCTAGGAAGTTCTGTATTTTAGTAACCTAGGTTGTTTTAGGTATATACATTAAAGAAAAACAAAAAAAAACAAAAACAAAAACAAAAATCCAAATCCCCTAAACACTGAAACTGTTGCTGTGTTACTTTTCTTGTATCTTGGAAATCAGTCCAGGAGTTAGTTTCCTTTTTTCCCACTTCAGCTAAAAATAGTTGCCACACTGCCACCTTACGGCTAACACAGATTTTAAAAGTAAAAACATGTCTCCTACCGAGCTTGTGTTTTGTTACTTCGGCATCTTGTGTGATTTCCACAGTGTAAGCAAAGAATTAAACTTTAACCCCTCCTGAGAAGCAACTTAATCTTCAGTTTAAACTGAAACATCGTTACCTGACTGTCTTTGTCTTTCAGATTGTACGAACACAGTACAAGGCAGCGCACACTGGAGGCTTAACGTAGGGCGGGCAACGTCTAACCTGATTTTTACAATGATGTGAAACTGTATGAAAGTCTTTGATCAACATCTGCTTTCCTTATGTGTTTCAAGTCTATATATTATACATTATGTGAATGGTGAAAAAAACTAAATGGAACCCAAAGCCATTGAATATGTAATTTTTTTTTCTTCTCAGTGCATCTATGTAGCAGTGAGAAATGAAACCATGGCGCACACTTAACATCTGCATATGCAAACCAGAAAATTCTTTTGATTAAATTAAATGTAAAGATAAAGGTGACCCAATGTATTCTGTAGTGGAATGTGTGGTTCCAAATACATTCCTGTTGCTCAAATGTGTGCAAAACATCTCAAAGTAAAATTATGCACCACTCTCCTTATTTAAACAATTAAAAATGACACAATACCTGCCAAAGTTAAAACTGGATGTAAACAATTTACCTTTATCAAATGTCTTAAGAATCATATCAGATCATCCCTAAGTAAAATGATAATAAACTAGCCCTAATTATCCAATTTTTTTTTTTTTACATCTTCCAAACAAAATTATTGCAAGTTCTCAGGAATAAAAAGATCCCTTCTGAAAGAGCAAGAATTGACAAATGGCAGACGCAGGCACTGAACAAGGTATTAATAAGAAATATTTTGCAGCAAATACAGCGTTTAACAAAAAAAACACCTAAGTGCTGTCTGTTTATAACTTATTTTGTAGTTGGTATTATTATGTGGAAAATGTTTGTTCTTAAGAGCCTATGAAAATAGAATCCAAGAACATGTAAGTGGCTTTCATGTACTGCAGTACTAAGATTATTTTTTTTTTAAAAGAAAAAAAAGCAATCCTTATTTTCAAACAGTATCAAAGCATGCTTGATCATTAAATCAATATAATTTAACTGAATTACTTTATCCTACTGTTTATGTGACCGTAAACCTTTGTACCAGGCATCATATGTGATTTTTCACAATTACTAATCTGAGACTCAATGTCAGTCAATATTCTCCAACATTTGCTTAACTTGTATTGTCTTGGAAGCACCCGTGCCAGCAAGTGCATTTGCTGAAACAGTGTGGAATAAAATTTAAAAGGATTTTTTAATAGACTTGAGATAATGAGGTGGTTTGGGTTTTTTTCCCTTTTTCCTTCAGTGTTCATCCAGATGTAGTCAAAAGTGTATGAGCATGCAGAAAAATGCCAGTAGCAAAAACAGTCTTTTTCCCTGATGATTATTAAAAAAAAAAAAAAGATAAACCAGCTGTTGAGTGTAATATGAAAATAAAAGATGCAATTCTTTATGAAGAAAGTCAGTTCAAAGTACTACTAAGGGAGAAAACAAAGAGAAAATATCCTGCAAGCAAATCTGTACTAGACAAAGCAGTATGAATACAGCTCTATGAAAGAAAATTTCCCTGGCAACACGATGACTCTTATGCCCCCCCAATCTGATTGATACAATAGATGGAGCCTAGCTGAGAAGACCTACTTTAAACTGGTTGTATAGAGCTAGAAAATTTACTCACGTGGATTATGCTTGGAATGCTTAAATCAAAGGGTTTGTTTTTTTTTCTAAAAGGGAATTATGAATATATTTCCTGCCATAGGCTTGTCTAAACTGTGCGTAAAGCATAATCCTTTAGTAGCAATGAATAATCTATTGTGTTTATATTCTGAAGATAAGGACTATTATTGCTTTGTTTGCATAATATTAGAAACAACATGAAGCACAACTATTCAATGCTAAAGAAAAGGCAATGAAATTAATCAAACTGTCTCTTTTTGTGCTGAGTTTCACTGAAGTGACAATTTGAGTGTTTATTTTGATTTTCACGTATTTATGAGACACCAGATTACATTTGTATAACTGGAAGAAAACTCAGTTAATGAACTAAATCTCTACAGAAAAACTGGTGGAAAAAATTCCATGACAAAACTGAACACGCTATATTTGTGCTTCAAGCAAACTCTGCTTCTTTTTGATTGACTGTACAAACTTACCTCCAAATACTATAAATACTATCTGCAGTTGTTCTCCAAGACCCAAAACGTATCTTGCTGTGTGTTTATACAGCATAGTTTGTTGTTTTGTGTAAAACCTGCTTATTTCAAGAGCCCAAACTACTGGGTACTTTGTGCAAAAGTGTATTAACTATTTCATTTGGACTTAGTGTTCAGTATGCAGACATCTGCAATCTTCTGTGTGTCCCCTTCAGTTCTTACAGTAAGGCAAAAATTATTAATTCATCTGATAATCTCATTAATTTACCCTGATGATGTCATATCATGTTAGCCTCTCACCAAAAATTCATTTATATTTCTTATATTGCAATATGGTTAACTAATACTGCCCTTCATACTTTGGAAATGGAGAACAAATGCACAGAGATTTCAGTGCAAGAATATTTACTATTTTGGGAAATTAAACATAAAATATGGATATCATGATTTTTCAAGTGTATGTAGAAATGCATCCATAATTTCCCTTGCTATAAAACACCTCTAGGGCTTTAATGTACCAATGCAGATGTTAAGACACAACAAAAAATGAAAAGGGGCAGGGCTTTACCATTTGTCGTGTGAAGATCCAACAATTCTTCAAATCACACATGAGGAGTTTCAGGTCAAGCACACAGAAAAAAATGAAATGTACTACACATCCCCACTAACACAGCAAAAGAGTATCATTTCACTAGTATGGTGTATAAATTGAATACACAGTTCATAAATAATGTAGCCAGCTTTCTCCCTACAAATACATATCTCAGGAGTAAAGTAACATGTCCAATGATGTGACTAATAAGGAAGTTCAAACCAACAGTGAAGTAAATACTCTTGGATGCAGTTGACGTGGACAGAACCTGAGAAAATGTTGGTCTAGTTTCCCTACAGTGCACAGGAACACATGACAAAAAAAAAAAAAATCTGCTTCCCACTAAAGTGTTCTGTAACCTAGTTTTTTGATTTTGACCTAACAAGTATATACTTTCAAGGTGGAACTCCATTCTGAGAAGTAACCTGGAAAAATGTTATCAAATGGTTCAATGCTTCTATTGTCAATTATTAATAGATCACATTTTCTCAGTACTTAAAGGGATAACTTTCCTAATAGCTAAATTGTCAAGCTCAGCGTGACCTCAGAAGAAAACCAAACCAAACCAAACCAAACACACATACACATACACACAAAAAAAAAAAAAAAAAAAATCAGGAAAATAAATACCAAATATTGCTTTTGCTTATTTGCAACAATTTTGCCCTTTTCAGTTGGGTTGCATTCACCACTGTTGTAAGTTTCACTAACTCCATTGCCTTCACCAAACCAACTAATCCACCATTTATTGGATTCTTTTAGGTTCCTTATCTTTTACTAGATTTTTAAAAGGATTTCTCAATTAATATGTACCATGTTAATAAACAAGCACAAAAATATTAATTACTTCATCTAGTATCAGTTTGAATGGGTTTGGAGTAAAGTACTCCTCCTGCCCTGGAAAAAAGATTCAGTAATATCATTGCTTTAAATTAACTTGCTAGACAAACAGATGAACTGTCCTATAGACACATATGGTCAATAAATTCACAGATTTACTCTGTGGGTGGGTTAAATTTAAGAGTTACTGGAGATTCATTAAAAGTTCCTCTGCATTTTGAAAAAAATCATCACATTTGCATGGATGAATGTATTTGTGTAAGCCTAATCTCAGTAATACAAGTAAAAATAATAGTGAATAGTGAAAAGGAAGTGGCACTGAATGCATCAACTCCCTCCTTGAATCCTCAGGCTTCTGGCACATCTTGTTACTACTATGCTGTTAACTATTTCTACATCTGTTATTCAGTTTAATGCATATATGTTACAACTATACACCTTTACTATATTTTGTTTGTAGCCAGTGAGATGATTTCAGATGATTGTGGGAGTTTTTAAACTGTTGAGGCGTAGGGTGTTAATAGATTAATTGCACTTCAGAATGAACCAGGAGACTGCAAGAGCACTGATTTCATGTTTTCTCTGACAAAGGCTGGTATGTGGGCAGGCAGTTTCTTGCACAAATACCCCAGGTATAAGGAACGCAGTAATATAATTTAGAAAATTGTAAAAAGCATGCATAACAGAAAAACCGATGACATTAAAAACGTGTCATGGTTTAGACAGTGGAAAAACCTAACCAACATCAAAAATCACGTTTTTCTTTGTAATGGGACTTCTTAACTCTTTTTTTATCTCTGTATGTACTTTTAAGTGTTTGCAATAATCCAATTACCTTATTTTTGCTTTATGCCTTACTATTGAAAATTGCATGAGGGAGATCACACAGAAAAAAGGGGAATCCAGTGTATAATAGTTTCGATGCCACAACTAAGTAATTGAGAGTTATACAATTGGCCTCGTAACTATTTTCACTTTATAGCAACTTATCTGGACTTTATATGGAAGAAAGAAAATAGGGTGGGGTGTCACAAGATGATAATTAGAAACAGAAAAAGTAAAGGAAGTTTCATTTTTCTGCAACTGGAACAATCAAAAGGGAACAAGGGCCCTGCAACTGAAGGTTATTAATTTGTATCTACTATATTTGAAGATTTAGTATGGAAGTTGTAAATAAGCAAATTACCAGCTGTCAACAAAATTTTCACTATTAATTTAAATGGACGTCCTTTAGGCAAGCTAACATTTTGTTGGCTTGCAGGCTAGTTCTACAATAGAAAAATGCATAAACAGTTAATTTATTTCAAAGTTCATTTTCTGTGTTTGTACCAATATGAAAATAAACTTTTACAGCCAAAGCACTGTGTTTACAAGAGTGAACAACATGATGAGTGACCTCCCTGTATGATACATGATTAAACAGAATCTTGTTATTCTGTTTGTCCCCCTTCTTTCTTTAAAGGTGACTTTTACACTGTAAAATTTGGTTAGAACACGTGTGCACTGCGAAGGTCAAACTGTAAAGCTTTTTACCATGAATCTGAGGCAGATAAAAGCCACTCTCTGATTTATGTTTGTACACTGTACAAGATGTCAACTATGAGAAGTAACCTTGGTCAGTTCCTCAAACAAAACTGTCTCAGAGATGCCCTTAGTGGCTGAAACCACAGTTTGTCCTCAGTAACTCGCAAAAGCTTCTGCTAAATACGTTTTACCTAACGCTGCCCAGAAAAGAAACACACTGTAAATGCACCTGCTTACATTATGCCTTTTTGAGCAGGCCTACAGAGTACAAAGGAGAGCAGAGAGGAGAGACTGCCATTAGCACCTATTAAGCTCCAATGTCTGTGTAGAGAAATACTGTACTGAGCAGAGACCTAAGGCAAGTCATAAAAAGCAGGAGTTTGTGCACTATTAATTACCACTATACTGACATTGTCTACAGTTCGGATAACCTCCAGGAGAAAAAAAAGCCTTGTATTTTCACCAAGTTCAAGCTTATAAAAATGGAACTTTATAAAATAATGCAAAAGTTACACGATTCACATGTTATTTTTTCCTTATTCGCATCATCCCATGGCCTGTTTGGGAAACATAAAAATAACAGAAAAAATATGTATAAAAGAATAAACTTTGTATGAACAGAAATGCCATAAGCTTATCATATTAATATCTTTAACTCTAATGAATGCGTCACTGCCATACTTTAAAAGATAACTGGAGAATATACATAAGAAAGAGTTAAAGTAGTCCAAAAGAACAAGTTTCTTTTAATTCCATAGCAGATCTTTAACTTTACATTCACAATGGTATTTAAATGTGACAGTCTTTATATTCCTGATCTGCATGACAGTGGATACTGTAATTTTCCATTAAAAAAAACCCACACAGAACCAACCAACCAAACAAACAAACAAAAAAAGCCAAACAAAACCCCCATGCAATTTATCTCTTTCAGTTCCTTGTACAGATGTTAATATTCCAGCACTGGTCAAGTTGTTAGCAATATAATAATTACTGTGCTAATGAGGATGTACCAGATGTTTCAAGACTGCAAACTCATCCAGGATACACTGGACAACTCCAGAATCCACAGCCATTGCTCAGCTTCCAGGCAGCCAGTGAAATACTGAGCCTTCTTTACCAAAAGCCCAGCTACTTATAGTGTGGGAAGGGTGTTTGGCTGAGATACAGATAATGTAAAAACTATAGGTCTGAGAGTGAGTAATTAATTTAAAGATCACAGCTTAACTGGAAAGCAAGTTGGAAGGGGTGCAGAAAGACAGACAGTGTTTGACAAAGCTTGAAGCAATCTCCACTTTCCTACTTCTCTTCAACTAAAATTCATAAAGCATAGCATCACTAGAATTGCATGTTTTGGGAGGATGTGCTGATACTGGCCACTGGGCTTGCACTGTATAGCCTTGCTCTTTTGTAGAAGTAGTAGTGCAAAGGGGCAAACAATTTGTACTCCGAATTTATACATCGATCCTTCTTTGAAGTCAGCTATCAGCAAATAAATAGTTTGCAGTCTCACATAAAGTACTGTAATTGCACTCTCCCCCAAACAGATTAGTGCATGAGATAGAAATTCTCGTTCCTCTGCTACAGAATGTTTGTAGTACAGTGTCATATTTTGACAAATATCATATTTATTTCCTTATTTAATGTAACAAAATACAGTCACCAATTTTTATCTATCCTTTTTAGTAATTTTGACACCTGTTTTTCTTTTAAGAATATTTGGAAATAGTCTATCCTTCTGGAGAGTCTTTTAAAAATAAATAAATTGCTGAAGTTGATAAAAAGTCGCATATATTCGTATTTTCTACTGAGGCAAAGGACAACACAAAACTAAAACAGAGTTATAAAAAAGAGTTTTAGGTAAACTCATTTCTACAATGTATCCCTCAATTAAAAAAAAAAAACTAGTAACATTTTGTTTCTGGTGATTTTACCTGATTATAATGTTCATCTACAGTACAAAAATAATAAAACTTACTGATCTCTTCATATAAAATTGTGGTAAACAAAAACATGCAGCCAAATAAGTTAAATCAGGACTTATCCAGAGGCTATTAAGCATTTATAATAAACTAAATGAATGATTTACAAAGCCACAGGCTTATCTGGGACTGCTGTGAAATGCAGCTCTCTCCAGTGGGTTTAATACAGAATTGTGTGACGTTCTCAAAGGGTAAACTCAAAGCTTGCTTGTAAACCATATTTTAAAAACACACAGTTTTACATTTTTTGGAGAAAGAACACAGAAAAATGCTTCATATTAACTGTAACTATGTCTCACAGTTAATACCCTACTAAATTACGCAGAATTATTTAATCCTTAGTCCCTTAGTCATATGAAATTCATAAGGGCTAAAGAGTTTTCAGCGTAGCAATTACTGTATAGGTACTTGGAAAACAGAAAATCTCTAAATTTATTTCTTCTATTTTGATGAGCCCTAAAATATTACCCATTGCAATTCTTTTATAGCATGTTTTGCTTTGCTATCTCACCTAGAGAACACATACAGTAATCAGGTTTTAATTTCTATAGCAATGATTTTTTTTAAATAAATTCAGTAGTAGAATAGGGTTAAAAGGCAATCCTTCATAATCACATTACATTGACATAAATAATTACTTACAGGACAGCAATATAATCAAACCATACCAACTAATTGACACACAGAGATTCCAATAGATTTCTGTCACATTTCTGTTTTTTTAAAAAATTTACTAGTTCTTTGACATAGTTAGGTTTGTTGGGAAAAAAAAAAAGAAACAAAGATAATGGGTGAGAATTTTGTCACTGGCATCTAGGATTACAGTTTAAATAGGTGAATCTTTTAATTATTTTTTTCTTTTTCCTTGCCTTCTAGAAAGATGGTTAAATGCAAAGTAAAGACAGGAAAGCAGGAGTCCTCTTCACAAATCATCCAGAAAAATGTCTTCAGGGAGAAATGATACAATATTGCTGTTCCTCATGCAAAAGCCTTTGAATGTTTTAATTCTTATCAGCAAAGCAAAATTAATATGAGAGAGAAAAAAATAGCAAATTTTTGTTATATGAGAAAGAGATAATTTTCAATACACATAAGGAAACAGACTTTTTGAAGAATGATGCAAAAGCCTCACACAAAGCCTACATTTGTGTTTGAAGATTTATTTAGTGTCTTGTGGAGATGCATTGTGGGCATTTATGGAGCTGGATTTTTATCAACATGTTTTAGTAATGATTTACAAGCGTTGGCAGGATGGGGCCAGGAAAAATATGCAGAAGGCTAACTTCAGAGAGTGATGTCATGCAGAATTAAAACACAGGGAAAGTATTGCAAAGAGAAAAATTGGTGACTGTTCACAGGAACAGTGTGCTGTTCAAATGTGACACTGCAATGGTAAACCCAGCACTAGCCACCTAAGAAATCTGGCTTTCACTGAAGCGTGAATCAACAAAAACAATACTGTGACTCAGTGATGAGGATCTCATCAGTGATTCTAGAGGCACAGATGAGACCAGCTCTTCGAGTCTAATTTCACATGGTAACAAGAGCAAAAGCAAACGACATCAAAGGCAAGATAAAAGACATCCATTGGTTCTACCGATCAGTAGATTTATACATTGATTGTGTTAACTGGCAAGCTTCTGCGGATAAATGTTGGATTATTCCATGCGTTTCACTGCTGCAGCAATAGCATTGCTTCAGAAATTCCACAGTGTAATAGAGCAATAACTATTTTATGAGGACAATTTTGTTTTCTTATTTGGATAATGACTATTGGGTGAAGCTTTGTTATGCTGGGATAAATTAATCATTCCACATGGAGTATCTAAGAAACAGACTAGAAACTTCTGTTTGTAGACTACATTTGTCCCTGGCAGAGAAGGCAATTTAGCTAATGAGATAAAGAGGACTCTAGCATTTTCAGCCAATGTCTAAAAAGTTCAGAGGTTTTGGTCTGCGATATTTATTATATTATATTATATTATATTATATTATATTATATTATATTATATTATATTATATTATATTATATTATATTATATTATATTATATTATATTATATTATATTATATTATATTATATTATATTATATTATATTATATTATATTATATTACTATATTATTTTTTATTTTTATCATATCATTATGTTAATACAAATTTTTAAAAAATCCTGAACAAACAGCTATGTTATACTACAGTGAACCATAAATATACCAGATATACAGGACAGAAAGAGTAGAAGTAGGACAGTCCTGACTAGTATTAATGTTCACCATAAGAGAGAAGAGAATTCAATTGAAAGGGAAAACTAGAAGAAAAGCTTGGAAGATCCTACCAGATAGATTGTAAATGCCTGGGTATTATCATTACATTTAAGGTATAACTACATGCAACTGGAGATAATGGCTATCAGCGTTGCACCATTTTCAACAGCTGAATCAGCTGTTATCATGAAATATTGAACAACTTAAATTGCAAGAAAACTTTCTGAAGGATCAACAAGCTCAGAAGAAATTAAAATTATTTCCAGTATGAAGGAAAAACTGTAGGAGTAAATTAGGATCTGAGAATTCATAAACAAAAGACTGTTTTTGACAGCTCTGTATATGAGATGCATGTAGTTAAAGCATTTTCTGTCATCTGCCTATTAATAATCAAGTAAGCAGAATGTGAAGGGCATTTTCACTACTTAACCTGTAAAGAAGGTGATACAATAAAAATAGCATAGCTATACACCAGCATGCATACAGCTAGAAAAATAATGACAAGTAGGGTGGGCAGGGGACAATGCAAGTCATACCAATCACAGTAACTTATACCTCTTAAGTTAAAGAAGCCCCTAAACACAAATGCCCTAGCTGACGCTCAGTCTGATGGCAGAGCAGAAGCAGGAGGTTAACATATTGTAACAATGACTTCAAGGGTAGCCCGGTGTCCTGGAGGTGACTTTTAGTTAGAGCTTTTTGGACTGGATGCTGATCCCATGGGAGTTCCCCAGTAGCTGATTAACAGGAGTGGCGTTGTCAGTGTCCTTGGAGTAGGTGGTACATTTTGCCTGCTAAGGGAAAGGGGGAATTCTGCAGATACAGTCAGAAGGAAAATTGATGGCATGGCAGTGCTGTGATGTGTGAAAATAGCAAAGACCATAACATAATAAAACTAATAAAAATAAAATATGTTTAGTAAAGTGCATGATGGAATTCAGAAAGAGCATGAACCCACCAGTAATTGCAACAGTTATTCTTCAAAACTCATTTTTCAAGATTTAGCTTTTCAAATACTTGACAATTTTCTCTTTGCAAGCTATGCACTCCAGTCTCCTTTATGCTTCTGAATCCTGATATAAAAAAAATCTAAATACATTCTAATCATATATTGAAATTTAGACTACAGTTTTGTTTCAATTTCTTTTTTTTTCTGTAAAGTCGGTGCATAATCTTATTTTCGTTTTCCATAGTCGTTTTACAAATGACATTTTTAAAGATTATACAGAAAGGGGTCACTTAGTACAGCTTTGTTGCTGTTGGTCCAAACATGCAAAAAGAAAAGATCAGCCAACCAAACAAACATCATCAACATGCATTCTTCTTAATTTGCAAAATTATACAGTTTATTTAGGGTTGGCTTTTTTTTCCCTTCTTGAGCACCATCTGCAGTATTTCAACCATGTAAAATGCTGTTTAGTGCCATAGGGGGACTTATATAATTTGCGTTGAGTTTCCCTGAGAGTAGTACAAATGGTTTGTTATGACACGTTTGATCAAGTTAACTCTTACTGTCTCATAAGACTAGCATCAAACACAGTAAAAAATCTCTAGGCTTACTGTAGTTTGGGTGAAGTCGAAGGAAAAAACCCTCACTTCAGGAAAAAAAAAACCACAAACCCAACACATTTGGACTAATACGTCTATCAAAAACCCTTTAACACCAAGTAAATCACTCCTCACTGAGAGCTTGTCTACCTGTGGGAATTACCACACAATAAGCTTGTATATGAATTTACTGAACACAAGTTACTCTGCATTAACCTCCTATACAGAAGTGTCCTTATAGCACAGTTAAACAGGCTAACTATGGTAAAATCAACTGTCTACCTGGATTGTCTGCAATCAACCTGTTTACCTGTCTTTCATTATAAGCTTTTGTGAATTATCTTGCACTTCTTAAAGGACAACCACAATCATTTGGAGTATTCCTGAGAATTAGCTAACAGGCACTGATGTGCTGTGGTATTAAGGGAATATTTTTCACCTGTCAAAGACATTACTTTCCACGAATTTCTTATTCCTTGAGAGATGCCAGCTCTCAAGAAAACATTCCTATGTATTTAAACAATTGTTCTGACACCACCTTTGGACTATCATAACAGTCCATGAAGTTCCATCTTAAACAGTGTCCTGTATCATATTATAGTGGAAATAGAGATAAATGTATATCATCCTGAAATGGAAGGGATTAAACTGTTCTGGGTTAAATGGAGAGCGGGAATAATAATTAATTACAAAAAATCTCCTGTGGCAAAACTGAATGATTAGCATAATGCATCTTTAAAAGGCAAGCAAGGGTGATTCTGTACCATAAAAGAGCCTTTCAATGGTTATGCTGAAGTTCTGCATCATGCTTGTAAGGTTTACGCTTAATTAGCAAAAGGTTTTTGTGCTTTTTAAATGGCAGTGCTTGTTACACATGTCAAGTAGAACTATTTGTTGGCACTGGTAATAGTTCTGTTACTATGTTCGGTATCGATATTTTGGTATTGAAACATGACTAGAATAAAACCTACAGCGAAGTCACTCAATATGAAAACTTCATATTTCTTAGTTGTCTTGCTTTTTTTCAGGGTTTTGTCAGCTGAACCTAGGAAGAACTAAAACCATTCCCATGCCTTAACAAAATACTACCCTATACTTTCAAAACCAGAATTTTCTTAACCCAAATTTTAAATAATAAGCTTTTAATTGAGGGCTATATTTAATGTAAGCTGCAGTTTTCATATGTATTGTTTGATGATATTCACAGTGTATTAGGTGTTTCCCAAAACACACAGAAGATATTAAAGATTTTCTTTTATGAAACTCACTGAATTTTGTAAGAAGCAATCTAAGGGCTGATCAATAAGTCTGGTTCCCTAGGTTAAGAAAAACTCATATGTAATATTTTACAAATATGTCATGAAAATGGCTTGTGTATTTAAATACTACTTTCTCACTTCCTTCTTACAGGCTTAACCATCAAATAATTAAGTGATATAAATAAGCTGGGCAACAAAGAGTTTTCCTGGTAACCTAGAAATATATTCACATTGACTAAAAGCGAGACTCTTCAAAGTTTTAGTCCAAATTCACAGCCAATGAGAGAACACCTGGTATTAGACACTTAGGTCTGGCTTTTGAAACTAGATTCTTCAGTTTCAAGCCGAGTAGGAACTTTTATTCTCACTTTCTTCAGTTCAGTAAACATCCTATACTGAGATATACGTGCATGTCCCTCTTTCTCCATCAGATAACCTGTTCTGGAAAGAAAGTTCTTTTCCAGCACGTACTGTTAAAAAATATATGTTCCCACAGAAGATTTCTGATTCCACAATTACTAAATTTACTCTGCAATCCATCAAGACCTTAGATGATAACAAAACCAAACAACAACAACAATAATAACAATTATCATTATTATTATATTTTCTGAAAGTTCTAGATGTAAAATTCTACATTAAGCTAAGCAATGACCAAATCAGTTTGCACACTCTTTTTAAGAATTAGGTAAATTCTTTCCAGTTTATCTCAGACGGCTTTCTTCCTCTGCCTGCAGCTATGAATGTACCCTGTGGCTATGAAGGCACTGAGGATTTCCAAACTGTTGTCTCACAGGATGCAAGTGTTCTGATTAAAATAGCATCATGAAATTAATATTATAGACAGAGACGGATGATGAACTGCATTTATAGAACAAAAAATTCTTTCTGTCTATGTTATGCCAAGTATGTCTGAAAAATTATTAAGGCAGCATTTAAAGTTTTACTTAATTTATTTATCTACTTAAAATCAAAACTTCCTAAAAAGATTTATTCTATAAAAGATTTCCATAGCAAATCTTTCTGTTACCACGAGGACACCAAAGAGTACACATGATTGCATGCAGTGCAATTATATTCCTGCTGTGCAGGGTCACTAACACAAATTGTAATGCATCAATAATGTTTTTGGCAAAAACAGTAATCTAGTTTTAACTTTATCCAAGAATTTATGACTTAAATCTATCCCAAAGCTGATACGAACTGGCCCTACATTACATAATTTTTTCAGCCATCTTTAACTAAAGTCATTGATTGCCTGTTAATAAGATGAGAAGATCACAACCATTAAAAGAGACTGAAGACGGACATAGGGAGTTATGTGTGTCATTTTGAGCACATAACAAAGTGTTTGGAGGAAACAAAAATGTTTCAGAGACTTCTGTTCTAAAGAAATACTTTGGTATTTACCCTGGAGGTTCTTTATTATGGTGAAACTGAAAATATTAATAAATTTACTGAATTAGTATCAATCAAATTGAAAAATAAACCCTGTATGGGCATTTTGAAATTCCTAGGTATTACTAGTCTTTTTGGTTTGGGGTTTTTTTTGTTTTTTTTTTTTCTTTACCTTTCAGCAGCACAAATCAATCAGGTTTGAAGTGCTAAGACAAAAATATTAGAAGTATAATTCTCTAATATTACCCATCGTGGATTGCTTCAGAAAACATATTTCTAGTACAGCAACACTAGCCAAAATTGTTCTTATTCTTATTTTTAATCCACCAGATCTTCCATCTGATCTGAGTGATAGAGGATGAATTTGCATTGATATCACCTTTGCTTCCAACTGCAAGTAAAATGATACAATATCTCTTACTGCTTTTCAATTAGACCTGTTCTGCAAAGGCATGAAGAATGCTCCTGTGACAATGTGTTGCAGTTAGAGTTTGTCTGTGTCTGCTTTGCTGGAATCCATAGCACAGGCTGTAACATCACTTGAGAAAAATGAGGTTTTGTCCAAAAGGAAAAGACAAGAAAAAGAAATAGGTCCTAATTATAGCATTTTAGATAAAAAATACAGATAAAAAAGAATCTGTGACTGAAAGGATGAAAAGACACCAGACATATATTATGGAGCCCTGTTCTATACCAGTCTGCAGTATTTCATCAAAATCATTATTATCACAATCGCTAATGACCACCTTCAAGGAATGTGTAAAAGGCATGTCTTCTCAATTCTTATTCCTTTCCAGTTGAGCAGAACTTTTCACTGCTATGTCTGTTGAGTTTCTTTTCTTTTTTTTCTACAGAGGCTCTGCTTTAAAGAAATGCTTTTGTTCTTAGGACTACTACTAGAGTCAATGTCATCTATTCTATTCCATCTTATTCAAGGAATGATGATTCTCTTTTTTTGTGGGCACATACTTGCCCCAAATTATTTTTTCCAATTATGATGTTCTTGATTTTTCATGTACTTACTTAAGTCATCTCAAAACTATCCATATTCACAGAAATGTGATAGAATATTATTTACGACAGAAACACAAAATTTGGAAACTCATTTTACTAGAGACAATTACCAGCTTAACTTTTTTCTTTTCCACATTTCACATTTCACCTCTGTGTCTTACAACAAACGTAAGCAACATTTGGACCACTGTAAATTTTTGTGAGGAATCTTGAGTTATAGGGGAGGGGAGCTGAGTACGGTACATGAAATTCAAGTTTCCATTTGGTCCTGTCTGTTACAATAGTTTTATATGGAATTAAGTAGCTAAACCAACGTACACAGTCTTTGGAGTAAGAAATGGTATGATTCTTTCTAGCCGCTATTAAACTTTGATTGCACTGAGTTTCTTTAATGAGTTTACCTTTTCCTCTCACTTATTTTTAGTATTAGTGAGTGTCCATTAAGAACACCTTCAAATACAATTACTGCCACGTCTCCTGTTTTAGAAACATCAACATCATTTTACATTCATTAACTGTGACATTTACTATCCGAATGAATCAAGGACAGCCAGGACAATAAAAAGGCCAGTAATATAGCTGTGGCACCACAGAACTCATCATGGGCTGTAAAACCTTAGAAATTTAGAAAATATTTGGTGGAGAGCCAATGCCAATCTATTTGCTGCATCAGCTCTGCTGTTAGAAGTGTTCAAGACCAGTTTTAAAGTGACTGCATGATAGCTATAATGGTTGACCAGACATATAAAGAAGAAAATTGCTGACCTGCAGACCATTTGTCTAAATGATTTCATCAGTTTTTTTCATGACCATAGCTTTTGTGTTTAAATCTAGGGGGTGGGGAGAAAGATATATTTTTAAGCATTTGCCAGTGATTTAATCAGGGTATCTGAGATCCTTCCTATCATGTGGCACTTAAGGCCCTAACCCTGAAAGTGCTTGGAATACTGTATTTCCACCAAAACAGTAACTACTGTCCAGACAATTCAGATGATGTTAAATTAGTAGGAAAATAACCATGGCAGTCTTGCTATTATTGATTGATTCTAGCTAAATGGAGATGACTTGATACAAGTATTTATATGGTTATTAAGCACTACTGTGCTTTCTGTTGTAAGTGTTCTCGCTCCAGAAAATTGCATAAACATTGCATTGTATGAGAAATTCTAGCAAACCAAACATGGCATAAGTGCTTGAGTTACAAAGTTACCTATACAGGGATTAGCAAATACTTAAACTTGTTCTCCTCATCATACAGATTGCAGAGAGAGCTCTCAAAAGTATAAATAATATTTCCTGACACATCAGGCCAAGCTCATTGTAGTTGGCTAGCAGATTGAAGTATGAAAAGGCGAACAGAAAAAATTATGTAAATTTTGAGGTTGTAGAACATAACTTCAGAAAAATTAAATTCAATAGGAAATGCAAATTCAGCATTTTTCAGTCAATGCTACACACAACACAGTGTTGAATCCCATGGTATCACATCCCATGAATTGATCCAGTTTTCCAAAAATAAACTCTTACTGCAGTTAGGATAAAACATTTTTAATTACCTTGTGGTATGGTTTACACAGGTAACCACATGATGTTCTTCACTACTCTACCATCTGTGTCAACAGTCACTCCAATTACTGAGAAATAGAGGAACTCAGGGAGTGAGCGATTGTAAGAAGTGAATATTTCATGCTGACTTCACGCAAATATTTTCCAACTTCTGTGAGAAATCACCTTACTGACATAGTAAGAACAACAACAGCACCAAAAACACCTATAAATGAGCTATCAAGAACAGTCAAGGAAAGGAAAGGAAAAAAGAAAGAAAAAACATTTAAGAAAAAAAACATTTCTTGTAACACTTCTCTATTGAAAGTGGGGTATTTTTGTAACACAAGCTATCTTTTACATATAAAAGTTCTATTATTTTTCTTTAAGAAGAAAAAGATGATTTTTTTTCTTATTAGCATGGTGTTTTTCTGTGGCATATTTTTGCAAGGTAAGATCACATCAATACCAAAATCCAGGAACTTTTAAACTGTTATTAGCTACAGCAATTGTAGTCATGTTTGTTGGTCAGGTGTAATTAACTTGTCTCAGCTGAAAAGATAGAGATGGACCAAGAAGTAGTCACCAATGTTGGTGAGATATCCTCTCAGGGTGTGCCTCCCTGGACATAAACCTTACCTAGAACTTTGTGCAGCCTTGCACCAAGCAGGTTTTAGGATGTTAGGCAAAAAGATCAACTCCAGAACAATATGCAGAGTCCATTTGTGTGGACACACAAACGTGGGCCAGAGCCTAATAGGCAGAGGCACAAGTGCTGGACTTTCTATTATGCTGAAGAGTTACACCCTCAGAAGATTACTTCACTGCTCACAAGGCTATGGGATCAAGTCAAGAGGACAAGGAGTAGCGATGGAGTATAAAAATTGCTAAATTGATTACTCAGTGGGAAGGGATTATGGCCACCATTGCCTTCTCCCCTTCCAGATACTAAACTCCCTGACTATTTCTGGCTGGATATTAGGTAAAAGGCATCATTTATTTTCATAAGTCAAATGTTTTTCTATGTCTCAGTATTGCCGGTGACATCAAAGGTTGTTTGTTACACTTGCAATTGGATGTCTTTTGTTGTTGTTATCCTTTCACATCATATAAAGTCAATGAAGTCTGGTCCACTTTGTGCAAGTGTCCTAAGAAGTTCCATTACAGATACTAAATAAATGTACAGAGACCATGTGGGACGGAATAGTATTTCAGCTTAATCTTTGTGTTGCTTGTAATATAGCTTTCTGTTAATCGACTATTTGAAAAAGAAAATTTCATTAACAACATTATATAGGGAAATACAAGACTTAGAAAGTGATGGTACTTCTTCTTTGTGAAGAAAAAAAGTAAGGAGAAGCACGTTAGATGCTATCGCTCTATATCCTGCAGTTTTTTTCTGCTGTGCATTCTGATGCACACAAAGGCAGAGCTCAAGAGTTCTGCGTAAGCTCCTCCACCTGTTATTCTGTTAGTATGAGATCTAGCTCCCCAGAGAAGTCACTACTAATGCTAACCTGGAGACTGCTAGCTTAGTTCAAAAATACATCGCAATAAATGTGACTGATACAGAAAAATGCATTACAACAGAAGGAAGAACTTCATGTATGTGTTTCCTTGGTGGGTTCTTGTTCATTTTTTTCCTGTCATTCTTTCTCACGTAATTTAGATGAGGAATAGAGATTTTATCTGCAATACCTGTGGCCAAGAAAACCAAAGAGTTTATTAAAATCTTAAGTAACAACAATGCAAACGCTTTTACATTTTTTATCACTGATACCTCAACATTACTGAATCTCTTAATTCTCCCATTAATATGGACATCACTCCCTTTTTTAAAAATTACAGTTATTTTGCTGTAAACGTTAGACCCTTAAAAGTGTTTGTTAAATTCTCAGTTTTTCATAAAAATAGAGAAAGGCTAATAATTTCGAATCATTTCAAATAAAGCAGACCAATATTTTTTGGAGGTTATAGAAGTCCTGAACCCAAAGCGTCAAAAACATAGTCAATCTTGGAAATTCCAAATTATTTAGCTTGCATTGGAGTAGTGAACTTAGAAGCATAGAATCATTTTGGATGGAAAAGGCCTTTAAGATTATAGAGTCCAACCATTACCCTAACACTGCCAAGTCTACCAATAAACCATGTCCCTAAACACCGCATCTACATGTCTTCTTAATACCTCCAGGGATGGTGACTCAACCCCTTCCCTGGGCAGCCTGTTCCAATGCTTGACAACTCTTTCAGTGAAGAAATTTTTCCTAGTATCTAATCTAAACCTCCTCTGGCTCAACTTGAGACCATTTCCTCTCGTCCTCTCACTTGCTACCTGGGAGAAGACACCAACCCCTACCTTGCTACCACCGCCTTTCAGGTAGTTGTAGAGAGCAATAAGGTCTCCCCTCCGACTCCTTTTCTCCAACAGGACACCACAATTCTATTTTAAGCTTTCAAGAATTATTGAAGTAAATGTGATCATATAACAAAGCACTCCTGATGTGAAAATACCTGCTAAACCACCCACACATCTTCACCAGTGGGATAAATAGATCGCTGCATTTCATATAACTTATAGAGGATATTGTATCTTCCAAGTAGAGGTATTACTTTTGGGGGAAAAAGACTTCCTTAAACCTCTGTATATATGTCATATCTATAGTCATGACTAATATTCCTGATATAAGTGTCAGGTATTTACAAATGTAACATGAAAACAAGATGAGTAAAGATAAGGATTTTACAGAAATCAAGCAAATCGAGACTCTCAAGCATTACTATTCACAGATTTCTAAAAAAAATACCTACTGAGAAACAAAGGTAAAGTTAGTTGTTTCCAGGATTATTTGCAGAAGGGTAATTAAAAAAAAAAAAAAAGCATGTATTGTGTTAAATAGGAAATAAATTGAAGTTTCAAGCATGGATTTATTAGTTAGCTGAAAGAACACAGCTTCCTTCTCCTTCCTTTCATTATCAACTGTTGTGTAAACCCCAGCACCACACAAGACAACTGTGAAGACACAGTGTCAACATAATTCATCTTGACAAACAGCATATAACTTCAGGCACAAGTACTGATGGAAGCATTTTATAATATTCAGTTAATTGCAGATTATATTTTAGTGTATGATTCAGGAAATGAGAAAGATCAATAGAGAGGGTGAAGGCTGATAATATCTAATAATGTTTTGCTCATTTTTTTTTTTCTCAGAATATAGCTCAGCTGATTCTGTTTTAAATGTGTAATATTTCTTTGCAAATGTGAAAAATTCTCTTTAGTCTGTAAAATAAACAAATAGAAAAATAATGAATATTCAGAAGTGACTTTATTTTGTCTGAAAGTAAGTATTAGCAGGTACAACAAACTGCATCATCAGAACTGACTTTAAAGCAGAAACTTATGTTCTCTGATAAGTATCCAAAAATGTCCCCAGCGGAAAAGGGTGTGCCAGCTAACAGGGACAAACTTCTCCACGGAGAAGCAGTGAAACAACCATGAAACCAAGCAAATGGAGGATGCTATCTGTAGCGTGTAAAACTCATATTGTTCTGAAAGTTGTGGAAAACCTCTGATCACCACTACCATATGGCAAGTACCCGCGAGCACTGAGTATCAGTGATTCTCTTCAACGCTTTTTCAAGTATGGAAACCGTATAAAACATTCATGAATTTTCATACATATTTATAAACAGGTTATCTACTTTTCACAGTAATAAGTTAGACTACAAAGGTAAAAATAAACTTCACAGTACTTTCCTCTCTTCTGCAGTCTTTTCCAAATGAAAAGATGACTGAAAGCTCTACTGTCAAGGTTACTGGTGTGCACCAATATGTAAAAAGCATGTTATTGCTTAAACATAATGAGCTTTTTCAGTCATTGTAGACTGCAAAGTTTGGTGTCCTCCTGACTTTACACATGTCCAAGGTGCCAAAGTCATGCAAGAAAAAATAATAAGTAAAGATCAGGGAGAGAAAAATCAGGGAAAAACAGTGCCATAGCTTGTACCAACTCCTTTTCTTTGGGAATGCTGTGCTTCCTTGATATGTTATAAAATACTGTAATCACAAAAACAACATTACGAAATGTTTGCATGTATCTGGTCATTTCAAATCTGTAAAAGAAAGGTGTTATTTACATGACTTTCCTGGGTCCTTTCTCGTGGCAGGCATTATTTCATTCACATAAGAACAATGGTTATTATTGCAGTCCATTTCTGTGGTTAGGTATCATTTTAAGCAGATGATATTTAGTGCTGAAACAGCTATTAAAGGCAGCCATGCATGTAAGTGTTTCTGTGGATCAATTAGCGAAAACTGCTCACTCTACTGATGACTCTATGACCTTTACTGTGATTTTTTTTTCTCTTTTTCCTGTCTAACTACTGTTTAGGCTCCTTTCTTGAGTATGCTGAGAGATCCTAGAATTCATGAATTATCTGAACCTGACCTCTGGTACCTCACCTTTGCTGCTTCTGTTTTAGTGGCATCTACATGTAGTACTGCTTCTAGAAAAAAACATCAACACAGTACATTTTCATCTCAATCTACTGCAATTTATACGTAGAAAGAAAATATAAACTCTCTGTACAGATAATTTTTGGCTGAACAGATTATAGAGTCACTAATTACTACAACTGATTTCTTAGAGGCTTCCAAAATGTACCCTAACAGCATTTTATTTAAAGAGACATAACTTCAATGCAAAGCTGTTCAACTCCAGAAGTGGCAAAACACCAATTTATCAGTAGCAGAAAAACAGCATTACAGGGTTTTTTTTTCCTATGCAAATTGAGTAAATATAACAATCAAAATGATAAAGTGCTTTTAAAGATTATAGAACGCACACACAGAATCATAGAATTGTTTAGGCTGGAAAAGACCTTTAAGATCATCAAGTCCAATGGTTAGCCTCATACTGCCAAGTCCACCAATAAACCATGTCTCTAGGCACTACATCTACACATCTTCTAAATACCTCCAGGGATGCTGATTCAACCCCTTCCCTGGGCAGCCGGTTTCAAACTTTGACAACCCTTTTAGTGAAGAAATTTTTCCTAACATCTAATCTAAACCTCCTGTCAAAATTTGAGACAATTTCCTCTTGTCCTATCACTTGTTACTTGGGAGAAGAGATGCTGACCCCCACCTCTCTACAACCTCCTTTCAGGTAGTTGAAGAGAGCGATAAGGTCTCCCCTCAGCCTCCTTTTCTCCAGGCTAAACAACCCCAGTTCCCTCAGCCATTCCTCATAAGACTTGGTCTCTAGGCCTTTCACCAGCTTCATTGCTCTTCTCTGGACGTGGTCCAGAACCTCAGTGTCTTTCTTGTACTGAGGGACCCAAACCTGTATTCCAGGTGCGGCCTTACCAGGGGGACAATCACGTCCCTAATTCTGCTCACCACACTATTTCTGATACAAGCCAGGACGCTATTGGCCTTCTTGGCCACCTGGGCATGCTGCTGGCTATTATTCAGTTGACTGTTAACCAACACCCCCAGGCCCTTCTCTGCCGGGCAGCTTTCGAGCCACTCTGCCCCAATTCTGTAGCGCTGCATGGGGTTGTTGTGACCCAAGTGCAGGACGCGGCACTTGGCCTTGTTAAACCTCATACCATTGGCCTCAGCCCATAGGTCCAGCCTGTCCAGATCCCTCTGTAGGGCCAGCCTACCCTCAAGCAGATCAACACGCCCGCCTAGTTTGGTGTCATCTGCAAAGCTGCTGATGGTGCACACGACTCCTTTGTCACATTGGCTTTTGCTTTTATTCCTCCCTTTAATAAAACACGAGAAGTCCAATAATATAAAATATTCAGCATGTTGAAAAGCTCTTATTTTCAAAATGAAAGGAAGAATAGGTGATATGTCATTTATATATTGAGAAAATTTATCATTTAAGCTCTGATACTGCGGAATGTCTTTGTCTGCCAGCTTTCTTGTGTTAGAGAATCCTATTGCTGGACTGGGTTGTTGTCGAGATTTGACCTCAGCCGACAACAAAGAACCACGCGGCAGCTCGCTCAAACCCCACAGCCGCAGGGGAAAATGGGGAGAAAAAGGGAAAACTCCTGGGTTGACATAAAGGCAGTTTAAGAGAACAGCAGAGGAAGGAGAAAATCAATAATAATAACACTGATAAAGGAGTATACAAACGCGATTACAGTACCGCCTCTCACCGACTGGACCCGGGCCGCGGCAGCCTGCTCCGAGCTGTGACTTTCCACCCCCTCCCCCGGGCAGCTCCCCCTATAGCCCGGGCATGGCTCACATGGCATGGAATACCTGTGTCCCCTGCCGCATCCTGGGGGAAATTAACCCCATCCCTGCCAGAACCAGGACAGTTGTATAAGAATTTAAAGAAGGCCTTTTCCTTTGCATACACACTATTCCCAAGACAATCAGAGATGGTAAGTGAGGAATACGGAATTAGGTCCTATTGTTTTCTAACTCCTTGTTACAAGAAGCTGGAATTGTTATCCCAGATGACTGCTGGACCAGTCCTCAACACAAGAAAACACAATGTATAAACTAACATAATGTAATGTAACATAACATAAGGCAACGTAATACAACATAGCATAACATAACATAACATAACATAACATAACATAACATAACATAACATAACATAACATAACATAACACAACATAACATGAAGACTTTTTAAAAAACATTTTACATCTTTCAGTACAAAGCTCTGCCTGGATAGAAAGTGATTAAAGATGTATTGAATCGGAGAAAATCTTACAGAAGATATATCACAGGTAAAATTAAGTAGAATAATTCAGGTAGTAATGGAGAAGCCATGTTGAAATCCATTATATTTTAAATAATGTGTGAGATCTTTATCATTCTTCCATTCTGATTTCTGGGGTTTTTTTGGGTCAAAACAATATTTAGAATGTCACAATTATCCTGCCTTTAAAAGAAAATAAAATTAACACATTTTTTCAAGTAGATTAAATGCAAAACCAGAATGAAAATAAATCACCCCAGATATATATTTACAGTTTTTCCTTTCTCCAAGAAATTTATTCTCCTATTGATATATGTTAATTCACAATTAGTCCTGTAAATGTATCTGTGTAAAACACCAGAAAGTTTAAATGCATGCTATCACGTATCATAGTACGACTCAGCTGGGACCACTGTCCTTAATTCTGAGATTAGATTTAATTATATTAAGTAAGATTTAACTCTGTATTTTCCTTTTCCACAGGTTTATTTTGATTCTAATATAAGTAGTACTGCTTACTGTCTTGATACTACACTTAGAATTTCCACTGACAGAGTCATCGTTGGATCTAACAAGAAAAAAATGCATTTGGCTTTGCCAAGTTTTACTTCCTTGAATTCTAGCATCTGCCTTCTGAAACACTCCAGTAACATAAACACCTGAAATAAGTCCCTTAGTCATCTAAAGATCAAGTAAAATCCACAAGTTCCTTTGTTTTAACCCTGTACAGACTGGCTCTTTTTTTTTCAATCTTTCGATTTGACCAGTCTGTTTTAATATAATTTCACTGGCATTGCTATTAAAGTCTTCTGTGAATTTCTGTCATTTGGAACTGCTTGCCTCCAAAATGCCATATCACTTCTTTCGAAATCTCATTAGAAAATGTGTTTTCTGCCTCAGACAGATCTTTGAATCCCTTTAGCCTTCAGTTAGCATTCAGCACTCATAGAATTTTTAAGGATGAAGTTTGTAAGTAAAAGCTTTCCATAAAATAAAGTAGAATTGAACCTGCTATATTTCTGCATCTCACATTGCATTATTTACTAATTTCCAATCCATGACATTGTGGAAAAATATTTACTATCTTAGCAATAACTCTAAAAAAGAGAGGAGGAGGAAGACTGAAAGTCTGAATGAAAGCAAGGTGACTGTATTACTATATTTACCTGTACTTTATAGTAGAAACAAGAGCCAACTGGTCATGTTTGGAAGGTGTTTCCATCACCTATTCAGGGATAATATTTTTGCTACTTTTAAAAATTCTACCAGTACTAGTATAAATAATTTTACAGAATGACAATGCAAAGTGTAGTGTCAGAAATTTCTAAATTGTCAAGATATAAGAATAATTATGGCTAAGTGTTATTATAAGTGTTGCAGTACTGACATTCTCTCAAAACCACAATATATACGGAAAATGCTTTTGCATATAATATTGTAACCTCAGAAAATAATTATATTAAAAAATTAATATTTTTCTACCTTTTAGTGAATAGGAACTTTTGAGTTCTTGATATTTGATGAAATATAGGAGAAGAAAATTCTAAATAATTAAATTCTTTCTCAATGTTTTTCTTTTCTTCCAGTGCTATGTAGTAGCTTTGTGTAATAGCTATTGCAGAGGCCTGTGACACCTGTAAAGTATAAATGTAATAATCAGGATAAAATAAATTATCTTGCCTTGAAGTGGAGTGTAAGTTTCCTAAAATGGCACAACAGAAACCAATAAGTATTTCATGATAACATTATGACACAGGCAGATGCAATTTTACATAAATATGTGATCACCAAAGAAGCAAACAAATGGTATTAAATGGATTGCAATTGTAATAAATTTTATATTGTAGGACTGTCCCTGAAATGAAGTGTTATTGGAGATTGAAGCGCCTAAAAATTTCTCTCACTGTACTTTGATGACATATATGTAATGCAGCTGATTTGAGACCTTGAGAATCCAGAACCCAAGTGGTTAATGGAGTGGAGAGGGGAGCAGTAAGAGTGAAAAAGGTGGAAGTTTTCCACTCTGTAGGTCTAGTGTATTTTACATATTTTGCAGGTTTTTATTGAATTGCTCAGGGGTTCTTACCCTCCGCCTTCCTTATGCCACTAGAATTAGTAAATGAAAACTAAGAAATAAGTGGAATTATTTCAGCTTTCAACTCCCTTTCACACTACTGCAAGCTGCACCTTTAAATAAGGGTGGATTCTGCACACTTGCATTTTTACCAATATGGAAAAAAGTGAAAGAAATATTATAGTACTCCAAACTGGCTGATTGATGTGGTAGTTTTCTCTGTAATGGAATGCTTATTTGTCATCTGGCTCTGTGGCAAGTGAGTATAAGTGGTACCTTGCTCCTAAAATGGCTGAATGGGAACCTAAAAGGTCCGTTTGTCACACTTTGTCTCCTACAAACAAGATAGATAAGGGGCTTGTGATTCAGTCTTTTGCATACAAAGATAGATTCATGTTTTCATCAGAATATGTGTACTTAAAAAAAAATCTATACCTGCTACTTTTCTTTTTAAAGAACATGGAAGAATTACATAAAGTATCTAGATGATGTTATTGGCAAAAGCAAGAACTACTTTATTTTCCATTTCTTTCTGTGTTTTGAGAGCAGCAAGAAATACTGAAACAGAATGAGTGTATTATATCAAACTATGTCATAACTTGAAATTATTCCACAGATGATACATCTTGCAATTAAGGTAACGTTTCAACATTTTGAAGTTGTCTGTTTAGTTGTGCTTTTTTTTTTTAATGCGATGATTGCAAAGTAATGCAAAGTTTGTCACATAATGCTGAGCATGAAATAGAAAAGTCATCCACATATTTATGGAAAAATAAAGCAAACAAACAAACAAAAACAAGATTAAAAAATACAGTAATATAAACTAGGTTAAAAAAATGTAATTGCATGATCACTGTCTTGAATATTTGTTTTAAATTTACTATCTTCAAGATCAGAGAAACTGGTCATTTTTTTCTTCATGATATAGAATTTTAAAATTGCATATTAGACTTGACGTCATTTAGCATAGAGAAGATATATATACATATCTTCAATGTTATGTTTTCAAAAGATAAAATTTAAAGCATAGATTTGTTTTTATTTTTAAATCAATTGAGTATATTGAAGTTCAGCAGCTGTAGGCTTTTTCTGGGTACAAATGGTGAGATCCTGGTCTTTGAATACTACTCATTTCTTTGCTGTTTCCCTTATGCAGGAAAACAAAACTAACAATTTCATCACTCTGTAGATCACTATTAGTTGATTTTCTTTTTGCTTACTAACAGTGAAAAAATTTGTTAAATAATATCAAGGTATGTGAGTCTACAGTCTTAACATTAAGGAAGTATTTTTATTTTTATATTCCACATTTTTCCTCTGTCTTTCAAGAAATAAAATGGTATTTTATTTTTTAATAATGCGAATAGTGAAAAAAAAAATTAACTCTGTACAACTGAGTTTCGCTATACATATGTATAGAATCAAAACTGATATCTCCTCATTTTTGGGTATTTTGCTACCTCTGAATTTCCTCTGAGGATAAAGGTGAAGCTATACATTTTTTGCTTTCCACACTGCTTTCCACATTTCTTCTTCAAAATAGCCAATGAGTAGAAATCATAAGAATGTTGAAAAAATTTCATTAATAATAGGACAGCACTCAAACGCTCCAAAAAGTCACCCATGAAAGGGATGTTGTGAATGTAGAGAATAATTTTTCTAAGAAAAATACTGTACATGTAAGGTAACTATGCACTCTTTTCAATCAGAACAATAAAAGCTTTCAGCTTATGGCTTAATATCTTGGGAGCTACAGTAATGTAAATATTTGTTTCATACATTTAATCAATAGACTATCCAGGTTAGTTTTCTGTTTTGATGTAGGCTCAGGGGTGTTTTTAACAAAGGTATCTGCAAAAAGTTTGTCTATGGACAAGGATCAGCTCAAGTCTTCTTTACCAAGTGCTTTACGCAATCAGTTCAGCTGAAACAGTGTTCAGTGGGTGTAAACAGCATTCCCAATGATTTTACAGTCAAGGTAAACATTATGACAAGTTGCTGTAAAAAAAGTCTTCTGCTTAAAGAAGCATGCACGTTTACCATCATATCACAGGAAACAATCTTCATTCATTTTAAGGTAAAATTTTGCCCTTTATGTAACTCTTTCTTGATCTTAAAATGTCATCATAAGAGTGTCCACACCTTGTGTTTAATTTATCACAATGACATCTGGCACAGAACTTACACATAATATCTCCCCACCTGGCACAAAGAGTTCAATAACAGCATAGAATTATCAATACTTTTATTCTTTATTTTTTGCCTTCCTCTTCACCTGTCAGGGAGAAAAAGAAATTTATTTTGTTGCATGAATTGTACATACAAGCCTGTACATGTCACCCTATGTTGTGAGGAGCTCCATCTAATATAGACTACTTCTTTTCTCCTTCGACTAGTAATAGTGGTCTTGCACAGGGCAGGAAACAGGATGGGAAAAGTATGTAGGTAGGCTATGAGAAGAAAGAAAAGGACCATTTCAGCCATACATACAACAAATAGATTGGTTTGGAAAATGCACAGACTACATCTCTAGCATATGTTATCTTTCTGTACCCCTGTTCTGGGGTGGACATATTCACTCAAGGGCACTCAAGGACAGCTGACAATGGGTGAATATGACAGTGTGGTTTAAGCCCTAAGAATGATATCACATGTGCATATATATGACAGACAGTGTTACCAGAGCCAAAAACAATGTAAGTGCCAGGATTCAAGCAGTTCCATAAGCTTCACTATCCCTTTCTGCTACTGTCCTGTTGAATATTTCTGGACCAAAAATCAAAACAGAAACTCTTGAATTTGCAAGTGCAAAGGTTTAAACAAGATATATTTACTTCCAGAATAATGATTTTTGAAAACACTCATTATTAAAAGAATAAAAACTCAAAATGTTTTCTTGTTTGAAAAACTCGGTTCTGATCTTTCCTACTACAACTGGAATGCGATTTATTAAAAATAAAAAGAACCTTAAAAGAGGTATGATTAGTGAATAGTTGAAAATATACTTACTAAATACTATTACAGCTTTCGTGATGTGATTTATTTCTAGTATCTAAATTTAATCTCCACTAGCATTTGTTCTTTATCTAGCTAGTATTTCATCTCCAAAGCTTAATGGTGAGGCTGTATTCAAAAGCAATCATACCTTTGGATAGTAAAAAACAGAGTTAGCATTACCCCTTGATTCTCACTGAGACAAAAATAAACCCCAATGGCATGTATCAGACTTTGTAGGACTGTATGATGCTTTATAATATTTTATGTATCAGTGAAGCAAAATATTATCCAAAACCAACAATGTTGTTTGGTCATGTTTGTTCCTCTACCTTCTGTTATAGAAAGTGACAGATATACTGCATTCAGCATGAAGCTGCATTGTACAATGATATTCCTTATGATTTCAAATTGTAATAAAACAAGTTGTAGCAACAACTTTGAGCATGCAGATTTTGGTTGTCTCTCTGGAATTAAGTAATGTGAAATACTATTAGCTAACAGTACATACGAATCTCTCTCAAGAAGGTTTAATGATAGAAACATTCTGAATGTAGAAAAAATAAAGAAATTTTGGTAAGACAAAGGCAATCTTCTTTGAATATTATAGTATACAAAGGGAGCACTGTAGGCATATGCAGATAATACAGTTAATTTATTTTAGATCCTTTACCGGTGTTGATGGAAAAACTAAAAATAACAAAAAAAAATCTGAAGTCTTCCATTAGTTTTACATATATCATGATTAAGATCTTCAAAAGTCAGTGGTTCAGAACTTCAAGGTGATGAAAATCCAATAATCTTTGAGAAGAGTTGCTTCAGAGCATTCAAGTTTGGCCAAATTCTTTGAATGCCGATAATGTTTTTTTCAGTTTTTTCATTGCAAGGCTGTAACAGGTTGTTCTAACTGGAAGAAATATCTCTGTAAATGCAGTTTCCTAACTTACAGCCAGGTTCCAAAGAAAGAACCCACTTCTTACCCTTTTACATTACAAAAACGTTCTGGCTTTCCTATTCTAGAAGTTAGCTTTCCTTGAAAGGGGCTATTTTATAGATTAAAGACCAGATGTTCAATTTTTGTCCCTGCATATAGCACAAGAAAAGATTTAGAGACCAGTTTAGCACCAGTGCCTGCACAGTTTTGAGCATTATATAATTATCTTAAAGGCCACCAGGTGGTAATTTTTCTCCACAGCCCACCTGCAATTGTGGGCTACCAAAATGCAGCAAATTCCAAGGAAAAAAGACCACAGAATCTGTTTTTATTTCAGAGGTTTATATGTCTTACATTACATCTGTGGATTTACATTTTCAGCGTAACAGGAACAATATGTCATATCCATGCTAAGAAAACAACTAAGAAAAGTATGTCTGTTAACTTCACAACTTAACAAGGCTTCAACTTCAACTTCAACTGGTGATTTTTATCATGGAGGGATAGATGATCTGTGTGCAAATATTTTTAAAACATATGATGCAATAGTTCCTAAGCAAAAATTTAAATTATTTATCGTTATTTCTACTATTCATTCTTTCTGAAGTTAACATCAGAAGTAACTATTAATTTAACATGGATCTAGCTCAGCTGAAATGACCCAGAATACATTCTTGATCTCTTGCAAAACATTGTGGAACTTTCTTTTCTCCAAGTGTTAGAAATCTTCCCACTCAAAGAGAGGAAAAGGGAACCTGCAGCACGGAACATGGAGAATGTGAGACAGCTCCAAGGGCTGTTCAAAAGCTGGTAAGTGCAGGGGCCACAAGGAGTCATGGAGGAGACTGATGGCAATTTGTGAGGAGTCATATATCTTTCTAGGGATGGGACAGGCAAGAAAATGGGAATATCTGATGCACAATCCTGACTCCCATCTTGGCCAGAGGAGCTTTTCCTCTCCACTGCTAAATATACATTTTGTGTGTAGTCAGACTTGGTATATGACTATGGAAAAAAGAAGGAAAGAGAGACACCAACTGCAAATTCAGATAGGTTGTGAAGACTGGTACTGTGCTACCGCTGTGAGCTCCTGGCAGACATTGAAGCAGGCCCCACACTACCTTTTTGTGTACCTACAGCTCTGCGTTTCCATACTGCCACTTTTACCCCTCTCAGATACGTTCATCCACTCCATCTGACACACCCATCATTTCCTTAATAACTTAATCTCTGGTAGCGAAACAGGAAGAGGACTGGAGTTATTTTGGCTTTGGTGGACTAATGTTTAAGTGGAGCTTCTCTCTCCTGGGTCACTCACTACCCTGCCCAAGACAGCCAAGGCTATTTGATTTCCTAAGACAACTTCTCTCTTGATTAGGGTCATACAGAAGATCATTCTTGACCTCCCTGTGTCACTAAACTACCTGAGCTACCTGAGATTAATTTCCAGAATGGGCTGAACAGAATTCAGCTGATCTTCCTTAAACTAACTCAAGCATACAGATGAAAACATCTTTAGGTGTTGATGTGAGCAACTATAACGATGGCCTGGTTTAAAAGGGAAAGTTACTGAACAGAAGAAATTGTCTGCTGAAAAATAATGACAGAGAAAGGCCTGTCAGCCTGAAACTGCAAGCTTGGGGAGTAGGCCTGTGAACCAGAAACACCCTTGAAAAGTGCAGCTGGACTCTTTGAAGTGCAACCAGGGTACCTAGAAAATGGAAACATCCTGAGATACCAATGATAACCACAAAAACAAGGAACTGTAATGGCAACATTTTGTCTGAGAAGGTGGAAAACTACACACAAAAATAAAATTGCTCTGAAAGAATGGGAAATGTCATTATCTGTTCTATTTTATGGGTGAAAAATAGAAATTAACTGTATCTATTTGTTGCTCGAAATAGGATGTCCTATGACCTCATATCTCTATGTTATAAAAAGAACATAATTTTTACCCAAAATGGAACCTCTCTCTCTCTCTCTGAGAACTTCCTGGTCAAATTCCATACGAATCTTCTACAAGATCTTGGACTCCCACTCCAGACTGTTTCGCACATAATTTTTGAAGTGATACTCTGCCTTTTATTGGTTCGTTCTGTCCTCTCCCCTTTTAGGAATGGTTGAGTCCCCCTCTGGGATTGATTTGTCCTTCCCCCTTTGGGTTTCTTCGGTTTCTTCTGAAATCTGTATAATTTGCTTCATATAGATATTATATAAATAATACCTATTTGCTATATAACAGTAGAGAAAATGGGTTCAGGAACGAGAACTGGCTCTGACACCTACTGTCACATAAAAACCTACTTCTGGACCTTTGAAATTTCTTGTCTTCCAGAAGAGACTGGACACATCCAAGGTATCTATTAAGACTGACATTTTTGTTTGTGCTAAATTCTGAACCTTGCCTGACAATTTGGAAAGTTTGTTGTCCTTTTCCTTTTCTCTTGGTTTAAAAATGATAAGGCTCACTTCAGTCCTTTTTATATTCAACTGCCTAAAGCTGCTTGGGTGCATTTATGATTTTGGCTTCCATAACATCATGCGGCAATGAGTTCCACAACTTAATAGAATATTATTTAAAATATCATTTAAAAAAAAAAAAAAAATCTGGCTCATATAAATAAAAGTAGTGATTAATAGTAATGTATTTACCTTTTCAATGCCACATACATTTATGTAAATTTCTACCATAATTCCCTCTGTTATTTTTTTTTTGTTTTAGCTTGAATGGTGTAATGTATTTATTCTCTCTAGTTCCTATGGAAATCTCTTTGATCATGCTCCCTCCTTTTTCTAGATTTTTGATATGTATGGCAGGAAAGGGACAGAATTAAATGCAATATGATAATGACCAGATATACCATCAGGTATTTAAATTGCAAAGCTATATTTTCATTCTGTCTTTATTTACTCCCAAATAAAGGAGAACATTTGATTTGCCTTTACCTATTTGCCTGTGACTGGAGCTGCTGGAACCAAAAAAGCTGATTGCAAGTGCTGTCCTGTGCATGGCTATAGCTAGTTGTTTTCTTAGTAATCAGAAACTTAATAGATAATTCAACCAGGTGCTGAACACTGTGGTCTGATCTGGCAAACTGACTTTAAACTTTAGACTATGTTTGAATATTTAATTAGATTAAAACCTGTTTTCATCAGAACTGAACACACAAAATTTTAGGCATTTTTTGTTTATTCGCAAAATTACCAGACTATAGATAGTATCAACATTCTCAATGCTGAGTGTTGTGGATGTTCATATTTTTCCTAATATCTTTGCTAAAGCCTACTAAAAGCTCCATTAAAGACTAACTTAGTGTCATTCAATCAGGTCTATGTATCTCACAGCTATCACACTGACAAAACATGCTCTTTGAGGAGCTTTGATTCTGTGAGACACTGAATACCTTTAATTTAGCATCTGCCAGGTTCGGGTGGCTGTGTATGTAACAGGGACCTTGCTTATCTACCAAACTTCTAAAATGTATTCTGTTCCGAGGTGCTTTGATTTTCATTTTCTAAGAGGAAGAATACTGTGTGAAAATACTGGTTTAATTAGAACAGAACCACCATATTTTCAGAAACCTGGCAATATGATAGAATCCTATGATTTCACTTAATGTGCAGCTGCGTTCACTTGAGGTCTATTAATGGTTGTAATCTAAAAGGCTGAAGCCTTTCATCAACTATCAGTAAATGCATCTTTTAAAAAAAGTAGATAAACGTGCAGCACAATGAATAAAAAACAATGAAATTCAAGAGTCACATGATTTAACAGGAGCGACATTACGGTTATATTTTCACTGAAACCACATTCATTTGTAACAATATTAAAAATTAACACCAGTTTTCATTTTGGTTCTCTAAAAGTCAGAGGGAGAAAAGTCTCTCTTCTTTATTTCTTCTGTTTATGTAATGATTTTTCTGTGGCCACCATACATTCTGAAAAAAAATAATTTTGTATGTTGTCAAATCATTACGCAGTTCATTCCATTGGAGGAAAACTAAACCCATGGGCTGGGCACTATAAAATACTTTTGGAAAAAAGGAAACAGATATAAAACAATGTTCCAAATGTTTCCATTTTAACCTCACAAAAGAATGCACTGTATTTTGAGTATTTTGTGTCAAACTTTCAGGTAGAATGATCAAAGTACTAAGTTCTCCACAGCCTTCCCATCCATAATCAAGCTCTTGTTCTTATATCCACAAAGGTGAAGATAAGGCATACATGGGCTCTGTTTGAATAGGTATATTATGCCTCTGCTCTAGAAAAGAGAGTGCTCTACCTAAACACATTCCTCAAGCTTAGTGTCTTGGTAAGGAGGAGTTGTTTGAAAAGCTGTTTCTGCTTCCAGATTCCCCTGTCCTCACAGGATATCTTTCTCACATTATTGTTGAACCTATGTGCAGTAATCTGCCTATATTTTCACATATTCAGGCACCTGATAACAAACTGGTAAGGGAGCATTATTCTTAACATCTTTCCATGGGATCCTTGATGCTGTTGGTTTTTTAAGACACTCAGTAATGACAGAAAGCAGCTGAATCCACAGGCGAATTAGGTCATTATTAAACAGGTTTCAAAAACCTTGTCATAATTACATCTTAAGGTTTGATGATCTTGAAGCTGCAAACTGAAGACACTGATTCATTTACCAATCCTACTACTCTTTTTAAGACAGTTTTTATTATGCCCAGGTCCCCATTACTAAATAGTTTATCTTATCTATTATCTGCAATGTTAATTTAAAATTCAGGTTCTTTCAGCATGGGCTGGTTGATACTATGTTTTAGCTCTGTACTTAAAAAAATGTGACTCTGATCTTACACTTGAGACCTCTCATTGCCACAATAGTACAAGAAGGTAATAATAAAAATAATGTATTCTGCTACATGTTTAATAGAAAACATAGAAAAGAAATTATGCAGACAATTGCTAATATTTTGTTTTCTTATGTCAGAATATACAATTGGGCTTTCTTACTTTTTACTGTACAATAAAATTCTGCTTTTAATAGACCATCATGGAGTCTTTCAAGTAAGATAACTTTTTATTATGTCTTCTATGATCATTTTAAAATTCAGGATTGATACCTCCCTGTATACCTGTATCCTGTGTATATCTGCTATAAGTGTGTAAGTGCTCATACAGTCCACTGAAATGTCTTCAAGAAAAATGAAGGTATTTTAAGTTAACAAGACATCAAACATTCAGCTGTAGAATGCCTCTCTTCATCTTAATTAACCATAATTTTCCTTCCTTAACCCAAAGACACAGGGAATAGTGATTACTCAAAGCTGCTCTGAAGTTTGGAAAGTTGATGTAATTCCTAAATTGTAGTCTAGGGCAAAGTTACATGACAAATGCAATTTATCACATTGTTCAGCAATTTATCATTAGGATATTATGACTTAATCCTGGACCATATATCAATACAGTTCCAAGCAGACATTTTTGTTTAAGTCCACCAAATTAATTTTATATACAACTTAAGTTGGCCCCTGCAGCCCTTTACAAAACAGTGATCTTGATCACATCATGCTGTCATGTGAGATAGCTGCTGAACTTTTTTCAAGATGACAGAAATAACCTACACCAACATAATAGTTTTCTTTCTGTTTGTTATGCTTTCCAGTGCTGCAAAAATCTGTAAAGCTATAAAACATAATATGTCATAATACACTAAAGCATGAGGAAAGTGTCATATGCAAAGCTAACTCATAATCCTTTAGAAGTCTTTAATTATAGTCAATCCTTCTGGATATGTATTTAGAAAAATAAACGACAAAACTATTATGGAATAAATAAAAAATATATGGTTTAAAACCCACATTTGTACAGCGAATTTAATGAAACAAGCATAGAAACAAATCATACAGTGGTGTATGTTTGGAATAAAAATAAGTGGAGCAATATGCTAGGACAAAAATGACCAATATTAATTCTAAATAGATTTGATATAATTTTTTCTAACATGACATTCAAGTCACTAAGGATGGGTTTCAGCATCTTATTAACTATGGTTTAGTGTATGCACAAACAAAAACAGTGACTAAGTGTATGCAATTAAGTTCCACTTTTAAAAGTGGCATAGATACACTAAGCAGATTGTAAAATGTGCTTGGGTGCCTAACAGTGCAGTTTTTATTAAGACTTTTAAAATGTCTTGTTATCTAACTCCCACTGGTTTCATATGGCAATAGAGACTTATAAATCATTGTGGTATCGTTTTGTGCCATGATGATCTGGAGAAAGTTTGACCCAAGACGCACATGAAAAATACACCTATGTAAGTGAATAGAAATGAATTTTAAAATTACTACTTTCTTTTCTCTTTCATTCCTGATCTAAAATAAATTTTAATTTCTTTTGCTAACATAGATAAAGCAATGTGTCATTTAACACAATAAGTCATATCTGATTAGCAGAATACAATGCAAGGACAAGTTAACACAGCTACACTAAAGCAAAACTGCTTATTAATTTGGACACTAAATTTATGTAATTTAAAAAGTAAAAAGAAATCTGAACATGAATGTTGACTAATTAAATTAATGGAGTCAGCTAAAGCATCTACTGACTGACTTACATGGAAAATCACAATCACAAGGCTGCTGACAGGATGATTTCTTTACAAATCATAATTCATGAATATTTTTTAACGGTTTGCATACTACACCTAACTTTTAAAAATAAAATTTTCTGATCCGCCTTTAGAAAAAAGAGAACAGCATGTCTAAATTTTATATATAAATATCTAAATCAGTTTATTCCGTATATCCAATCTGTAGTGTTTAATAGCTGTATTTCAGTCCAGTTTGGCTTTTTCTTTTTGATTTTCCCCTAAGGGGTAGTAAGCAAAATCTTTCTGACAGCACAATATATTTGCCTTTTATTACAAGATCTAACTGTTGCAACATAGATAGAAAAGAAATACTAAGTCAGCAACATCGTCTGAAATGTAGAATTATGAAAACAAAAATTGCACTCTAACAGTGACATTTCCCAGTAGTGTGAATGGAAAAATCGTACAAATGTGGGGAAAGGTTAACTGAACCTGGATCCATATGGATTCTGGCTTTACCCAACTGAATTATAATTCAGTATTACCAACACCATATCATATTCACATCTCTTAACTTCAATTTTTCTTTCTTTAACATTTTGAACCTTTGAAAATATTTAGTGGTCAAATACGTTAGAATAATTAGCACCTAATTCTACTCAATGTTCTATATTTTTTGTGCTTTCAGAAGATAATACTTTGTTCTGTGCAATTGTAGAGGGTCTCCCACCTCAGAAAATGAGAAATTTTGCTGTTCCTCATGCTGCAGCAGGGTAAAAGGAGAAAGAAACAGCAGAGACAAACAGCTGTGTACTGACCATGTTTTGGCATTTTGACATATAGCTTATTGTTAACTTTGCTCTTCTTTTTTTCTTCTTTTTTTTTCTTCCCCTTTTTCCCCAAAGACAGGAACATTGACTTCATTTTAAGACCTTCAGTGCTCTGAGCTTCAAAAATTCAGGCCACATTATTTAACTAAGTACAGATTCAGTGAAGTATTTGATTGTAAACATCCAGGTACTTCGAAACATGCCAAATTCTTTACCGATTTTTTTTCTCCCTGTACTTGCATTGACACTTTTGCCTGTTGAAACATGTGATTTACATACAAGTTAGTTTTCAAAATCCAACTGTCTTCCAATTCAAACACTAAATAGGATCTGTTCCAGGAACAGCTTTGAGATGGATGAAAGTGGAAATAGAAGATACTAAATTTCTTTGGGTGTTAATATATGCAAATCATATTATAAGAAAGTAGGTTAATAGTAAATCAAATCATTCTAGAAATTACTGCAAACTAGTTGTTCAGCTGATGTCAAGACACAACAACTTATAAACATCATAACTTTTCAGAAGATACTGTATAGCTTGTCTAACTGTCTGCCCATCAAATTAACAAGATATTAACCCAGTAGTCAGTATTATATTTAGATCTAGTCTGGCAAATGACAAAATGAAAGCATGTATGTTTTGTAACTGTAAAGAAACACAAAGGAAAATTATTATCTACATTTAACAGATGGAGAAACTCTTCCAAAGCGACGGAAAATAACTTGTGTACGTCAATTGGCAGTCCAGTGTCCATAACAGGAGTTGAAACCTGTCTCAGGTAAGTTGTTATCCTGTAAACTACACAGTCAACACAATACTGAACTATTAAAGAAGAAAGGCCTATTCTGACAGCATTTTTTACTGACTGCATCCTGGAAACAATAATTTTCCTCTTTAGCTTTCTTTCAGAAATAAACAGCAGACCCAAATGCAAAGTTCAGCTTCTGCTTTTACAGACTTTAACAGTTTTTGATTGCTGATGCACGTATTTTGCTCATTATAAATTAAACAAGGGAGACAGATTTCTACCTGAAGAAGCATGTCTGTCAAATGTGTGGTTAGCATGGTGTTTTTCATAAAATTCTGCTATGGATGGCTAACGTGCTGATTAATGGATTTTAAGGACGAGTTTGCAGTTTTGAAGGATAAGTACTCTTTCCAGTTTAGCAACCAAAAAATTGTAAAGATTTTTTTCCTCCTGCAAATGTATGCACATTTATTTAGAGTTGGTGTATTAATAAATGACAACTGCTACAGAAAGTAGTCTAGCATTAAATTAAATACATTTCATGACCCGCTCACTCAAAATGCATTATCTTTTAATACATTATGCATGCAAATATAATGACACTACGTAAATGACAATCTTAAAGTCCCGTGCAAAAATGAAAGCGTTTTTGTCTGATGAGTTAAAATAACCTTGAATTATTTATAAAAATTTACTTTTTGATAATATTATAGTATTATGTAATTGTTTTAGCACTTAAAAAGTCTTTTATTTAAATAAAAGGAAAGAACAAAGGCTTCTTGACAATCCATCACAAATTATCAACGGAGGTTAATTAGGATATTTTAGTGCAAGTTATAGGACCAATAACAGAAAACAAGTCTCAAAGGGACTTTTAAAGACACTTCTTGCCCTAGGACAGTAATAATTATGTAATCCATGTTTTTAAAATCTTTTTCTTGCAGGTCTTAAATTATGGAATTTCTACAACCTGCACAATATATACTCACCATATCTCACATATAATCTCATTACTTCTAGCCACCATAGACAGGAATAATCAGCTTATTCCTTCTGGAGCGGGCTACCAGCTTTTTGGAGAGTGTAATCAGTTCCTATCCAACTCTTTCCTTAGATAACATAACTCCAGGTGTTTCATTCTGGTTTTGTTGATTAAGTTTTCCAGAGTTATAAAATTGTTTCTTGTGTTTCTCTAGGCTTTCCGAATGTCCCATGTTTTCCCTAGAGGTCAATTTCCAGAAGTTATGTCAGTACTCCATCTATCAAGACAGCTATTCCCTACTATGTATTTATGGAACTTCTTATTCCTGAGTGTAACTTTTTTAAAACATATTTATGCTAAAGTTCAACAATATACAGGTTAAGTCCAAGATTTGTAACAGTACTTTAATCCTGAATTCAACATTACTGAAAGCCCTCTAAGCATGGTGAATCATGTAACAACTTTTTTTCTTCCTAATTGTTGGTTAATTGTAGAAGATTGCTGTATTTATAGCATCTTCACAGTGAATAACACTTTGTATCTGTTTTGACAGTAAGCCACCAATAGCTCTTCTTTCAGTAAGGGTACCCAAACAATTTTTAATCTTTGTTATGAAACTTTCACTTAGATCACCATGCTTCCCAATTTAGCTTATGAAACTATTATACAGGACAATGACAAAAGCCTTAGTACAGTGATGATACTGACATACACTTTTTTCTTTCTCTGAAAGTTTTGTTAGCATGCTCTAGAAGAAAATTAAGTTGGTTTTACATGATATGCTTAGAATAAATTCAAGTTGGCTGTTTTTCTTCTACTTGTTTTCCTCCAGGTGTGCAAATAAAGTTTATTTTATTATCTGTCCCAGTGTTTTTCTGAAAACTAAAGTTATTCTGGCATGTCTATAATTCTTCAGCTGCTTCTTCTAAAAACCTGAAAATATATTCATAATTTTTTAGTCTTCTGGAACCTTGTCTGTTGTTCTCAAAGATAAGTTTTAATGAATGTGTAAATGTGTCAGATATTTGAAAATGCTTATTTTTTCCAAGGAGTCTCCAACTGTTTCCTTCCCATTGCACCCCAAGGTCTTATACATGCTTATCTCATCCAGCTATCCCCGCAGTAGACTTTTATGATGACAAAGGTAGTGAACAATTCTGCTCTCTTATCATTGTGTGTTAACAGCTTTGTGTTTCCTTTGAGAATTAATTAATATTCTTCTTACTTTTATTACAAATGAATTTCAGTTTACTCAATTGCTCTTAAAGTATTAATAAAAATTTAAGCCTGATTAATCTGATACTTAGTTTTAATTTACCAAATCCTACAAATGAAGAGCCTGAAAACTTGAATAACTGTACTGACAGAAAATATTTAAACCATTCTAATAACAAACCACTGTGTATTAAGAGAACATTTAAAGACTGAGGAGACAATGGCAGGCCGAGGTGTTTTTTTTTTAATTTCAAGGAACTCTGCATCAGGCACTGAAAATAAGCCTGCTGAGGCACCATAGTAGAATTGTTGGAAACAAGTTCTTACAAGAATTTAGTGCCTAACAGCTGGAGAATACTTTGTCCTTGCCTACTGTTCCTAAATGAAATCACCTCTCCTTACCACTGAGGACACTTTAGTACCTTGCTTTTTTTTTGGACTAGGAACAAACAAAGCATTTGGGAACACAGAGTAGGAAGCCTCCACATGTAGCAGATTATCATTCTTACCTAGGAGACCATAGATAATTTTTAAGCATAACAAATGATATTTCATACTTTTCCATAAATGGAGAAATGTCAAAATTTGAAAATATTATCCAATACAACAAAACACACATACACCGACAAAACCATACATTTTCCTGGCAGAGCAGTGGTAGCTGAAATTTCATGCCAGCTACACACTTTATTACAATAAACATTAAATAATTCCCCCCCCCCCCCCCCCCCCACAACTATACATCTTAAAATCATAAGGACATTAATTTTAATATTTACTAATGTTATCTTCCTAGAATTTAGATATTTTAATAATAGTGTAAATTAGAAATATCTTATTTCCATGCTGAGAAAAGTATCCAGAGTCATAATAATGCTTTTTTAAAATAATTCGGATCTTTTATTTAAAAAAAAAAAAACAAACAAAACCTATACACATTATTGTTGTGCATCTTTTCTGAAACTACTATGCCATATTCAGTGACTATGTAGAAAATGAAGCAATCGGGTTTCAGTTAAATAAAAGTTGTTAAAAAACTGTAAAAAATTATTTTTCTAGTATTATTACATAGAAAAAAGTGATATTTTTTTTCTATATAAACCTTTTAAAACATGTTCCAAGCTATATGTCAATTTCATTATTTCCTAGGGTATTAAAATCTTATAATACTGCAGTTTCAAATCAAATTTAAATAATTTTTTAAAATAGCCTAAACAGAAGTTAGAATGCATCCTGTTCTGTGCGTCTGTACATTTGGTCATGCATCAACTCAACTTTATTGAACTAGTACATACTGATTATTTCAACACAAGTGCTTTCCAAGAAGTTTAATAATAGTGTTTGTAAAGAGCAAGACAAATGATCAGTTAATGACCTGAAGCCTCAGCAATGTATCGTCAATGTGGTGGACAAAGCTAATAAAACAATATCCTAATGCAAATTAATCATGATCTATGTAGGCTTCAAATTAGAATTCAAAGTACAGGTTGAACTACAGTCCTAAGCACTAGCTCAGCTCAATATAAACAGGACAATTTGTCAGTTGAAAATATGATACTTCATACTGAAGTGCTTTAACAATATGTGAAGTACAATAATAGCTCAACATTTACAGAAGTAAATAGAAACATGAATGGAAAAATCCTGAACATGATTTTGTATTTATATGTTAATTGATGTGTCAAGCATTTCTTATCGAGGGAGGAGCAAGGATCAGCTAGTGTTTGTAAACTCAGTACTGCTTAGAATCAACTCAGACATCAGTCACAACTGTAAGGTACTACTATCCTTGCAAATTTGTTAATATTCAATCTTTTCTTCTTTCCTCTGTAAAATACAAATATTTTGAGTATTTTGATACTACAGGGAAAAAATCCTATCAATCTACATGCTTATTACTACACTACTGAATTAGGCTTTAAAGTCCTAAAATATGCATGTAAGTGATTTTTAAAGGACTGTTTCTTGCCTCGACACTTTAAAATTCATTTGGAAATGCTGGAATACTTTTTCTTTTTTTGGTGATATTTCAGTATTTTAGTGTGAAAAATAATATTTGAGTGGGAAAATGTCAAATAAAAATCCCATTAATATGATAAATCTTACACATGGTCATATCTTTTAATTAAATCACATTGAAAAAGCTGATCTGAACTTAGTTAACTTTGAGGTACCACAGAAGAAGTTCCCTTGATTAAGCAGAAGATCAAAGAAAGAATGAAACCGCACTGGCTGGTAAGTCACTTAAAAGCTGTTTTGATTAAAGAATGTTAGCTAATATTCAATTCAATTGTGTTAGAGGCAGCACCCCACTGATAATAAAGCTGTGAGACATAGTTAGCATGTCCTCTATAAGTTGTATCTACATTTGATTTATTTTATGCAGTTCTGGTCACTGATTTGCACTACAGAGACTTGGGGGGAAAAGCTAACCTTAATTTTAAATTTATGCATAAAAAGAAGCTTTTATTTAAAGAAAAGGAAGAAGGAACAGGAAAAACAAATAAAAAATGAAAGATTTTCAAATTATAAATACTTCCCACAGGTATGTTATTAGAAAGCAGAGCTCCATTATCTTTAACTTCGTTTTATCCCCAAGGTTATTTTGTTGTTGACCATTTTCTTTGAAACAAAACCAAGGTACCCACTAAAGACTGAAATTCATTTAACAAAACAAAATACTTGCATCAGGCATTGATCATTAATACTTTTTATAGCAAACTGATGTTCAAATGTAAGCACCATATTTTTCTGTTTTATTCAGATTTCACTTCAAAAGTATTTTAAGACTTCTGAAAGGATAAACTATTTTTTTTTTAGAACCACTGCTAGATCTGGGAAAAAATAAAAAAAACTTTGTTTTACAGTAGACTGGTAGATGTAATCCTGTTTTATCCTTTCATATCCTAGCTTGCACCATCTGAAAAGGCATTTGCATGATCACCCCAGGCCAAAGCATACCAAGTTAATATTTTAGGATTTCACTCTGTAAGGAGGTGAGGGACCTTTAAAGTCTCTTTTTTCTTTCTGTTTTCCAGGTTTAACATGACGACATCTCTGTGTCACAGCCTGGTTCTACATTCCTGGAGATAAATGACTTGTGATAAGAGCAGGGACTTTGCAAGAGTCTGAAAAGCACATTCACCAGTCACTTCTCTCAAACCACTTCTTGATAACCTAGAAATAGTGGGGATGCTAGTGCAGCCAAGGCTGATTCATTCAGTCATGGCATAAAAGAGTCTCTCCACCTATCCCTACTTCACTGGTGTAGGTAAGGGAAAGGCAAGATGACCTTCTCTTTAAGGGTGTAACCAAAAAATGCATACTGCTGGTGGATTGGAGAGGCCCAGACACTCCTGACTGGGAAAACACTGATTACTGGCATATTGTACACATTTTACTTCTTGCTTTAGAACTCAAGTCTCTTTACTTAGGGGCCTGACATATGGGGACATTTATATCCTCCATGGCTTGTTTTACAGGTAGGGCCAGGGGGAATGCAAAGAGTATTACAGACCTTGGCACATACTTGCTTCAGATTCAGTTCTAACATCATGTTGGAGAGCTCTTCAGTCTGAGTACCTCAGCTGATAAATGCTATTCAGACTGAGTGAAGCTATCAAAATATGTTTCCTGTATTTATTCCCAAGATTTTTGCTTATCCTACCATCTGACTGCACCATAGCAATCACAAATCTGCCCACCTCTGTCTGTTAGGGCACTGGGTACAACCCAGTCTCATTGCAAAGGATCCCTTCAAGGTTTGGTGACCTGGGGCCTTAAGCTGACACAGTGGATATTTCTCTCTCCTCTCCTCTCCTCTCCTCTCCTCTCCTCTCCTCTCCTCTCCTCTCCTCTCCTCTCCTCTCCTCTCCTCTCCTCTCCTCTCCTCTCCTCTCCTCTCCTCTCCTCTCCTGCTCCTCTGCCTCAGACCTCTCTTGTCTCCAGAGAGTCGTGGGGTTTAGCAGGATGTTCTGGACCATTAGGTCCATCACCCGCTCTTCTCATATCTTCCCGGACAGAAAAGTGTCTGGAGACCATCTGATCCTCCCTCCCTCCACAACTAACCAGGTCAAGCTTTCATTCTTTCCTTTCCACACACTTGTTTAGGATCTACCATGTGTCTGTATTCATTTTCTGACTGGCTATGAACTATGTAAAAAAAAACCTTAAAAAAAAATCAAAGTTAATGTCTATTATCAGCGTGCAAGCCTTGTGCATATCAGTGGTACAAGGAATTCTACCATGAGTATTAGCTTCTATTCCTTCGCTTAATATCCAAGAAAATCTTCCTACATAGCATGTAAACTAAGATTCTGAATATAAGTGAGGGTAAAGGACTCTATTCTGATTTCTTCTTTTTTTTTTTTAAGCACTATTTTAATATAAAGGATATATAAAATTGAATATAACAACATAGTAACAGGGAATTTCAAGAAGAATGAATGATCTTAAAAGTAGCTTTCTTAGTATCTAGTGGATTATTGAAATTGAATGGCAAGCAATATATCATATGTTTCTTAACTGAGAGCACTTCTTTTAATTTCATAAAGATTGATCCATTACCAAAGAATAAATTAATAATAATTCATATTTCTATAAATTTTATTCCATCTTTCAACATCAGACTTCTTATTCACTTCACTTTGTTGTATAAAATATCAATACTCCTAAAACGTCTACTAAAGTAGAAATTTCCATCTTGGGAAACTACTGTGCCTTTAATAACTACTATAAGAACTCTACTACATAACATTGATTGACATTAAAATAGTTTACTTGTTTTTTTTTCAACTGGTTTACTTCCCAGAATCTACTTGGCTTTTGCCTTTCCTACTTCTGTATTGACCACTAAAATATAGTTCAACTTCTGCCTCAAAATTCCTGCTGTTTCATAAGCTCTGTTACGATTCAACATAATCTATTTCCCACTGATGTTGGAAAACATAATAAGGTCACAGCAGGGAAGCTTTAGCTTCATTAAAGCACATTATTATAAAAAATAAAATGATCTAGGGTAAATTGGTTTTGTCCTTGTGGTACAGTTTGCATATATCCACATTAATCTGAGCATATAAAGCAGCAATAAATTTGCTAGCCCTATTACATTACAAATGAGTCTCCTTATCTTTCATTTCACCATGGGAACCTCTAGTGGCAGATGGAGATGTCAATACTTCACGTTCCAGGTGATATCTACCTTTGTTAGGTAATAAGATATTAAACGTCCCTGCAAGAACCAAAAACCCCAATCTATAAAAATGTTTGTTTCTGTCTCTAAATTGTTTTGAAGACTTTGCCTGTGTCCAGCAAATGTACACATCAGAATTATTTAAAAGAAATGAGCAAGCTAGGAAATGAATTTAAATTTGACCCTCTCAGACTTTCATTTATCATGGAAACCCATAATAGAGGGACTGTGCATAAAGATTTAAGATAGGGAATCAGTGATTTTTCTATTAATCTAGTTTAACTGATACTAAAATCTGACAGAACGAATTACAAGTTGCAGGCAGGAAGGCTTATCAATTCATTACTACTTTCAAGGTTCTCCCTTCTCTCTTTCTCTTTGCCTTCAGCTGCTGGCAAAGGATAGGCTTTTGCAGTTCAATTTTTCAGTTTATTTTTGACTGCTTTTAATTAAATTTGATGGCCTGCTTCTGCACCAGTGAAGTTATTGGAGTTGCAAAGCACTTTGCTGTTATAATGATGGCTCCCTTGATGTCTGTTCATTATTAACTGCTTTTCAAAAGTGCTTCTCTCAACTCTCATTTTATAAATATTTAAATAACTGTGAAATTCTATAACATAAATATCTGGGCACTAGTGATAGGAATTCTATTGCCTATTTAATAGGTTTTACATAGTAATATGATCTTTAAATAAAGTTATACATTATAATGTTAATTGGGAAAGTGTTGTCCCTAAATCATGTTACTTGTAAGTGTCAGCACAAATTGTAGTCATATTTCAAAGCAGCAGTAATCGATGAATTAGTCAGTAGTTTGTGAACTATTGCTTATGTGGCTATATTTTTCACATATCTTAATTATTCGGAGTAAAAGACAAATAGGTAAATAATACAAAAGGAAACAGAGCACTTCGGATCTGTGCACTACAAGCGATATTACTTGTATTAACCTCAATGCCTTCTGAAACAAATTTCCATTTTTAATACAAAGTTACCAGGAACAAGAAGGTAGAACAAAGGAAAGGAAAGAGTTTTTTAATTAGTAGCACTTTGGCCAATGTAAGACAAGAGACTGCTTACAGTTAAGTCTGGAGAAGAAATTAAGAGCCCTAAAACCTCTTAACGGGCAGGACTTAGCTCTTAAAACAAAAGACTTTTTTTTGCTGTTTAATGGGTCAGCTACTTGTTCCATCTCCCATGGGCAGGGAGCGTTAGAGGAATATAATATTTGGCTAAACATTAAATAAGAGAATTTGCACATCCTTTTCCACGTTGACAAGTGCTTTGTTCTGCAACGAGTGACACTGGCTTCAGTGAAAATTCTCTCAGATAAGGGATGGTTTCAGTATAAATAATACAGGCAAAATATAGCACAGCACCACTCAGTAATGAACAAATTGCACTTCTGAACATAGAAAAAAGGAAAATAAGAGGTAGTTTGCCATGTGGTTCTGGAAACATTTTAGAACATTCTTTTCTAGAAAACGCTAACTTTAAATTGTAAACTGTCTATCTCTGTGAAAAGGCGTATCTTCCTAATTACTTTTGCATTGCAATGGACTACACGTTTCAAAGCCTATGTAAGCAAGTAGAACCTCTTTCTTGATTCCATATGGGCTGCTCTCTGCTCATATTTAGACTGTATCCAGTTTTAGGGATTATCTGCTGCTGCAAGTTCTTCACTTAACTTTATCACTCATTTAAAAGAACATTTCATTTTCTATACATTTAATAAAACAAAACAGTAATTATACCTGAAATATGGAAATTCTTAGTTAAACCTATACTTTACATGATCAAAGTATATGTGTATGCTCTTCTGCCTTCTACAATCATTCTGATTGAGCCTTTCTATAGAAACACCCTTAAAAATAATTAAAAATTCTCAAAAAAAGTAAATTTGAAGTGCACCTAATTCCTCTACAGACATTCAGAAATCAAATGGCCAAAGTTTCGTTAAGATGAATTTAGTCTGTTACTTGAAGTAAGTCTACACTAAATGAGTTCACATGACAACTGAAAATAAAAGGCATAGAAATTCTCCTGCATGGGAGTTTAAAAAGGTAGCAACATAGTTACCCACTGCAAGTGCAGCAAGGAAGCCACTCTTCTATGTATGTAACACAGCCAGATATATCCATATTAAATTTAATAGCGACAGCTATGGTAAATGTGGCCTTAAAGACCTTTGTCCAGCTTAATGACCCACACACACCTCCAACCTCCTTTACTTTCTACATATCCAGGACTATGGAATAAGTTTCAAATGAGTCAATTGTTCCCTGTTCTTTCACCTTTTCCTGAATCTTGATATTCCCTGACATATTATAGAGGCAAAAGATGGTGACATCCTTAATTTACTCATGTTTCATAGTTTCATATTTTCAATAACATTAATATAGCCCCTTCGATTTCTCAGCAGGTGGTATCCCATCTGTCACACACAAATCATCCAGAAATGTCATACTACTGCAGGAAATCTGTCCATCATGATCCAGCTGTCCATTACCACAGGAAGAGTGCCAGTTTTCTGCCTCTGCTGATTCTCCCACCTTCTACAAGGACTACCTTAAACACTTCAAAGAAAATATAAATAAACTGTGGAAATTCCTACACATTAATTACGGTTGGCTAGGACTGCTTCTCTTCTAAGTTCAACCATGTTTTAGAAGAAAAATAATCTTTTCCAGCTCTTCCCTACTAGAAAGACAACTTTACCTTTAAAGTAACAATTGCATAGTTTCCAAAGAATCAGCAAATCTTAATTATTCTATTAATTATTTTGTGTGAACAGCTGCTATCTTTCCAGCTAACAGTGCACAACCTTTCTGGTCAGACAGGAGAGGGACATACACTACTGCTTCTTTTTTATAGTTTGATTAGACCTACTTAGCACATAGAGTCTAAGCTGAACATCCATGCACTGTGGATGCACTGTGATTCCAGGCCATATATTGGTGGTTGCAGCCCTGAAGAGCAGAAGATAGTAGCTCTAGTGAACAGAGAAAACTGTAGTTTCAGTCTGAAGAGCTCTTTACAAACAGTGGAACCAAAATAAATTAGTGAAGATGTAAGCTATGAATCTGTTATGAAATCATCACCCCTCAGTCTCGTCTCTGCTGGACAACGTGAGTCCCCACACTTAGAATTTGAAGTTAATACCTGTAAGTCTAAGAACTGTACTGTGGTCCATGACAAAGTGAAAGTTCAATCTGCATGACACCTTTCCTTGATGATGGAGTAAGTCAACACTGAGCTGATCTGTCCTAAAAGACTGAGTTTCATGGGGAAATTTGAAACCCATCAGGTCTGGATCAAGTTTCATACAGACTTCAGAAAGGACCTCCAAAGACAGACAAAAAAACCCAGATGTGTTAGCTGCCTTCTTGGAATATTGCTGAGCTTTTCACAACCTCTCTAAATGTGTTTGGACTAGAGAGGGATCAGGTGTTATATTTACTGCTAATATGCTTTGAAGCAGTGAATGTTTAAACATGTGATTTTTGCTGTAGTAAGCAATGATGTATTTGCATGCATGTAGGCTGCTTGCCAACCTGACTGACACTATTTGAATGCCAATGATTTATTAAAGAACAGTAAGTCAGATTCAAATTGCTTTAAAAAAAAGAAATACAGCATTAAACTACAGTGGTTTGGGATTTTTTAAGACTATTCTGAGATAAAACATAGGGAGAGTTGATATTGTACAATGTTTGCTTGTTAACTGTGAACTCATAAATTCTTTTGTATGAATTACTGCAAACATTCCTCAGCAAAGGAAGCTAACTAATCTTTTCTTCAGAAACACTTCAATCAGCTGATATACTTCTATGGATAATATATTTATTTTTATATGAAAACAGGGATCAATACAAGAAAGGAAAGAAAGAAGAAACCTAGTAGCTTTAAAAGAGTGTCAATTTTAGATTTCATTATTTATTTATTTTGGGGGTCAAAGGGAGCTATAGAAAGGTGAGGTACAGAGACAAGAAGGTTTCCTATTATTTTCTGTTCCAAAAAATTTAAGCTGTTTTGGTACCAGTGACTTGTATTTTATTCCAGCATATTTAGATCAAAAAAATATAATTTTTGTGACTGCTGTTATGTTCAGAGTAAATAAATTAGCAAATGTTTCTGATTAAACATTTGCCTCTGAATTTGGATAAAACACATTACAGAAAAGTTACAGGAAAGTATATGCAGGTTATAAAACCTAATCACAGCTAAAGAGTCCTTCAGAGATAAAGGAAAGCATCACTCCCTTCCACAGTAAATGTGGATAAGTTGACAAAGTAAAACATTTAAAAATGCTTTAAATTAGTTCGTTTTGCTATTTGTATCAGTTCTGACATTTTTAAGTCTCAAATTTAAGCAATTAATGGCAGATATAATACCCATTGAATGAATAGCTAATATTTTATGATGGAATTTTGTTTACTAACTCCTTCTTTACGTTATCTACAAACCAGATAGAGAACACTGGCAGCATAAAGAAGACCATTTCTCTCTCAGTTTCAATACTAATGCAGTATCAGTCTTTAGTAATTAGGACAAGTACTTACAGATCAAGCACTGCTCATGGTAGCGCAGTAAATAAGAGTTTCACTATTGCTAGTAGCAGATCACAGGCTGTGTGCTTATTTTGCAAGCTCTCAGAACTGAAGTTTGTCAGTCTTGCTTTGTCTGAAACTACCTTGACCTGCCTGAAGCTGTGTTTTAACTTGTTTAGGTACAATTTTTTCTCATGACCACCTATCTGTGCCTGACTTGTTTTACTTTGAGGTTTTGGTTTTGTTTGGTTTTGTTTGTTTGTTTGTTTGTTTTGTTTTTGTATTGTGTAACCATAATTTTAAGTAGGTAGTAGTAACAAGTAGGTATCTGTATAGAAATGTCTATGGCTTTAAAATAATGATTTGCTCAAGGGGCCTTTATGCTACAAAAGCAGAGGCCTTGGGAACGGGGTACATGATGGACTGTAGAGGAGCACAGGCAGTAAATGAAAGGAAAAGAAGCCCAGCCTAGTTACTGGAGACCCTACAGTTATGAACAGCTCACGAATGTTCAGTTAAAGTGCAGGCCTGTACCAGTCATGAGTTGCAAGGAACCTGAAGAACACATGCTCAACGTATTGGTAGCATATTCTGTGCAGTCAATTCAGGTGTAATATGGACTAGCAGGCCAATAAAGAAACAGCAAAATGTAAAGAGTTTTAGACAATGCAAAAATGGTGCCAAGTAAATCCTAGATTGAGTAGGAAGAAACCTTCTACCTTAACATCATAGACATTACATCAAAGGAGTCAAGATGCTGACTGCTCACTGTACCTTCCCCCTGACTCCAAACCAAACCCACCAACCTTAGAACCTACAGGAGGAGAGAAAGAGAAAAGGGGTAGATACTATGAGTAGGTGCATGGCAGTTTTAGCTGAATTACTGTTATGGAGACCTTTCATCTAATAATTTTTTACTTATTTATTTACTCCATAGAATAGAATAGAATGGAGTAAAATGGAATGGAATGGAATGGAATAGACCAGACTATTTTAGTTGGGAAGGACCTACAATGACCATCGAGTCCAACTGCCTGGCCAATTCAGGGCTGACCAAAAGTTAAAACATCATGTTAAGGTCATTGTCCAAATGACTCCTAAACAAGGACAGGCTAAGGGCAACCATCTCTCCAGAAAGCCTGTTCCAGTGTTTGACCACCCTCTCGGTAAAGAAATGCTTCCCAATGCCTGGTCTGAAAGCCCCTCTGATGCAGCTTTGAACCAGTCCCGTGTGTCCTATCACTGGATCCCAGGGAGAAGAGATCAGAACCTCCCTCTCCTTTACCCACCTCAGGAAGCTGTAGAGACCAATGAGGTCGCCTCTCAGCCTCCTTTTCTCCAAACTAGACAAGCCCAGAGTCCTTAGCCGCTCCTCACAGGACATTCCTTCCAGCCCTGTCACCAGCTTTGTTGCCCTCCTCTGGATGCATTTGAGGACCTTCACATCCGTCTTAAATTGTGGGGCCCAGAACTGCTCATGGTACTCCAGGTGGGGCCACACCAATGCTGCAACACTGAATACAGCCGGATAGTCACCCTTTGTGACCTGCTGGTTATGCTGTATTTAGTGCACCCCAGAACGCCAGTTGACTTCTTGGCTACCAGGGCATGCTGCTGACTCCTATTGATCCTGCTGGCAGGCAGCACCCCCAGATGCCTTTCTGCAGAGCTGCTCTGCAGCCACTCCACTCCCAATTTAGATTTGTGCCCGACATTACTCTGTCCTAGGTGCAGAGTCCAGCATTTTGACTTGTTGAATTTCATCCCATTAATCATAGCCCAATGCTCCAATCTATCTAGACCCCTCTGCAAGACCTCCAGTCCCTCAAGAGATCAACAACACCTCCCAGTTCTGTATCATCAGCAAACTTGCTTTCTTTCCTTCTGTGTAATAATTAGGTTTGGACTAATAATAGTATTTTATCTAGACTGTCAATATTTCAATTATACTAACAGTAGATCATTGGCTTTACAAATAAAATGCATTACCTTTTCACCCTTAACAAGATTTTGCCTGTATCATCTTTGTCACCTTAGCACACATGCATAAAGACTGCGTAGCCACATGTAGTAGCTGTTAGATATTGGGGTTTCCTCCATGCAGATAAAAACCCTAAGAAGTTTTTACAATAACATGTAGACAGATTTTCAGAGGCCAATCACTTTGCAAAATGTGGTAGCCTTTGCCACGAATTAAAGTGACACCAAACCATGGCCTTTTGAAATATCACTCTGTTTTCCAGTGACAGAAGCAATAGCTTATCTCGAGGAAAAGCTGTATATTTTTAAAAAATCACGGACAAAACAATATATTTTGTCCAAGCTTCAATCTAGGAAATGACTGAACAGTTTTAGCTGAAACTTTAATATTCAACTCAAGGCAAATAACTTTGTATGAAAACCGCCAGCTTTAATGCTTAAGTCTAGCAAGTGAAAAGTGGCTGAAATCAGGATTTTATAATATGAAAACTGCAGCAACCTTTATTTAGGAAAATTTATATTTATCTGCATGTAGAAAATACATTCTAGGCTGCAATGCTAAAAAAAATATGATTACTTAAACGTTAGTTTTAGCTGATATGTTGTGCATATTCTATATCAGAGGTTATCATACATATCGATATACGTAAGTAAAAAATTATATATCTGGTGTCAACGTACTGCATAATATTTCAAATTAGGAGTGATGTTCATACTATTCACCCTATTAAATCAAGTAGATAATTTCCAAATAGAGTGTTTTATTCTAGATGGAGGAGATTTTCATGCAAGGTGACTGACACATCAGCATGAAGTTCTTCTGAGATCAGGTTAGTGTGAGCAGATAGAAATCTGCCCAAATTCATTAAAAAAAAATAATGAAAACCCAACCAAGCAAACTAACAAAAAAACCCAAACAGAAATCAATCAGGGATGTTATGTGACTTAAAATAGATAGAAAATTCCAGACTTGCTATATAGGGAAGTTTGCTGCCTCCCTGGGGCCCAGGTTAACAAAGTTAAGAAGAAGCTTCCTTCCCTGGTGCAGCAATCAGATTATTACCCCCTTTTAGTTTTTCAGGTAGGCAGTGATGACATAGTGAGAAGAACGCCGAGGGCAACGAAGAAAGATTTCTGGGCATTGGGATGACTGGTTAAGGGATTGGGAGCACAAGTCTTGTTCTCCTCTATCCCTCCAGTTGTGGGGTTTGATGAGGGGGTAAACAGGAAGATCCAGCAGCTCAATCACTGGCTCCGAACCTGGTGCTACTGGCAAGGTTTCGGGTTCTTTGATCATGGCCTGATTTACAGAACACGAGGCCTGCTGGCAGCAGATGGGAAAAGCCTGTCTCGCAGGGGGAAAATGGTTCTAGGACTAGAGTTAGCAGGGCTCATTGAGAGAGCTTTAAACTAGATTGGAAGGGGGATGGGGATGTAACGGGGCTCACTAGAGAGGTGCTCGGTTGTAGTATCTCCGCACTTGTGGGGCAGAGTGCTAGTATTATTGAGAATCGGAAGGCCCACCACCCCTCAAGGGCAAAAGCTACACACTCATTGCCCTCTCCGAAATGCCTGTACATAATATGCACAGCATGGGGAACAAACAAGAGGAGTTAGAGATCTGTGTGCGGTCACAGGGCCATGATCTTATTGCAATTACTGAGACATGGTGGGATAGCTCGCATGACTGGAACGCTGTCATGGAGGGCTATGTTCTCTTTAGGAAAGATAGGATGGCAAGGCGAGGTGGTGGAGTTGCTCTGTATGTGAGAGAGCAACTGGAATGTATCGAGCTCTCCCTGGGGGCGGATGAAGAGCAAGTTGAGAGCTTGTGGGTAAGGATTAAGGGGCAGGGTAACATGAGAGACACTGTTGTGGGTGTTTATTACAGGCCACCTGATCAGGATGGGGAAGTTGATGAAGCCTTCTACAGACAGGTGAGAATTGCCTCACAATCACAGGCCTTGGTTCTCATGGGGGTATTCAATTACCCTGATATCTGTTGGGAAGGCTACACAGCTAGGCATGTACAGTCCAGGAGGTTCCTCCAGTGCATTGATGATAACTTCTTGACTCAGGTGGTGGAGGAGCCCGCAAGGAGAAGTGTACAACTGGACCTAGTACTGACAAACAAAGAGGGACTGGTGGAGGATGTTAAGGTTGGGGGCAGACTTGGCTGCAGTGATCATGAGAAGACAGAATTCAGGATTAAGTGCAGTATGCACAAAATGACAAGTAGGCTTGAAACCTTAGACTTCAGGAGGGCTAACTTGGATCTCTTCAAGGAATTGCTGGGAGAAATCCCATGGGAGAGGGCTCTGGAGGGTAAGGGGGCTCAAGATAGCTGGCTCGTATTTAAGCACCACTTCCTCCAAGCTCAGAATTGGTGCATCCCGAAGAGCAAGAAATCAGGCAAGGGAAGCAGGAGACCTGCATGGCTGAGCAGGGAGCTTCTGAAAAAGCTCAGGTGGAATAAGGGAGTTTACAGTATGTGAAAGAGGGACTGACGTCTTGGGATGAGTATAAGAATGCTGTCAGGGTATGCAGGGATGAAACGAGGAAAGCCAAGGCAGCCTTGGAATTGAACCTGGCGAGGGATGTCAAGGCCAATAAGAAGGATTTTTTTAAGTATATAGGAGGCAAAATGAAAATTAGGGAAAATGTGGGCCCACTGTTGAATGACACAGGTGCTGTGGTGACAGATGATGCAGAGAAGGCGGGGTTGCTGAATGCCATCTTTGCTTCTGTCATCACTGCTCAGGCCAGCCCTCAGAAGTCCCAGACTTTGCAAGTAACAGAAAGAGTCTGGAGGAAGCATGACCTCCCCTGGTCGAAGAAGATGAAGTTAGGGATCAATTAAGCAAACTGGATATTTACAAGTCCGTGGGGCCTGATGGGATGCACCCGTGAGTGCTGAGGGAGCTATCAGAAGTCGTTGCGGGGCCGCTCTCCATCATCTTTGAAAGGTCCTGGAGAACAGGGGAGGTGCCTGAGGACTGGAGGAAAGCCAATTTCACTCCAGTCTTCAAAAAGGACAAGAAGGATGACCCAGGAAACTACAGGCCGGTCAGCCTCACCTCCATCCCTGGAAAGATGATGGAACAGCTTGTTCTGGGCATCATCTCCAAGCATCTGGAGGAAAAGAAGGTTATTAGAAGTAGTTAACATGGATTCACCAAGGGGAAGCCATGTCTGACTAATCTGATAGCCTTCTATGATGGCATGACTGGATGGGTGGATGAGGGGAGGGCAGTGGATGTTGTCTACCTTGACTTCAGCAAGGCTTTCGACACTGTCTCCCACATCATCCTCACAGACAAGCTTAGGAAGTATGAGTTAGATGAATGGACAGTGGGGTGGATTGAACAGTGGTTGACAGATAGAGCTCAGAGGGTTGTGGTTAGTGGTGCAGAGTCCAGTTGGAGGTGAGTAACAAGTGGTGTCTCTCAGGGGTCAGTACTGGGTCCAGTCCTGTTCAATATATTCATCAAGGACCTGGATGAAGGGATAAAGTGTACCATCAGCAAGTTTGCTGATGATACAAACCTGGGAGGGGTGGCTGACATGCCGGAAGGCTGTGCTGCCATACAGCATGACCTGGACAGGCTGGAGAGTTGGGCAGAGAAAAACCCGATGAAATTCAACAAGGGCAAGTGTAGGGTATTGCATCTGGGGAGGAATAACCCCATGCATCAGTACAGGTTGGGGGATGACCTCCTGGAGAGCAGCTGTGTGGAAAGGGACCTGGGAGTCCTGGTGGACAACAGGATGACCATGAGCCAGCAATGTGCCCTGGTGGCCAAGAAGGCCAATGGCATCCTTAGGTGTATCAAGAAGAGTGTGGCCAGCAGGTCGAGGGAGGTCATCCTTCCCCTCTACTCTGCCCTGGTGAGGCGGCATCTGGAGTACTGTGTCCAGTTCTGGTCTCCCCGGTTCAAGAAGGACAGGGAACTGCTGGAGAGGGTCCAGCAAAAGGGCTATAAAGACGGTTAGAGGTTTGGAGCATCTTTCTTATGAGGAAAGGCTGAGGGACTTGGGCCTTTTTAGTCTAGAGAAAGGACGACTGAGGGGGCATCTTATCAATACTTATAAGTACTTAAGGGGAGGGTGCCAGGCAGATGAGAAGAGTCTTTTTCAGTGGTGCCCAGTGATAGGACAAGAGGTAACGGGCACAAACTGGAGCATCGGAAGTTCCATCTTAACATGAGGAGGAACTTCTTTCCTTTGAGGGTGGCAGAGCACTGGCACAGGCTGCCCAGAGAGGTTGTGGAGTCTCCCACACTGGAGACATTCAAAACCCGCCTGGATGTTCTTTGTTTTCAAGACCCTAACCTCGGATTCAGGAAAACATCTCCCTAGCTTTCCATATATAATTCCCAATAGAACATTTGGGAAATTAATTGCTCTTTCTGGGTTTATGGCTTTAAATGGCTTTAAGCTGGAAGAGGGCAGGTTTAGATTAAACATTAGGAAGAAGTTTTTCACTTTAAGGGTAGTAAGGCACTGGAACAAGTTGCCCAGAGAGGTTGTTGAAGCTCCGTCCCTGGACATGTTCAAGGCCAGGCTGGACGTGGCCTTGGGCAGCCTGGTCTAGTGAGAGGTGTCCCTACCTATGGCAGGGGGGTTGGAACTCGATGATCTTCAAGGTCCCTTCCAACCTAAACCATTCTATGATTCTATGATTCTGCGCTGCATTTTCCATTTACATAAAGAGGAGTATAGTTCCACTCCACAGGACATATGAAAATAGAAGTTGTCAGGCTTCTACATGTTTGGTAATGATACTGGTATGCTAGAAAAGATTATTATATTCACATACCACTGCTGTTTGGTCTGCTCTTAGATTACCTCTTTTATTTAGTAGTTTGTATGTCTGTCACACTTACAGTATAGTCACTATTAACTATCAGCAAATTCTGCACTTATAAATATGCTAAAGAACTTAACATTCTATCTTTGTAGATGTTCTGGTTTCAAACACTTTCAAAAATATGTTATTTACATAAACATGTTACTATTCAGAAGAGTCTGTAAAAGTAATGTAAAATGCTGTCAGGCCTCAATTTTAATACATTATCAGACCTTAGTTTAAGAACTGCAGACAGGGTTTTCTTCATGCTTACTGGGAATCTGTTTGCTGTTTTGTCTATATATAACTTTAAAACTTGTTATTGATGACCAAACAGGAAATAGAATTTCTTACCCTGCAGAGGGTATTGTGTAAATAACAGCTCCAAAACTGGCAACAGAAGCTATGTCCCATGTGCACTACTTGCCTATTAAAAGGGCTAAAAAATGGAGGGAGAAGGGTTAAGCTGCTTTCTTGCCCTTGTTTACAAGCTTAATCAATCCAGAGAGAAGTCATCTGTGCATACATGGTTTTGCTTTTCCTGTGTCTAAGGGAACTGTCGGTTCAGTGTTTCTCTAAAATCTGATATCTTCACAGACATAAATGGAACAATTATAAGAGATTATAAGATTAAGAGACAAATCATAACCAATTCTACCTTGTCGAATTTTGCCGTCACACAGGACTTCAGGAAAGCTGCAAAAATATTAACCTTGACCTTCAGTATGTATTAAAATCAGGGATAATCAGTTGATAATCAGATAAGTGCTCTCTGGGGAAAGAATAAAAGACCTCATCCAATGGGGTTACTAAAAGCTTGTGAAAATCTGACGTTATCCAGACACAAAGCTTTAACCTTACTTAGAGACGAAAGCTGAAGCCCTGGAGCAGGGGTCAAGACATCCAGGTTCAATTTCTGGCTTAACACCATACTCCTGGTGTCAAATGCTCACTTCACTGTGGCTTGATTCCCAAATGTAAAATGAATACAGCAGTGTTTTTTTTCCCTTGCCTTTTATTTGCTAGCACTGGGATAAAGATGTCCTAGAAAGAGATCAGCACAAAAGATTCTGGTGTCAGTTTATTTTAAACTGCTGTAACCTGAAGAGTAATAGTTCTTGAGTCTATATTCTTCATTTTACTGGGATCTATTTGTTGCCATTGAGATTGCAAGTGTTAAACTAAATTGATTAACATATACAGACTTTATTTTTAATCTAAAATAATATTTTGCTTTAACTCTTGCACTTTTCTCACTGGAAATACTTCTGACATATATAACAACACACTCACTGTTCATATGATTTTTTTTTATTGCAGACAATATACAAGGTTTCCAAGTCTTAAACAATTTAGTCAGCCCACTCTATTTGCTCTGTAAAAGTTTTTCACCACATGCCAGGGAATTATTTGGGAACTATTTGAAAGGTATGTACTGAACATATACCAATGTAAAGATGAAACTGTGCACTTAGCTGTGGTCTGTAACAATATGCAGCATGTCCACATACTAGTCTAAATTTCTGATCATTTCACTTACTTGTAGTTTTCTTCAAGAAGGCTATCCTGACATCCAGAATAAAAAGAGGCCTGTATGTTACAGTAAGGAGTTGTCTGTAAATAAATTAACTCTATTCCTCTTTCAACGGGTAAATTCCATAACTCTAATCTGGGCTGAATCTCTGAAAAGCACAGGGAACAGAGACTAGTTGACAGATTCTTATGGACATGCACTTCTTGAATAAGTGTCAAGCCTCTGAATACATGTTCTTTTGGTGTTTTATTCAGTATTTGCAGTCGCAAAACTAGAGAATTGTTTAATCTATAGATAAGACCTCTGGATGTCATCTAGTCCAACCCCTCTGTGCAAAGCACATCCAATTAAAGTATACTGCTCTGGAAGATGTCCAGTCAGGTTTTGAGTATTTTCAAGAATGGAGATTCCAGTCTCTCTGAGCAACCTGCCTATCATCACAGGAATCTTTTTTCATTACTTCTAGTCAAAATTTTCTGCATTCCAGCTTGTGTTTGTTGCCTCTTGTCCTTCCTCTGTGCACTTCTGGGAAGAGCCTGGCTCTGACTCCTCTATATCCTACAATCAAGTAGCTGTACGTATCAGTAAGTCCTCTCCTCCCCCCAAAAACTGTCCCTTCCCCAGGCTCAACAAGCCCAGACCCTACAGCCTGTCCTTGGGTGCCCTGTCCTTCATCCACAAACCTCATTGATCAGGACTATCTCCATTACATCAACATCTGTCTCATACTGGGGTGCCCAAAGCTATGCATAGCATGCCAGGTGCTATCTCACAGGTACTGAAACAGCAGTGCAGGATCAATTCCCCAGACCTGCTGGCTGCACCCTTGCTAATGCAGTCCAGGACATGTAAGTGCTACGCCTGAGTGTACTGCTGCCTTGGGACCACCCTAGTGTCTCCCAGAGCTCCCAGGGCCATTACTGCAGAGAGGCTCCCCAGCTGGTCAGCCTCAGCTTCTACTGTTATGTCCCAGATGCAGGACTTTGTTTTCACCTACATGGGGTTTCTGTCAGATAATTTATCTGAGCAGCAGCCCTGCCTTCTGGCAGATTGACCACTTCATGAACATTTTGTGTCATCTGCAAGCATGGTGAGAGTGAAACCTGTGCCATCATTCAGGCTATAAATGAAGAGCATTAAACAGTATTGTTCCTGAGAGAAACTGATGCTTTCTGGTCACTGACATGCCTTTGTATTATGGATCACAACACAGTAAGCCCAGCAGTCCAGGCCATATTCAATCCACATTGTTGACTGTTTATCTGGTTCATATATCACCAACCTGTCAACAAAGATACTATGCAAGCTGTGTCAAAGGATTTTTTGAAGTGAGGGTGATTAAGTACTTGTTTGCTTGTCTATGCTCTTCTCATCGAAGCTATAACATTGGATAGGCATGATTTGCACGAACCTGGATTTTCCTGAACTTGTTAAATATTGTGCCTATGATCTAGAGCAAACTTTGTGCTACATTTTACATACCAGCTGTTAAAAAGATAAGATGCTACTTACCTGCCTTATGTGGTTATTATGATGTTTCTAAATTTATAATTTCCCTTTGAAATAAAAAATAAGTGAAATAAAACTATTACAAGTGACTGCGACCTCAAAGGGATGTGCATACTATTCACATGTAACATCACAATTTTGAGGTCTGTTTTTTTCCATCACTATGCTTATTAACTCTGATAATTTCATATCATCTTTTCCCACTTCAGAAATACTGGTCGTCTGATATGCCACATAAATACACCTCTTGGATGAGAAGTAATTTCTCAACTTGTAGAGTGCCAAAGAATTATCAATCAACTAAACATTTTGAACACATCCACTTCCTACGACTCCTTACTTTTAAAATTAAATTTGTTGACAAAAGATTCTTGCTTCTTCTTCAAACGTTACTGGGATATTTCTTTCGCTTAACGTGTTACATAAAACACAGCAGAGTGCTCAGCACTGTTGAACAGAAGCTTGAAATTGCTTGTAAGCTGCTAACTTAGATAGGTTCTTTGATCTTAAGATGAGTTCATGAGACACAGAATTTTAACATGATGTTATAAACAAAATGAATGAAATATCCAGTAATATATAATGTGTCAATACAGAGGTACTGGTACTAATTTAATCTTGCACATGATTGAAGAAATAGGTAACTTTGAATATATCCCCACATTGCTTCTGTTTAATATCCAAGTATCTATGAAGTACAATTTTTTTCTGCTTGAGAATTAGAACTCTTGATTTTTTTGTCTGACCTTATAATATTGAAATAACAGGTAAATAACTATAGAAAGTATTCTGTTTTTAATAGACAATAAGACCATGAATTTAAAAGAAATATCCTTCCACAAACTGTTGTCAGTAGCAAACCTTTCCAGGTTTAGTAATGTAGAGTTGCCTTCTAAAAAGCTAAAGATTGCTGATTTGTGCCAGAAAACAGAAGAAAATTAATTGTCTCGAATAGTTAAATTTTAACATAAAACCCCCTGCCCTATTCATAAGCAAATGCAAAAGGTTAACAAAACCCAGTAAGTTCAAAACTGGAAAATCTATCTGTATTAAGCAAGGCTACCAGTCTCCAGAATACCTAGGCAATAGTCACAGTCATCCTCTTTAGACTCAGTAGGGCTAGCAGGGTAATTATTTTCTAGCTTGAGGTCTCCTGCATGAGATATTCCCTCTCTAGCTATGCATCCCATTCATGATTGGCTGTTGGTGAAGATACAAAAAAAAAAAATTGGGGAATTCTTGCTAACACTTAAGAGCTGTTCTAGACCTCAGGGATAAACCAAGGCAGTGCTTACTGCATACTGTGTATAAACATGATCTTTTGGTATAGAATGGCTCTTGCTGACATCTGTGGTTTAGGATGCTACTTCCTGTCAGTTCATTCCAAGAAACCTGATGACTTTTATCCATTTTTCACCTGTTTCTGTCTGCTACAGGTTGCTTATCTCAAAAGGCCAACATTAAACATAAACAGTAGTGGCAAACAGAGCTTTTAACAGAGGTCTTGCCGCAAAAGGAGCGTTACTGTTAGAAAATAATTCAAAGACCTTTTCCCTTTCTAGTTTCTACTAGGATGCCATAGAAAGTCATATCAGAATTAAGATTTGGTAAGGCTCAAGTTATGTTCTATTTATTGTACCTAAACTATACAGTTACTTGTGTTTTATCTAAAATGCTCTAGTCTGTCTAAAGCAGATGGGATCTTGCTTACTAGTTGCTTCCTCTCACCAGCGATCGGATAACGACAAAGTACCCCCCTCCTCAAAGTCTCAGGGTTTTTTTTTTTTTTTTGTTTAAAGCATCACTGGGCTTCAACTTTATCAATAACCACTAATAAACCCCCTTTAGGTTACAGACTTTTTTTGCTTTCAAAGAGTGATAGAGATTTGGAGAAAATAAGCTGCCTATAATTAATAGAGGGGTTTCTTAAGGCAGGTATCAATCACCAAATTGCTGAAGCAATGGTTTTGCTCTTCCAGAAAATTTTGAGCCACACATCAAACACTCATAGAGAGGAAAATTGCCAGTTGAAAGCTGAAAAACAACTGCTCACATAGACGTTATTCTCAGTTTGAATCAAGAATATGCTACATTAAGTTTCTTTCCCCCCTATGCCTAGTCTAAAAAGAACTATTATAGAAGATAAACGTATTTTATTTGATACATTTGAGAGCCTATGAAGAGTCCTAGTTCTTTTATTTTATGTAGTAAATACTGTATATGAGCCATAGCCTGATTTTATTTGGCTAGCAGCGGACAAAGAAGACAAAGCATCCATTCAACATTATCAGCATTTCTAGTAATCAGTAAAGCAATTGGTGATCCTAGGTTTACACAGTCGCTGAGAGGAATTTGGCTCCTCTGTTAGACTGCTTCTATGCAAATAGCTCTAAAAATAAACATTTTGAGCAATTTCCAAACTGTCAAGTATTGTAATAATATAAGCTAAAATTTTATTTTGCAGTGACACTAGCATGTTTTCAGAGATTCAATTTTTTTTTACAACATCATATCTTGCCTGTCTCTCTGATACATGAACATCTTTTATTGATACTTCACACTCACCACCTTTCTTTCTTCTTCTCTTTCCCCCTCTTTTCCTTTTCTCATTTTCCCAGGCTAGTATCCTCCAGGTTTCTTAGCAGTTGTTCAAAGAGGAAAATACTTTCACTGAGAAATTACACTGTATTATACTGTGAGTGAATAGCAGATCTGACAAACTGAAAACCATCCTGCCTTTATCTTCTCTGTGAGCTCCTACTAGCTATAGAAAACTAGAAATTTTTGACGTTTACTGGGAAAGAATACCAGAGAAAATAAAATATTCTAAGTTTGAGATACCGGAGTTCATGAATAATAAAGAACTAAGAATACAAGGATGAGAGGTGTACTTTAATACAGCTGGTGCCTTCCACATATTTCCAGCAAGAAGTTCTCTGCAAATTTTTTTAATGTGTGTGTATAATTCCTGTACTTTGTGGCTTTAGTACTGCTGTCACCTTAGCTCCTTAGCATGTGAAGGATAACTTGTGGGACTCCCTCAGAGACCATCTTTGAACAACCAAGGTTTCTGACTCTGTCCTGTATCCACAATTGTCTTCCATGTTTTCTTTCATGAGAAATGCAATAGGAAGGAACATCCATTTAATTAGCACCCAAATAATTTTTCTTACATTTTTTCACCAGTTTGTCTTCTATATCAAACAGATTACTATCTGTATTTTCTTGATCATGGAATATATGCATATTTGTTCATGGTTTCTAGTTATTTTTTATAATAATTTATCCTTACTTGAAATGAGTGGTTTCAATTTTCTAGAAAGGAAGAGGAATCAGAATGTGATGTCATCAAGTTTGCAAAATAACGTACAAAAAGATGAAGTTACATACCGATTTAAAGATGTGTTTAAATGAGAAATTAAATTCGACAACATGGGGAATCAAAGTGCTCAACAGTGTCTTAGGAACCGCATTGTTTATTTATGTTTGTTGTTAGAAATCAGCAGGCTTTGTAAATTTAGTCTGAAATGAATCTCCAAAAGCGTAAGACTTCACTTACTTGGAGTTGAGGCTGATCAGCTCTTCCACAGCTGGTGCCAACATTCTGTCAGTCAAATTCTTAACTAGGATGTAAAGGGCCAGGAAAGCAGTTGCTTTTTACTCCCACCTGGAACAAAATATTGTGTCAGTTACTTTTTTTCACAGTTTTCCAAGTGCAGTAAGACATTCATTACATTATCTCTGCCTGTCACATTAAGGGTTCATCAGAACACTTGTACAAAGGATGGAAGCATAAACTATTACACTCTCTGAATTTCCCTTGAATGTGTGATACAACATGTATATAAATAAATGCTCTAAATAATACTTTATTTTGCTATAAAAATTTCTTATGAAATTTACTGTTACATCCATTTGTAACTGTTAAATTTAAATAAAATATGTATTCATATAAGGTAGGCATTTCTAAATGCTGGTACTGAAGAAAGTAAAATCAGGACACCTAGCAGTTGAAAACAGAAGTGTTTCAGAGCCACATAATTTAATATAGGTGTCCAAATAATGAAGATTCACATTAATTTTGATATTACATCACTATTTATTTTTTCTAAATTTGTTCACCTTATTATGGACTCTAGTCCTAAAAAATATGGCAACTTATTTTAAAAACAGAAGGTTAATGAAAAAGTCTCTCGATTTTAAATTGCTCTCTATCACCTTTGAAAGGTCATGAAGATAAAGAGAAGTCCCAACTGACTAAAAAAGTGACAAATACTGTATCCATCAACGAAAAGAGGCAAAAAGGAAGGTTCAGAAAACCATAGTCCAATCAGTTTCTCTTTAGTTCCTGGGAAAAAATATAGGACAGGTCCTCATGAAAGTTATTTGCAGGGACAAGAAGGGCAAGCAGTGGCAGCACAGCAGCAGGCAGGTGTGCAGTAGCAGGCACGTGTGTGGCAGCATGGTGACCACCTGGCAAAAAGTAGTGTCCTCTGCTTGCCTGAGCTTCTAGCACCTGATATGACCAGTGTAGCCACGCAGACAAAGCTCCTGTCCAAGCATGTGACCACCCAGTTTTCTGGCTGTGGGGTGTGTGAATGGATATTCCTGGAGGTGGAGAGTGATTGCAAGCAAGCCTGTGGAAAGTGTGACCAGATAGATGAACTGCTGTGCTTGGTGGCTGAGCTGCAGAAGGACGTGGGCAGACTGAGAAGTATGCAAGAGTCTGAGAAGGAGATTGACCAATGAAGCCACACTGTGCCATCTCTGATGCACGTAAGCGAACTTAGCATGGCCACTATGAAGGCAGGTCCAGGATCTGTTCTGTGTCGGAAAGAAGGCAGTGTTAAAAGGGATAAGGAGGAGGGGAAGAAGGTTACAGCATGGAGCCTTGAGAGAAACCCCTCCTTATCCTCTGAGGTACCCTTACAGAATAGGTACGAGGCCCTGGGTACGCTGGATGAAGAGTATAACGAGATAGAGGAGGAACCTATGCAAGCAGTCTTGCCAAGGTCAGAGCGACCAACCACTCACAACAAAACCTGCATTAAGACCAGCGCAGAGAAAAAACAATGGTGAGTTATGGTCATTGGTGATTGCCTCCTATGTGGAAAGGAAGCACCCATTTGCAGACTGAACCCGCTCTTCAGGGAATTTTGCTGTCTTCCTGAGGCCTGAATTAGGGATGTCACCACGAGACTGAAGAGCTTAGTACAACCTTCAGACTACTATCCATTCCTGCTCTTTCACACAGGTACAAATGATGTTGCAACAAAAATTCTGAAGTCTATCAGAAGAGATTTGAGAGCCTTGGGAACAATGCTAAAAAAATCCAGGAGCACAGGTATTGTTTTTCTCAATCCACCTAGTAATGGGGGAGACTTTGGAAGAAATAGGACACCCCAGGATATCAATCCCTGGCTCCAGGACTGGTGCCTCTGCCAAAACCTTGGGTTTTTAAACCATGGAAGAGACTTTGAGACACTAATTATGCTAGGGCCTGACAGGATCAACCTGTCCTAATGGGGAAAATGCATCTTTGGGCATAAGCTGGCAGGACTGATTGAGAGAGCTTTAAACTATAATCAGTGGGGGAAGGGGATACCAACAGGATGGCAGTAGGTAAGTCAAGGGTTGACATGGCATCACCTGAGGGTGGCAATGCTAGTGAGAACATGTACAGTGCTCCTGGGAGCAAGGAGGGCTCCAGAGTGTATCTGAAATGCTTGTACACCAACACACGCAGCATAAGAAAAAAACAGGATGAACTGGAAGTGTTAGGCAAGCAAGGAGAGGCGGGGGTGTGGCCTTGTATGTCAGGGAGTGTTATGAACGCTTTGAATTAAATGATGGAGATAATGGGGTTGAGTGTTTATGGGTAAGAATCAGGGGGAGAGCTAACAGGGCAGACATCATAGTAGGAGTCTGTTATAGACCGCCCAACCAGGATGAGGAGGCAGATGAAATATTCTATAAACGGCTGGGAGAAGTCTCAAGGTCACGAGCTCTTGTCCTCGTGGGGGACTTCAATTTGCTGGACATCTGCTGGGAATACAATACAGCAGGGAGGGAACAGTCTAGAAGGTTCCTGGAATGTACTGGGGATAACTTCCTGACACAGCTGGTGAGGGAGCCAACTAGGGAAGGTGCCCTGCTGGATCTGTTGTTTGTAAACACAGAAGGTCTTGTGGGGGATGTGACAGTTGGAGGCTGTCTGGGGAACAGCGATCATGAAATGATACAGTTTTCGATTCTGGGAGAAGCAAGGAAGGGGGTCAGCAGAACTGCTACCTTAGACTTCCGGAGGGCGGACTTTGGGCTTTTCAGGATCCTGGTTGACAAAGTCCCCTGGGAGGCAGTCCCCCAGGGCAAAGAAGCCCAGAAAGCCTGGATGTTTTTCAAGAAGGAAGTCTTAAACGCACAGGAGCAGGCTGTCCCCATGTGCCGGAAGACAAGCCGTCGGGGAAAAAGACCAGCCTGGCTAAACAGGGAGCTAGTGTTGCAACTTAGGGAAAAAAAAAAGGATTTATGGCCTTTGGAAGGAAGGGCAGGCCACGCAAGAGGACTACAAAGAGGTAGTAAAGCTATGTAGGGAAAAAATCAAGAGGGCCAAAGCCCAGCTAGAACTAAACCTGGCTTCTGTTGTCAAAGACAACAAAAAAAGTTTCTATAAATATATTAGCAATAAGAGGACTAAGGATAATCTCTGTCCTCTAGTAGATGGGGTTGGTAACATAGTGACCAAGGATGAGGAAAAGGCTGAGGTACTTAATGCCGCCTTTGCCTCAGTCTTCAACAGTAGGACCAGTTGTTCCCTGAGTACCCAGACCCCTGAGCTAGAAGATGGGGATGGGGAGCAGAATGAAGCCCCTGTAATCCAAAGGGAAATAGTGTGGGACCTGCTTCAGCACCTGGAGGTGCACAAATCTATGGGGCCAGATGGGATCCACCCAAGAGTACTGAGGGAGCTAGCGGAAGTGCTCACCAGGCCACTTTGCATAATTTATGAACAGTCCTGGCTAACCGGGGAGGTCCCAGCTGACTGGAGGTTGGCAAATGTGACACCCTTCCACAAGAAGGGCCGGAAGGAGGATCCAGGGAACTACAGGCCAGTCAGTCTGACCTCCGTGCCTGGGAAGGTGATGGAACAGATCATCCTCAGTGCCATTACACCGCACATGCAGGAGAACAGGGTGATCAGGCCCAGTCAGCATGGGTTTGTGAAAGGCAGGTCATGCCTGACAAACCTGATCTCCTTCTATGATAAGGTGACTCACTTAGTGGATGAGGGCAAAGCTGTGGATGTTATCTACCTGGAGCTTTGCAAAGCTTTTGACACCATCTCCCACAGTATTCTCCTGGAGAAACTGGCTGCTCAGGGCCTAGACAGGTGGACTCTTTGCTGGGTAAAAACTGGCTGGATGGCCGTGCCCAGAGAGTGGTGGTAAATGGAGCTAAATTCAGCTGGTGTCCGGTCACAAGTGGTGTCCCCCAGGGCTCGGTGCTGGGGCCGGTTCTCTTTAATATCTTTATCAATGATCTGGATGGCTCGAGTGGCTCGAAAGCTGTCCGGCAGAGAAGGACCTGGAGGTGTTGGTGGACAGCCAGCTGAATATGAGCCAGCAGTGTGCCCAGGTGGCCAAGAAGGCCAACAGTATCCTGGCCTGTATTAGGAATAGTGTGGTGAGCTGGACTAGGGAAGTGATCATCCCCCTGTACTCGGCACTGGTGAGGCCCCACCTCGAGTACTGCATTCAGTTTTGGGCCCCTCACTACAAGAAGGACATTGAGGTGTTGGAGCGTGTCCAGAGAAGGGCTACAAAGCTGGTGATGGGTCTGGAGGACAAATCTTACAAGGAACGACTGAGGGAACTGGGGTTGTTTAGCCTGGAGAAGAGGAGGCTGAGGGGAGACCTTATCACCCTCTACAACTACCTGAAAGGAGGCTGTAGAGAGGTGGGGGCTGACCTCTTCTCCCGGGTGACAAGTGATAGGACAAGAGGAAATGGGTTTAAGTTATGTCAGGGGAGGTTTAGACTGGATATTAGGAAACATTTTTTTACTGAAAGGGTTATTAAACATTGGAATAGGCTGCCCAGGGAGGTGGTGGATTCACCATCTCTGGAGGTGTTTAAAAAAAGGGTAGATATGTTACTTAGGGACATGGTTTAGAAGTGGGTTTTGTCAGGGTAGGTGTCCTGGTTCCGGCAGGGATGGGGTTAATTTCCCCAAGGATGGGAGGGGGCACAGGTATTCCACACCATGTGAGCCATGCCCGGGCGGTGGGGGGGAGCTACCGGGGGGGGAGGGGGCCGGAAGTCGCTGCTCAGCGCGGGCTGCGGCGGCGCGGGTCCGGGTCCGGGTCCGGTCGGTGAGTGGCGGTGCCCTAATCGCGTTTGTATATTCCTCTATCCGTGTTATTGTTACTGTTTTCTCTTCCCCTTGCTGTTCTGTTAAACTGCCTTTATCTCAACCCACGAGTTTTTGCCTTTTTCTTCCTATTCCCCCCCGATGGCTGTGGGGGGTGGAGCAAGCGGCCGTGTGGTTCGTTGCTGCCGGCTCAGGCCAAACCACAACAGTCCTTTTTGGCGCCCAACGTGGGGCTCAGAGGGTTGAGATAACGACAGATCCGACCCGAGATTGTTAACACGAGTTTGTTATATATATTTCTCATATTAGTTAGATAATAGCTGATTACAATGTTGCTTCGTTTGTTTGCGTGGCTGTGTTATGTAAATTCCTACGTGCTCTATGTACTCCCCGTGATGCTGTTTGTTACCTCAAGGAGAGGGATCAGGATTATCATTTTGCTGTCCTGTGCGATATCAGCGTATGATATCGTATGATCTCTTGAACGAGATGGGTGCCGTGGTGACGGATGAGGCAGAGAAGGCAGAGTTGCTGAATGCCTTCTTTGCTTCTGTCTTCACTGCTCGGGCCAGCTCTTGGGAGTCCCAGACTTTGCAAGTAACAGAGAAAGTCTGGAGAAAGGAAAACTTTGCCTTGGTTGAAGAGGAACAAGTTAAAGAACAATTAAGTAAACTGGACACCCACAAGTCCATGGGGCCTGATGGGATGCACCCGCAAGTGCTGAGGGAGCTAGCAGAAGTCATTGCTGGGCCGCTCTCCATCATCTTTGAAAGGTCCTGGAGAACAGGGGAGGTGCCCGAGGACTGGAGGAAAGCCAATGTCACTCCAGTCTTTAAAAAGGGCAAGAAGGATGACCCAGGAAACTACAGGCCAGTCAGCCTCACCTCCATCCCTGGAAAGATGATGGAACAGCTCGTTCCGGGGGTCATCTCCAAGCATCTGGAGGAAAAGAAGGTTATCAGAAGTAGTCAACATGGATTCACCAAGGGGAAGTCATGTCTGACTAATCTGATAGCCTTCTATGCTGGCGTGACTGGATGGGTGGATGAAGGGAGGGCAGTGGATGTTGTCTACCTTGACTTCAGCAAGGCTTTTGACAGTCTCCCACATCATCCTCACAGACAAGCTTAGGAAGTATGAGTTAGATGAATGGACAGTGGGGTGGATTGAACAGTGGCTGACAGATAGAGCTCAGAGAGTTGTGGTTAGTGGTGCAGAGTCTAGTTGGAGGCCAGGGACTAGTGGTGTCCCTCAGGGGTCAGTACTGGGTCCAGTCCTGTTCAATATATTCATCAAGGACCTGGATGAAGGGATAGAGTGTACCATCAGCAAGTTTGCTGATGACACAAAACTGGGAGGGGTGGCTGACACGCCGGAAGGCTGTGCCGCCATACAGCGTGACCTGGACAGGCTGGAGAGTTGGGCAGAAAAAAACCTGATGAGGTTCAATAAAGGCAAATGTAGGGTACTGCATCTGGGGAGGAATAACCCCATGCATCAGTACAGGTTGGGGGCTGACCTCCTGAAGAGCAGCTGTGTGGAAAGGGACCTGGGAGTCCTGGTGGACAACAGGATGACCATGAGCCAGCAATGTGCCCTGGTGGCTAAGAAGGCCAATGGCATCCTGGGGTGTATCAAGAAGAGTGTAGCCAGCAGGTCGAGGGAGGTCATCCTTCCCCTCTACTCTGCCCTGGTGAGGCGGCGTCTGGAGTATTGTGTCCAGTTCTGGTCTCCCCGGTTCAAGAAGGACAGGGAACTGCTGAAGAGAGTCCAGCAAAAGAGCTACAAAGATGATTAGGGGACTGGAGCATCTTTCTTATGAGGAAAGGCTGAGGGACTTGGGGCTTTTTAGTCTAGAAAAAAGAAGACTCAGGGGGGATCTTATCAATACTTATAAGTACTTAAGGGGAGGGTGTCAGGTAGATGAGAATAGCCTTTTTTCAGTGGTGCCCAGTGATAGGACTAGAGGTAACGGGCACAAACTGGAGCATAGGAAGTTCCATCTTAACATGAGGAGGAACTTCTTTACTCTGAGGGTGGTGGAGCACTGGAACAGGCTGCCCAGGGAGGTGGTGGAGTCTCCCACACTGGAGACATTCAAAACCTGCCTGGATGCCATCCTGTGCAATGTGCTGTAGGTGTCCCTGCTATGGCAGGGGGGGGTGGACTTAGATGATCTCCAGAGGTCCCTTCCAACCCTGACGATACTGTGATACTGTGATGATATGATAACATCACTGCTCAGGTCGCTGTGTTGGGGTGTTTATGCAGTATTACTGTCCTGCCCATACCTTGGTCGCCGTCTTTCAGAATTTATTAATAATCACACCCAATCAATGGGGAAAACAGGGGGGGATATTTTCCCCGGCTCTTTCGCCCCCCTTTTCTCCTTCGGGCCAGGTTTTGAGAATTTCGAATATCCTCTGGATGCTCAAACCAGCATGTTCCTATTGCTGTGTCTCCTGAATGTGTTTCAGGTCTTGTTCAGGGTTAAACAACTGTTTAAGACTACCACCCAGAGATCTGCCCCGAGGCTGGATAGTCAGGGGTGGCATGGCATGTGGGAGAATATGGGCAGGTATCTAGAGAACTTCTCACCTCCAATGGTTTGGGACTTCACCCCCGAACAACTACAGGACCCTGATAAAGTGGTAGAATTTTTAAAAGGAAAATGCTGTGGCTATTGCAGAGATGCGCAACTCATTGCACTGTGCTGGGCCCTGGCCAGTATCTACCAAACACTGCTCGGTATTATGCAGCACCCTCAGGGGAAAGAGGGGGAGACCAAACCAGTAGGCACTGCAGCTATCCCAGCCCCTGCGACAGACAATGCAGCTACTCCCACCCCGGTGGCAGGCCCTGTGGCCACTCAAGCCCCTGTGGCAGACACTGCAGCTATTCCAACCTCTGTAGCAGACAATGCAGCCGCTCAAACCCCAGTGGCGGACACTGCAGCTGAACCGGACAACCAACCCGTGCCCATATCAGTTGCTCCTATACAGAAGAAGAAATACACCAAGAAATCAGTTCGCTTAGTCAGGGATGATGATGAACCAGGGCCATCAAAGGAAAGGGAGGAAGAGATGGAACCAGAGATAATCACCCGATCTCTATCCCTGAGTGAGCTGAGAGATATGCGAAAAGATTTCAGCCGACTTCCGGGTGAGCACATTGTCACCTGGCTGCTCCGGTGCTGGGATAATGGGGCCAGTAGCTTGGAATTAGAGGGCAGGGAAGCCAGGCAGCTGGGATCCCTGTCTAGGGAAGGGGGCATTGACAAGGCGATTGGGAAGAAGACACAAGCCCTCAGCCTCTGGAGGCGACTCCTGTCAGGTGTGAGGGAAAGGTATCCCTTCAGTGAAGACGTTGTATGCCGTCCAAGCAAGTGGACCACCATGGAAAAAGGTATCCAGTACCTCAGGGAATTAGCCGTGCGGGAGATGATTTATTATGACCCAGATAACACACAGTTACCCACAGACCCTGATGAAGTCCAATGCACAAGGCCCATATGGTGGAAGTTTGTACGGAGTGCACCATCATCATATGCCAACTCCTTGGCAGTGATGGAATGGAAAGGCGAAGAGGGACCAACGGTGGATGAAGTGGCTGGACAACTCCGGCAATATGAAGAAAGTCTCTCTTCCCCCCTTGTCTCAGCTGTGGAGAAACTGTCCCAGAAGGTCCAACAATTTGAAGAGAATATGTCCTACTCCCCACCTGTACAGGCCAGCATCTCAGCTATTAGGAGCAAGCGTTTCCCTACTCAAGAGGGAGAGTATAGAGGGTACACACCACGAGGCACCCTGTGGTTTTACCTGCGCGACCACAGTGAGGACATGAGGAGGTGGGATGGACAACCTACCTCGACCCTACGGGCATGGGTACGTGAGTTGCAAGGAAGAACAATCACAAAAGGGGATCCCTCCAGGAAAAGTGCTGCTCCCTGTTGCCAGCAGGCAGCCCCCCAGACAGAGCAGAAGGCCTGATCTTACCTCTGATCCTCTTGAAGGGACCTCCAAGTCATTTCTGCAACAAGTGAGTAATGGATACTATGATCAGGATTAGAGGGGCCCTGCCTCCAGGCAGGTGGGGGAAAGGGACAACTGGGTTTATTGGAACGTGTGGATTCGATGGCCTGGCACATCAGAGCCACAGGAGTATAGGGCTCTAGTGGACACTGGAGCTCAATGTACCTTAATACCGTCAAGTTACAGAGGGGCAGAACCCATTTGTATTTCTGGAGTGATAGGGGGATCCCAAGAGTTGACTGTATTGGAAGCTGAAGTGAGCCTAACTGGAAATGAGTGGCAAAAGCATCCCATTGTGACTGGCCCAGAGGCTCCGTGCATCCTTGGCATAGACTATCTCAGGAGAGGATACTTCAAGGACCCAAAAGGATACCGGTGGGCTTTTGGCATAGCTGCTTTGGAGACGGAGGAAATTAAACAGCTGTCTACATTGCCTGGTCTCTCGGAGGACCCTTCTGTGGTAGGTTTGTTGAGGGTCAAAGAACAACAGGTGCCGATTACTACCATGACAGTGCATCAGCGGCAATATCGCACTAACCGAGATTCTCTGATCCCCACCCATATGCTGATTCGTCAACTAGAGACTCAGGAGTGATCATCAAGACCCGCTCACCCTTTAATAGTCCCATATGGCCAGTGCGAAAATCTAATGGAGAGTGGAGGCTAACAGTGGACTATCGTTGTCTGAATGAAGTGACACCACTGCTGAGCGCTGCCGTGCCAGACATGCTAGAACTTCAATACAAACTGGACTCAAAGGCAGCCAAGTGGTATGCAACAATTGATATCGCCAATGCATTCTTCTCAATCCCTTTGGCAGCAGAGTGCAGACCACAGTTTGCTTTCACTTGGAGGGGTGTCCAGTACACCTGGAATCGACTGCCCCAGGGGTGGAAACACAGCCCCACCATTTGCCATGGACTAATCCAGACCACACTAGAACAGGGTGAAGCTCCGGAACATCTGTAGTACATTGACGACATCATCGTATGGGGCAACACAGCAGAAGAAGTTTTTGAGAAAGGCAATAGAATAGTTCAAATCCTTCTGAAAGCTGGTTTTGCAATAAAACGCAGTAAGGTCAAGGGACCCGCACAGGAGATCCAGTTTTTAGGAATAAAATGGCAAGATGGACGCCGTCAGATCCCGATGGATGTGATCAACAAAATAGCAGCTATGTCTCCACCAACCAGTAAAAAGGAAATGCAAGCTTTCTTAGGTGTTGTAGGTTTTTGGAGGATGCATATTCCAAATTACAGTCTGATTGTGAGCCCTCTATATCAAGTGACCTGGAAAAAGAATGACTTTAAATGGGGCCCTGAGCAATGATAAGCCTTCGAAGAAATTAAGCAGGAAATAGTTCATGCAGTAGCCCTGGGGCCAGTCCGGGCAGGACAAGATGTTAAAAATGTGCTCTTATACTGCAGCTGGGGAGAATGGCCCTACCTGGAGCCTCTGGCAGAAAGCACCAGGGGAGACTTGAGGTCGACCCCTGGGGTTTTGGAGCCGGGGATACAGAGGATCTGAAGCTCACTATACTCCAACCGAAAAAGAGATATTGGCAGCATACGAGGGGGTTCGAGCTGCTTCGGAAGTGGTTGGTACTGAGGCACAGCTCCTCTTGGCACCTCGACTGCCGGTGCTGGGCTGGATGTTCAAAGAAAGGGTCCCTGCCACTCACCATGCAACTGATGCCACATGGAGTAAGTGGATTGCACTGATCACACAGCGGACTCGAATGGGAAACCCCAATCGCCCAGGAATACTTGAAGTGATCATGGACTGGCCAGTAGGCAAAGATTTTGAAATATCACCAGAGGAGGAGGTGACGCGTGCGGAAGAGGCTCCACCGTATAATAAACTACCAGAAAATGAGAGGAAACATGCCTTGTTCACTGATGGGTCCTGCCGGATTGTGGGGAAGCATCGGAAGTGGAAGGCTGCTGTGTGGAGCCCCACACGACGAGTTGCAGAAGCCACTGAAGGACAAGGTGAATCGAGCCAGTCTGCAGAGGTGAAAGCTATCCAGCTAGCTTTAGACATTGCTGAACGAGAGAAATGGCCAGTACTTTACCTCTATACTGATTCATGGATGGTGGCAAATGCTCTGTGGGGGTGGTTACAGCAGTGGAAAGAGAGCAACTGGCAGCGCAGAGGTAAACCCATCTGGGCGGCTGAACTGTGGCAAGATATTGCTGCCTGGATAGAGAATCTGGCTGTGAAAGTACGTCATGTAGATGCCCACGTACCCAGGAGTCGCGCCACTGAGGAACATCAAAACAGCCAGCAGGTAGATCAGGCCGCTAAGATTGAAGTGGCTCAGGTGGATCTGGACTGGCAACACAAGGGTGAATTATTCATAGCTCGGTGGGCTCATGATGCCTCAGGCCATCAGGGAAGAGATGCGACATATAGATGGGCTCGAGACCGAGGGGTGGACTTGACCATGGACACTATTGCACAGGTTATCCACGAATGTGAAACATGTGCTTCAATTAAGCAAGCCAAGCGGTTAAAGCCTCTTTGGTATGGAGGACGATGGCTAAAATACAAATATGGGGAGGCCTGGCAGATTGATTATATTACACTCCCACAAACCCGCCAAGGCAAGCGCCGTGTGCTCACAATGGTGGAAGCAACCACCGGGTGGCTGGAAACATACCCTGTGCCCCATGCCACCGCCCGGAACACTATCCTGGGCCTTGAAAAACAAGTCTTATGGCGACATGGCGCTCCAGAGAGGATTGAGTCAGACAATGGGACTCATTTTCGAAACAGCCTCATAGACACCTGGGCCAAAGAGCATGGCATTGAGTGGGTATATCCCATCCCCTATCATGCACCGGCCTCAGGGAAGACAGAACGATACAACGGACTGTTAAAGACTACACTGAGAGCCATGGGTGGTGGAACTTTCGAACACTGGGATACGCATTTAGCAAAGGCCATCTGGCTAGTCAACACCAGGGGATCTGCCAACCAAGCTGGCCCTGCCCAGTCAAAACTTCCACGTACAGTAGAAGGGGATAAAGTCCCTGTAGTGCACATGAAGAATATGTTAGGGAAGACAGTCTGGGTTAGCCCTGCCTCGGGCAAAGGCAAACCCATCCGTGGGATTGCTTTTGCACAAGGACCTGGGTGCACGTGGTGGGTGATGCGGAAGGATGGGGAGGTCCGATGTGTACCTCATGGGGATTTGATTCTAGGTGAGAATAGTCAATGAATCAAATCTTATGATGGTATGTGCTAAATAACCCTGTCACCGTGTGTTATCATTACTATAACTGCTATCAAGGGTACTACGGTGAGAATCTCCCAAACCAATGACAGATGGACTTTGATAAAGCAGAGTAAAGTGCAGCGGTGAGGTAATAAGAACTGACCTCATCAGCTGGTGCCCAGCAGCTTCCTGGAGATCAACGTATTCAGCCTGCGAACTGCAGGCATGGGCCACACAGGGTACACCAGCCGTGAGCTCCAAAATGCAGCATGCATCAGTCCAGCACCACACCATTTCGCCTGTCCTGAGAGACTGCTTTCACAGATGGGGCCCACAGTGAGGGACTAAATTAACTCAATGAACATTTTAGAGGGATCGCCCATGGACGGTGGGGATTAAATCTGTATGTATATAGATGTACATATGTATATATATATAAAAGACAGGGGAAAGTGGTGGTAAATGATTGGGAACTGTAGGATCTGGGCATGGCGCAGATGGTATGGAATAAGGGGTGGATAATGTCCTGGTTCTGGCAGGGATGGGGTTAATTTCCCCAAGGATGGGAGAGGCCACAGGTATTCCACACCATGTGAGCTGTGCCCAGGCTGTAGGGGGGAGCTGCCTGGGGGAGGGGGCAGGAAGTCGCTGCTCAGCGCGGGCTGCGGCGGCGCGGGTCCGGGTCCGGTCGGTGAGCAGTGGTGCCCTAATCGCGTTTGTATATTCCTTTATCTGTGTTATTGTTACTGTTTTCTCTTCCCCTTGCTGTTCTGTTAAACTGCCTTTATCTCAACCCACGAGTTTTGCCTTTTTTTCTTCCTATTCCCCCCCCACGGCTGTGGGGGGTGGAGCGAGCGGCCGCGTGGTTCGTTGCTGCCGGCTCAGGCCAAACCACGACAGTAGGTTAATGGTTGGACTTGATGATCTTAAAGGTCCTTTCCAACCTCAGCAACTGTATGATTCTATGATTCTATGTTGGTTAGTACAAAGAACTATGATATCATTGGTATTAGTGAGACTTGGTGGAATGAGTCACATGTTTGGAGTGCTGGTATGGATGGAGTGCTGGTATGGAGGGCTACAGGCTGTTCTGGAGGGATAGGCAGGGCAGGAGAGGTGGAGGTGTTGGAGGGAAAGGATTTGTTGTACCACCTTTACAGTTAGCGATGATGTGGTTGAGAGCCTCTGGGTGAGGATTAGGGGGATAGAAAACAAAGAAGATGCTGTAGTGGGTGTCTACTACTAATTGCCCAGTGAGGATGTAAGCACTGATGAATTATTCTATACGCAGTTAGGAGAAATTTCTACACCAGTAGCCCTTGTCTTTATGGGAGATTTCAACTTCCCAGACATCAACTGGGAATATGATATTGCTGTGATAAGCAGATCTTGGAAATGCTTGAAGTTTGTAGGAGACAACT